>CM054118.1:18263238-19463238 GCA_028673005.1 Tanypteryx hageni | reverse complement strand
GGCAGGCTGAGCTGTTAAATTCAAATTTGTTGCATGTATTAACAGAGCCAGGTATACCAGATCATAGAATAGTGCTTAAGAGAGGTGCAGTATGTATTTTGATTATAAATCTTTCATTTAATGATGGTTTAGTCAATGGCACTAAAATAGTTGTGAAAAATATTTCAAAAAGATTAATTGAGGCTTATATTCCAGGAAAGGATAAATCAGCCAGTGTTTTTATCCCACGGATTTGTTTTAAATTTCAGGCAAGTCGCTCGGGCATAACAATACTGCGTAGACAATTTCCCCTAAAGTTAGCATATGCAGTGACGATTAATAAATCTCAGAGGCAGACAATAGAAATAGTAGGCATAGATTTGAGAAATGATGTTTTTGCACATGGACAGTTGTACGTGGCATTAGGTCGAGTTAGAAATCGTGACCACATATGCGCTTTAGTCCCAAGTAACAGAATATCGGGAGATGAAATAGGTCACACAGTTAATATTGTATACCACTCCCTATTTATATACCATGGAATTAATAATTATAACTTATTAATAAAGTGTCATTAGCGTTTAGTGCATATGCAAAAATAAACATTTGAAAATCTTCATGAAGATGGTAAGACAGGTGTAAAAAATTTTTAATTAAAAAAATAAAAGTTATTTCACTTCTAGATTTGCTTTAACTTTATAATTTTGGAGGAATGTGTGGCATTAGTACCCTACAATGGAATAAGTATAATATTCTAAAAAGAATATTTTTAGGAATTGTTTTACTCGGGTAATGTTCCATAAAGTAAGATCAAAAATCGAAGTAGAGGTGGCATCTTCTAAATGAAAAAAAAATTCTAATTTAGAAATATCTCACTGATAATGTTTTTTCAAGGTGAGATGAAATGCTTGCAGAATGCAAGCACCTCCTACTAGTCATTATATATCGACGACTCTTACAGAGGAGGAGGATATAACATATATATAACAGGAGGATACTAATGTTTAGGCACTTCCAGATGTGCTGGAGATTCGAAATTTTTTTATTAGGTAGCATTTTGTGCAAAACCGACTAGAAAAAGCGAAAATCTTTAAAAAGTGCAACAATGTGGCCGCTAAAAATTCGCAATTGTTTAAAGAAATTTTCATGGTTTATGTATTTCCGCATGTGCTACGGAGTTGAAATTTTTTTATAAGTAGAATTCTTAAAAAAACGAAATAGGGATTATACAAATTTTGATATTTTAATTTGTTTGGCAGTGAAAAATTCTTAAATTTTAAACAAATAGATAACTGTTTAGGTACTACGGGATGAGCTAGGAAGCTGAAATTTTCAAATTATTTACAGAGTAGTGAATTTGTACAAATAATTATTTCAATTTTACCATATATGAAATGTGGCGGCCATTATAAATTATTTAAATTTAAACAATTAGAAAAATATTACTTTTACTTCTAGAAGTGCTACAACTTAAAAATTTGGCAAAAATGTGTAGCATTTGTACCCCATAATGGAGAAAGTGTAAAATCTTTAAAATTACAACATTTGGGGATTGTTTTAAAATATAATTTTTACATGTGGGAAAAACGAAAATCGCTGCGAAAGTGAAATCATTAGAATTTAAAAAATATTTTTACTGATGAAATGTCTGTCTGAAAAATGAATGTTTTTTCAAGGTGAGATTAAATGCTTGCAGTATGCAAGCACCAACTACTAGTATATATATATATATATATATATATATATATATATATATATATATATATATATATACATACATACATACAAACATACACACACATGTATGGGTATTCATTTTGTATGAAAAAAGGAAAACAATTTTGGGCAAGAAATAAATATTTTTAAATATTACGATGAAATTCCTCATCACTTAGACAATTACATAATTTGTAAACATTCCGTTTCAATGAAAGATATCTATGATAAACAAAAAGGGTAATTCCAGTAAAATAAATGTTTATTGTTTTAAGAAAATCTTACATAAATACTTATATTTATAATGTTTCCCTTGTCACTCGAACTTTCACAAAAAGATCTGATATTGAGTATTTCTCAAAATACTCCCTCGAAAGGATTGTAAATTTTTGCAATTGATTTACCGCGGTAACATGAATGACGAGTATATTAAAATTGAATCAGGTTTAAAATTCTTTTACGCTTCGATGATTCACCAATTACTGTGCTTTCTTTGGGACGCCTACGATTACGTAATTGAAAATTATAGATATGAGAGGCAGTAAATGCATTAATTAATTATCCTCTATACAGAAATGTATGGAAATTCCTTCCAAAAGCACGGCGAATTATTTCGCTTACTTAGGATATGCAGCTGAGGGATATTACCAATAAGACCTCAGTTCCACATTAAATACTTAGATAATTATTTACATATCTAATGGAAGCGTTGGGAAAGGAGTTACATGCGGAATATGTATATACATACATTAATTTGTCTATGTGTATTGCTTGACGTTTTCACGAGGTCAATCAATGGACAAAGTGGGGCATATCGAGGCTAATAATACTTTTATTTTGCTAACGTGAATTATGTGAATGCTATAGTAATAACAACGCTGTCATAAGAAAGTGCGAACGAAAGTAAATAAATTGAAGAAATGGCAATAATTAAATCGACACATTTACTTTATCACAACATAATAAAATACAACTTACCTGTCTTTCGTTTACGGGAATCGATGCGCTGGGTCTTCTACCGTCACAGCCGTTGACTGCGCACCTCCTTCCAAACATTATTTTTAACTTTCGTTGTCAATGAATTCAACGGGAAATAAAAATGGCTTCAAATCTCGCCCCTCTGGAAATTCCCTAGTTAATAATTCAGTGTAGTCATCACCGTGTTACCAACTATACATTTCCGCTAAGATTACTTAACTTCCGCTTTTAGTTCTTGTTACGGTTCATAGAGGGCGATAAAACACTATACCTGGCTTTGCCATCCAATTTACTCGCCCTTGGTCGCGGCTGAATGTTTCAAGGTTTTAGGAGAGATCTCTTAGTGAAGCTCCAGGCAGCCGAGAATTCACTTTTCTCCTCGTCTTTGGCACCTTATTCCATTCCTCCTGATGCTGCTGTTCTTATTTTCATAATCCATTTTCATTCTGCATCTACATGTTACCCTGAAATTCATCTAATTGGTGGGTGGCAGGGTGTGCAATGTTCCAAAATCTATCTAAAAATTATCTCTCGCAGGTTGAACTTTCCTATTGCGATATCTTATTGTCCTCGGAAAGAACGAGCCTCGATAACGATCCGTCCTACAGCCGATCTCGCGTATTTTATCTTCACGATCGTCTCTACCTATGTACGTTGATGTTTCAATTATTCCTCCTCTTTTAGACATTCCTACCTATATTTTCCAGTCTCTTTCAAATCCTTTCTTATAACCGCCCGAGTTGTAATGACTGTCTTCCCACATGCCATTCCTACAACGACCTGAGATTTTTAGTTTTTCCTGTGTATACATGAGGTTTTTTTACGGTAAGATCAGAGTGACAAACTCATGACCTCTTCCAATATTTAGATATAAATCTGTGTAAACTCTGCCTGTCTTTTGAAGAAATAGTAAGAATGTTACCGAGAAATGCCGTCGTTGAAATTCATGTATCTAAAAGGTTAAGATGATGACACAAAAATAGTGCTTGCATGAACTGTTTGGTCGTTCTGTATTATTGATAAACACCATTATTATGAAATGCGTTGGTTTAAGATAAAGTTGGGAAAACTACGGTCCTGGTTCCAACATTATGTATTTCCCACGAAACCATTACGAAAGCGTGCCGTGAGATTTAATACAATTTTTTACATACTCGTCCCTTTAAATTATGGCCAGAAACCTTTATAGTGAGGCTTGGTCGCTAAAAAATTATTTATTATCGGTTTTGACTAATAGCTCCCTCACAGTCTCTCAAGTTTTTTTCCAATGAGAGCTCGTAAAAGGTTTGTCCCCCCGTGGTCCAAGATGAATGCCTCGGTCGCATTTTGTTCTGCCTTGAAGCAACACACCTTGAGACGATGTATCTGAAATAGACCCATGGAATTATTACACAGAGACTATGTTTAAGGGATAAACAAATTTTCCTCATTTAAAAACTATCAGCAGCCTATTTTATCAACTCTAAAGGCAGATTAAATGTCAATACGATTTTTTCAAACATGGGCGCGGTAGTTTCAATCATAGCCATAACGGTTTTTTTAGTTAACGATTTGATTCGTCACGCGGAAACAGAAAACGTTATTGGAAGACACAAGACGCGCGAAAAGTTTATTATAATGGACACAATAACAAAATGAGCTCCATTAATCATTGTTATCGCGTGTCCGTGACATCCAGCTCTAATCTAGCATAAAGTCGTGTTTGCTTCATTACGGGACAATGGATCGCAATGCCGTATCGGTCATAACAATGCCACCAACACCCCACAGATAACACAGTTCGAGCACGTCGAAAATTTATTTGGACGACGCTATCGGTTCAAATTAATCGACTTTTCCCCGTCCATTTCTCTTTATCTTTTTTTTAATGCCCCATTCACGCCTTGCCGACGTATCTTTAAAGAGAAAAAATAAAAAGAAGAAAGCATTCATTCTTTTGTCGCGAGACGCATCTCAACGACGATGACCGCACTCATCATTACACTTTCCAAGCGATTGTTTAGTCCTCCAACCGCCTTTCCATTATTCCTATCCTCCCCCTTGCCCTCTTGCAAGTTCATTCAACTTGGAAGAAAACGTGACGAATGCCTTAAAAACATATTCCCTTCGAGTTTCTCTCTCTCTCTCTCTCACCCACACAAACGCTACGGAGAAGAGTTATCATCTCTTTCCATTCGAGGGGAAATGATCGTCCGCCTGTTTTTTCTCCTATATTTTTCTCGTTCCGTTCTTCTTTCTTCGGTTCTTCTCCTCTTCGAGAACATCCACCCCACTCCCGCATCCTTCTCTTCTTACGGTTCTTATGTAGTATAAAGTTCAATAATCAGACGCTATTCTTCCGTGTTTGTAATGGTTTTTAGTGCTTTCCGTCAATGCTGAAAAGCACTATTATCTTCGTGATATCCGTCCGTACGTACGCAGATATCAGGAAAGAATTGGCTGAACCGATTTCAACCAAATTTGGTACATAGAATCTTCACCTAAGTATAGGACCGAAATGGCATATTTCGACCAGATCGACTCTGCGGGAGTGCTACAATTGCAAAATTAATCGTTTCGGTAATAATGAATTTGGAAGGAATTGGCTGAACCGATTTCGACGATATTTAGTATGAAGAACGTGTGCAACATTAAAAAACAAAATCAATATTTTTAATTTAGATATAGAAATCAGGGCTGCCACAATACAGGTAATAAAAAAATAATTTTACAAGTATTTGTGATGAACTATTTACATCAATTAATTTAAATTTTAACCAAATTTAAAATTTGTAATGTACAAAACCATAATAGCATATTCGGACCGGATCGACCAAACAGGAGTGCCACACAAATTAAATTCTTTCAGTAATTACGGGTTTGGGAGGAATTGCCTGAACGTATTTCAACTAAATTCTGTATATAAGATTTGTACAGCATACCATAATGAAATAAAGAAATGAATCCAATATGGTACATATAATCTTCATATAAATAAATAACCAAAACAATATTTCAACCGGGTCGAATAAACAGGGCTACCACAATATCAAGGTTAGAATTTTTCTGTAATTATGAATTTGGAAGTCTTGAGCTGAACCGATTTCAAAAAGTAATTTCGCTTGTATATTTCGCGAGTATAGAATTACAAAATGAAATTAATATGTTTCGAGCGTATCTATAAAGCAGGGCTACAACCATATATGGAAAAATAATTTTCTGATTTCAAAACAAATACATAATATATGATTACACTATGGCGAATTTGACGAAAAACACTTATGTACCACGGGAAACCCGTGCACATCCCTACTTGTTCTATCTTCTGGCTGTTCTTCAGTCTTCCTCTCTTCACTTCATAACTCATGTCGTTTCTTCGCACACCTCTTACGCTCTTCCTTTAGGATTTATATTATTATTATTGTCGGGGAAATGGGAGTGAGAAATAAATCGCACATTGTTTTATAAGTTTTGTACTATTTCCATAGGTAAATATTATTATTAATCAGTAATGTTAAAAGTAGGCCATACTGGCTCGGTGTAACGTCATAGTAAAATAGCTATGGATATTAATTTATACTCACACGCTCATGTATACAAATGCATAAATATATACATATGCAATCATGCAGTGTAAGATAAGCAAATATCAATCAACAGATATCAGCCTATTCAGTGAATTGTATTTATTATTTTAATTAATGTCATACATATGTGCATTAGGCACTGATGCCAGGCGGTATGGACATTTACCATTTCCATCGTTTTTACATTGTTTTTTTTTTCGAGTTTAAAGCTTTTAGAGCTCATGAGTTTTACTCACTCTCTCTCACCTCTCTCAGTCCTCTGATTACTTCGTTATCTATTTCTCCTTTCATCTCACCACTATCTTTTTTCCTCATTCGCTTGAACCTCTTAACCCGTCTGTCTCCCTTCTATCAACGCTGTTTTTACTGTTGTTACTTCCTTTCTCCCCTTCTCCATTTGTCTGCGTTCCTTTCCTATCGCCCTCTCTTTCCTATCTCCCCCTATCGCTTCCACACCTTCCCACCAAGTCTTTCTAAACTCCTTCACCTCCCGCCATTCTTTCTAACTCTTCCACTCGAACATCGCTTCCCTCCCTCACTCCCACCCCGTAACTCTCCCCTCCCCTCTCGTGAACTCTCCTCCGCTATCTCAAGAGCCATGCGCCAGTACGCGTGACTGACCCACAACGCAGGCGAGAAGGACCCACAAGCGTTGTGCCCTCGTCTGAGTCACGTTCACGGGCGTGCTCTCGACATCCTCCCACGCACGGAATGCAACGCAATGGCCCGAGCCACGCCCCACGATCTTTTAAAACCCTGCTCGCAACCCCTTCTTCCCCTTTTGACCACCCACTTCCCGACCCTAACTTCCCAACCACGTTATTCCTAAACATCACGATCCATCCTAACATCCGAATTCTCTCTCTCTCTCTCTCTCTCTCTCCGTCCCAAATTCCTGCTTTCCAAACGCCGCCTAACACCTCGTTTCTCCATCCTTCTTCTTTTACTTCCTCCCCCGTAACCCCCTCCCCACACCCAGTCCTTGTCCTTCGTAACCTCCTATTGACAATCCGCGAGCATTTCTTCTATAGTATTATTCCTTCCTCGCGTCTTCGCCAACTTTGAGCACGTCTATGCAAATGGAGATATATTTTTTTTCATTTTACTGCTCACTTCCCGGCTTGCATGGCTTCGATGCAATCGATGAGTCGTGTTGGTCGTCTGTCTGCTAGTCCGTGATGCAATTCCCTAAGGTAATACTTTAAAAGTGAGTCCAGGTGGGACTTGGAGCTGCCATTATTTTTGCGGACAAGGTGACGGAGACCAGTACATAAATTACCCGCCCTGACGTTCTCTTCCCCTTAAAAGGCGCGCATTTCCTCCCATTTACGTCGCCGTGAAGAAATAATGGATTTTTTCTTTGACTGCTGTGTTAACTTCGTTGCCCCGAAGTATTTAACTTTATTTTAAGTGCATGGTCTGCACTCAACGCATGCAGGCACATAGGCATACCTACGATGAACACATCATCTCAATAGAAGACGAGGTTTTATTCTTTTACGTAGCTATTTATTTTTTTCGTCATAGGAAAAATGTATTTTTTTATTTGCGATTCTTTCTTGTTTCAGCGATAGGAAATTACCTTGCAAAGTTACCTTATAAAATATGCAAATGATATATAATTTCAATTTTGTTTCTATGGATGTGTCGTCATTGCCAACATCGTATAATTTCTGCATGATAAAACAAATAACTTGCTGAACGGCGAACATTAAAGTGTTTGATTATGTTTCGGAATAATCATTTCCATTTCTAAGCTGGCAAGCTCAGTGTTTACATCAAGTAAGTGATATGATTAATTCCTGAGGTAATGTAATATTTGGGTCAACATATACACGTTTTACCTACGCGTTAACGCCCATTTGGTCTAATTCATTATGTTAAAGGATGGGTAAGATCACTACTGATGGCGATTATCTCGAACTTTAGAATGTTCGTCTGATTCTCTAAATCAAGGCAACAGGATTCCATTTGTTTGCTTAGCTTCAAATTATATTCCTTCGTTTAGTTTCTGGTAGGTTTTTAATAATTTTCTTCCCATTGCGTTGCGTTGGACAGTCATGCTCAGTGGTATGTATTCAGAACACCTGCCATTTAACACTCGAAAAGGTACTATTTCTGATACGGAAGAGTTACATCGCTTCCTTGACTTTCGGTTGTGATAAACGACTCTGTCGAATGTGTGGCGTAACGCAGGTGTGTGTGTGTATATATATATATATATATATATATATATATATATAATTTGGTCATTTCAATGCGTAAACTATATCGGTTCGTAAATTCCGCTCTAGAAGCTCTCATCGAGTTTCACCCCGCTCTCAACTCCTTCGAGCGCGCTGGCGAATGTCTCATAACTTTCTGCGTCCACTCTCTTCCTCATGCATCTCCTGAAACGGCGGCGCTGTCTCGGCCTCATGTCTCTATTTCCACATCCTTAACTCATCGCTCAACTCGCCGTCACCCATTCCCTCTCTCTCTCTCTCTCTCAACATAACAAAACACAATCTCATAACCACGGACTCCGCGTTGCACCGTGGTAAACGTTCTTACGTTCGGTAACCATATCTCGTCACATCCCCCTCCTCTCTCCCTTCCATCCTCGCTCTCTCCAATTTCTCACTCCCTCTGCTATCTAAGGACTAGCCCATTGAAATCTCGCAGGATTCACAATCTAGCCTCCTTCTATTCTCCTTCTTTGCTCACGTGCCAACTTTGAATGTAGCGGATGGCGGCCGTAATAAAAATGTTTTTTTTTTGAGCCGAGAAAAATATATATTGTTTGTTTTTTTGTTCGTCTTGAGGAGGAAACGCGGGTGGAATAGATTATATCTGACCTCTAAAAAAGATATGTGTGCTACTGTGCGAGTGGTCGCCAGTTGCAACGCGGCATAGAATGAATAAGGAAAATAGTTTTTTTTTAATTGGTGGCTGATGATTTTTTAGCGGTTGCTTTTGCGTTTTTGTCCAGATGGGGCAGTTGGAATTCGACGAGGAGGATAGTTCTGTAGCAATATTTCCTTCGCTTATCACTAAGTGGATTTTTCAAGTTTTTGACACAGTTCTATATATGTCTACGAACTTTTTATTTGACAAAACATTCCGTTTGATGTACTTTCACAGATAAAAATATTTTAGGCTTACTTCATGGTAATTCTTAATTAATCACATTATTATATGTTTTACATGCTTCATGGTGAACTTCTAAGTAAGCCATAAATTAATTATTTATCGTACGTATTTTAATTATGCATTCAAGCAGTTAAAGTGGAAATCGAACACTTATGTTAATTATTGCGCTCTCCTTGAAAAAATTACTCTCAGACTTTGTATGGGGATAAGTTAAATTCTTCTTATGTGTTTACATCGTACAGGCGTATAAAGCTATGACTTCGTAGATATGATTACAAATAACAGTACTATATAAACACACCTTATTATCATAGTGTTGAATAAGGTCCAATAAGCTTTATCGCCCCCGTACACATTATTTAGCTCTGTTAAATAAAAGAATTTTTAATCCGTCTTTAATTTTATTATCTTAACGAAGCAGTTTCGTTACATCGTCTTAGGACAAATTCGAGAGAAACTAAAGTAAATTTTTCGGAGATTGTTATCATAACACGCAGTTGTGTAAAATCAGCGCTGCTGAATAACAAAACGTGTGGAGCTGCCAGGAGATTTTCTCACGGCAATCGTGAAATCTTCTCTCTGTCCTTGAGTTCTAATTGCCAACAACGGTTGGAGGGAAGCAGCGTCTGGCTGCTAGGTGTCAATTCGATGCGGGAGAGCGAGCGCTGTCTGAAATACCTCCCAATTTTTGGATTCTATTTTTTCGCATCCCCAAAGCATCTACGAACGTGTATGAATTTCGTTTCTTCGAATTAAGAAAATGCCATGCAACTTCTTATTTATTCTTATAAATTATAATTTCTTATTACTCATCATATCTCATTATCGTTATATACCATTATTTATTATGGACTACCTATATAAACCTCGCATGAAAAGTCGACGAATTGAACTATTGAAAGCTAAGTGAACTGAAAGAGTTTCATGAAACGTTTATTTTATTTATGTAAGATTTGAGAAATTAGTGAATAGCGATAATATTTCATCGGAGAATGCATGTAATAGTCATCTATAGGAATTCATCCCCATGGAATTTATAAGTATTCGATCCCGCAACTTTCCAATTATGCTTTAATTATTTCTATCATTACCGAATTTTTCTACCAATATTAAACAGTATATTTAAATAACTTCCAGTGATATTGTATGCAGCCTCTGTTCTAACCCCCAATAAAATTGAGGCAGGCGCGTATTTACTAAAATAAGGGATCCGAGGCCCTTAGGCGACTGTGGTCTGCGGGGCCCACGAATCGCGAATTCAGAACAAATTTTGTGGAGGAAAACAGTCCGTCAAATTCTTTATAATTCATTTGCGTATATATTTACAATATACTGGGCGGGCTTTTGAGGTTGATGTCGTTCGTAGCTCCAAGTCTTCGATTGGAACCCTTCGAAATAATTATTATTTTTTCAATGATACCGGTCAGGTGAGACTGGTCTTTGACATATATTTTACGGTGTCCTTCGTCATCATTTAAGATTAACATGGCAAATTCAAAGTGGCGTCAGGACCGCATTGAATCGATAGATGTTATAGGACTAACCCAGTGTAATGAAGGTCATATTTGGAAAAATAGACTTTGTCTAGAAGATTGGGCGTCTTGCCGTTAAAACAATAATTTAGAAAACGCATTTTCTTGCACCTCAATCGTTATGAAAAAAATCTTGTCTTTTTCACAAAAATGAAGTATTTGTATTAAATCTCAAACGATTTAGTTAAGCGAAAAATTAGCATTCAGGCCGCAAAAAGACTTAGCTAGGGCCGCTTGTTTGATATGCCTAATTTAGGATATATGACCGTTTCTTTATGTTGGGATATTTCACAATCAATGTATGCATTTCTTTCTCTTGCAATAAGCTCCTGACTATTAATACTAACTTACTAGTGGCTCAAGAGGCGAGGCTCTAAGAGGCGCCAGGCCCAAAGAGATGCGAGGCTCTAGGCGGTCATCTAGATCACCTCGCCAATATCCGCCTCTGAATCGTGGTATAAATTTCTTCATTTTTCTAAAGAGATTAACTCGGCGTTTTTCATGAATAAAAGCGAAAAGTATAATTAAAAATGCAATTAAAAGTATTTCTGAATACTTTATCTTCATATTATTCACGCCAAAACTGAATGTATAGTAAGTAACACTTTCGGGCTGTATAGAAAAGGAGAAAAGCTCTGGGGCGGGAAGATAAATGGCGGGTTTTTCCTTGCGAAACGCTTGCCGCATTTAACCCTATTACCCTGATTAAATATTCTGCCAGTAACGCTGTGAGAGGAGGAGAGGAAAGAATACGCCATTCTCTTCCTCCTCCTCCTCCTATAAAACTCCATCCATCCGTCCTCATAAGCCTCGACTTACGAGGCGCCATTAGGTCGCCGTCGAAATTAAAATCCCTCATTGGTCGGAATAGGGCGGAAAAAATGTCGGACGACACCAGATCACGTGACCCACTTCTTGGAGGAGGAGGAGGAAGAAGAAGAGTCTAAGTTTTTTGAGGATGTTATTCCTCTTTCGTTCTCCTTTAAAAGTTTTCCTTCCCCTCTTTACGCGGATATCTTTTTTTAAGGGGACGAATGGTGCGGAACGGAACCCCTTCGGACATATCTGCGGCGACGGTAAGGACGCCTGGCGGCGTCGAATCGAGACAAATGGAGCGTCTTTGAGGCATCGGGAGCTATATCCCTTCCGATGAGGGAGTTCTTGAGGTGGAATGCAGATAAGGCGATGTGGCCAAGTGCCTCGTCGAGGGAGAAAGTATCTCGGCAGACGGGCAATAACGCCTTCGTAATAACAACAAGCGCACTTTCACCGTTTTCGCGTAAGGAGAATGCCGTGGATTGCCTTGAACTAATGCTCTGTACACGGAAAATTGTCAGGGAGAGATCTTGGGTCGTACTTCTCTTTTGTATTAATGCGGTGCTTTTCACTCGGATGAGTCTGTGCGACGGAAAGAAAGGGTGGCATCGACGCCTTTCGTGGATTCTGAAGGATATATTTCGACGAATCTTCCGAACAAAAAAGCGCTTTCAGGGTTCAGCATGATTGAACGATCTCGATCTCGAAAATTTCCACTCTTATGTTTCTCTCTGGAAATTTTGAGCGTTCGTATTTCCTTGCATAATAGTTTTAATAACCAGTTCACGAAATTGTGAAGATATAATTTGGTGTTTTTTTGCTCCTAGGCAATAAGTACCTACAATTCTTTAGTTGATAGCTCGAACACTTTTGGCACCAATAATTAATCATTGGTAAGAAACTCCTTCAGCCAAAATTATATAGGATTATTCCCCGATGCATTTCACCCACCAAGTGGGCATCTTCAGGAGCGAACCTGACCAAGCAGTGAACAGGAGTCGACTGCAATTCTAGTTATTCATCAGAAATATCATAGGAGGTCATTTTTTCTGAAATTTATATTTTTATATTTATATTTGCATTCACGGTTATATTCATATTTTGTTTGTTTGTTCATACACCCCACTGCCAAACGCTATTTGCGACTTGCATGGTAATTAGGTATGTACATTTTTTATGATTATGTTTGTTTATTTTTGTTTGTTAAATAAGTGCACCCGAATGAAGAAGCTTTTACAACGATTTATCATCTGTGTAAAAATATTCCTACATCGCGCACCATCTAACGTTTCCAAAGAAAAGTTGAAAAATTGGGAAAATTACTTGAGATGAATACTGATCTCTGTCAGGCACCCTTTTCGGCCCAATCCCAGATGAAATTCGATAACTTTGCTAATCTGAGATTAGATCTTTGTGGCAATGACACATGTCTTCCCTCATCTGCTGGCACCGAAACTGGGTATTCGAGGAGAACGCGGAAGTAAACGAGGTTTCGATAAAGCATTTGGCCACGGTTTACCGAGGAATGCTTCGGTTGATCGGAAGTGCTGCGGCAAATCTAAAATTGTTCTACTTATGCTTGAAGGTTTATAACAATCCAAAATAATATGTGCCTTAATAATATAAGACAGAGGCGTAAATTCGTCTGCATGAAAATATTTTTATAATTTCAATTTCATCTATTTATGTAATTAAAATATCTTTCAATAGCGTATTTTCTGAAGGCTTCGCTCTCCAAGAGCCACCACCTCGTTTGGTATAACAAGGACCTTATTCTTATTAACGAGACTTATTGAAGCTCAGTAAAACAAACTCATAGGAAATGTGAATTAAATTCTTCACATGGAGATTGCGGAAGGATTGTTTCGCCACGGTATACGTTACTACGTAATTGCGACATTTTTTCAATTTCTCAATTAAACCAAAGAAACATAGTCTGATAACGCTTTCTGAATCATGCGATCCGAGGTTACAGAATTTTAATGGGATAGGAGAAGAATTAGATAGGTTTTTTGCCTAGCGGGACTTTTTATTTGGCAAAGATTCCTCTTTTTAGCACAAGAATCTCAAAGACTACTACTACTCTTAAAGGAGGTTTTAAGGCCTAATAGAATCCCCGTTCCGTAATTCTTTCTTTCGCTGATTAAATCACTTGCTCCGAAGGCTTATTTTCTCTTTCATTCGAGCTGGTCTTGGTTTCAGTCGCCCTCTCTCAAGTCCCCCTCCCCCCCTTTTTTTTAACCCCTGATGATGGTTACATTGTAACCGAAATACGTATTGGGTTTTTATCCGGGTTCATCTGGTTTTATCCGGCCTTTTAACCGGGTTTTATCAGTTTGACTGGCTTTGGAGAATTTCCTTCGCTTATATTTTATAAATAGCTTGTTTACAAAAACGTGGAGCTTCCTAAAAAAGGAATGTTAATTGTGGCATGGAAATCTAACTCACCTTTACGTTTGAAAGAAAAGTCTAGGGTCGCGGATTTTATGAATGCATGCAAATCAGTCTTACTTTTACGGACCAGCGTCAGGTTTTTCATGAAATGAATATGAGAATTAATTCGCATTTGGCAATCGCATGGAGAGGGCAGGAAGTTTCGCCTCTTTAAAATTAATAATTGGGAACCTTCACCTTACATAGGCGTTAATTGTTTTTTTTTTTAAATCTACGATTTTCGTCATGTTAAGTTGCATTGGGTAAGGTTCATCCCGTATTCATTTATGTGAATAAAATACTTATCAGGTCCAAACCTAGGAGTAATTTCCAAAATACAGCGGATAGAGTAGATTTTCAATGCGATGCGATTTAGAACCAACTTTATTTACACCATATACACCATTCGTGCAGCATAAAAATTATATTACCCACTTAGCAACTCGAACAGAATCGTTAAAATATAACAGAAAAATATAGTAGCCACCAGGGCCGTAGCTAGGATCCGCGGGGCCCAGGGCGAAGCGGCAGCCGCGGGCCCTCTACCCTACACAAGGAAAAACGATATTGTGTCATTTAATTATATTATTATTTATTTATAATTTTTGCATTGGTATTTTTACTTTCTGAAAAATACAACAACAAAGCAAGTTTGGCAAAATTAGCACTAAATATATTTGTGTAAAAAAATCCAGAAAATAAAATAATTTCACGCTAAATTTTTAAAACTTTTCAATCTTTAGTATGAGTAAATTTATCGATAAATGTTGCCTTTAATATCTAGGGCGACTTTTCACGTTCCACGAACGTTATGTCTTTCCACTAAGAGTAATAAGTAAGAGTAGTTAGTAAGGTAACTTCAAGCGCGGAGCTCCGTAGACCCGGGTCCCCGGGCGACTGTACTCTCAGCCCTCCCCCCCCTCCCCTCCCCACTCCCTTAAGGGAATAGCGATCGGACGCTTCGGTTTGTCCAGCTCCATGTACGATATGTGCGTATGTCCACGCATGATGGGAATTCTTTCCCTCTCTCTTTCTCTCGCCATCTGGCAAGTTTCTGTCTGTTCTTCTTCATCTCAGTGTTTATTATTCGAAGGCTAACCGGTATGCTAAACACACGCTTATCTGAATTGCGCAAAGTGAGTCATCAGTCACATGAAATAGACGATCTATTATTAGATTTTGCTTCCAATGTGCGAATTTTCCTTCGTTCCCAAAATTGGATTTAACGTCGGAACTTATGCGATCGAAATGGAAGCATTCAGCGCTGCTAGTTTGTTTAAAAAAAATCAATTTACGCGATTTTTCTTGCGAAGTCAGCTTTTCAAGTTAATGATTCATTTTCATTACTCTCATGCTCGTAATACGCATTTTTTATTCGAATACAACACCAGTATCGAAATGAACGTTTCTAATAAATCGAGAGAAAATATCTGAAGGCTGCATTTCTTGAAACATAGAATCCAGTCAAAAGTACGAATTATCTATTTTTCGTTGCTTTATAAATATCTATAGTCATTATTTCCATGGGTAATTTTGCGTGATTTTAATCACCTACATTATACCATATTGACTCGACACTAAGACGACCTCGAATATAAAACGACTCCCTTTTACAGAAGGTAATTTGGACGAAAAAATGTTTTATAAGGA
Source organism: Tanypteryx hageni (assembly GCA_028673005.1). Classification (NCBI taxonomy): domain Eukaryota; kingdom Metazoa; phylum Arthropoda; class Insecta; order Odonata; family Petaluridae; genus Tanypteryx; species Tanypteryx hageni. The sequence goes on along the minus strand of CM054118.1, from coordinate 19,447,436 downwards.
ATTTTGAGTCAAAGAAATTAACAAAATTATTACTTATTTTTCATTTCAGTTTCATTCATATGTCAATGTGTCATCCATGTCAACCGGACCACTTTTCTCCCTCGATGACATGAATGTTGACCAAATTGGGGTATGTTGTAGGGCTCGTGGAGGTGAACATTAGATAGAAACAGTTTGCTCCTGTAAGGTGTGGTTGCCTATCAATCAGGCATAATTATATACATAATATCCTTATTCTGTACGTTGGTCCGTCTGTCCGTTGGTCCGCCGGAACACTCTATAGAAATCCCCATAAGAGAACACTTAAAAATACCTTTTTCACTTGCAGGATTTTTTTCTGTTCAACTAACGGCGTTTGGCTTAGAATATATTTTACTCCATTGATCGTTATAACAGAAGGCGTGTTGCTCGATTTAAAAGTTGTGGCTAAGCATTATATACATAATATCCTTATTCTATCCGTTGGTCCGTCCGACCGTTGGTCCGCCGGAACGCTCTATCCCCATAAGAGAACATTTAAGAATACCTTTTCTTTACTTGCAGGCTTTTTTCTTTTGCAAAATTAAATTAGAAGTAATTGACCTACGATCTTTAGACGGAGACCATTTTAAAGAAAAATAAACATAGATTCTTATTCTTATCGTCGACGTTTGCCTTCGCTTCGAAATCGCTCAAGTTATACGTTTAAATCACATTTATTAGAAAATTTTAAGCTTTTTAAGGATATGTTGTCTTGCCGACCGTGTCATTGTTAAACCTCGAGATTGTATCGTCGTCCTTATACTATATGCGTAAGGAAAGTGTGCTTTGAATGCTTTAGTACGAGAGAGAGAAGGCGCCCGAATTATTTATAATTAAAATCGTGTTTTTTATTAATTTCTTTTAAGTTAACTTCCTATCAAAGTTTTTGGTAATTAACAATTTTTATAGTTATTTTCATAGTTTTTTTTTTTCAGTGCATCTTATAATTAACGGGAGTTTTAAATTCGCATCGCATATATGAATCACGCAAACCATGCAGGCCTTTTTCGTTTACATTTTAAAATAATTCAAGGATGAGGTATTTAACTTAGTTATGCGAAGAGAATAATTTAAATCTCATTCGTAAATCTCCAAATATTACGTTTTAATACGATTTTTCACGTTTTCACGCATTTTGTTTATATTGGGCCACTGTTGTCCCAATTATTGAATCCCATTCTTGGCCTCATAATAAATGCACCAATCTAGTGCTTTAACACGGGTCAGACTTTTATACATGGGTATAACCTACTTACTGTATCTATTAATTAGAGGGAGGAAGGAAAAGAGAATGGGAATGAGCAGAAATTGATAAAGAGGATGAGGACGTAGAATTTGTATAGGATTAAAAGGAGCTGCAGTACAAAAATAACAACAATAAATTATAATTGATTATAAAAAATGTTATACTATTCAATCATATGCCATTGCCAAATGGTGGGAATTCACAAAACTAAATATAGGCCACGTAATTTTCAATGGATTTTTAAAATTGATAATACAGCAAATATTTCGAAGCGAATTTTAAATAGGAGTGAAAAATAACATTTTATGACTTTTATGTAAATTTCTTTAACTAAAGTGATTTTTCTGGAAAATTTTCAAAACTAATATAGTTAAAGGAAACGTGATTTTTAAAATATATTTAAACTCATTGCAGTTCATGTAAGTATGTATTTAGTTAATAGTAAATAAGTTACTACACATTTTTCCTTTGATGGTAAATTGACAGTTCGTTTACATTTTATCAAAGGAGAATTAACCTATTTTATAGAGTTTTTAATGCGCTTTCACGTAAATTAACGCGCGTTGAGTTAACTTGTAATTTTAAACGACATTCGACTCTAAAAAATAAATTTATATTTTATCAAAAGTATGACCATTTTTATTTTGATCGAACACCAGTTAAAAGTAAGCCCAACTTGTCTTCTTTTTGTTGCCACAAAACATCAATATGGAGGTATTTACTGTTGGATCTCTACAAGGTAATAAGTATTGCCGCGCAGAAGACGGAATGCGCTGCTTGCCATTGGGGGAATATTGTCGGCTGGGTGGAAACCACTTTCCAGAAAATAAAGGAAAAAGAAAGAATCAAAGAAAGCAAGAATATAACAGGCAGTGAAAATTTGAAAAGGTATCGTAATAAAAATTAATATCGTTAGTAAGAAGTTAACGAATATCATCACTCACCAGGAAGTCACTGTTTTCGCTTGTTTTGTTTTGGGAACAGGAAGCGATCAGGTGCAAAAGAGTACCTCTTGATAAGAAGCCGTCCAATTGCCGTTGGAATAAATGCATGTTGCTCCTGAGTGTGTCGCACTGCCTTTGCTTGGTGAAATCGATTTTGAAGAAACAGTTTTGCTGCCGTGTGATCTGCCTTGCTTCTGTAGAAAATGACTGTGTTGGTAAGGATTTCTTGTGCACGACTGTACACAGCCAGGGGAGATAGAATCTGCTAATTTGCTGGTAGCTGCAGGCTGGCACAAGCTGCAAGTCTTTTCAGATTTACTCCGACTTCATCACAAGGCCCTTTCCCGTGAGCTGTGGAATGGAAATGCCAATCGGCGTGTTTAAGTAGGTTTGCGAAATTGTCTCTTCTCATAACGTTTGGAAGCACCGTCAGTGAAGTAAATAATTTGTTTAGGATGGAAGTGTTGTTTCAGATATTTAACTATTTCCTTTTGGCACTCTTAGACGGCAGCTGTGTCGTGGGAGAGATAGTCCGAGAGTATAGCGGAAATCCTGTGCTTCAACTCATTCTCTTCCTTGAAGTAGAGAACAACAGTATGTATGGATAGTTGTGCGTTGTTTCGGTGGAATGCTTGAGATGCGTCTTACGCTACAAATGCATAGTTTTCCGCAAAGTCACATAAAATTACGAACTCTCGATCTTTTAATGTGTCCTTTCTGTCTTTCTCGAAGTCCATGATTTGAGTGCAAGAGTCAAGATCTGAACCTTTTCGGAATCTATTGTTGAATTTACCGCAAAGTTTTCTTTAATCTGTCGCAGTATCTCCGCCGAAGAATCGTCTTCCTTTGATTTTGAAAATGAACTCGAAAACGCCGCCTTCGCGGCTTTTATGACATTCTCCTCCTTACCTTTTCGATATTTCGTATATTTAATTTTCTTTCGCTTAATCGCTGTTTCTCCCACTAAGGAAAGTGTATGTAATATGCAGAATTATATACATATATGTATGTAATTCTGCATATTACATACTGTAAAAGATAACAATAAAACAAAACCTTAGTCTTTTATTATTTTTTTAAATTTCCGCTTGGATAAATCTGGGTGCGCATTATAATCGAAAAATTTATATATACGTAAGGCAGCTAAAGTTTCAAAGAGTCGCATATTAACTCCCAAAGAGCCGCGTGCGGCTCCGGAGCGGCCGGTTGGCCACCCCTGTCCTAGGCGGTATCACGTCATAACAGCGCATGATTATCAGCGAACGTCAAAACAGCGAAAACAAAAACGGCGAACGGACAAAACAGCGAACGTCAAAACAGCGAAAAATCGGAATGTAAAAAACAGCGAACGTCAAAATGGCTGAACATAGTTTGGCAAAAGTCAGTATTGTAGTTATTATAAGTAATAAATTATTGCTGGTTATTAAATTTTAAATCGCCGGAAGTGTTAAACCAGAAAATTATATTTATAAGTGAATATTTCAAAAGTGCGCTGAATTTACTGGAATTACTAAAATTAACATAAGAAGCGAATCCTACATCCTATAGGAAAGTTTACCAGATTTTTTAGTGGTAGTAGGTCATTTTAAAAGAACGACATTAGCTAGTTTTTTATTGGTTTCATTATGAAAAACTTTTTAAAGATTTAATATTACGGCTCCAAATTCGTTTAAAAAAATCCTTTTGTATTACTTAGATCTAAAGTACACTAGTTATTACAGGTATACATAATGGGCGACTATGACAGAGAATGCACGGAAGAAATAGAAAATCTGTATTTGATGAATAAGGACATGTATTTACATTAAAAGTCAAAACTAATACATTTTCAAATTACTGTTAAAACATTACAAAAGATACTTGAAAGTACGTTTGATTTGAGGGTATATAAAAAATTGTAAGAAAAATATTACAAGAGATAATGAATTCAAAAAGCCTTATGCTTGAAGATGAAAATTTTGGGCGATTCCTTTCAAGAAATCTAATCTATTTCGATTGTGGTAATCCTTTACGAGACCTTCAATACGTTTGTATGTATCTCGGTAAATTTTTCGGCTTTTCGAGGGTTTTTTGCCGGAAATATATTGTTCAATTTTTACTTCATGAACATTTTGTTCTTTTTGTAAGCATTCAATAAATTTCCATATGGTTGGATGACTGGATCAAATTAACTGGCTGAAGCCACGGTGCCAACCTTCCAATGCATTATTAGTTCTAGGCAAACCTAACTTAACAGCCTCATGGCAATTCCACAATTTAATAGGAAAGTTTGGCCCACGACGTGGATTTCTGCGGTTCCTTCTTCCAATCCAGGTATCTTCGAAATAATCGATCATTGGCTGAAAGATCTCCTCCTTGTCAACGTAGTACTTAGAATCAATAAGAACTTCAAAAGAATGGATAACGTCAGATTCAGGAACGTAAGTAAGGGCTAGTAATTGCCCGATTTCAAGAGAGAAGTCAGGATCGGAGATGTTTATCTGCTGCATTCCTTCTATTTGTTAGATTTTCCTCCACAAGCATTGACTCAAATGGAAGAAACAACTTCGTTGAGTTACCTGAGGAAAAGCTTCTTGAAATGAATTAATTGAACTTCGCTCGAAATCTGTCATAATAGAAACCGGATTCAAGGTGGGATTCAATCTTTTTAAAGCTGATAATAAACTGTCGTATGAAGACTTTGATTTGTGCGACAACATTGCAAACACTAGTGGAATTATAGTATCATACTCCATTGCGTGATGGCATATATCTGCGTGAAGAGTCTCGGAGCGGATTTAAGCGTGCCATCGGCAAACCAATGCTTGCATCGCGCCAACAAATCCAAGTTCCGGTGAGTCGAAAAAAGAAGAATACGCTCGTCTGATGGTCCGCTGTCTTGGAGCAAGAAAGGATGTCCCTTAACAGTTTTAGTGAGTTATTCTGGAAAATGTAGCTCTGCCAGGCATTTCGGGTTCGAAGGCGGAAGATTTTTATGTTTGCGAGTCCGTTGGATCGTGCGTTTCAAAAGGAGAACTGAAGGCAGTTGTTCATAAACAGCTAATGGTAACGATCATGTAAAAGAGGCAACAATTCGACAAGTAGCTTCTTGCGTTTCTCCAGCTTTTTCTCTGATATCGTTGATTACAGATCTTGCGCGAATCTTCGAAGAATCACCCACATGGTTATGACTAGTATGATTAATAACTCTCCCATCCATAACACTTGCACGTCCGCGACATTTTTTACTGTCATAATCAGTGTATTTCCAATAAATAATGCCCTTGTGTTCACGTTCTCGACGGAAAGTAAATCCGTTATAAACTAAAAGATCGTAACCTTTTTGACTCTTCACATAATCTATCGCCATCCCTCTAAAAATAATAAAAATAAAAATATTTAGAAATCGTATAAAATATTGTATTAATTAAATAAATTAAGGTGTCGAGACACAAAATACAAAATCTATAAAATGTTAAGTTTCAATTAAAGTTATGTAATTTTAATATATTGAACTCTGAAACAGATTGGAATTCTAGAATATAGTATGCACATACATTTTTCAGATGTTATTGGGTAATTTAATTGCAAAGTAAAAGTAAAGAACATTAAAGAAAACATTGACAGTAATGCAAGATAGGAGATATTTAAAAACATACCTTCTCAATATACGTGAATTGGAATAATACAATGCACCAGACCAATGAAGACTCGACGTTACACCACCAATTCCACTTTAAAATGGCGATATGTTCGTTGGTTTTCTTCTTTTAACGCTGGAAGAATTAATTTTATAAGGGCGTAGATGCCAAGTCAAGAGTCACTTCATAGGCAAAAATTGCACCTCCTTAATGCCTGAATAATACCACAACAGTAAAAGAGAGAACTTTAACAGAAGAATGCTACTCCGCACTCCTTAAATAATTCCAGGAAAGGATAGAAACAAAATAACTTCTCATTAGACGACAAGTAATTAAGAGCATAGCCAATGGTAAGAGAAAGGGAAGGGATTATTATCATTGGCGTGTGCAGGTGGGGGCAAGAGGGGGCAGTTGCCCCCGCACTTGAAAAGTGGAAAAATAATCCCACGAACGAGATCGAGTATGCAGCAGAAGTATGGGACCCTTATGAGAGGGTCCGCATACATAAGATAAGATAAGATAAGATAAGGGCTTCCATATTCGTGAAAATAAATTACGATGCTAGGCAAAGCGTCTCTCCATTGATTGAGGATTTGGTCTGGTGATAGCTCGAGGATCGCAGACTACAGGCTAGACTGAGACTATTAGAAAAGTATCGTTCGGAAGGATTAGCTAGAGAGGTGAATTCATTAAAGATCCCACCTATATCGGTAGAAAGGACAATGAAAATAAGTTTCGCGAGATCGATTAAAGGACCGAACGATACAAAGGATCTTTTTTCCCAAGAACAATCAGGGAAAATAATCGAATAATGAGGTCGTAACTGAGTTTAAAGTAATTGAGAAGTGCTATGCACCCCCTGCCATCCACCGGACTAATAACTTACACGGTATGATGTAAATTTATCTTGCGCGCGAGAACCGTGAAGCAGCGCTCTGCAACTGCAACGGATTCCGGAGAGGTAAATCATGCGAAACGCAGCTCGGCCTGTTCGTGGACGATTTGTTGCGATGCGGAGAGAAAAATACTCAGGTCAATGCCATATTCATTGATTTCAGGAAGGCGTTCGATAAAGTATCTCATAGGAAATTAATTGCGAAGTTAGGACAATGTGGTATCAATTCGAAAGTTGTCGGTTCGGTGAGAGACTTCCTCTCGAATAGGGAACAGATAGTTGTCATCGATGGGAAATACTCGTCCCCCGTTAAAGTTGCTTCGGGTGTTCCTCAGGGAAGTGTATTGGGCCCTCTGCTCTTCTTAATCTATGTAAATGATATGTGCTCGGTTGTTCGTAGTAAAATTAGGCTTTTCACCGATGACACCGTTCTATATAAAGAAATAAAAAATCGGGAGGACCATCCGTCTCTGCGTGAAGACTTAAGAGCCATTTCAGCGTGGTGCAAAGAATGGCAAATCGAAATTAATTATACTAAATGTGCCGCAGTCACGTTCTGGAAAAGTAAGAACAAAGATTTAGGTTTCGAATATAAAATAGATGAAATGAGTATTCGACAAGCTGAGTATGTAAAATATTTAGGAGTAACCATTTGTCGAGATCTTTCGTGGGACATGCACATTCGTCGAGTTATAGGCGCGGCCAACAAGAAACTGGCATTCATAGGTAGAATAGTACGGAACACTACAGAGAAAGTACGCGAAACATGCTACTTATCACTGGTAAGACCACAAGTGGAATACGCAGCGAGCATATGGGATCCGTACGAGAAGGGACACATGATTCAACTAGAAAGAGTACAGCGCAGAGCAGCCAGGTTTGTAAAACAATAGTACGAACATAAGGAAAGCGTCACCTCTTTATTGTGCGATTTGAACTGGGTATCACTGGAGGACCGTAGATTGCACTCAAGGTTGAAACTTCTAGAGAAATATAGGTCAGAATGTCTAAAAGAGGAGGTAGTGGGAATAATTGTGGCACCGACGTATATAGGTAGAAATGATCGAGACGATAAAATACGTGAGATCGATTGTAGGACGGAGCGTTATCTAGGCTCGTTCTTTCCGAGGACAATAAGAGATCACAATAGGAAATTTCGAATTGCGTTAAACAATCTTTAGGTAGGATTTGGTGCATTGCACCCCCTGCCACCCACCAACTTGGTGAATTGCAGGGTAACTTGTAGATGTAGATGGAGTGACGAAGTGCTACGCTGGACTTAGGCGAGAGAAATAAAGGAATTTGTAAATCTTGAGCTACAAGTTTATTGTGTATGACATTCTATTTATTATTTGATCTTTATGATGTTCCTAAAAAAAATTCGAAAATTAGAATTTCTATCTCAAATCCATTGAATTATAAAGATTTTGGATGGTCTATATTACTTACATTTCTGAAATATTTGCATATAATTATAATATACTGTATTTTCCCCCTGCCACACGCCATTGGCGGCTTGCAGGGTATATATTTAAATGTATTTTGCTATATTTAGTTCAGCCATTTTCACTTTCGCTGTTTTTTACATTCCGATTTTCGCTGTTTTGACGTTCGCTGTTCTGACGTTCGCTGTTCTGACGTGGAACTGTCCTAGGCGGTCGCCTAGATCGCCTGTCCCCTGTATCCGCCTCTGCGTATAAGGAAGCAAGTAATTACAAGTATTCATCCCGGTGCTCACGAATGTTTTATGCGAATTCGCGTAGCTTTCGTCGATGCTTTCACGGCACCCAATAAAATAGCTTTGCTGATTCTGATTCCAATGAGCGGCAAATCCTTTTTAGCACACCGGACGGATAGTACTTGTCAGAAAAGGCAGCCATCTAAACCTTTTATTGCATATCCTGTCACGTATTCAACTCTCAAGCGACCGATACACGCTAATTCCATTTGCCTCGTAACAATACAGGACGACGTCGAAGGTTAAAACTCTTAGGATACGTCCGTGTGAAAGAGAAGGAAGATATCTTTGCAATTGAAACGAAAGGTATGTTTTTTTTTGCGCTCGACCTGGCACACCGGGAGAGTGAAGGGAGATGGACTCTTCGGTTCGCAATAATGGAGTTCTCGAGCATCGGCTGTTTTTATGGAGTAGGAAGTCTCGTATGTGCCGAGATAGATTTCTCTCTGCGTCGTAGTGTTTCTTGCGGAATAGCCATAGTCTCGATGGAATCGTCAGCGTCTCGTAAAACGGTCTTCTCTCATGGCTTACTTTCGTCAACAACAGCCGCACAACATGTCATTGTTCATTCCGCCATTTTCTAATATTTGAGGTACATAACTCATGGAAGCATTAATAATGCGACCGATTGAATATTTCATCGAAATTAGGTCGCTTCCAAAATTTGTGAATTTTTTTTATTCTCAATATACTAGTGAAAAAAATATGTTTGCAAGTTAATGGGGCATATGATTCTTTTTGAAGGTTCAACATGGTAACATCTTTTATTTTTTGTCCGTCAAACATTATATCGTCCCAGGGGAGATTCTTTTTTCAATTCATTGTGCATTAATGCTATTCATTTATTATGCTATAAAAGCCTTTGGAATTTTACGAATCTTATTATTTGGATACTTGGTAGAATTTCGGACAACCAGCTTCACTCGGTTTGTCTTATGAGTTAACATCACCGAGTGTTATAGGCGTTGCATGCGCTGCAGGATAATGATTTTATCCTGTGGTAATTTATCTATAGCAGACATTTCAAACTCGAAGAGGCGTCCGGGCCGCATTAAAGCGATGAATGTTAGAGTAGGGCCGCATTAAAGCGATGGATGTTAGAGAAGGCCCGCATTTTTTAATGAGGGCCAGAGATGGAACGATAGACTTTAGCTACAAGATTGGACAATAATTTAGAAAATGCGTTCTATTGTAATTCGATAATTATGAAAAAATATCGCCTCCTTTACGTTAAAATAAATCATACATACGGAATCCCACAAAATTCATTTTAGAGAAAAAATAGCTATCGGGCCGCAGTTAGGCACAGAAAGGGCTGCATGCGGGCTGCCTGTTTGACATGCCTGATCTATAGGAAACCCTCGAGCTACGAACCGAGAAAGATTACCCTCAAGGCCGTGTCATTTTTTTTCTAAATAATGAGTATGACTCAACATAGAATATAGATGTTCTCACGTAAGAAAGCGTCATTCAGTGCGAGAGCGAGTGATTTTCAGACAGTTTGAGAGAATGAATATTTCTCTATCTCAAATCTTTTGTCCGTCATTTTTCTTCTTTTCCTCATACCGCTGTCTATATTTCTTTTGATGTAGTAACAGAGCGTACGATTTGTTTTATTAAAGCCCTGGCAGATTCGCAGTCTGAGGGCCTTTCCCAGTAGAATTTTTTACATATCTTGCCTGATTTCAATGATACTGATTACTATCGCAGGAAAATTGAAATTGCTGTTTAAAAGGAAATATTTCCTTCAATTATCCGTTATTTCCCATTCTTCTCAATTAAATCGCCGGAAACCTGAAATTTTACAATTACCCTCATTGAAGTTCACAAAATCTATTATGAAGTTATTTAGTTATTCGTTTGTAAAATCAACTATTCTTTCCGTAACTTTGTAACAATCCATCCATCCTTAGTTTAAGTTTGTTTGTCCGATGTCGTTTCGATTGTTCGCATTAATATATAGCTAACAATCGCGGCTTCTTACGTTGAGTTCGTTAGCATTGACAAAGACGATTACATGCTTTCAAAAGTTAGTCACGCTTTCATTAGTGCGCAGGAAAGATAATAGTGCTGGTATCGCTCTTCATGCACGTACATATATCTCCACGTCACGTCTCTCTCTCTCTTTGCCGAGAGGCCTCGTTGTAAATTACGCCTTGTTATTTCTGCTGGCTTTAGCTTCTCCGTAGAATACTGTTCGCTATATTTGCGTAAAATTCCGCTTTACTTCTCCCGCCGGGAAACATGGTGCGTTTTCGAACGAAACGAGTGACGGGGATGCTTCTCTTCGAAGATGTGGTCACCTACCGATCGTGAAGCGCAGCTAAAGTGTTCGCTAAACAACGTGAATAACGTGAGAGCGCTCGAAATAATTCACCTCTAAGTCACGAGCATTATCAGATTGCCGGAGTAGACGCTTTTGGGAGCCGTTTATTCAATGCAGAGAATAGCTAAAACGAAATGAATGCACAAATAGTGCCATCTGTAGCGTCTAGCCCAGAGGTGCACGACTCAAAAATTGATAAGGACCAAAATCGACCTTGATTGAGCCTAGGCAGGCCACTCTATGAAAGTTTTGTACATAAAAAATTTAAGTACCCTATTGTAGATTCAGTAATTACAGTAACAACTTTTACATGCAATTTTTATACGAAAAATGAGGTGACAAACAAATATAATTTACTTATTCATTGGGAGATGCTACACTGTTTTTCTCTCGACATTCCACTTATATCCGGTGTAATTTTGGTAGATGCTGTTCTTAGAATCTCTTATATCCTGATCTGTCAGTGCTGAACGTAATGGAACTTTGTTTAATTTCATAAGAGAGAATGTTTGTTCACAGATGCGATAAATATCCATAACAAATTTTACTCTCATTTTTTACGGAAAAGGAAAGCACCAGCTGAATTAAATCCTGCCGGGCCACACAAAATATGTCGGCGGACCAAATTTGGCCCGCGGGCCGTATGTTGTGCACCCCTGGTCTACACCCAAGTATCCTCTTCGTAGTTTAAATGAAACGCATCGCAGTCCTTAGTTTTTTGTCGTATCTATTACCTACGAATGCGTCTGGCGTTAGGTCTCCTTTGCATTTGTTTTCGCAATAATCAGACATGCGCAGTTTCACGATGTTCGCGCGCCTTTTGTTTTCCCTTCGCGAGACACGACGGCACATACTGTTCCTCTTTATTTCCTTTTTATTTGGTATCGTCCGTCATGTTTTTCCCCTCCGACGAAACAATGGCGGAAGTCTGGATGCTATGCGGGTTTCTCTCTCCCTCTCTCACACACAGCTCGGCCTGTGATAAGGGAAACAAGGTCACCGGATATAATATTTGCATTGTCCTCCGTGCAGCGTCGTGCTTCGTCCCGCGCACGCCCCCTTCCTCCGCCCCCTCTCCGTGCACCCTTCTGCTATTCCTCTCCCCCGTCGCCGGCATTTCCCATCATCCTTTTCGGGCGCGTTCGAAGGACATCCCGGGCGATTCTTTACTCCTCGTGTCACCTGTCTCTCTCTCTCCCCCTTCCTCCCTCCCTTCCTCCCCCTCCTTCCTCCCTCCCCCTCCCCCCCCCTCTCTCCTCCCTCTTACCCCTTGTCCCTCCCCTCCCCCCCTTCCCCTCATGAGAATCGAGAGGCATGTCTCGAATGCGTTTGTTTTGTTGTGTATTTACGGACTTTTTTTTCCTTTACTTTGTCTTGATTTTATCTCGTTTCTATTTTTATTTTTTAAACTCGCTTTCTTTAGCCCTTATTATCAACTATCGTGACAAAAATAACTGCCTTTCGTCTTGCCATTGAGAAAATTATTTTATTTTATTCTCTTCCTTTAGCGCCTGAGGAATTTTGCGTAAAAGTCACGTCATGGCTCTGTAAAGTGTCGAAGTTATATCACAATCAATTGCGGTGGTGTGTGTCCAATGTTTTTAGCCGTGTATTTTTTTTAGAGCCGTAAATAAATTCCCCAACTGGACGAAATGCATTTTTCCTGCAACTAAAATGCACCTGGTGCAATGTCGTTGCTGCATCATTTGTGGGGCCTGGTGCGATAATAAATTAAGTCTCTCCCTTCTTGAACGATGAATAAAGAATGCATGCAAAATAAATGTGAACCGTGGTAAGAAAACAATTTTATTAGTTAATTTTTAGATATGATAAGAAAATAGAAAATATTATTCTTTATGCATAAACATAAAATAGTGGTGGTTGTTCCTGGAGGGGATCCTCAACCGCTGGGTTCGTATTTCAAATAATCCCTTCAAATTTTTCAGATTTCGGCCTCAGAATATTTCAGCGAATGTTATTTCCATAATCCTATTGTAAATTCAGTGAAACAAGAATTCAATTTATTTTCTCGTGTGAATGTTCATAAAAGAGATAGGTTTCGTTTGTTAAGCGTCGTTTTAACTGTGCAATTTAGGGTCATGGATACACCCAGTGGATGTTTTAGGTCATAGGTCTAAGAATATCTAAGATATAATTTTGTTTTTATCATTTTCAATCCGCTTAAACGAGATTCTTCTTTTCCATTTTAAATATATGCCATCCCGTAGCATTAGTAAATTGATCCTCATCTGAATGGAGAACAGTAATAACAATAAAAAATAACGACAAAGAGAAACTTTGCCTCTCAGACCATTACATTTTCTGATGAAAAATTCTTTCCTTTCTCTTCCCACTTTTTATTGCCCCCTTTAAAAAAACCCCTTCCATCAACATTTGCAAAGGTTAATCGGCCCAAACTGGGTTCCCTTCCAGGGCATAGTTCTCCATTCCTCCCGTCCCTTCTACTCATTTGCTGCTCCCCCTTCTTTTTTATTTTAAAGGCGCTTTTGCCATATCCCCCCTCAACTCACCTCCTACACTCCCCCCTTTTTCCTATCTTCTTTTATGTCACACTTCAGGCTCGTTTGGTTTCCCCTCATCAACTCTATCCTTCCTTCCATCCTCTCCTTCTCCCCCATACATCTATTTCTCTTTTCACTCCCACCCCATCACTCTCTCAGTATCTCTCTCTCTCTCTTTCTCTACTCTTCTTCCTTTCTCCCTCCCTAAAGGCATCCATTGTTCTCTCACCAGAATGCCATTAACTCACGCCTTAAGTCTTTCTTCCACTCTCCCGTCTCTATAGCAACGTTTCGGTCTCAACTTCTTCACTCCCTCTCCTCCCTCCCTCTCTCTCCTCTCCTCTCCCTCCCTAGCTACAAATCTCTTCTCTTATTTTTTCTTCTTTCATGCATCTACCGTCGTCCGTCAATATCTCCGCTCACTCCTAATGTCTCGAAACCAGCTCCTAAAAACAACCACCACCCACCCAATCTTCCCAATCCCTCTCTCTCTCTCCCTCCCGCTTACGACCCCTCCTCCCGACAACCGCCACCTATAAGATTTTATTTTTCGCTTTATCTTTCTAATCCCTCGCGCATCTTTCTCCTCCCTCACCCATTTCATCTCCTTATAAGCTCCCTATAAGCTTTGACCTTCCTCTCTCACTCATACACATTTACACGTGCCCACGAAAATACTTGCAAACTCATATTTTGTCACAGCAACTTTTTAAAGCCTTCCTTCTCGTTCCTGAAATATTCGCTCGTATCCCGCAACGGCTTTGCGAGTCGGCGATTCACGACTCCGTAAAGCATATTTCTCTCTCAAATGAGAGGGACATTTATTTTCTACTAGCTGTGCTCCGTGAAACGAATCGGTCGTTTTTAATGCGGAAGGGTTTTTAAAATGGTACATACTTTAAAAAAACGTGAAAGCGTCGTGGGGTTTTTATTGCATTGATTTACGGTAATGGCCGGAATGCATTAGGATTTCTGGGAATGATGTATTCAAGTAGTGAGGCTGTTGATCATCGTCTTGCTGACGAAATGAATTGAAGTATCGGTGCATCTGAAACGTTTTATCATTTTTACTGTTTGAAAACTATGATTTTATACATACGGACGTGTTTTTTGTAGATTGTGAAATGTTTTATTTTTTTAAATTATACCTTTCAAGAATAAATCTGATAATTATGTTCATGTGTGCACATACACTCGTTCTTTTACGAAGTAATGTATTTTGATACGATTTTCCAGTTTTTATTTAAATTTACATCCCTCTCATTTATGGCTCAGTACTGGATTTTTCGTTTCTTATTTATTCCCCATAAATTAAAAATTCGTCCTTCAGTTATCTGTGTTTTTTAAAAAGAATTATTAAAATTCGTAACGCTTTCGTTCTGGGTATTAAAGTCGCATGCACTATTGCATCGTTTCACCGCTGCTGCCTTCCAGTCACATAAATTCCACATAAAGTATTGAAATTCAGATCAAATGCATTCGTAGCTCCGCATCCTCAAGCTCGAGGGTTTATCACCTGGTTAATAATGCTCTAAAAATGATTGCACGTCCTCTCGTTGCGTGAAGAAATCATTTCCCTCTCTCATTTACATTGAAATCAGGCGCTAAAAAATCTGCCAACCGTAAAATGGAAGGTGATCCTAGATGCGTATTTCGTCAGATAAGATACCATCATCGGTATGAATCAGGGCGCCAAACGCTAGTACTTATTATACATTCTTCCACCACTCGGCTGGAGTGTGGCAAGATAGGGTTTGCCAGCGGCTGGACCTTGGGAAGACCTGAGTCACGCATTCGGTATTCAGCGTATAAAATGCTCGTATAAATGTTCAAATTTCACTATAGGTGGCAGTACCAACGTAAAAAATAAGTCATGACTGGGAATTACAGATGCAAAACTTCGATTTCCTTTGTCGGATGATTTTGTTTCATCGATTCCAAAGATTTCGTTCGGTACCTAATTTCAGTTTCTATGCTAAGGAAAAAAATATTCTTCTACAGCTGCATGTTGTCCTGCAATTTACCAAATTGATGGGTTGCAGGCGGTGAACCAAAGCCTGCCTAACAATTTTCACTCGCAGGTTTGACTCTCCTGTTATGATCTCGTATCGTCTTTGAAAAAAATTAGCTTCTATAGCGCTCTGTCCTACAATCGATCCCACGAATTTTATCGTCACTATCGTGTCGACCTATGTACGTTGGTGCTTCAGTTATTCATAAAACCTGCTCTGCTTCACATATTGAGCGTCTTAAGTTCGTGTTCCCGAAGTATTTATAGTATCAACCTCAGGAAAGGTGTTTAAGAGTTCACCTCATTTATCATAACGCTCAAATAACTTTGTCGATAATTCTCTGACCGATAGAAACCTGCAGATTCAATCGGTCCTCCCAAGAGAGCTTTCTATTTTTTGTTTAATTAATTATCAGTCCCAGGCATAATTGAAAATGTCTTGTAGCTATGCACGCATTATTTTCATCTCGTAAAAAACTTCACGCGCGTGCTAACGTTTTTGATTTTCCAGTGCAAAAACATCAGGCACGTTAAGCGTGACTTCTCTTTCCGACCTCCGCTTGGATTACGCTAGTCATTGAAATTACAATATAACAACTTAGATTACATCTCGTTTAAATTTGTTTCCGTCCGTCGGCGTTGGCGTCGAGTTGGCACTCATGCGCTCCAGGTGACGTCTTTGAGCGGTGACTGCGCAGTCGTGAATGGACCGAACGATGCGATATGTCTAGATACTTCCCATTCACCGCTTGTCCAAACGAGACAACTCTCTGCCGCGTCAAATGATAGACGAGATTAGAAATGAGAGAGAGCTTAGGTAGTTATTTCAAGGTCAAATATCCATCATCTCACGCTCCCGTCAGCCGGTAGGGAATTTTCTTTTTTCATTAGGAGGAATGCATCGGCAATCTGGTGTTCGAATATGCGTTACAAGAGTTCGTGGGGCAATTATATTTCACGTGAAAGTCGTCATATTCGCTGTCGACCGAAGATTATTTTATTACGATCTTTGTCAAAGAAATTTCGGCGTTGTTAGCGATGTATCCGTCGAAGAATTCAAGTAATTGTTGTTCGCCTGGATCGGCAGAAAACCTGGAAAATAAAAAGTCGTATTATTACTCATCTTACTTAGAGAAATTCTATAAGTGCGTCAATTTATTTTTTAAACTCGAAATGAGGCTCAAAATGAGGCTCCAAAATTTGATTATAGGAAATTCAAGCAATATCAATAATTATTGACTCATTAACAAGTTGATTCTAATCCTTTTTGCTTTCCTACAATCTCTTAGCAAATATACATTTACCCCGCAGAATCTAATTAATCATTTACTTAGAAGCTGAAAAATAGTGGCTAAATAATCATCAGAATAAATACTTTGAATTTTTTAATTACTGCTCCATTGCATCAGCCATCGGTAAAATCTTGTTCAATAAGCTTTTACAGTTTTTCGTGTATTTTTGCTTACTTGCACCATTCATCTAGAACCGAGAACACATTTGCACATGATTTAAGTTAGTAGGCCAAACCGCTCAGTCTATAGCGTACTGACGCCAGACGTGGATATATGTCACTTGTCTTGCTTACTGGCAGACATAAAGATTGGCACAGTCATTGCTACGTCTTCTCTTAGAGAATGAATCCAACACGCAACAACAGCCTTTTACAGCCGTTTTACGATCCTCGGCCCTATTCCCATCAAACCAATATTCTTTATTTTTATTTTATCGTAAATATGGATATTCACAAAGTTACGACTAACTCAGTTAATTAGATACAATTACCTTTTATTCTAAGACAAACAAATTTAATCTCGACGCGTACTGGCGCGGAAAATATTTCACCTAACCCGCCTGAATATTTTTTGTTAATTCCAAAGCTAAAGCTATGATATTTTGAGCGAAACTCACTCAATGTTCTTTGGTTTTTCTATAATCGGTGTCTATATTGAGTATCGGGGAGTATTTATTCGGATGGAATCGATCGGAAGAACTGTGATTTATTCGATTAACCATACCTTCACAATAATATTCGGAAAAATTTGCGTTGTAAATTTAAAAAAATGTCGTTAACCTCACGTGACGTTAAAAACGGCAAAAAAATTCTTGATGAATGGGCTTGATATTTGTTCTTATTTTAACCGTTCAGTGGGGAAGGGTTGGCGTATGTGTGTATTAACATTTCTACATTCTATATACTGCATTTTTTTCATTTACGTTAAACGCTGGGTTTTGGCAAAACGGCAAAAATGATCTCATTAAAATTAATGTTTATCACTTATATTTCTGCTGCTTGGCCAATTAATTTATTAATATTTTAAAATTTCATATCTTATTCCGGACCCTTCAGAGACCCGGGTCTCGGTGATTTTGCCCCGCTATCCCCACCCTTTCGGTGGCCCTGCTCGTGGGCCATGGATATTTTTTCCCAGTCATGCACATCATGCATTAAATCACTCGTTTATGCGTCGAAATCCGAAAGTAACACCTCTAATTTTTCGTGCTGACATAATTGCTACTAAAATTCCCGCAATCCTTAAGAAACGCTGGAAAAACGAACTCATTTTTTTCATATTTATAATTTCCACACTTCATGACTGGGAACGATTTTTTTACGACTCGGTCCTGGCTTACGTAAATCCTGACCTTGACGCGTTTCTTTATTCTCGTTTTTTCTAACTCCTTCACCTCTTTCCTCTTCTCCGTTTCCTACCTCTTTCCTCGTTCTCTCCCACACTTCACCTCCATCTCTCTCCGTAACTTTGTCTGTCCTACTCTTTCCACTCCACAAGCAAGCTCGGATCTTGAATGACTCCTTAACGCCAAGGTCGCGGGTTCAAACTCATGGATGTTCGACTGTATGGACCTTTATTTCCCCTTTATCCCTTCGTGCCCGAATTATTTTCGGATCGTCCCAAAAAAAACATTTAATGTATTAAATATGTTGTATGCACATAAAGTGATGAAATTTATCTGACGATTACTCCTAAGCATCTTTGTCATGTATGATATCATAGGCATTAAACGTAAAGAGCTCCCTATTATATTTGATATTCTGTGCATTACATAAGCGAAACTAAATAAAAGTAATCACATATTTTGCTTATTTTACAAATGAAAGTCTACAAAGCAATTTTGGTATGTCTGTATTATCGGATAGCTATTTCACTAAAACTGAGACATCGGACGCAACACGTGTTCCTGTTAAGTATGTACTATTCGTTGTGTTAGGTACTGATAGAGTTAGCATTTTTTACAATTAAGATAGAAGTTACGGGAAATATCCAGTAGAGTGAGACACAGTTGACGATGGAATTGCATCTCTGCAGGTTGGAATATTCGTAACATATCAAATATGATATTTTAGGCACAATGAGTTTAATTAATTAATCGTCCCGTGAAAGGGATCTTTTTAAACGACAAACGGATTGATTTATTCTCTTCTCTAAGCGTCTCTGTCTCTCTCTCTCTCTTTGCCTGACTCTTGCCTTGTCCGTCGGTCTGAAACTCGCGGATTTGACCTCGGTCACGCCCGTTAAAACGGGTGTTGTATGTGAGACAATCTATGAATAATTCCTTCCGTCGGTGCGTGCGCGTGCGTTTAAATCATTTTCCTATTTTCTTTCTTCCTCGTCGTTCTGAATTCTGCGACGACTCGTTAAAAAAAAAGAACTCGTTTGGAAAGATAACCGTCTTTGCAAAGGGTGTCGGTCCTCATTATCCATTCTCATTTTGCGAAATGAGTTTCACTAATGTTTTCAATTAGTCTTTGTGTGTCACATTCTTAAATATGAATTCTTTGTTCGAATCGGGAAGGTGATGTTCGGATGGGAGGAATTTTTCACGGGGAGGCCTTGAAACCGGTTATGCAATCGACTCCCACGTGTAATTGGAGATCTCAACGCCATTGTTTACAGAAAACGAGAAAATGAATCGCTTGGAAACGAAATCCGTTTGTAGTTCGTTGAGTTGAAAAGTTAAAAAGAAAAGCAATTAGTGCAGGAGGAAACAATCTCGAAAGAGACCACGAAGAGGAGACTTCTTCTTCAACCGAAGACAATAGACTTGAGAATTTCTCCGCATTTCTTGCTATGATTTCCACTGATGGAACGTTAGATTAAAGCAAAATGGCTTACATTGTTTAATAACTTTCATATTAACTCGGCTACTATATTTATATGTATACCTATGTGAATGTTTTCATCCTGACTATGGCTTAGCATTAAAAAGCTACCAGAAAAAAACTCGGAAGAGCGTTTTCCGCGTTAGGGATTTGTTCCTTTAATCCTATGAACCTTGGTTCTTGACCCTCTTCGCCAACTCGCCTCGTGATAGAACTATATTTTTATAGAAGAAACTTCTTTATTTTCGTAAAGCGGAAATTTTGTTTGCAATCTTCTTTTCGGTAGGCTCTTTAAGGATGATGGAGATGATCTGCCAACTCTAGATTTATACTTACCTACGGGCAAAGGTGAAACATTTTAATTATAGATTATAAAAGTTATAAAAAAATATTTTTTATAACCATTATTTGTTTTTATTAGGAAAAGCGGTGGTGCTATCAGCGTCTTTCCGTCTAACAGTTTTCGCTTAAATTTGTCGTTTATTTTCGGAATTTCTGGGAAACCCCTTTTTACGGTTCGAAAGAACGGAAAATTGTGGATTTTCCCCGTCTTGGTATTTTTTCCGCGGAACAGTGGAAACATTTCCATTGTTTGCTAAAGTGCCAGAAGATCAGTGAGCGCTTTAATGTTGAGAAAAAAACATTATTCAGCAGCACACTTCAGCACAGAGCATTTCTACATGCTTATAATTGTAAACAGAATTTACACAGGGGATTTAAAAAATATTTCGTCTTTTCAGCCTGTTTTTTCGTATAAGTTGGTTCAATTCCACTCGAATTTTCTTTGTTTCCAGTATGCTTGTATGGTTTTGTTTTGTTTTCCTGCGAATATTTGAAGTTATGCATGAATTGTCCCTAAATTTCCCTGTTTATGTCGAGGGTCTCTTCGGGGCACTTCATGTGTCAAAAATTAAGTTTTTTTAATTTTATAAGCCATGTGGGGGACTACAAACATAGGCTAGTTTTTTATATCTCCTCCGAGTGAGAAAATGTTGCAGTCTTTTTCGTCGAGTGCGGCAGATAACAGTCCTCCGGGCGCCACGGCAACGCGGATTGTTGTCATCGCGTTATTTATTGACATTCTTCCCTCCGCAGCAACATATTTCAATCTCCCGCGCGCAATAAATCGAGCAGCAGAGACTTGGGCGAGAGTGCTTTATTAATTATTGCCCCAGAATCCCATAACCCCATTGATCATACCCACTATAAGAACCCATAAATATTCCCTCGCATCGGCGAAAATAACCGGGCTTCGCGCCTATTTTTGTTCCTGCGGCCCTTTTCGTCCTAGCCAATGATTTCCTTCCTCTTAAACCTCTCTCCTCCCTCCCTATAACCTTCATTTAACCTTCACACCCACACTGCCATTTTTTTGAGCGATGATCATCTTCTACCTGGTCTCCGTCGTGGACCCGTGGGCCTTCAGAATTCCTATACTCGCCCGACCGTCACTTTGCATAGCCAATTAGGCGCACGAGGAGACGGAAGAGCGGAGGGCCGAACGAAGCTTTGAGACGCGAAAGAAATATTCCCTTCGCAACGCTTTAAGAGTGTTGGTTATCGAATCTTTCGGGTCTTTCGGTGTTTGGGATTGTTTGCGAGATGGTTAGCTTAGTTAGCTCGATTCGACGCGTGGATTTACTTTGGGTCTTCGTGAATGATACGATTTTTTTTTGCTATGCAAGCACGCGGTATGGATCCTCTGCTTCGCGCCGTACGTTAGTTTTGGTCCTGACTTCAGATGGGAGAAACGACCTGGAGAAGTAACTTTTAGTACATTTACATTACTACCCTGCAAGCCGTCAGCAGCGCTTGGCAGGGGGTGTCGCTGCATCAGTAGAGTTTGGAGAAGTAGGAGCGGTCTCATTTTATGTAAAAGTTCTTCTTCTGTGCATAGAACATTGGGTACAGTGAGATTAGAATACAGTTATTCTCCATCTTTGTCTCATTGTGGGAATTTCATTGCAAATATCCGTTCGTTTTCTTTACCGTCTCTTGTGTAGCGACGCCATGTTATTTTATGAGATTTTAGGCTCTTTTTGCTTGTATTTTTCATTGTCTTCTAAATTAATGTAGCCTCTAATGGCTCCTTGTGTTAACTCTAAATTTCGTATAATAATTAATTATTCTGACGCATTTTAATAAATACAAGTTGTCATACATACAGATTAACCACATCTTCCCCATACACACTTCTATAGAGGAGCGCATTCGGATCTTGAGCAGGAATCGAACCCAAGCCTTCTTTTGCCGGTGTGAATTATAAACAGTGACAACAGATTTACAGTTAGTGGAACTCCATGATATAGGACGCAGGTTGTTAAATAAGACGCGCAGAAAAATTAAGCTTGCGTTATTTCCTCAGAGAAAGGAAATAATTTTGAAACGAGAAAAATTCTGCTATTCTCCTTTCAAAATTATTCCCAACTTTACAATTAATGCCTGTCTGCTTAGGATCTTATGATCATTTCATTCCATCAATTCCTCAGAGGAAGTTTATAACGATCATTTTCAACGCTTAATCATCTTTGACGACTATTAATGGACCTTTTTTGACATTTCAACATACACCCGGGAAATGTGAAACCGGTGTTCGGTTCTCAATGAGATTTTTTTCCTATACAGTTAACATGCAAACATATGCTTTTTTCGTGATGAGGTCTTTTACCCTTATCGTTTTCGCTGCAATATCCTCCGAAATCATTTTCATTTCGTTATCTTTATAGGTCATAAATATCTAGAGAAACGAACGCTCCGCGAGTTTTTAACGCAGCTGGATATTTTTTGCGTCGTTCCGTGTCTTCCGCTCATTTTTCCCAGCTCGTAGCCTCTGTACTTCACAGCTCGACAGAAGTCTTGAGACATTATCTCGAGGATAAAAGACGCAGCTTAATTGGCCGTAAGTGTTTGCGCATAATTAGTCTTGCGTATTATAAATTTTATCTCCATCCGCGGTTTGTTTGCAATTCTGAAGGAGCGGATGAATTTTCAACAGGAAGGAGACTTTTTCTTATCTTTTATTTTCTATGCAAGCCACAATGGAGAAGGAGAAAAAAATAATAATTTCGAATGAAGTTTTTTTTTAACGTCTCGGTGTTTTCATTCGACGTTTTATTTGTACGTTGTTGTTATGCAAAATCGAGATGTCTGCCGTCTGAATTTCATCATAATTTATTTTAGAGAAAAAAATTTAAATTTTTGGGGGATTCCGCTCCGACAGTTTTCATCGTTTCCTCTTCAGCTAACAATAAGTGATTCTCTCTTTATTTATTTATTTACAATGCAGTTAATCTCTAGGTCTGGTGGTCAGGTCACTACAAGAATAAAGGTGTATAACAGATGAAACATAATCGAAATAGATTGGACAATACATAGTAAAAATTAAAAGGAATACTATTACAAAATGAACCTCCCGAGTTGAGAGTTTTCGAGGTTCTCGGCGATTTAAGGGGCGAATCAAAAAGGTGAATAAGGTATCTCGTGATTTTCTTAAAAATTCTATTTCATCATGCGATTTTCTCGAAATATCGATACTTATCCGCTCGTTTTATCGATCAGAGAAGACCTGTTAATTCCAACGTTAATTTTGTAGGAATAATTTCATGCATATCAGTATTAGTAAGTATGTATTTGTATAATTCTCACATTTAATCTTGCCCGCCACAAGTTAATGATGTTGCCGTGTTGCTATTGGGTAGATGTTGTAAATTTCTTATTTCACATTCACAGGTACATGCATTTCAAACTGGTATTTAAGACGGGTAAAAAAATCAACCGACCTCCTCGCGGAATATTTACTTCGATATCTTTATTCATCACGTTGCATCGTATTAACGACGTAGACTGACTTCGCTATATTAAATTCTCCACTTCGATGGGATCGAACGCCGTTAATCGCGGAAAGATGGTTGAGTGTGTTATGTTACGTCAAGCAAGCGTCGGAAGCCACGAGAAATTTACGTTAGCTGCTCGTTGGGCCGTTTGACTGCAGCTCTGCGCTCTCTCTCTCTCTAGCAAGTGCGTTTATAAGCTTGATTTGACCTCCATCGGATTATTCGTTAGAGAAGACTTTTCCAAGCGTCTTTCACTTACACGCTAGATGGAGATAGTTGTCTTCCGAATCTCTGACCTTCGTCAAAGTTAAAACAAAAGAGATATCGATTTTTCTGGGATAATATTCGTACCATACGCTTTTCAGATTATTTTGCATTAATATTCGCATGACTCTTTATACCTAAGGAACAGAATGCAAATTAACAACATCGATATCATCTGATGACTAACCTTTAATCAAAAACTATATTTACTTTTACAAATAAGAGGCTGTCTATATAATTTCAATCTCACTCAAAAATATTTATTTTTCCGTTGCTTGATGAATTGCTTCTATATCAGCATATATATAAAGCAATTCGTAAATTAAATTTTGCTGCGCGTATTCCTCATTTTTAATCTATTTTATTAAAACTTACATTATAGTTTTAAACCGCAATTTTAAAGCTAAAAATATTCATAGGATTGGTTCCGCACACTATATTTCCTGCATTTGGGATCTTCGCGTTTTAAATTTTGAAAGGAATTTATTATACGATACATCCGTCAGTTATGAAGACCTTGAATATTTGATTTGGGTTCAGAAAGCACTCATTACAAGCCGACAGAATCCCTCCAGCATTTTCCGTCCGCTCGGCCGCAATCAAAAAATAGAACCTGATCCAATTTTTCAGCGATACCGATGACTAACCGCGCCTTCGACTTTTCCGCTGCCGTTTTTGGGTTTGCTTTCTTGGACAGCATTCCTATTCCGCTACGAACCCGCCCCCGAAACCATCCCCATCCCTCATTCCCCACCATATACGTCTCTTCACTCCTCCCCATTTCTAGCTAATTACCAACCCTCAAAAAAAAACCTGTAAACGTTCCGGTGCTCCATTCTTCCCATCTCTTCCAACCCTCTTTAAAAGAGCTACCACTCCTGACTTCTCTCAGCTTTCAACCCTCCGATTTCTCTTCCTCTTTCCCACATCCCTCCACCCCCTCCCCTCTCTTTATATCATCCCTCCATCCTCTTCCCTTCATCCTCCCTCCATCCTCCTCCCTCCATCCTCCTCCCTCCGTCGTCCTCCCTCCGTTCTCCTCCCTCCATCCTCCTCCCTCCGTTCTCCTCCCTCCCTTCTCCTCCCTCCATCCTCCTCCCATGGGTTAAATGTAAGAGTGGATCTTATGGTCTAAATTTCGCCCAAATAAAGAAATTTATCTATCTATCCATCCTCCTCCCTCCATCCTCCTCCCTCCATCCTCCTCCCTCCATCCTCCTCCCTCCATCCTCCTCCCTCCATTCTCCTCCCTCCATCCTCCCCTCCTCTCTCCCGTCTCTTTAAAAAACCTCCAGCCCTCCACTTGGTACAAAACCAACCATACTAAAATCCTTCTCCCTCCCGCCATCTCTCTCTCTTTCTCTGCATAATTCATATTCACGTACTCGTCGTTCACATATCCAGCGTCGAGTTTTAACAGTCGAAACTCTCGGGGAATAGAAGGTCGTTGAAGATTAAGGGCGAGATGAAGATAAGAGTGCTCGCTTTAATATGGGGTGACGCTGAGGGTTGTTTTTGCAGTTCCGGGCCGTTTTTATTTAGTATGGAAATGCATGGCGGGTGATGGCTGTTGTTGTTGTTGTTTCTTTTTTTTGGCGAGCCAAGGACCGCAGCCGTGTAAGAGGGAGTTTTAAAGGGGGTTGGAACGAATTTCATCTGACGGGGGTTTGATTGATCCGATTTGTCCTTCGGTTCTTGTCTGTCATTTTGAGGTCGGATCGGAACCTTTGTCGAATTTCGGTCGTTGTTTTACGCCTGGAAGCCTCTAAAGACATAGTGTTTCGTTTTTTGATTTGGTCTTGTAAAAAAAGTTTTTTTTTTAGTTGCGAATATAATGATATATAAGTCTTATTCGATGTTATGGCTGTTTATTTATACACCGTATCCACCAAATGGTCTCAATGATAAAATAAATAAAAAACGAGACCTTTGAAATGTACCATTAATACAGATGATTATGCGTGCCATAGTTTCTTCTTTCTAAGATATTCTCTGTTCATGATTTGGGTTCCGTTACAATCCCGAAACAGTCAACTTCTGTTTCGTTCATTTACTATTTAGATATTTGTGAAATACTGTTATTTAACTATCGATAAATAAACTTTGGAACTTGTTCGAAAAATAAAATACGGCGGATGATGTATTAGTAAAAAACCTATAAAGAATCGGATTTTAACTATTAATTATACTATGTTAGAAAAAGTCATTTCCGCGGCAATAGCAAATTTCAAAACAAACTTTTACAGCGAAAATTTTATTTAGAAATTAGTTTTTCGTTCCTACTATAACCGGTATGGTTATAGTAGGTATTGCTATACCCATAATATTCCATTCCCCCAGTCAAAAATGCAAATTTTAACTGATTATATATATTATAGTTCCACCTTAATATATTTTCTTCTATTAGTATTAATCGCGAAGTTACCTTTCTTCCTAAAATTAAATAAGTGAAGATGGAGGCTACAGCGAAATTGATGTTAAATAGAAATTAACTTCTTAACCGTAAAATTTTACGGTTAAGGAGTTAATTTCTATTTAACTTCCTAAAATTGCTGAACTGACCAACTATTCATTGCACTACCTCTCAGATACCCATTGCGCGTAGGCTAGAGGGAAACAGCAAGTCGTAAAAAATACTTTCTTCGCTCCCTTTCACACTTGAGCATTGGTGCAGTCAATTCGCGTGGAATCCGTTGTTTTTAGCGGACCGAAGAAATAACAAGAAACATCAAAGTAAATCGTCAAACATTCCGCCCAAGTGACCATGCAGATGAGACTCCATTTTATTCAGCGAAAGGATTAGTTAGCGTGGGCAATAAAAACGAATAAATGAGAATTGCTTGCGCGAGGCTCCTTCAACTGCGGATAATGAAGCCGGCGCCTAGATGGCCGCACAGGAGGAGGAATTTCACCACGAATCACTCGATGAAGCGCGCAGTTTTAATGTCCGCTATGCCAGTTGGATCCGTATTCGTGTGACGTTACATAATCGCGTAAATATCGCAAATGCGGCGGCTTATTGCAGAGAATCGCGAGGCAATTATAATTCACCCGAGGGGCAAAAACAATTGCACATTCTTCGAGCTCGCGTTGGCATAAATAATGGTATGAATTACTCGGCGAAATTTGAAGCAAACAAGGATTTAAGACGTTGTGTTGTGTTTAATAATAATGTAAATACCGAGTCACATGTGCGTAGGATGCAAGAATTTCGCTTTCTTTTACTTCTTCTTTACTTCTTTACTTTTACTTTTCCTGGCAGGCTCTAATGGCTTCTTTCGTGCACGTTTCAAAGATAAATGCCGACAAACATAGCGAGTAGTTCAGTCTTAAGAGTCCAAGTTTCTCTTTTACAGCTTCACTGCGAGTTGCTTAACCTTTTTATGGCGCTTTTCATCCCGTTCGGGTTTCTCTATCAAGTTATAATTGAACTCGGGTATAATTTACGTTATTCACTTGCTATCGGAACCGCCGAGTTCAGTGCGAGGGACCGCCTCCTTGCAGAACGCTTGTTTGTCGTCGTTTCTTCATCGCTGTTCTCGTCCTCCGTCATGACGTTTTCTTACCCTTGATCTTGTTAATCGTTCCAATCTCTTCAGCTGCTTGCCTTGAAATATCCGAAACTTATGCTGTCGACGTCTTTTTTCCCTGAGATACTGAGGAGATTATTTAGTTCGAACTAGAGACCAATCTGCCATTCTTTTATTTCAGCGTAATTAGCTTACTTTCAACGAAACACATTCTAGCTGAGCGATTTCAGCAGTTTTAGTAAATTATTTTGCTTTTTTTATGCAGAAATAAATGCTTTTCCTCATTTTTTTCATTAAAATTATAATTAGAGAACTCGATCATAGTTATATCGATATGTACATGGTGTATCCCTAATTTATTATAATTTCTTCTTTAACTAGTTATCACCGTGTGTGTGTGTATATATATATATATATATATATATATATATATATATATATATATAAATGTGTGTGTGTGTGTGTGTGTTTTAATTAAGAGTAAATTATCATACAACTCCTAACTATTAGGCATTTAAAATTGTTTCGTATATCTTGGTTCCTCCAACACTCTCTCGTCCACACTTTCTATTCTACCCATTTATAGTAGAATGATATTATTGAGAGAGCTGCATGGGACCTATGGACCTCTTGTTTGATGACCCTGTTATAGACATCCAGCTCCATCCTCTCTACTGGAGCAATGATCTCTTTTGGTTTTATCCCTGCTTATTGTCCTTCCTTTCTTAATCAGATTTCAATGTAATTTCCGCAGCACTTCTCGTCGTTTAAGTTCTGACAATTATTCCAACTTTTGAGCGGATAATTGGCATCAGTGGTGGGAACAGCAGCAGGAGATACCAAGCTCTTCCGCAGCTGGGGACAATCCGGCCACCGAATTAAAAATTAAGTGTTTTTCTTTTTTCTTTAAAGCTTACAATTCGTGAAATGCATCGGTGCGTGGAACGTCACACTCTGACTCGGCTCGCGTGTTCACACTCTCCTTACTTGCAGCGCTAAGTTTTTAACTGTAACGCAGTTATCCGTTCGTAAACAAACCGGCAGTAATTTTATCTTTCCAAGGAAGCGATAATCCAGGTTAGAAGTTAATTCGCGTGGTCAAGAATCAACTCTTTCCGCGTAAACAAAGATATTCATTTACCTCCGTCGTCAAGCTCAATCTTAAGTGCACCTCGTCATAAACCGATGCAAGAAGTCACTTTCGCGATTATCAATCATGCGTTGACTTTGAGAGAGAGAGAAAGATAGAAAAAAAGAGGCTTCGATACCGTCGCTTACATGTAAACATCCGATCGTATTCCGTAGCATGCATTAAACCACGCAAGGTTACCGGAACGACGCAGATGAGGCATTCGGTTTTGACCTTGGAAGCAAGCGCTAGGGATTCACAACAATCGTGACCTTGAACACCCTTTTTTCCTTCCCCTCACCACATTGTCTCCCGCCCCATTCCACCGTCCTCCTATCCCCCCCCCACCGCCTCTGCCCGCCTCCCGTGCTTTACAAACGTGATACCATTCTTCACGCGCAGCAGCTTCTACTTCTCTTATAGCCCCTTCGAAAAAACTCGAGAATAAGTTCGTCTCTATCTCTCTCTCTCTCTCTTCTTTTTCTCAGGGGACTACGCCACATTCGGATAACCGATCTTGTTCTCCTTTTGCAAGCGTTTAGGAACCGATGCATAACAGAAAGTGTGCAAGTAATACGACCCGCTTCTTAAGCATTTTGGAGAAAAAACGTAATTTCAATGTGAGAAGCAGCTAAAACACTATTCCTGCTTCCGTTTAACGTTGTAGCGATTAGCATAATTGGTTAAATTCGGGATTCCTATGATGAGGGTACGGGTTTCGAATCTCACTCGAAACTTCTTTTTTCTCTCAAGTTTTTGCAATTATTATTTTCATGTTAATTAACTGCAAAGTACATTATTTTTTCAAGGTTTTCGTCTGTTAACCCTTAGTTAGATACGTAAACGAAGTTCCTTAACTAGTCGCGTGGGGTCTTTTAAAACCCCTAAATTATTTTTTAAATTTAATAATAAAATGTTACGTGCATTCTGTGTATTCCTTTTTTCGGTTAATTTGAATGCATAATATACCATACCCGCTTCGGTCAACACGGTTTTGTATTTTCCTTTTTTCCTCTCCTGTTCCGGGGTTATCTTTGAAATTTTTACGCTCGGATAACCAAAATCTCAGTGGTATAATTTCTGGCGTGAGTACGAATACAGTGTATGATCTACATGATCCCCTGCAAGTCACTGTATTGGTGGATGGCAGGAGGGTATATGAGACATTGGTTTATTATTGGGAAACTACAAGAGGGATTAGTGTTACGAAAATGGTATAAAAACGAGAGGAAGGTTGCACATAAATGCGTGCATATACATGCAAGGCAGAGGCGTTCTTTACGATTTATGGTATCATGTCAAAAAAGATTAATATTAATGGCTTAATATAATAACGTATAAGAATTGAAAAATGGTATACCAGTAGTGATGCCAAGGAAATTAGAATTTTTGATTCCTTGACTTATTTCCTAAACAGTTGCAATTAATAAAACAATTGGAAATTATTTAAAACTTGACTCACTCGAATAGTAGTAATATAACGTTTATGTTCACGTTCATTCCTTCGTCGTAAATTACTCATTTATTTTCACTTACAATCGTTGTGTATACGTAAAGAAAATAGACGTATTTACGTTCATTTCTTCGTCGTTGATAAACCATTGGCTTTCATTTGCCAAATGTTTCGTGCGCACCAAAGAAAATTTAACTAATTAGGTATTTGCTGTAGATATTGTTTACTTCGGTTGCCACTAAGATTGTTTTCTTTGATATCAATTAAAAAACACGGGAATTTTTTTTCTAAGTTCAAAGTGAATTACGATTTACTCATTTGATTTTCTTGAAATCGGTTACTCCTTCTATAAAAATGTACTGAACAAAACATATGCTATTTGACTAGTTATAAAAATTTTGTTTGAAGACTTTTTTGTTATATGGAATATTTTACAAGTTACATATAAAGAAAAGTTCTATTTTTGTCACCAGTAAAGCGGCACTCCCGATTAGGCTGCGTGAACCATTTATATCATTTTCTTATTTTCTTTGCCCTTATGTCCTAAATACCAAATTTAATGAATATCCGCCCAGTAGTTTCGGAGATGAAACATGCGGACGGACGGACGGACACGACCCGACCATAAGGCGTTCTTTTTTAATTTTTGTAAAGAAAGCCTTATTAGGTTGTCTCTAGAAGACAAGACGAAATTAGTGATGTTAGGTATAATTTATAATGCCGATTTCAGTAAGCCGTTGTGGAAAGAGTTAAGGTGTTAATTAAGCAGAAGAAACCAAGAGGACTATTCATTAGCGAATTTTCGAGTTCGTCTTATGTCCAAAAACGGATTCCAGAATAAGCACCTAAATGTCAAAAATTGAAAAATTAAGTACTTGTCTTAGATATCTCCGATATTTTTAATGAGCATTTCTGCTACAATGCAGCCGTTTCAGTGGTGATTAATCGAAAGTAGATTCTAGAATATAGCCGACATCGGGTTTTTCATAACTTTGTCCAGTGTATTGGAGACACCTCAGATGAGTAGTCAACCCCGATTTAGCGGCACCGTTTGTCCATGACTCACATTGGCGCTAAAGCGGGAGTGGCGGCAAATATGGATGTATCTAGTCATAAGATGGAAGTGCTGCTCACAACGATTCATGGGCGGTATACGGAGGTGGCACTATACAGGGTGGCGTTAAATCGGGGTCTGACTGTACTTAAGTTTTCAATTTTTTTATACTCACGTCCTTGTTCTGGTTTTCGAAAGGATTATATTCACAAAACAGAACTGTTGGGAAACTTTGGAAAATACTCATTTCTAAGTTGGGGGATCGAAAATTGGAACAGTTTACCTGCGAAAAGTTTTCGAGCCCCGTCAAGACCAAGGTTGCAAAAGAAATCGTTATCTGTTTGCAATACTTACTTCGTATTTTTATTCTTTTTACCAACATTATTCTTTTCCCCTCGATTGTTTGTTGTAAATACAGTAAATATTTCATTTTGAATTTTCACGCGCCTAAAAGTTGGTAAGCAATAATATATAGGTACTTGATTTATATGTAGATATTTGTATAAACTGCATAAACGTCGCGATTCGGCCACCTGTCCAACTTGTAGCTTGCTCTTAAGAATAATGATATCTAGACCACTATTATTCTGCTAGTATGACGTTAATCGATGTACAACATTTTATTATTAAGTTTTAAAACTATGCCACCTATTTCTTCTTGCCGTGGTATACATTAAACTGAACACATCAAATTTACCGTTTACATGGGGTCGTTATAGCGACACAGATTTTTCATTACCATGTACGTCTTTAACGCCGAGTTTAATCTGTGCGTGTATGTGTGTGCACACACACACATACCCACGTATCTATGAATGCCATCCTCACTGTGTGTATCCAAATCGCCTCAAATGAGCAATATATATGCGGGAGAGTTTACATTTTATCTCCAAGCCTCCCATTTTATAACGTTTCGGGAGGATTCCTGCTCAATTTTCCAAAACTTAAAAAAGAAAAGTTCCGCCCCAGCCATTTTAAAATCCCCTCTCACCCTCTATCCCCCAGCCTATCTATCTCTTGCCGCCTCTTCACTTGTAAAAAAAAACCTTCCATCTAATTCTTCTCTCATTTTCCTCTCCCTCCGCCCCTTCTCAATTATTAATCTACGCATCGGGCTGCGTAGCAGGGTGGCGTAGGAAGATTACAATCTTCCCATTGTGTGAAGTTCCGCACTCGGTGCGATCGTGGGTTTGAGGGGATTGGGCAAGGGGGGGGGGAGGGGGAGAGGCGTATTTTTCTACACGTCTACAAATTCTTCCTCGTTTGCTTTTATATCGGGGGTTTTGTTTAATGCACGGCTTTTCAGAAAGCTCAAAGCAGCCTTCGTCATCCTCAACGTGCGGGTTCGTTTCCCATCTCGGCTTCGCTTTTATATTCGGATCACGGTAAACCATGTAACCCATCGTCTCTTATGGCTCGAACATGAGCAAAATTAAAAAAAAAGTTTGGGGAGGAGGATGGTTCGATAAATCCTCCCTAGGGAGTGTTACGAAACTGGGGAGAGATGCATGTTTAACTTGGGCTTTTTCCTTGCATCGCTGCAACGATAAGAATGGGTTTTATTGTGGTTATAACTCGACTGGGCGTCTCCATATATTCGTCTCCTTCTTCCCCTACGTCTACTTCATCGTAAATCATGTCTATGTGTACTTTGAATCTTGAAAAATCTTCATGATGACGAATGAATGGTAAGGAGTCTACTTTATCGGTTTTAAGGAAAGAATTTTCAAGTCTGGTAGTAAATAGTATCGCTTCCCCAATGAAAACTGGTTTTTAGTTTGTGTTTCTAAATTTTTTATTGTAATTATCTCACAGAATTAAGACTCCAGATTATTCATTCATTCATTATAATTCTACCTTCCGGTATGTTTTAGGCGCACACAACGCAATCTGTGTTATCCAAGGTCTATCTCTTCATGTTCTCGTGCCCAATTCCTTCTTTTAATTCCTCTAATATACCTTTTCTCTTCCAACATCTTTGCCTCTTTCCTAACATTCTTTCTTCTATTACTTTTGCTTCTGATTATATCCATGTTTAAAAATGGTGAATTGGTTGCCCAACCCCTTCCGACTACCGGGGAATTTAATGAAATTCGTAACTATAGACAAGTGATATAATTGCAGAGAAAACTTATTTTCGTTGTAGATCCGGTTCGGCAACAATTTGATGTGTCGCAATTGCACGATGAATGGAGAGACAGGCAAAAACATAGAGAAGAACCGGTCATAATTTTAAAATTTAGCGAAACCAGTCGTATGGATTGAATCGCCGAAACAAAAGTGGCATCATTAAAAAAATGTATATTTAATTGAAAAAAGTCACTCAACTGGAAATATTTCTTTTTCCTTTCCTCCGTATAATTTTAGCAAGTGCATGACGAGCGGATATGCGAACGCACGTAAGTGAAACTCGAGCGAAACCATGTGTGATTTTTCAACTCTCTGATACTCCATTATACGGCTCTCTCACCTTTCGACGGGATGTTCCTCTAAATTTTGTGGTTTCTGATCTTTAAAAAATTCCCAATCCTTGAAATCAGCTCATCACAACCTTTCCGAAAGTATCACTCAGGGATTTAGAAGGTGTTGTTATCGTGATGATAACCAGTCCAGCTCCTTAAATGGTGATGAAGTGACGCTCTGTTTCCTTTCGTAGCGTAGCCTGAAGAATCTAGCCGACCCGCGCTGAACTTATACTGAATTTAATGTGAGATTGTTCCGATACGCTTGACACATATTCAAGTTGGTAGAAGAAAAAACCCTTTCTATCATTCTCCGCTCTCTGCCCTTTTTCTAAATGTTGTGTAGAGAATGCTATTTTCAAATTAGCTGCGCTATCTTCAAAATTTCTCCTTGTAGGATTTACGTTTCCGTCGTTATCTACGTGTTCCTCTCGCCCGACTGCTGCGCTATTTTCAAGGGCTTCAATCGACGGCCGAAAACGGAATTTTTTCCGAATCCCTTCTCCTATTGTGTTCTATTTTCTTTATACAGTACTCCTTTGCGCAACGCGAGGGTTAGGTTCTTGGAAAATGCCGCGTTGGGCAAAACCGAACTGCACAAATTCAACATCTCATGGAAAAATCACTGTTCTCAGAGATTACGAACTTTCTCGCGTGACATACATAGGTAAAATGTGGCGCGTGAGCAATTCAGGACCGCGTATAGTTAAATTTTATGCGTGTTGAGTAA
Organism: Tanypteryx hageni; assembly: GCA_028673005.1. NCBI lineage: Eukaryota > Metazoa > Arthropoda > Insecta > Odonata > Petaluridae > Tanypteryx > Tanypteryx hageni. Next base: position 19,413,538 of record CM054118.1, on the reverse strand, counting down.
ATATACATCGCATTTATATCACCGCGTATAGTCAAATCCGCCTAGGGGAAACCCGCGTTGTACAAGAATTTACTGTATATGTTTGTTTCCCAGAGGAGTTGTCATTCGGTAACCATGGGGCGAGAAGCCTAAGGAAATCGAAACGGATCCTCTGGGTGCGGAAGGAGCTCGTTACCTAGCGTCGGTTTCGTTGGAAACGTTCTGAGCGCCCGACAATTAAGCGAGAAATTAGCGCGAGGTTCATCCCACCTTCGCTTTCTTAATGATTTGCGATGACGTGAGATATCCTAATGGAGTCGAGGATTAGTCTTTTAGAACATCACTAATTTATGCGCTTCCGAAACTTTTCACTTTTACACCTCCGAAGTTTTCAAGGATTACCGCTGGAAACGAAAAGTTTATGTTTCCACCATTTAACTTCGTCCTCACGGGAAATTTTCGTGTGTTTAACTAGCAATTGATGTAGCTTCTCTGCCGCCGACGACGATTAAATTCATAATACGTCTATCTAATAATAACGTTTTATCTCCATTTTAATTGGACACCCCGTTGGTTTTTTGTAATTAAGTTCTAAAGATGCTTCTTTTAATTTCCTTTTCTATCTAATGGTTGGGCTGGGAAATAAGACTCCCGTCGTAAAGTGGTGGTTTTATTCTTCCGCGATAATCGTAAAACTCATTACTAACGTTTTAAAACATTTATGAACGTTTTGGTATTGAATGTTGAGAACTGTCATCAAAACCTTTTCGTTGGTTGTTTTGTATGAAGTCTTCGCTAGAATCAGCTATAGATAGTTGCGATATTACATTTTTAATGGCCACTGAAGTTGTTTATATAATTTATTCAGTTCCCATCTTAATGACAAGTAACGCAACGGCTGCTAATAATTTAACTTAGTATGCAAATTCTGCCGGGCGAACTAATGGTAATGGATGATTACTATAAAATTTAGATAAACGGCGTAGATTTTTCTTGAGTTTTGAAAAAGTAAGCGTATGCACATAAACAAGACGTGACAAGTTTATAATTTTTCTGAAGAATGTTTACTTTGTTTATGTACTCATAAAATTTATCAATGCAATGGACTGGGTTGTAGGTTATTAGCGCATCGATGACGTAGCGTATATACTTTTGAGTCATACGTTTCAGGAAACTTTCTCGGCCAATGTTTCGCAACGATATGGACAAGTAGCGGTTGATATTTCAAATTTCGGAAGAAGAAAAATATCTCTGCAAAACCTTCGTGAGACCTCGGACTCGTTTTGGATACGCCGCTGTCCTTAGCGGTGAGGTTATAGAGTTTCGCGCATTTCGAAATCGTTCTCTTTTGGGTGTCTGTCACCCAGTCACCTTATAAGGGGAAGTGGTACTTCTCAATTCGTGACCGTGAAATAGTGATCGACCCTTCTTGGTACAGTGTCCACTGAGGTGTGCTGTTCTGGTCGTGCATGGTTAAAAATGATTACTTTCCTAAAGAGTAAATTGCTGTAATTTATTGCATTGCCTTAAATGAAATCCATTTCAGAATTTTTTCTTTTATAGAGCGATATTTTTGAATTCGCTTGCGGATAATCAGTCCATGGTGACATAAATTTGCACCCACCTGTGATTTTAAGAAATCGAGGAGGTCTGTAAAAGAGGATGATAAACTTACGAAATAGCCCAGGATATTCTTAGTATATCGTTAACCAAGTATGCACAAATCAATTTTTTTGATTCTCGCATTAGATAAACATCTCAGGGCATTGAAAATTGAATTACCGAGTTCGCTTCATGTATAGTAGCGATATAGTTAAATCCAATAGCTATAAAAAGTTAGAGTGACCCACATGGGATTTTCAACGACAAGGTGATCGTCATCTTTGATATGAAAATAAAATGCCACTGATGATGGATATTCTGGGATAAAACCTCGTTTGGTTGGCTTGATTATTTTATAGGTTTCACATTTATAATTTACTAGTTGAAAGTACCCGAAAATTTTTCTAATGAACATGGCTTGCTTGCTTGTGTTAAGCTTGGGAACTATTACTATTTCAACTCTCATTTTATCGGTTGCTATGGCAACGTGCACCTTGTGACGTCTCGCTTACTTTATTACGCATCAGTTTTTATTCAATTAATTATATCCTATATATGATGCTTGTTATTTAATTCAAAAGTTGGTGTCTCTGTTATCTAGGCATATATTTTATTGTTTATCGTTCTGTTCGGCCGGAAACTCGCTTTCCAGAGCAGCTAAATGTGCCCACGAGACGGTTTTACGTAAGTGAAACTACTTCTGCCAAAATTGAGAGATTTTCTATTCCTCTCCATTCCTTCCCTCGTGTATAATCGCCGGCCGACTTCGGACTTTTCTGGTTCGCATCCAACAGGAAACTCATTTTCTCCTCGCCGAGTCGAAAAAAAATAAAGGTCTTTTTTCCTGGTGGTGACTTAGCCGCAAACAATTACGTAGGCGTCCCATCGCTCCGCACATATCATCAAATCGCTTGAAATCCTTGTCCTTCACTTGGGGGCATCCACCTCTTCACCTCATAGGAAAAAAAGGAGTTTTTAAACTTTCGCAAGGAGAGATTCGTATTTTCCCGTTTCTTTCCCCGCTCGGTTCTTTCCCTCTCCTTACCTTACCCTCTCTCCAAACCTCTTTCCCTAACTTTCACTCCCTACCTCTATCTCCCACTTTTTCATCCCCCTCTCTTTCTTCCTCCCTCTCTTTCTTCCTCTCTTGCTCCCTCCCTCTCTTTCTTCCTCTCTTGCTCCCTCCCTCTCTTCTCCCTCCCTCTCTTTCTCCCTCCCTCTCTTCCTCCCTCCCTCACTTTCTCTCTCCCTCTCTTTCCCCCTCCCTCTCTTCTCCCTCCCTCTCTTTCTCCCTCCCTCTCTTTCCCCCTTCCCCTCTTTTCCCTCCCCCTCTTTCTCCCTCTCCCTCTTTCTCCCTCCCCCTCTTTCCCCCTCCCCCTTTTTCCCCCTCCCTCTCTTTCTCCCTCCCTCTCTTTCCCTCTTCCCCCTCCCCCTCCCCATCCCCCCTTCCCCTCTTTTCCCTTCCCCTCCCCCTATTTCCCTCTCCCCCTCTTTCCCCCTTCCTCTCTTTCTCCCTCCCTCTCTTTCCCCCTCCCTCTCTTTCTCCCTCCCTCTCTTTCTCCCTCTCTTTCTCCCTCCCTCACTTTCTCCCTCCCTCTCTTCCCCCCTCCCTCTCTTCTCCCTCCCTCTCTTTCTCCCTCCCTCCCCATCCCCCCTTCCCCTCTTTTCCCTTCCCCTCCCCCTATTTCCCTCTCCCCCTCTTTCCCCCTCCCTCTCTTTCTCCCTCCCTCTCTTTCCCCCTCCCTCTCTTTCTCCCTCCCTCTCTTTCTCCCTCCCTCTCTTTCTCCCTCCCTCTCTTCCTCCCTCCCTCTCTTCCTCCCTCTCTTTCTCCCTCCCTCACTTTCTCCCTCCCTCTCTTTCCCCTCCCTCTCTTCTCCCTCCCTCTCTTTTCCCCTCACTCTCTTTCCCCCTCCCTCTCTTCTCCCTCCCTCTCTTCTCCCTCCCTCTCTTCTCCCTCCCTCTCTTCTCCCTCCCTCTCTTTCCCCCTCACTCTCTTTCCCCCTCCCTCTCTTACCCCCCTCTGCCCTCCACCCTCTCCTCTGTCTCATACGAAAGCCCTAAGCAATTGCCTTTATTGCATGCCGCGCCTCCCCTCATAACGCGAAACGGTCTCCGCGTGCTGGTCTGTGTCAGAATTCGCTAATTGTAAGGCGGATTTTAAAGTCATTTTCCCGTTCCTCTAAAAAAAAATAAAAAAGGAATTTCATGCATTTCCTCTTACTCAGGGAATTATACCCGATTATTCGCAAGGATATGCAATTCTCGCTCGCCGCCTCTCTACTCCCTCCCCCGCCACTGCGTCCACTGACAAAATAGCGACGAAAATCGCATGCCACTTTTATGAAACCCAGGCCTTCTCATTGTTTCCGCGCGTTTTTCTTTCTGCTCTCCGGAGCCTTGTGTAGGGAGTGGAGGTGGAGAAAGGAGGAGGGGGGGCGGGGAGGAGGGATAATTATGGAGTGCGATAACCCCGATAAAGGACGTCGATTATTTTTTTCCCTCCGGTGTCATTGCACCCAACCTTGTGTGTGTGTGCGCGAGTGAGTCCGCGTGCGAGTTTGTAACAGTGACCCAGAAAACTAGAGAACCACAAGTCAGTCCGAAGGACTTTCTGGTCGAGAGAACCAGGAGGAAATAATTTGCGGAGGGGAGGATCGTGGGCGGGGAGAATGGAGGAGGAGGTGGGGAGGAAAGAATGGCGGGGGGGGGGGGGAAGGAAACGAGGTATGAGATGCCAGGGTGCATTAAACTTTCGCGTTTCTCTTTTTCGTTCTTCTTTTTTCTCTCGATTTTTGGCGTGGATATGCGCGAGTGCAGGTGTCGGGGTTGGTCGAAGGACAAAGGGATATGGAGGTGTGCGCGGTGGGGGGAGAAAGGAGGGAGGGAGGGGGGAGGAAGGAGAAAAAGACGAGTGTAGGGAGAAAAATAATGGATGGGAAGGCGTTTCTCGTGGCGAGGTTGTTTCGGACGTCTTCCGAGACTGCAGCTGGTTTAAAGAAAAAAGAATAAGCTGTCTTCTATTATTATCGTTATTATTGTCTTTGTACGTCCGGAACTTTGGGTGAGAGAGAAAGGTGGAAGAAGGTCCTTAAAGTACTACTTACGTTTCGAAATTTTCGAAGAGGTTGTGTTTTTATTTTTTGGAGAGCTCGCCGTGCTCGTGTGTGCAATTGAAAACCGGGCAAAAAATCTCTCAGGTGTTTATTTTTTAGCCAATGGGGCTCAATTTTCCCGAAACATGGAGAAAAAGAGGATCGGATGTGTAAGATTGAGTTGATTTTCTTTTTTTAAATTCGTCTATACGCGACATTAATGGATTTTTTTACTTAAAGCTTAGTTTTGTTAATGCGTCATCATCGAAGTATGGTTATCGATAAGGGTTTTAAACCCAGTTTATAACTTAATCAACGCCTCTGTGTAGGTATGTGAAATAATAAATATAATTTTTTTAAATAACCCCATTAAAAAACCTCCACCTCTATGCCTACATTTTTATTCCAACTCGTCCAAACTAATAACGCTATTACATACGATCTAGGTGACCGACTAGGGTAGGGATGGAAAATGATTTTTGTGTCGCGAGTAAAGAATGTAATGCGAATCATAAGAATTTTTTCGCGTGCCACTAGGTTGCTCCTTCTCTAGGAAACTTCACATTTTACACAGACAATAGAAGCTTACGCGTGCCACGAATTTATTAAAATAGAAATTACCCCGAGAGCACCATAAGCCCTGAATTTTCGTTCCCCATTCCTTAATTATGCAAACTATGTTTACATTAACATTTAATATTTTATCTATTGTATTGTAAAGTTTTACCATTAATATAATTACGCATAAACGTCTGCTTAATATCCACATGGATAGATGCACCGAAGCCTTTTAAAGCAGCAATAAAATTGTGTGGATTATGTCAATACTATTAGCCAAAACGTAAACAATAAACAACATCTTGCTTACCGAACAAATGTAAGTAGATGTATCGATTTATGTTGCGATAAATCTTTCAATGTTAATGGTAAAAGATAAAAATGTTATAATATTCCTTAAAAATCATTTGACTCACTTTAAAAGTATTCATAACCTATATTTAATCCATTTGTACCCTTTATCTTGGATTTGGCTATTCTTCCTCTACGGCGCGCCGTGGCGTGGACTTTTCTTGCATTAATCTTTACGTGGCTATCTCCCTTTGAGGAGGACAACAATTAAGAAATTTAGCGTTGCTGCCTCCTGGAAAATGTTAATAAATATCGCGCTTAAAGAATAATTTCGAGCAATTTAACATGTAATACGACAAGACATCAACAGAATTAAAATATTCAGCCTTTTGTTCGTAAAATAAGCCATTTCCCGTGATCGTAAGTTAATATTTAGGTATATTTATATCCACATCAGTGAAGGGCTGCATGGCATTTTGGGGTTTCTCCACGCCATTTCCCATGCATTCTTATGGAAATGGACCCCACGGTATGCAAACCTAGACGAAGTTCTTCTTTTTGTCCATAGGATGGGCCATGAAAATTTTGAATTCGATAGCTTCAACGATGTAAAAACGTATAAGGGACATACAAACATGCATATATACACACATTCTTTTTTATATATTAGATGAATTATTAAGAATTTGATAGCCTTTTTTCTCCATGAAATTGAACCACATGTTTTCAGAATTCTCGAGTGGCGGGCCCAGCAAATCACTATCACCTAGGGCAGGAGCGGCCCGAGGAATTTTTACTCCCCGGGGTAGCTAGCTCTCCAGCGCCCTTAGTAAATGTTTGTTGAGATATTGTCAAAGTACGTGTTAATTTATTCATCTTATGCGAAAGTTATTAATAATGAAAAACTAAATGGGATGCCATCAAGATTCCAGCCTGTTAAAATATTTATTCGCTTGCAAGTAATGCATAGAGAAAGCTCTGGCGCCCCGGACAGCCGCCCGGCTCGCCCGTATCACGGGCGGGCCCTGACCTAGGGGCCTCGCAAACAAATCGCCTAGGGGCCTCACAAACCGCTGTCGCCTATGGCAGTGGTTCTAAACTTTCAATTTTTGCGGCCCCCTTGGATATCATGCGGCCCCCTTTGAATTGAAAATAGTACAAATAAGAAACATTGCAAATTTCTTCATTTTATATGACTACTAGCGAAACCCGTGCGAAAATTTCTAAAAAAATAATTATTTCCCACGTTATTGATTACATCTTTATATTTAAAAAATATGAGATAGAAGAATTCATTTGTAAAGACAAACAAAAGCCTTGTTTTCCCCCATAAACGTCTGTTAATCCTTCAATAAAATATTTCTTCAAAATCTTTTTCTGTGAGCACTTAACATTCACAGTCCACTAAGTCTATCTTCAGCCATTTAAAGTCTAGTTTTCACTCCGAGAAAGTATTTTAATGATTACTTGATGGTATACGTTGTTGCAGGCATACATAGAGCAATTTCTGTTGCTGATTTTAAAGCCCGGTAAAAATGTATATTTATCTAATATTTCGCTCAGTGAATATGGGACGTCATTGATATTTATGCAAGCCATAGTGATTTTCTTTGATAAAGGAAGTTAATTAATTCCGGCCTGTTCATCATTTTCATCTCCAGATCGAAGGTCAAATATGTGAATTTTAATAAGCAAAAGAAATATCGATTTTTCCATGTTATCTTATGGGGAATGTAAATCATTCTTAAGAATCGAACATTTCCACCAAATGTCAATCTTCTAACTACTCGGAAAGTTTGTTAAAAATTGCATTACAGTTCCGTTTTCCCCACCCACCGACGACGACGAAGCCATTTTTATATATTATATATATATAAGATAAGATTAATAATTTTTATCGCATAGTGTTTCCAAGAATTCCCTGATAAAATATTATTATTCGTGAATATTTTTCGACATTTCACCTTACATCCAAAATAATTTTGCTGCCCCTTTGGCGGCTGCGGCCCACAGTTTGAGAAACACTGGCCTATGGGCCTCACAACCCCTAAATCTGCGTCTGCTTATCTAAGCTGTGGTATTAATTTTCCGCTTTTTATTAGCTGCTTACGTATCTATCATCATGGCTAAAGTAAATTCCGGACAAGTTTTTGTCGCCGGATGCTCGCATTTTCTATAATTCATTATTGACTCAAAGGTTCATTTAATGATAAGTATTGTGTAATTCAATGATTTAATTATATTCTCATTGAAAAAAATATTTTTTGTTGTATAAGAAACAACACGAAGGTACAATTTTCTTATAACTAACATACATCGTATTTTTCCTCCATAGTCAATTAAATTAGAATTGCAGATATCGAGTGACGCTCCCAATTATTTTTGTTTTTAAGTTCAGAGGTTTTCTTAAAATTAAGCATAACCCAGTTGAAACATAGTTATTACAAATTAAGGGCACTGATTTTCTGTTATTTGCGGAGAACGGCCATTAAAAACCAATCAGAAAATAATTACGCAATTTCATGAGATCTCGAGGACAAAATTATGCGGGTGTAATTTTCGGTGATCGTACGTCGTCCATTACATCCAGGCGGGCCAACGTTAAAATAAAATGAACACTTTTTTCCCTTTCCAGAATTTCTCAATTATGTCCCACATCGAAGAACTTGAGCAAATCGAAAATAACAGGTTTCGCCTTGCGTGTCGCTAATTTCGTGCCATCAAGTCGTGAAAATGTTCACCTAATATTGACACCCTTGATTAGCCGAACATTTTTTCAAACTGCCGCGTATATATTAGGAGAATTCTCTGATAGGCATCCTTTATCGAAACCAAAGCCGAACGTATCTGATCGAGAATTTCGTTTTTCTCTTGTAAATGAATGCTTTCAGCGCTTTGAAAATTCCTCAGTCTGCTGTTGAAAGAAGTAGAGCCAGTTAATCGATAAATGATATGAAATTTACATCGTGCTCCCTTATATAATGGAAAGTAGTACTATCCATCCAGGTTGGAGCCTTTGTTTCCATATGAAAGTTACTGAGGAATCAATTGTGATTTACTATAGTACATCTTACGCGCAAGAAGGTTTCAATCGAATTCCTTTTGCTTTAATTAGTTTTTAGAGAATCTGAATATGTAATTCGTAGTCATTCCATCAGTTTCCTATTCCTTTTATTGATAAAAATGGCCCATTATTTCACCTGAAATGTATTTCATTCTTTTGATTTTTCCAGCTATAACATATTACACCAGTGATTCCCAACCTTTTTCCCGTGGAGAAACCCCTAAATTAATTTTTCATATCCCGAGAACCCCTACCTATCAAAATGTTTACAGGCCAGAAAAAGTTGAGAGCGGGGAGCGAAATGCAATTACTGCTAAATTATTGTCAAGAAAATTTATTTGTAAGAAGCTGCTATATCTATATGTCAGCGTACATTGTAAGAAAAAAATTGAAGCATTTTTCCTGTCTTTTTTGTATTATCAATCTTTTTTTCGAATATCAAATCAAAATAAAGTTTACTTAAACATCAAAATGAAGTTCACATCCAAAGTCAATATAAAGTTTACTTAAACATCAAAATGAAGTTCACATCCAAAGTCAATATAAAGTTTACTTTCAGTGTGACGCTTGGGCTTGTTTCTTTTTGCACAAATGTTGAAGTCTTGGCCGAATTTTTGACAACCACACTCGCAGTCCTTCCTTGACAGACAACAGACGATTTCTTCCCTTGCTTTTAATGTTTGTCAGACATGAGAAAGCTTTTTCATAGTGGTAGGAAGTTGAAAACTGTAGTAAGATGTTCACTGCTTTTGCTGAGATCACAGAATACTCTCATCTTATTGAAATCCAAAACTCCTCAGGTGACACTTCATTGAATTTTATCTTTAAAGTTAAATCGCACTGTAGTTCAGTCAGGTGTTCATCCTCTTGCAGACTGAGTAAATTTTGTGAATTTGGTGAAAACTTAACAAAAGGGTTCCTAACCCAATCATACATTTCTGATGACAAAGAAGGAAAGTATTGGTCAAGCTTTTCTGTCAGTGATTCCAAATGAATGGTAATTAATGGGATGACTTCCTTATAATCTGTCTGACTCTGAACCTGAAGTAGGAGCGGAAACATTTCAATATTTCCACTTGAAAGGTGTTTTTCCAAAACTTGAGTTTATTCTTGAATGCAAGAAATTTGTCTGTGGAAGCTAGAATGTTTTCTTTTGGGCCCTGCATGCTGGTGTTCAAGGTGTTTAAGTGCTGATAAATATCTGCTAAGTAGGCTAGTTTCAGCAGCCATTTTGTATCTTCAAGAAAGTCAGAAAAACTGGCTTCATTATTATCTTGGAAGAAAAGCAGTAGTTCCTCTCGCATCTCAAATACCCTTGTTAAAACTTTCCCTCTTGAAAGCCATCTAACATCGGTGTGTAGAATGAGAGTCACATGGTCTTTCTGAATATTTTCAAACAGCTTTGCGAACGTGTGACTTAAGAGTGCGCTGCTTTATAAAGTTGACCATGTTCACAGCTACATCAAGGACTTGTTTTAAATCCTCCCCAATAGTTTTTGAAACAAGAGCTTCCCAGTGGAGGAAGCAGTGGGTCGTTATGACATCAGGATTTTTTTCTTTGACGAGTGTAACAAAGCCTTTTATTGAGCAGATCATTGAGGGAGCACCATCAGTGCAAATTCCAACACACCAGCTCCATGGTAAACCACAGGATTCCAAATAAGAAGACAAGATATTGAAAATGTCTTGACCTTTGGTCGTTTCTGGCAGCTCTTTACAACAATAAAAATTTTCCATTATTTCACCTTCGTTTTCAAATCGTACGAATGCCAACAGCTGAGCTTTACTTGTTATGTCTGTTGACTCGTCGACTTGGAGAGCAAAGTTAGTATTTTTTAGTATTTCAAACAAGATATCTTCAATGTCATGTGGCATGTCATCCACACGCCTACTAATAGTATTATAAGAAACAAGAACTTTGCCAATTTCACTTTCAGCCTCTTTGCCTATCATTGTTTTCACTATCATTTTACAAGCAGGCATTATTAGGCTTTCAGCAATAGTGTGCCATTTCATTTTTTGTGTAACTAGCTTAGCTACTAAATAGCTTGCTTCTTGGGCCTTTTCACTGACAGTTACCTTCTTCTCAAAAACTTGACGTTGTTTGCCTTGTGAATCCAAAAGTCGTTGAAAGTAATCAACTGTTTTATTTGACAAGTGGCTGTGATTAGTAGTGAAGTGTCGATTTAACTTGGCCTGGGCCATAGCTGTGTTAGTTTTTCCCGCAAACAATTCAGAATGGAACGGGGCCATTTTCATCTCCAGCCCATGTAAAACCCATGGTCAAGTAACTGTCATTGTAAAGGCGAATTTTTTTAATATCAGTCGCTCTCTTTCTGCTTTACTCGTACTTGGCTCTGATAATTTTGATTAATTTTCACTGGCCTCTCCTTCCACATTTTTCAATCTTCAACAGCTGTATAAAAATACTGTTACGGGGGTGGGATTTTAGATACACAAAAACAAACACGGTTTCGGTAAAAACGCTAATTACAAAACTGCGCATAGACTACAAATCTACAAAATAGCCTAACGCGCACTAATCACCACTCGCGAAATCACTCCCAAAATACATCACTCTCAGTATTACTATCGCTGAGATCCGTGGAACCGCACTGTCTATTCAAGACTGATTCGGTTGCCCAATCGTCACTCTTTAAATAAAGAAAAAGAACCTTCTCGAACAACCTGATAGCAGACACAATACAACTAAATATAACCTTAAATACGAACTGATCAAAACAAAGAGTCAGTTGGTAGCGCACGGAGATTACTCCAGTATTGTCAATTGCCGGACAAAAATTCCCGCGATATTCCGAGGGATATTTGGATTTTTTCGCGGTATTTCAAAATTTTTATTTATTTATTTTTCGATTTCTCACGGAACTCCTGACGTTGGTCTGCGGAACCCTGGTTGAGAAACACTATATTACACAATAACAATAGTTACACACGCTCAAAAACTATATTTATGTATCGTCATTTCTGAACTTAAAACCTAAACTGTTCTTAATTTCCTCAGCATAGGAGTATCTTCTTAACGCTTTTATGGTAAATCTAATTGATTAATACCTGTCCTTACTGTTTTTCCAGTGTAGTAAAACATAATTCTAAATAACATTTGTTATAAAAATTTTAATTCGATCGATTTCAGTTTCAAAATGATAAAAAAATTATTAAAATGCTATTTTTAAGGTTGGAGCTTGATTCGTGTTCCTAATAAACAATTGGAATTATTTACAGGCTTCTTTGTAGTTTCGACTATAAGTTGCAATTTTATTTATTTTACGGAGCGTATTATTTACTAATGACATAAAGATTTACACATCAAAAATATTTCTATAAAAATCAGAATCGAAACGAAATAGTCAACTGTGGAAGGTTGCGTATTTTTTGAAATGTGAAATGATCATTAAGTGTATTGACATTATAGTTCATATTTATTTTTTAAGCCATCTGAACGGAATTAATTTGCTGGAATTTCTTTTATTCGAATGGAAAGAGAGAAGTTTTTAAAAAAATTCTATGCCGAATTTTCTTTTAAATGTAATTAACTGAAGAGGCCGTAAGCTGTTGAAATGCGCATGCAAAATACGCGTAGCGTAGTTAGCTTTTTTTGCAAGAAATTTCCTACACGACCGGTTTCGAATAATGATCGCCATCGTCAGGTGACGTGTATTATTGCAGCGTCTCTATGTAGAAGTGTATTGGTGAGGATGTAAGAATGCGTTGCGCCGGTTTTTTCGCATAGGGAAGTGGTGTGCCGCAGTAGGTATTTAGGGGCGCCGCGAAATACTTCGTTTAGTAAATAAATCAACGATTTAAATGTGTTGGTGGGTAATTAGGGCAATAATTTTTCTTTTAATAAATTTATTATGTAGTAACATCAACAAATGGGTGTGTACAAGGGTTGTAATATCCGTATCTAAAAATATATAAAGCCTATCACAAGACTAGGGTTCCCCGAAACCCTCTTTATCTTTGAAAATGTGCTGCGGCTCAAAAACGTTTGAGAACCACTGGCATAGAGGTTATATCGAATATACTCTCTCGAACAGTACGACCAGATCTCTCCGTCTCTTTCATTTTTCTCCCACTGTTTTCGAAAGGACAAATTCGACGTATCGCGTACATATTCGTTTTGCAGCCCGAACAATAGACGCAGGCGTCTCACTTCCTGCCGCCCGGTTCGCTCTCCATAGTAACGTCCAATGACCATGGCGCGAAGAGGGAATGTCTCCATTCCACGAGGAAGAGGGATACGTATAAAAATAGGGAAAGCTTTCTATGTGGCATCGGTTGTATAGGATCTTTAAGGATAAAAGCCTTGTTTTCTTTCAACTTTGTGTTATTCGGATCTTTGAAAGGATCAGTATTCGTTTATTCACCTCGTAAACCCATAGCGTCATTGTCGATGGCAATGTCTGTTTGTGGGCTTGGGACTAGCAAAATAATAATAGAAATTGCGAATAACAAGGGTAAAGGATATCCGGATACATTTTTTTCTTTTTTTGCGCTGAAATCCTGCAATTTTGATATTCTTTGCGTTTTTTATTGATTTCCAGCACACTCTAATCCAGTGTTACTCAAATGATGCCGCAGATGATTGTTGGGGGCGCTGCAAACAATTTTGTTGAGTAAATGGGTCGACGATTTGTAAATTTTGAGTGATCTTTAGGTCATTCACCTCTAATAGATTGATATAATAACGGTCACTATACTTTTATGTATAAATATACAACATTGCTTTCAGGCGTAGATGCCGTGGAATTCCTTTTATCTTGAAAATTCATAAATTTTGGGAAACACTGGTCTGATCTAAAAATTCTGTTGCGATATTTTTTATTGTAAGAGTAGTAAATCTATTTGATTAATTTGTCGTAAACTGAAAAACTGCCTCAAAATCAGTAATAGGATTTCATTACCATATGATTTTTCAGATGGTTGCATTTTGTTGTCGTGGAGATATAAAAAAATCGACAATGCCTAAGGATTAAGCAATGTTCGACTTTCTTAACGATACATTACTTCCTATTGAAAACTGCATTATTTTTAATGTAGCTTTCTCTTTTTCGAGAAATTGGGAGATATTTAGGTTTGACGTATGCACATGGGTGTAAAAAACCTAATTATAAAGCTAATTCATTATATTCCTCTTTCATTTGGAATTGGCTCCATTCCGTCAATTGCCAATTACATCCCTTTTCAAACGACATACGCACGCAAACACCTAGACACTAATTTACCTTTCGATCTCGTTCCAAATTCTTGATTATACAGTAATTTTCACTTAAGTGCGTTGTGTAAGTTACGAACTTCCACGGTATCAATTACCCCAATTAGTCATTTGCTCAGGCATTTGCTGCTTATATCCCGTCGAGAAGCGGTTTTAATTTCTATCCATCCAACTCTCCGAGACTCAACCCACACCCTGTCCATCCCCTCCTTCCTCCCCCACCCTCCTCAGCCCCCCTCTCTCTTTACACTCGGCTCCAACACCGTAAAACAAGGGATAATTCCATTACGGCACTATTTCAAAACATGCCTATTTCTCTCACACACACGTAAACGAACTCTCTCGACTCTTGTTTTAATTGCGTTTGGTTCACGCGCGCACAAAACCAGCTCGTAAATCACCCTCGCGTCAGAAAGTGAAGTCGAAAGGAAGGTAAAAGATTGTGTTCTCTCGGCCAAGCGAATGAGATCCGAACATTTCCCATCATCTAGTAGCGGCTATGATATTGCATCTTTCCGTTGCGTCAGCAGGAGTTTATTGTTTCATTTTTTTGCCTGGAGAAAAAAACCTTAACGATGCGCCCCGAGCGAATGGACTCTTTAACCCGGGAGTGTTCGCGCGGGGTGCTGTAGACGCCACAGACCAATATTTTATGACAGGTTTCCTTTACTTTTAGGATTTATGACTCCTACCCTTCAGTAGCTGGAGTGGCATGAGGCTTCAATCATTTTCGCTTTAATAAAACTAGTATCCTATGGTTATTCTTTGATAGAGCCTTGCGCGGAAATCTCCGTGTTTTTTGTTTTGCGAGTGGTTTATCAAAAGATTAGAGTCAGGGTTGAAGGAGAAGAAACAGAAAGTACTTCAATAGGGAGGGGAGTGAGGCAGGGATGTCCTATTTCACCAGCGATATTTAATATTTATGCAGAAACAATAACAGAAGAAGCGTTGAGGGAAGAGAAAGGATTTAAGATAGGAGGTGAAAGTATTACCAACATTAAATATGCAGATGATCAAGGATTAATAGCAGAAGACGAGAAAGAGCTTCAGAGGATGACAGACAGACTAGTGGAGGTTGGCCAACAATATGGAATGAAGATCAATGCTGAAAAAACGAAAGTCATGGTGGTTTCAAAGGAACATAAAGAATTAAATATAATGGTAAATGGACAAAAATTGGAACAAGTATTTAGTTTCAAATATCTTGGCAGTATTTTAGCGCAGGATGGAACTAGTACACAGGACATCAGAAGTAGGATTGCAATGGCGAAAGCAGCATTTAACGAGAAGAAGGAGCTTCTCACAAGCAAGAAAATAAATTTAGAAACAAGGAAGAAATTAGCAAAATGCTAAATATGGAGCATAGCTCTTTATGGTGCAGAGACGTGGACGATAAGGAGAAAGGAGGAAAAATATTTAGAAAGTTTTGAGATGTGGGTATGGAGGAGAATGATGAAAGTGAAATGGACAGAGAGGAAGAGAAATGAAGAAGTATTAGAAATGGTGGGAGAAGATAGGATGCTAATAAAAACAATCAGGAAAAGAAAAGCAAATTGTATAGGGCACATATTGAGAAGACAGTGTTTACAAAGGACGATCTTAGAAGGAAAAATTAGTGGAAGAAGAGGAAGAGGGAGAAAAAGAATAGGAATATTAGATAATATAAAGCAGGGATATAATACTTATAGAGATATAAAAGAGGCTTCTAGGGAGAGAGAGAAATGGAGGCAGCGATTCAGTTAAAACCTGTCTTCGGACAGAAGCATGATGAATGAATATACGTTTTATTGTTTTGCGTCGATTGTGTTGTTGTTTATGATCTGGGATCGCTATTGAACAGTTACTTTATTGATTACAAAATATAAATTTCATAAATGTAAGAACAAACGTATTTTCCACAATTTTTATTTTTCTCCCGTTTTTTTAAATAATTGGTCTTAAAATAAATTTAAATTAATCGGAAATACATCAAGAGACACATAAAATGAAAATTTTATTGAAGAACGACGATTAATGATTTTTAAACAAAAATACCTGTGGGGTGTCAGAGACACCCCGCGCGACCTCTTACGTTACATAATGTGCGCGAGTACTGCCGGCTTAAAAAATGTTCCGAATTCGCAATGAAACTTCGGATGAACAACACGTGCCAACGCCCACTTTTCCGCGGAGTTATTTTATGGTTGTTACTTCTTATCTCAAATCGCCTGCTTTGGCATTTGAATTGCAGAAACGGTGAAGGCCAAGAGAGAGAGAGACCTCTGGTGATTACCTCACGTTTATTATTAGCGATGAGAGAGGGTTGGAAGGACTCTGCGACATATGCAGACAAATATCTCTCTCTCTCCACTTATCCTCGCACCAACATCCGAGCCCGATAAAATGGTCTGCTCACCGCGTCCTCTTCCGGAGGGGGAAGGACAACTCCTCCTCATTCCCGTTCGTTTGCAGGTGACAAAACCATTTGCCTCCTCATCCCACCCCGTCCAATATACACCCGTCAAGACGGGAAGCGTTAGGCTGCCACAACAACACCTTAAGGAAGTAGGGGATATTTAAGGAGGGGCTCGTTCATTTCCGTGGTTGCTACCTCGCGGGCACGCCCGTAAACATACGTTTTCGCAATACTATTAGAAATTGGGCATTTTCATTTCTCGTCATAAATATGTCCAACCTAGTGAACTAAAAAGTAATTCTCTTAAACTTGGCTCACTTTGACCGTGCCGTATGCACCTAAAAAAAACCGCTGATTACAGGTAAAGAAATATCCGGATGGAGTTGTGTTTCGTCTTTTTTTCTCTTCGGAATGTAAACATGGTGATCTTTGTTATTGATCTTACTTTGATCCTAAATTGTGATGCAGAGATTAATTTTATTCTTTTTGAAATCTCGAATGCTTTGCTTTTGATCCAATCGTTAATGAGTTATCGAGCCTCACGTAATAGCCTAAATCCGATATATGCGCGGAGTTTAATTTTTCGCTGCTCGCCACGTGGTGATTCGCCCATGCCTATGTGGCGAATTAATACTTCATAGCGGTTTAAGTTTTTCTCCGTAATGTATGTCATATTCGAAATTCAAATTTTTATTTTATTTAAGGAACAATTCGGAACCTAACGATGTTCATCACACGAATTCTTTCCATCGGACGGCGTGTGAGTAAATAAATAATGTTAGTATATGTCGTATCATATTACGATGCAAATAATCGCAAAAACTAGGCAAATGAGATCGCCAAATATGTCGGCGAGCGTCGAAATCCTTTCGGAATCAGGCGCTGGAGATTATCTAGAGAAGTTACTTCCGTTGTCATATAACGAAGGATTGAATCCATCGCGAATTTCAGTTGCAAGGTATCCGCCCTCAGTGGTAATTCGTAATTCCGTTGTTTTATTACCTGCGATTTAATCGGGTTCATTGAGGTCGCTGCGCCCTCCGCTTTGGAACTTTTTAAAACTTTCTGGTGAAGGAACTTTTTTCCTTGTTGCACATCGAATGAGGTGGACCGAGGTCGATTTCGTGGTCGGTAAGTGTCAGTGAACGGGATGAAGGAAGAGTTTCCCGAGAGATATGATCGAAGGGAAGTCGATTGGGAAACGCCAGAGGAACGGCAAGGTACGGTTTTAGATCACCTAAAAGCCGTGGATAGTCACAGGGCGATTGAGGTAAAAATCTTCAAACGACTGCGAGGTCACTCTAAAATTCAATTTAGTGCGTTTTCTTCGAAGTTGACCTTTTTCTTGAAATAAAGTTTTTGTTGCAGGAACATTTCGGCTATAAGACCGAAAGTCGATTTTGAAATCCGCCATTTCGACTCGACGAAAACATTTTACCAACAGCCTTAGTGACGACTTTCTCTTTAACAAAAAAACGCTTATGAAATAGTTTGTTTTCCTAAGCACTTTGGTTCGTCGTTTTTGCGTTTTTCGAGCTTAATTCGCACACTCGTGGCAGACCGCCTCCGTTGGCAGAAATATTAAGTGGGACGCGCAGCAAGCGAAAAAAAAAATTCAACCGGAGATGGGCCTCGCGTAATGGCGGAGGCAAATAGTTTTTACAACGTGTTCAAACATCTGAAAATGTTTAGCGCATTGCTGCTGTTGCGAATCTTCCAAGGAACAAGTTGGGGGAAATGCTTTCCTCACACTTTGCGAAATTTAGCCTCCGAGTATTTATTATAATGGCAAATGTTTAGTTTCTATCCCGAAGGCGTTTCGTGGCTTATTTCCGTCGCGCAAGATTTTCTCTCTCATGCTTTAATTTCCTATTGCCTTTGCCATGGCAACTCTGTCCTCCAATCAATCTAACGTATTGAATTGCCATGGTCGTGTCTCCCGATACACGTGGTAGTGATCTCTTCGTCCTCTTCGTTATTTGCTTATGGCAGTGGTTCTCAAATTGGGGATAGCGAAAAGTTTTAGGAATCTCGCGAGCACGGACTTCTTTCATTTTGTGCATGGATATATGTATTTAGAATAAATTAATTTTTACTATAGTAAAATAGATTTTTAAAATACACATTTCGAAATTCATGCTACGTTTTATATTTATTGGTCGCTATGGGTGGAATTTAAGGGGTCGCGATAAGGTTAGCTGCCTTAATAGGAGTCGCTGATGCGTAAAGTTTGAGTTTTACGAATC
The DNA here is from genome assembly GCA_028673005.1 of Tanypteryx hageni. Classification (NCBI taxonomy): domain Eukaryota; kingdom Metazoa; phylum Arthropoda; class Insecta; order Odonata; family Petaluridae; genus Tanypteryx; species Tanypteryx hageni. The sequence goes on along the minus strand of CM054118.1, from coordinate 19,395,075 downwards.
TGTTGGTTTTACTTTTTATAACTCAAGTATGTGGTCTTGACTCGCACAAAGTTATAATGACATAGAGCATAAAAATTTGGAGAGCGTTTTTTTTTAATTATTCGAGTAGACATGATAATTCGCGATTTTTCCGAGGTCGCGCTTGAACTTAAGGAGACTACGATGAGGAAAGAAATTCATATTCTGGTAACCATTCTAAAGATCGTATAAGGCAACGCTTGTAACCAGGGACGCGGAATTCCACGCACCACATAAGCCGGAAAACGTGCCAGCGATTGACGTATTGATCATTTCACTTCCTGCCCGAAAACACCAATCGGGGAAGATATGACGCCCACCAAAATACCGCGGAAGATATTTTTTTACATGTTATTACCTCTCTCCGCCCCTCGTTTTTCCTCTTTCCGTGCTTTCCCTGTGATCCGTTCCGAATTCGTGGTAATTTTCCGAATCACTTACTTATTCTCACACACACACCTCGTCTCACCCTCTCGACCATATTCCGTCATCTCCAAGTCGCCGAAATGGAAGCGCAAGAAACGATAAATCCAACAAAAACGGAAAGATCGGTTATTTTTCTTTTTCGGGGAGCTTTTTTTTCCTCTCTCCGGGAACAGGCGACAAAGCAAACACGCTGGGCGAAATTGGTAAAAAAAAATAATAACAATAAAAAGGTTGGTTATTTTTACGCTCCGTGGGTTGAAGGCCTGCAGACCTCGGTTGAAAGATGGCGAGGGAGGGTGGGAGTGCTTTTGCTTCAAATGAGGGCTTCTTTCGGTCCGTCCCGTGCGATTCTACATCTCGTGACGTCTCTCTTTCTCTCTCTCAGCATTTATGGCCGCACTTTCTCCGCGTTCGTCTCTGCCTTTTTTCGGTTTTGGCGTTTTTGCCGTCTTTCCCTATTTTTCTCGTTTTATGTATTCGATTTCAATTTTGCCCGTTATCATCCGAGTCCTTTCCGTCGGTTTTTACTTGTTCGCACTCGTGGAAGAATAACGAAGTCGCTGGCTTCTGCGCGTTAATTAAAATAAATCTGATGTGACCATGCCTGTAATATTTCTAAAAATTCCAAATTGTCTAAATGATAATTAATATTTTAAGGAACCGCGAGAAAAAATTTAATGACTTTACAAAGAAGAGAGACTCATACCGTAGCCTTCTGATATTGGATATAGCCAGGAATCTTCAACAATTATGAAAATAAAAAGAAGCGTTACTAAGAAGTACCTACATTGTTAACAAGTCGCTGGTAGGTGGTGGCAGCTATAAAATTAGTTTTTAAAATATCTCTTAAACGATGCATTGTATGGGAAAATGTTTCAAACAAAGGTTGTAGAAAATTAAATTTTCTACATTTATTCCAATATTTTTTACATTAATCAAATATTAAAGCAAATATTTCAAAAAAATGTGATGTGGGCCACCACATAACTTTCTCCATACCTGTAATATTTCTAAAAATTCCAAATGTGTTACATGAAGATAAATATCTTAAGAAACCGAGAAGATTTTTGACTTTACAAAGGACAGAAATAAACTCAACTTCTAATATTGGATATAGCCACAAAGCTCCAACAATTAAGAAAATAAAAAAGAGTATTACTAAGACGTAAATAAGCGTCAATTGTTAATAATTGTCGTCTGTAGGTTGCGTGATGGTGGCAGTTAAAAATATAAGATCTCTTAAATAATGCATTATATGGGAAAATGTTTCAAACAAAGGTTGTAGAAAATTAAATTTCCTACAACTTTTATTCCAGTACATTCTTACATACGTCAAATATTAAAGCAAATAGTTTAAAAAAACGGATTAGTGACTATAGTAAACACCCACTTCCGATTGACCGATTTTTACCAAAAACTAATCAGTTCTTGTGACTTTTATGAAAATGTTAAATATATAATTTCGCGTTGACCTGATTAATAGCTTTTGAATTAGAGCACCCACAAAAAAGCTGTCATCTACACACAAACACGCAGGCATCATCGAGGAAATAGTCAAAACGTGTTCGGTGGACCTCAAAACGTGTATTTCCGTTGAAATCTCGAAGTCGATTTTTTCGTGAAAACAATACTTTCCCCTATACTATGTATGGAGAAAGTAAAAAGTAAACCTTTCAACTGTTCAGTTTTTTTGTGGCAACTATTGTTAACAATTGACGCTTAGTTAGGTCTTTGTAACGCTCCTTTTTATTTTCTTAATTGTTGGGGCTTTGTGGTTATATCGAATATCAGAAGGCTACGGTATGAGTATATTTCTGTTCTTCGTAAAGTCTAACATTTTCTCGCAGTTCCTTAAAATATTCATTATCATTTAACCTATTTGGAATTTTTAGAAATATTACAGGTATGGAGATAATCATTTGTTGGCCACATCAGATTTTTACTTTTTTATAATTGTGGAAATTCTCTCTATAGCAAAAATATGTCAGATGTCGTATGCGTTTACTCATTTTCGGAGAAATGTTCCTAATTCAAACCAAAATCAACGCTCAGTTTTCTTGTCGTGTTTATCAATTAAGATTAATTTAGCACTGACACTGAAGGACTTATTTCTATACTTATAGTTTTCGGCCATATCTCACAAATGCGAATTTGTTTTTTATTTTCTCATATACGTAGTATATTGAGAAAGTATTGTAATCGTGAAAAAATTCGACTTCGAGATTTTGATGGAAATACACGTTTTAGGTATCCCTGAGTCCCTGCCTTCTGTCTGTCGGTCTGTTCGCCGTTCTGGGGACCAAACACTTACATAAAATCGAATTATATCTCGTTTTTGTGCAATATATCATCTTTTGCAGACCCTTTTTTCATAAAAATTATATTTGTTTGTGCAATGTATATTGCGTCATTTATATTTTTTTAAACTTTAATCGTAATGTTTTCCTAAAATTCGAATTCGGTTGATAAAACTTCAAAATGTTTTTCTCTCAGCTTGCTAACATATATAAGACATTTCAGACAGAGACAACGTGTAATATGAAAAGATTTTAATGTATACATGCATTATATTCCATTCACCTTCTCCAAAGCTGGTTATTATCGACTTGGGTTTCCGTTAATCACTCTGATAATTCCATCGTTTTGCATATATTTGGATTTAAAGTTGTTCTTTTAACTTTTTTACATCATTTTATGTATTCATTTTACGTCTTCTCTGTAATTTTCCCATCACACTTTGTCTCTCTCCCTTCACCCCTTTCAAAAAAATTCCTCGCATTCGCCCTGCCATAAATTTTTAGCCCTCTCTCGCCCGTAGCTACGACAATAATTTTCCAATTATTTAAGCTTCCCGAGGGAAAGAGAAAGCCTCCTTAATTGACAGGCAACCTTAGCAATTAAAGACCGAAGACTAACTTATCTCCGAGTTCAAAAGAGGAAGGGAATGAAGTGTGTGTGTGTGTAATTATATCCCATCCCGCCGCAAGCACGTCACGAAAGAAGCGGCCTCGTTTAAAAGTTCCTGGTGTGATTCACTTCGCGTCGGAAATCCTTCTCTTCCATGTATATATGGTAGGTTAGATCCGCTTCACGGAAGTCAAAGAGAAGGAGGGAACTCCTCACGCGCTGCGAGCTTCAGACGCCGAAAAAAACGACCAATCGGGCGAGGAATGTGAAATCAATTCGCCACGTCGCCTCCGAAACGAACGGACCCTTTGGCACAACGACGGAAATCGTTTACTTATCGACGACATCCACCGCGTCCGCCGAAGGTTTTTGAAAGGAATATTTTAATATCGTCGAATTATCCTTCCCTTTCGCGTGGACACGCTTCGCCGGTTGAAATTTATCGCCCTCGCTAAGGTTTTTTTTTAAATCGGTGAGCCCTCTTTATTTTCGACAAAGGGGTGAATGTTTTAAAGGGAAAAAATGCAAGCGTTTTTGCGCGTGATGAAAGGTTTAGTCGTTTATTTGAGATTCCGCGGAGCGATTACGAGGAAAGTCATATCAATTTAAGTTTACCCCTTCGCTTTCTCCCCGGATTTTCGACAACCTCTCCCGCGAAAGTAAAAATTGAACCTGAAGGAGAGAGAGAGAGAAGGGGCCTCTCCTCCCAGGACCAATCAGAAGAGAGATTAGGTGGGTCATTTGGCGCGAGCATCAAGCTCATGGGGGGCCAAATTTAGACACTTGTTAATTATTTTCCCTCAATAATTAGTGTATGTTAGTTATTAGTGTCTGGAAAAGAATTTTTAACAAAAAATATTCAAATTAAAATTTTCGCCCTTTTTTATCCGTAGATTGTCTTATTTTTTCATGTGTTTTTAGCACGTTTTCTTAAATGAAAAAACCTAGTCTTTCCGTCCGTCTGTTCGTCTGCCTGTCCGTCTGTCTGTCTGTCTGTCCGTCCGTCCGTCTGTGGTCACTCAACTTTTTTTGTTTTAAGAGATATTTGGAAAATTCCTGTTGAATTTGATAGCCCTTATCAATCTGTGAAAAGTCGAAGGATGGGACGTTATAATGAGGATCTACATTCCAACGGTGCGTGTTGTCCCCTCCTTAAATGGGAAGGCAGACCATCAACTAAAATCTTTAAGAAAACTTACTTTAGGAAGGGTATCTTACTTAATTTAAATTTTAATATGGTCAGGGGCATCAAAAATTGGAAGTGGTCCTGGCCTCTCTGAAACTCTGAGAGGGCCCTCCTCCTCTACTATACAATCCAAATGAAAAGAAAGAACCTCTTAATCTTTTCGCTTAACCTCTTGTTAATCCTCTCCAATTATGCATCTCTCGTCCCTAGGATCTCTTTTTCGAGCTTCCTCTCCACCTCCTTTTAGTCTTTCGTATCCCTCTCATTCCCTTCTTCTCTGCTTTCATTTGTCACCCTTCATGGCCTCCCTCCACACCACCGTTTTCCTTGAGGGAAACCTTTCTTCTGCCTCCACCTCCTATTCTCTCCCATTATTCCTTTCTCTCTCTCCCTATTCTTCCTTCCACACCCTTTTCTCCCCACCCATTTTCCCCTCCCCTAGTCCCCTCCCCTCTTCCCCACCTCTTCCCCTCCCCTCTTTCCACTGCCCTCTTTCCCCTCCCATCTTCCCCCTCCCCTCTTCCCCTCCCCCTTTTACCCTCCCCCCTCTTCCCCTACCCTCTTCCCCCTCCTCCTATCTTCACCCAGCCGTATCTCCTCAGCCCGAAAACTCTTTTCACCCTCCTGTTTTGTTTTCTTAGCAACCCCCCTCCGTCTCCTCCATTATATACATAGCTTTCCCGCGGACTATCTTCCAGCCACCTCCCTCCCATTCTCTCTCACCCGCCTCTCCTACCCTTCCTCTTTTCACCCCTTCTACAAAAGATTCCGCATCCAGAATGGTCCGCCCATAACCTCCCTCCTCCTTCCCCCGTATTTCGCTCACTTCTCCGTCTTTTATAACTTTCTCCGCTTGCCTTACCCTCTTTTGGTTATCTTAGTTGTTTCTCACTAAATTTAACCGCGGGATCTCCCCAACGCAACTCCCATATAATCTCCGCTCCGTCTCCTCCCCTCTTTACCTCCTCCTTCCTCACCCTTTCTCTATCTCTCTCTCAAACGCCTTGTTTATCTGAAGCTCGCTTCATTTTTCCCTCGCAACCTATTTATCTTAGCTTTTTGATAAATCTATCCCCGTCATTTCTTTACTGCGCGTTTTGGTCCTCGAGGGTGTATGTGTATCACGCGGCGTCCTTTTTATTCTTTCGGCTCTCTCTTTCTCTCTTATGAAGTATCTATTTGTGTTGTGTATCCCGTAAACAAATTATTTCCTTCCACCCATCTTTCAAAATGTCTGCTTTCGGAGGGGTTTCAAGTCGTCTTTATGTATATATTCGGTGCTGTGCGGCTTAAGTGTTAACTCGGGATTTTATTAGAGCAAATTGTCGCGGTAATGTACGATACGGCTCTCCCTGACTTTTATGCCCTAATTTGGTACAAATTACCCACACTTTATACCCGAATCTTATAGATTTAAAATGCATGTGCTGGTTTGTGCTATGTCTCCCATAATAGGGTATCGTGCACTCATCAACTGATAAATCTTTTTCTTCGGTTTGAAAATTCTGTAAACACTTTTCGTTTATTGCACTCCACAGAGAATTTGTCACTTTTGTCCAACGTGTTACTGTCATAAATATGAAAATATCGAAATATTTCCTCAAACCTATTCCGTGACATAGCGGAACTAACAGCTTCATTATTTGTATCATGACTTTGTTCCCAGAACATCCTTCTTTGGCATTGGACTATATCCACTAAGAAGGAGAATTCCAATGGCTACTTTTATTTCCCCTTCCGACACATCAAAATTCATATTGCCTTTTTCATGAGCATATTTATTTCTGAACTCTCTTATCATGTTGATAATAAAAATCACAAAAAAGTTCAAAAAGTTTGACTGGAGAAGATGAGAATGTGTTTTTACTAGAAGGAATACTCGCAGAACTTGAAGGTAGATCTACGTATTCCCATTTCCGTTGAGCAGGGGAAAATAATTTAAATGATGATGTAGTTGGAACCGGAGCATCAAATACTTCAACGTCTTCGTATTTGGCCCCTATGACTTCTTTTACGATTTCATCACCCACTTCCCTGATGATCGAAGCCTCAGCTACTGATCGCAGTTGATTTCCCGAGAGGTGATCGATGCCGACATCAGGCTCATCTTCGTCTGCACTATCCTCGCCCGATAAAAGTGGATTATCCGGTCCATATAAGGTCATGTTTACTTTAAATGTATCGCAATTCATTTCCAGAAGGGAAGTTATCTCTTCGGCAGTCAAACTGTATGAACATTTCAAGAGTAAAAATACACGTGCATTTGTGCCCACTGCCCCAAAAATGGGGAATTGAAAAAGAATGAAAATTTTTATATAATACCAAATTCAAAGAATTGTAGCTGCATTGCAGTTTGAAAAGGAATATATAAGGCACATAATTAAATCATAATAAATGTAAGATTCATTAGAGGTAAACAGAAAGAACACTTCTCTTGGCGATTTATGGTTCCCTGTGTTCCTTGCGACGTTCAAAGGACACTGCCGTTATACCTGCGCCTGACCCAAAACCAAAAATCCTACTATAAACTTAATGGCATACCGACAGAGGACTGAAGTAAGATTTTTTCCAGAGTTTTGTGTTGTCAAACATAAAAAAAGAAAAAACTGCAGCGCCCAATTTTTGAGGCAGTGGGCTCAACGCAATAAAATCTTCCTTTATCGGAAATCTAATCTTCCGAAGACGAGAAATAAATTATCATAGAGTAACAAGTTTTGGTAAGGAAATAAAACCTTATATTTTATTTTGTTTTCCTCACTTCATAGTAACGATATTTTTTATTTCTTGGTTAAATAAAATATATTGTCCAGAAACAGGAAATTTTTCAAAACTCGCAACTTCCAAGCCCCAAATTTTCTGGTTTGCGCTTTGTACTGTGCCGTAATTATAATGAAATTTACTTCTCGTCTCTGATACCATCTCCCACCTTCACTTTTAAGGTGCAGCAAATTTAAAAACTAAATCTAACAATAAAAATATTAATATTCACCTCTGCCTAGCGATAAAATTAAATGTTCGTTTGTCTCTCCGACGTATACAGTGGCGACATTTTCTTATATACTGGCCTCTAAATGTCCCAAAAATAGCCAGTGGACAAAGACGAGAAATACGGCAGCACCTTGGCTTACTTATTTTGCATCTTCACTCTCAAGTGCGGCGATTAGAGGACGTCGGTTGTATCGCCTCGTCTAAAGGTCAATTATCGCTGCATTATCGATTCGTTAAAGCGTTTTTATTTTAATATCAAAAGAAAAAATCGACGCCTACCTTCGAACGAAGGTCTGAACGCAAAAAAATCATGAACAATGGAGACCCGAAAAAAAACTGCCACACGCGTCGCGCAAGAGGTTCGTCACGTGACCTCAGTCACTGAATCATTTGCTCCTTTTTTTACGTCCTCTTGTTTCTGTTCGTCTCCAGTTGTTTTTTTCACTCCCAATTCTCCATTCTTTCCTCTACTCTTTAGTTTTGGAATATCTCCCAAGGCGTTTTCGCGTTTAAGTTTATCGTTAATCTTTTATTTCGTTTTATTTTCCCTGTCTCTCTCCCTGTATCTATCTTTATACAAAGTTTGACATTTGAAAAGGAGAAAAAATCCTTTACTTGACTGGGAATCGAACCCGGGTATCCCGGGGAGACCCGGGTTCGATTCCCGGTAAGGTACAGGATTTTTTCTCCTTCTCAACTGTCAAACTTTAGTTTCAGGTTTATGCGAACATGCATAACATGTAATTTCAACACCATTGTTTCCTGTTATCTTTATACATTTATTTTTTTAATTTCTATTTTCCTCCATTATCCTCATCTGTCTTATTTTTGCATTCTATTTTCCATTAATACTCATTCTACCGTTCACATCCTTTCCATTTGTTTCTCTTTCTCGGTTATTATGTGTCGTGATGCGTTGTTTTCTTAAGTGAATTGTTGCAGTTTTTCTCATATTTTTACCGTGGGCGCAATACCAACAGTTTGATTGATACATAATTGTCTTAGTCATTTTAATAAATTCAATCAGTCATTCTTTTGTTACATGTAAAACAAAATGTGTTTTTCTAGCTTTTTGACCATATACATTATCATTCACTACATTGTATTGTCGTGAAAGGGATAAGATTAGCTGAAGGGTATCATGCAATAGACTCAGCTTCATTCAAAATAAATTTCTCTTCCTCCGTTCGATTGATGTGTGATTAACTTTTCTCCTGTCTTATTCCATTTCCTCGCTCGCCTTTCATTTTCTTTTTGAAGTACACTCACCCTTTCCTTCTTTTTATCTTTTCTGTCATTCTAACGCTATAACCTCTCAGCTTTATTTGAATATATTGTTTTTCCTTTTTTTCGGATTTTTTTCTCTAGCGTCTTTGGGGCCTCTTAATTTATTTTTGCGCCCTCGAATGTGTGACACTGGTTCTCTGTTAGCGAGTTCGGCTAGTAGGTGTTTGAGGGATGCTCTCGCGAAACTCGTTTGCCTCGTAATAAATTTTTCATGGCTTGATGATTTCGTTTCAATCGATCATAGAGGAACAAGAGTGTTTTTAAATTGTTTTCTTCGGTATTGTTTATAACAGTAACAGCGGCTGAGTTGATTTAGTAGGTGTATTACGAATGAGACTTTTAAAAATGAATCAAGCTCTAGATACGCTGCACTTTTTAACGATTTTTGGATCATCAATTCCTGTTTTACCGATCTTAATGAGTGTTATATCTTCAAAATGTTTCGCATAATGAATCCATTTGTCTCAGCTTACGTAATTCAATAAGTCGAGTCTGGAAAACATATCTCCCACGAACTTTCTCCTTTTCGAGTGATTTTTAATATTTTATTGAGAGCTGGTTACGATCCTCTTCTATTCGTTATAATGCATGGACACGATTGGTGTTGCTGTAACCGACGTTTCTTCAAGGCATTCGCGAAGCTTGGATCCCAGAGCGGTTTTTCTGAGGTTGTTATTGTTTTTAAAACCTAGAAACAAAACATTCTCACAGTGACATGCAATTAACTTGTCATTATTTGAGTATCAAAATATGTAGTAATAACAAAACATATTTCTCGTTGTTTACGAATGCCTTATTCTTTGTTTTCCTTTTGTTTTCAGCTTAAAAGTCTTTTCCTAGCTTTTACCCTAATGACACTCGGAATTTCGTTTTTTAGCCTACTTTCCAAAAAATGGAAAGCAGTCTTATGAGATCGCCTGGGTGAGCGTGTATGGATATCTTCTTCATGAATAAACCGATGTCAGCTAAATTCGGTACATAGAATATGCTCATATATTTATGTCCAAAATGGCATATTTGGACCGGATCGACTCAGCAGGGGTGTGACAATTGCAAAGTTTAACTTTTGGTTATTGTGAATTTGGAAGGAATTAGCCCAAACGATTTCAACAAAATTTTGTATAAAGTAGGCGTGCAATATAAAATTACAAAATCAAGATGTTTAGAATAGATAGAAAGCAGGGCTGTCACAATACAAGGAATACAAAATCCTTTTTACACGTATTTGTGTTGAACTCCCCACATAAATTTTAACCAAATTAAATACTTATAATATACATATATATACAAAACCATAATAGTATATTTAAATTGAATCAGCCAAACAGGGGTGCCGCAATTACAAATTAAACTCTTACAGTAATTAAGGATTTGGAAGGAATTGGCTTAACGGATTTCGTTTATAGTATAGTATAGTATAATAGTATAGAATGACAAAACGAGATGAATATGTTTAGAACAGATCAAAAAAGCACGGCTACCACAATATAAGGAAAAGTAATTTTCTGATTTCAAAGCAAATAGATTACTATACGATTATACTACGGCAAATTTGACGAAAAGCACTTCTGTACCACGTGAAACCCGTGTTCACCCCTACTTGTTGCATATTAAAATTGTATTAAAGGAAAGTAGGGGGATTAGTTCTTTCCAAAACTACTAGTTTCCTTTGTTTTCGTCTTTTAAAATACTTTTACCTTGTCCCATTTTCGACTTTTTCTCTGATTCTCTCTTTCCTCTAACCTCCCTCCTAACTTCCTCACTCTCTCTCTCCGTTCTTTTATACTCAAGTACTCTCGACCTTTGCCTATTCTCATCCCACCTCATTTCTTTATTATTCTTTTACCTTACCCTTGGCAACGCCCAATATCCTTTCACTTCATTTTGATCTCCTCGTCCTTGGCGGGCTCCATAATGCTCCGTTGGGAATTGAAAACGAAGGTTTCGATTTTCCTTCGGCCAATACGAGTGACACATGGGGTTATTTTTGGCAGTAAACATTTTCGGGTGCCACTTTAAAAAAAATTATAATAATAATTCGTTTTAGATATTTTTTATTTATATCTCCCTGAAAGTGTTCGCTTTTATATCCGGATTTTTACTCGCAAATGTTATCCAGCGTAACCCTGCGTTAGTTATATCTACTTTGTATAATCAGTTTTCTCACATTTTATGCAGTATTTCGAGTCATTTAAAACAGAAAATCAATTAAAAATTTGGGGGTGTGAGTTATTATTGAACAATCTAGGTAAAATTTTCAAAGTTCAGATTAATTATCCCAGTATTTATATGAATTAGAAAATTTCAAAGAATTTGATTCCGCATTAGTCGTAGAAAAAAATATCAAACAGAAAAGAAAAAATATTAAAGTAATTTCAAGTGGGCAATAAAAATATTTTGGGGGAATAATGAAAGGGAATGTAATACTAAAATCGTTTAATAAAACCTGCCGGGAAAAAGTGAAATTCTAATGGGAGAGGGGATAAATTAAGGGCAGTTTTTCATGAGAAATCTTTGAGGAGATAAAAAGAGGGAAGTTGGTCAGAAAAAATTAAGAGGGATCTACGTAAAACTCAACAAATCACTAGAGCGGTGAGCTATATCCCTACTTTCCCTTAGTTTTTCATTCTCTGCGTTTACTCGATCTGGGATAGCAGTCAGATCAAAGGAGAAAAAACAAGATGAATAGTTATTGGATCTCGGCCAAAGCTTAAATCATTATAGGAAAAAATCGACATTTATAAAGCGGAGTTCTCTCATTTTTCAATATCCCAAGCAATTTTCTTCTTCACTACTCAGAAAGGCTTTGTCGAAATCTTCATAAGCCGAGAGTAAAAATAAATAAAAAATAAAAACGGTCGAAAAGTCGTTTAGTGACAGTATGAAAGAAATAATTTTGCGGAAAACCTGGATTTATCCCTCATCAGTGAAATCTAATTCTTAAAAATAATCCATTTAACTTTATACAAAAAATTTCACCAAATGCACACAAACTGAGTCACGCGAGCATAGTTTCGGCTCTTGGATTCGTCAGGTTTTTTTTCGGTAACGTTACTTTATTGAAAATTAAATTTTATAAAATAGATCTCCGCAAAGATCCTCGCTGTATTTCATTCGCTTCAATGAACCAAAGTTATTAGAATGGTGCGCTGACTCCTTCGTATCCCGAAAGATTAAATGGACGCACGAGCAACTTTTAATTGTGCGATTAAGTGCAAGAAAACTGAGCACAGGATCAAACGTTACCATTTTCTAGGCTTTGCAGTTTGTTTTTTTTTCCCCTTCAAGTCGCCATAAAACAATACAGCCGTTGTTGCGAAGCGGCGGTCGTTTCTGCTTTTAAATGCTTGGCATTGAGATAGAATTCATTCTAATACAGTCTCTTAGATAAGGCAGCTGGGAAAGCGCTACTTAATTTATGCAATTTATCGTTTCGAGAAATAAATCACATGTCAGCTCTCACCAACGTTGAAGTAGCAATGAGGCGTTTCTCGAGATTAAAGAAAGATGTTTGTTTTCGCTCGTCTCTCTCTCTCTCTCTCTCTCTCTCTCTATATATATATATATATATATATATATATATATATATATATATATATATAGTATATATGGTGGTGTAGTGGTTAGCGCGTCGGCTTTCTATTGCAAAGTTCGGGGGCTCAAACCCCTCGAATGGAGGTTTTATTAAAAAAAAAACTATCATCAGTGCCTGGCAGTAGGCAGCAGTACTGTCAGTATGGTATAGAGCCGAAAACAAATGATGTTGGTTGGGTCTATATCCAATACAGCTGTAGGCGTGATCAGGACGATTTGAACGGCTACAGTACTGCGATGTGGAAAGCAAGAGGGAAACTACCACATTACATTCCCTAGTAAAGATTATATGGTTGGACAATATGAGTTCTCTCGAGGTAAAACAATCCGGAGGTAAAATAGTCCCCCAATCGGATCTCCGGGCGGGGACTGCCTTGAGGAAAACATTTGTCGAAAGTAAATTACGAATAGGGACTTGGAACGTAAGAACTATGAGAAAGGCAGGAAAGCTAGAGAACTTGAAAGAAGAAATGAGAAGAAATAGAGTTGACATTATAGGGCTAAGCGAAACTAGATGGGAGGGAGAAGGACAGTTCGACTCGGAAGAATTCACGGTAGTTTATTCTGGAGGAAATAGTGGGGAAAGGGGAGTAGCTCTGGTACTTAGGAAAGATATGATGAAAAGCGTGACAAAGATAATAGCAACGAACGATAGACTGATGGCAATAAAGCTAAAAGCAGTCCCAGTGGACATGCTGATAATCCAGGTATATATGCCAACGTCAGCTCATGACGATGAAGAAATAGATGAGATCTATGAGCAAATTAATGAAATTTACGAAGAAGACGGAAGAGGAAAGGTAAACTGCATAATAATGGGAGATTGGAACAGCATAGTCGGAGAAGGACAGGAAGAAAATGTTGTCGGGCAATACGGACTTGGGAAGAGAAATCGAGGAGGGGAGAAACTCGTAGAATTCTGCATCAATAATGACCTTGTAGTGACTAATACATGGTTCAAAAACCATAAACGAAGGTTATACACATGGAAAAGCCCAGGAGATAGAATGAGATGCCAAATAGATTACATCCTTGTAAAACAAAGATTTAGGAACAGCATAAAGAACGCCAAGGCATTGCAAGGAGCAGACATTGATTCAGATCACAGCCTTCTAATACTTGACGTGAGTACAAAGCTCAAACAAATAAGAAAAACGAGAAGAGAAAGACAGACCTGGGACCTAGAAAAACTGAAAGAAAGGCAGGATGTAGTCAGCATGAAGTTGGAAGATAACCTAAGAAAGTTGGAAAACAAACCGAAGACCGTCGATATAGAATGGAATGAAATTAAAACCAGTATCAAGGATACCTTGGATAAAGAGATTGGAAAACAAGAGAAGAAAATCAGAAAACCATGGATCACGAAGGAAATGCTGGAGAAAATGGATGAGAGACGAAAATGGAAAAACGTTAACAGTGAAGAAGGTAGAGCCAACTATAGGCGTATAAACAATGAGTTGAGAAGGGTAACAGATAAAGCTAGAGAAAATTGGCTAAAAGGAAAATGTGATGAAATAGAACAAATGGAGAAATTAGGACGGTACGATATGATGTACGCTAGGGCACTGGAATTAGAAGATAAGAAGTCTAATGGAATTTGTGGTAAAGGAATTATGAATACGGATGGGAAGATAGTCTCAGAAACAAAGGATGTAGCACAGGTATGGGAAGAATACATTAAGGAATTATACAGCAAACAGACAGGAGCGGCAAAAATAGAACTGGAAAATGAGGAAAACATTGAAGAAGATAACTTAGGACCAAGTATTATGGAGAGCGAAGTAGAAAAAGCGATAGTGGAACTTAAGAAGGGGAAAGCCACGGGCAGCGATGGAATACCGGCTGAGATACTTAAAGTCATAGGATCAGAAGGACTAAAAGCGATCACGAAATTAATTAATAAGATTTACGACACGGGAGAGTGGCCTCAGGATTTCCTAGAAGTAACAATGATCCCTCTAAAGAAGAAGCCAAAGGCAATGCAGTGTAAAGATTACAGAACTATAAGCCTTCTGTCACACACATCGAAGATCATCACGAGGATTCTTAATAAAAGGCTGGAGAAAAAGGCAGAAGAAATAATAGGGGAAGATCAATTCGGTTTCAGAAAAGGACGAGGAACTAGAGATGCTATAGGAGTAGTTAGAATCATATCAGAAAGGGCAATAGAATACAGTCAAGATATCTGCGCATGTTTCCTAGACTGGCAGAAGGCCTTTGATAGAGTAAATTGGGTAAAGTTGATGAAGATATTAAAGGATATAGGTGTAGACTGGAAAGACAGGAGACTGATTAGGAATCTATATGAGAATCAAGTTGTAAAGGTCAGGTTTGAGAATGTGGATACCTGCGGAATAAATATCGGTAGAGGAGTAAGACAAGGATGCTGCCTATCGCCAACCCTATTCAATATATATGGAGAAAGTCTAATGCAAGAAGCTTTAGAAGGCACAGGGGATTTCAAAATTGGAGGAAGGATTATAAGAACAGTAAAATACGCAGATGATCAAGTACTTCTAGCAAGAAAGGAAGAGGAGCTACAAAAAATGATAAATAGACTAGTGATAACAGGTAGAAAATATGGTATGGAAATAAATACAGAAAAATCCAAGGTCATTCGAATATCGGGTAAAGAAGAGAATCTGAACATAACTATTGGGGGAAAGCCATTAGAACAAGTTTCAGAATATAAATACCTTGGAAGTATCATAACACGAGAGGCAAAATGTACGGATGAGATCAAAACTAGAATAGGAAAAGCAAAAGCGGCTTTCAGGAGAAAGAAACAACTACTTACAGGGAATATAAGGGAAGATATCCGCAAGAAGTTGATAAAATGCTACGTATGGAGTATAGCATTGTATGGGGCAGAAACATGGACGCTAAGGAAAAATGACATCAAATACTTGGAAAGCTTTGAAATGTGGACTTGGAGGAGAATGCTGAAGATAAAATGGACAGATAGGATGAAAAACGATGAAGTGCTACGAAGAATAGGAGAGAAGCGAATGATTATACAGACTATCAGAAAGAGGAAGGCTAACTGGGTTGGACATTACCTGAGGAGAGAGAGTATGATTAAAGACGTGTTAGAAGGAAAACTAGATGGGAAAAGGGAAAGAGGTAGGAAAAGGTTTCAGCTGATAGACGATCTGAAAGGGAAAGAGAGTTATCAAGATATAAAGAGGACAGCGGAAAATAGGAGTATATGGAGAACCAGGTTTAACCAAGAATAATCACGGACCTGTCTACGGACAGACTACCTATGATGATGATGATGATATATATAGATGTCAACAAGGTGTTGGGATGAGGAAACCCAGTGAGCACTCACCAATCAGACGACTTCAGGTTGGCGAGGCCCCGGGGATGTCGAAGCGACACACGTAAAATAACACAAAAACAGAAACATCACAAACGTAAAGCTTTCGGAACTACTCCTTCTTCAGCTACAGAGAGAGAACTCTCTTTCACGTCATTTAACTCGCGTTGAGATAACTTTTAATTTTCAATAAGAAATTTGACTCTGAAAAATAAATTTATATTTTATCAAAAATATGACAATTTTTATTTTCGAACACCTCTTAAAAGTAAGTCCAACATGTCTTCATTGTTGCCACAAAACACCAATATGGAGGTATATGTCGTTGGATCACTACAAGGTAATAAGTATTCCCGCGCATAAGATGTAATGCGCTGCTTGCCATGTTGTCGGCTGGATCGCTATATGGTAATAAGTATTCCTACGCAGAAAATTCTTTAGTCTTGCACCCAAATCGTAGACTTTGAGAAAGACTGCAATGGAATTTTGTGCCTAAAGAAGATTGGCAAGAGATTTGGTTTCTAAGAGCGGAATATTGACATCACCGAACCCTAAACTCGGAAAGACACTGTCCCAGGGGCCTGCTGCTCTAGTGAGAGCTTTTTATGAAAACGACGCAAATAGTCGTCTAATGGCTGTAACTGTACAGCGGAAAAAGTGTACACATTCTAAAAGACTTGTTTTGTGCAACCTTAAAGAGCTATCTTGTCAATTCAAAGCTGCGTTACCCAAACTTTGCTGTTGGATTTTCAAAGTTTGCCCTGTTTCAACGGAGCGGAGCTAGCAGAATGCATTCCGTTTGCATTTACGTGATCCATCAAAATGTCAAACTTATGTTAGAGGCTTGCAACATCTCGAACCTAACCGAAATGACTGGCACAACTCTATAATCCTACCTCCAGCTAACTATGTGCGCTTATCCAATTGCAGAATACCATTTGGGATTTTGTAATGACTGCCCGGGTACGTCGCATGTTGCAGATCACCTGAAAGCCCAACTTGATGAAAATGAAATTGACACTGTAGTATACAGAGTTTGGCAGACAACAGATCATGCGACATTTAAAACAGAGATCATGGCTTCTGATGACTTTGTTCAGGACTTAAATGAAAACTTGCCATACTTAGAACACATGATTTCATAGCTAAAAAGCAAGCACTGTACCTGGCACACAGAAAGGACACAATAAAAGAGGGAGAGTTCGTAGTTTTATGTGACTTTGTGGAAAACTATGAATTTGTTGCGCAAGACGCATATCAACCATTCTACTTGAACAACAAACAAGTATCCATACATACTGTTGTTCTCTACTTCAAGAAAGGGAATGAACTGAAGCAAAGGAGTTCCGCCATACTCTCGGACAATCTCTCCCACGACACAGCTGCCGTCTACGACTGCCAAAAGAAAATAGTTAAATACAGCAGAAACCCGATTATCCGGATTAAGCGGGGATGTAGTTAGTCCGAATAACGAAAAATCCTGATAATCGATTTTAAATAAAATACGTTATATTTTAATATGTACACATGTACTAGTATGCATTATGTTTTACAGTTTTGTATGGAACAATATTCAAACTAAATGTGTACATAAAAGAAATTATTGTTTCTTGAAAAAGTCACTTATTGATTTTTGTTTTGAAATTGTTGGCCTTTTCGTAGCTGCCAAATCACGTACACTTTTTAAACATAAAAGTTGTCTTGAGTCACATTCTTCCTGTCTCTCAAACCACTTCATAGCAGCCTCTAAACATTGAATAGCTTCAGAATGTGAAGGATCAATATTCGTATGCAAAGTATAGAGAAATAAAATAAAAATTTAACAAAAATTTTCACGTAACAATTGAACAAATACATATTACAAAAGGCCGATTCAAGCGCCAGATTTACCATTTCTTGGCCGTAACGATGTATAATAAGAACTACAACATTTTTCTTTAATGTACACAAGTGTCACGGTATATGGAGCTAAAAATTATTGAAATAATCGCAGCTGTTCTGTGGAATCCGGATAATCGAATATCCGGATAATTGAAGTCCGAATAATCGGGTTTCTACTGTATCTGAAACAACACTTCCATCCTAAAAAGATTATTTACTTCACTGACGCTGCTTTCTAACATTACAAGAACAGATGCAATTTTGCAAATCTACTTAAACACGAAGAAGACTTCTCCATACGCGCCGAGTGGAATTTCCATGCCACAGCTCATCGAAAAGGGCCTTGTGATGAAGTCGGAGTAAATCTGAAAAGACTTGCAGCTCGTGACAGGCTGCAGCTTCCAGCAAATCAGCAGATTCTATCTCCTCTGGCTCTGTACAATTAAGCACAAGGAAGCATTACCAACACAGTCATTTTCTACAGCAGCAAGGCAGCAGCACCAAAACTGTTTCTTCAAAATCGATTTCACCAAGCAAAGGCAGTACCACACACTCACGAGCAACATGCATTTATTCCAACGGCAGATGGCTTCTTATCAAGAGGTACTATTTTGCACCGGTTGCCTTCCTCTTTCCAAAACAAAACAAGCGAAAACAGAACTTCCTGGTGAGTTCACTTCTTACTAACGACATTAATTTTTATTACGATACCTTTTCAAATTTTTACTGCCTGTTCTATTCTTTTTACTTTCTCCATACGTAGTATAGGGAAAAGTATTGTTTTCATGAAAGAAATCGATTTAGAGATTTCAACGAAAATGCACGTTTTGAGGTACCCTGAACACGTTTTGACCGTTTTCTCGATGATGTCGGTATGTGAGTTTGTGTGTATGTGACAGCTTTTTTTGTGAGTGCTCTAACTCAAAAACTATTAATCAGGCCAATGCGAAATTTTATATTTAACATTTTTATGAAAGTCACAATAACTGATTGGTAAAAATCGGTCAACAGGAAATGGGTGTTTACTCTTGTCGCATCCGTTATTGTGAAATATTTGCTTTAATATTTGATATATTTAAAAACATACTGGAAATAAAGGTTGTAGGAAATTTAATCATTTAAACATTTTTCAATATAATGCATTGGGAATAATTTTGAAACGAGAAGTCTGCTATGACCAGGAATCGAGCCCGGGTCTACTTTATTTTATGTAATTTTATCTTTTGTTGCCGTCTTCCTGTCTGTAATTGACTATGGGTTAGATGGAAAAAGAGACTGTTTAGACCCAATCTCGCCCAAATAAAGACGCATATCTCTTTCTCTCCGTCCCTCGCTCTATTCAACCTGTTCGAACATATCCCGCCCTTCCTTTATTACTCCCCATCCGTGTCTTCTTCATCCTTTGTTCTTTGCTATCTTTCTCTTTCATCCGTCCTCGCAATACTCCTTAAATTTCGTCCTCAACCCACTTCTTTCATTCCCGATTTTTCTCTCCTACCGTCAAGATATGCTAATTTCGCTTTAGGTCAGTCTGTCGCAATTTATGTATTTTTTTCGCACGCTTGTTTACACCTCTTTGGCTTTGACGCTTTTCCCTTTCCGCCGTCCTTCTTAAAACCCCTTTCCTTAAAAAAAAACGCGACAGGCCTTTCGTCCTATTTTTAATCCAGCAAAATTTTTTTCCCTGCCCCTTTAAATCGCCTGTCTACTTAGCACCCCTCTAATGACGCCCACGAGAAATGTTTTTTCTTCCGCGCTAATAGTGTTCTTCCTGAGTAATGCGAGGAAAAGCGATTTAGTTCATGGAAACAATTAGTAAGGGGCTCTTTATTTGCGCGAGAGGTCTGCGGAATGACTCATTCGCTCACTCTCGCCCCCATTTTGTGCGTCATTTGTTTCCGACGCTCGGTTTTTCCTTCCCGGCGACGCGGATTTTTTTAACGCTACTTAAGTTTTTCTCCACTCGTAAAAATTCACTACCGGCAGAATGTATCGCCATAGATGGAAGCTGTTTTTAAAAATTTATTTTGAACATTAAGAAATATAAATAACGCAGCGCTTGCTTAAATTTCATGTGTTCTGTCTTTTGATATGAGATATGCCCCAAAGCATTACGTCTGAAGCTATGAACTATGTTTCTTAGAAAAAATTCTCTCAGCTAAGAATGTTTTTTTGTCATTCGTATAAAAGATTAGGTACCTATTATTGTAGCTACATACTCGGAAAATATTCGAAATCAAGCTTTGTAAAAATTAGGCAGAGTAAGAAACAAGCTAGCATAGAGCAACTTTTAGATTCGTTTATTGCTTATATAATTGCATTATTATTAAAAACTTATTTTATTGTTTACTCTCTTGTTTGCGAACGTCGATGAGCGTGCTCCATATCGCACGAAATGTCCTTATTGGCGGAAAAAAGCATTCTCGAGTATCAAAAAATTATCCTCTTCGCTTAAATTAACAACGCTTCCAATATTCCGAGAAATTCGCTCTCGTAATAGCTCCCTGCTTCCTGCGTGTTTGATCTGTCAACAAATTATACGATAGCTGTCTCCCAGCAGGGACTGCTCTCATGAATAAATTATTCCTCGAAAACCCCTCCCTTCCAGACATCATTCTAGACTAGAGCACCAAAAAAGCTTTCTATATAAATGAAATGGTTCGCATTAATGGTTTTTTGAAAGTTTACGCGAGAGGGAAAATGACGGACCCCCGCCATCCCCTCCCGCAAAGGAATGAGAATTAAAAAAAGAGTATAAAGTCCGTTCTGTTGATTCCCCGTGAAGGCCAATGACTTGCTCTCTCTCTCTCTTTCTGTCGCCCATAAGCTGGCATTTAAAAAGGAACGGAGGCTTGGCACCTCCGACAAATTCCGAACTCCCGTCCTCTCTCTATCTCTCCGAATATTCTCTCCATAAGCACATGGTTTAACGAACTTCGCATCGCAGTAAATGTGTATTAGATAGCGAGAGGAAGAGTATGAGAGGGTTTATTACCCTTTTTCTAGTTTAAAGAAGAAAAAAGATTTATCGCGGTCAGGCTTTATCATCCGCACTGATTTTGAGGCGAAATGAAAAAATATACACGTTCGCTTATATATCTCAGGTGTTATATTGCGGAGAATTGATATCGCGCTGAATAAATAACTCGGCGGAGAGCATTCGCACGCAATCGCGGTTCAGATCTCACGATTGAGGTCCGCGGAGCGGCTTCAAAGCTACCGAAAGGCGTAGAATTTACGACCGCGATTCTTATTATCCTTCACATTGTTTTGGGAGTTGGTTATTTTCCGAAAAGCGTGCAGAATACGATGGGAATGCGCACGTGTTTGGATGATTCTTTTTTTGTGAGCGGAGTCCATTTTTAATGTGACCGAAACTGTGATATAGGAGTAATCCCTTCTCATCCTTTATGTTGTAAGATCTAAAGCGACGTTTTTTTAAACAGGATGCCGCCAAAAACGACAAATAAATAAATCGACGATTTGGAAATTATGATATGTCATTAATGTCTAATGAATTGAGGATTTAAACGAGTACAAAGTTTGTGACTCTCATACGTAAAAATATACAACATTGTTTCAGTGTAGTGTTACCACGAAATTCTTTGAAAAGCTGCAGCACCTACAAAAATGTTTTCAACCCCTGATATTAAAAAAGCACAGTAAAATATTAGTAAAATTAAAGAAATAAAAGAAAAATACCGTTGAAGTAATCGAAATTTTAGTTTAAAATTTGAGTTTGAAACCAGTTATTGCGTAAAACGTATTATTTCTTGATAATTTGAATGTATTCGTCTTTTCTCAAATATGTTTGATACGTAGTGGAAGTCCTGTCTTTTCATTTTTTTGCTCATCTTAAAAATACTATTGTTCCCCTCTTACAGCGAGTTTCGGGGGAGGCGCAGTGACCCGCATTATAAGATCTACCGCAGTATAACGCCCTACCGTCGACCCAATGCAGTATGTCGCTACAACTTAGTTGTTTTTAAAAATTCTATTGTATTTAATCTCTAAAAACAACAAATCGCAGAAAAAATGCTGAGAACAACGCTTAGTCGCTACAATGGAATATTTTACAAAATTCGATATGCAGTGATGAGAGAGGAAGAATGTCCCGCGTCATAGCCGAATCCGCAGTCTGAGCAACGGCGTTTGAAGATTGACACAGAAATGGCTCTCTACTAAAATCGATCCATCCTAAAATTTGAATATACCGAAGCGAGCAAAACGTCATTTTTATCGAAACGTCCGTATCTAAAAAAAAACTCGTTATCTCGTCAGCCGCGATAGGTGATTGACCCGATATTTGCTTCTCCGCCACACTTTCTCTTATTGAGATCACCTCCCGCGGACCTTTATCAAAAACCTTCCGAGTTTTTATCGCTCGCTCGGACTAATTTCTCGCAGCGCAGTTCCCTCTCGTGCGTTTTTTTTTTTCTTTTTCCGCCGCCGCGTTAGTCTTTCTAACGGACTGATGTGTGCATGTCATCCCCCTGGGGAAAGATAAGGATAAAAGACGGCGTTGATGAGTTTCCCTCATTCGTGTCGTTCACCCTCTCCTTCTGAACTACCTTATCGTGACTGAATCACGCGATCTTACCCCTTCGCGGAAGCGCATGTCTACCATTTCCCCTCTAGAAAACCTCAGTTTCCTATGCCTCGTCCAATCTAAAAAAATATCTTTCCTAATCAGTCGTTTTGTGAGCAAGTTTTGATGTGCCTGTAAAATGTTTAGGCGAACTCGTAGCGGAGTCGCGATATTGTCGACGGAATCCTTTTAAAAATTGCTTTGTGGATTTTTTGAAATGCTAACTTTTAATTCGGAAATGATTAAAGCGGAATCTCACGATAATTAAAATAACTATTAGCATAGTTCATTACGCATGTGTCTTCATTCCTTGTTCATTTTAGTATTCATAAATGAATACGACAAATATTTCCGCTTTATCTGATAGCCAGATGCCAACCTCGCTTAACTCTTTGTTCATCCTAGCTTTCTATTCTATTGATTGCTTTGTGTTAAAATTGATTTCTCAGTGCGTGTCCAGGTTAGTGAATATAAGTGTTTTCCTTTTCTTTTTATGAAGGGGCCATCCCTGCACCAATAATTTCTTTATACTTAGATCCACTAATTTTCAACCAACTTAACTCAGAATGAAGTATCTTTTAGATCAAATCAGTTGATTCACCTAGTAACTCACGTAATTATGAAAATCTTTTTCAAATTAAAATCAAGTATAAAAGAATAAGAACCTTTTTTTCATTGTATAACTTGGTTTAATTCCCCACTAATATGGAGCAACGCGATCTAGATTTCAGTGCTTAATTAACACTACCATCAGGCAACATGTCTCTTTTAGTCCTTTATCGTGCAATTACACAAGTCAAGTGGTAGCTCATTGAATTAAAATAATCCAATAATTAAACTCGTACATTTTGGTCTTCAGTACACAAACGTAATATTTTTTACTAGGCATTAGAAATCTTGAAACCTATATGCATTACTTTTCTACCACACCCTAACGTCGTTATGGTGATAAATTGTTTTAGTGCCCTTAAGTACTACTTCCTGTTCTTTTTAAACCTTACAGTCCACTGCGGCTTTCACGTATATTCCCTCTGACTTCTCGTATTTCTGCATTTCCTTCTTCCCCTCCTTCCACCCCCCCCCACATTGCCCGTTTTCTTTTTCGCCACGCTTTCCATCCTTCATCCTCTCTCCTCCTACCTCCCCCTCCCTCTTTTCCCTTCTCCCATTCTCCTCCTCCCTCTTCCACCCTTTTTATTCTCTTTCCGTCTCGTCTTTGTCCCACGTGCGTGACTTGGAGCTCTTCCTCGGAATCATCTTCGGAGCACACCCTCCACCTTATTTCCTTCCCCAAATCCAAAAAGAACTGCTTTTTCTTCCCTTCTCCATGCGGACGGGACGTAGGTCATCCCACCTTGGCGTGACCGATGGAATTATCCTTACTTTACCTGTCGCTGAGGGGTCGAGTGATAGCGGTGGGGAGAGGAGGGTGTGTGGCAGGGGATGAAGAAGGAGTCGGGTTCGTTCCTTCGACGCTTTTTAGCCTTCGGGATATCACTTCCGTCAAATCCTCCAGGGGGAGTGCTGGGGTGGAGTGAGGAGGAGTCAACCCGCGCTCGCTCAAGTATTAGGAAATGAATGGGATGGAATTAGGAGGGATAGGAAGGAAAATCCACAACTTCCTCTCCAAAATCAGCTGGTTCTTTTTTATTTTCCTTTGGAGGGGCTTGGCGCGGCTGGAAGATAAAAGGCGCGTGACCCATGAGGACATTAATCTCCTTTCTACTTCTGGTGCACGTAGTATGCCGTATCTTCATCCAGCTCTCTTTCCCTCGCAGTTTCTTTTTGTACCCGCTTTTTTTACGAGATTTGTTCGTTCTTTTTTTCTTTTCTTCTTTTCTTCGAGTCACGCGTTCTGTTACGGTCTTGATGGTTTCTGTTGTTGGTGATTTAGTTATCATTGAGGCAATGGGATTTTGTTTTCTTCTCTTTTTTTTATCGGTTTCAAGAAAAGTTGATCCGTTCCGCGACGGAGATATTCTGTTCTGCCAATGATAGATTTGGCGACTATTTATTGGAACTACAAAATGTCTGGGTTAAATCGAAAAAAGGGATTAACTTTTTTTATAAATATGTATATGTAACGATAAGCGCTCTCATTCATAGTGTCGCATTTCCCCGGATTATGAAGAAAAATGACAGTTTTGAATTACGATTTCTTCTAGAAGGTAGTGGAATATGCGGCTTCATATCGTTCATGTATAGCGTGACTAATATTATAGAGCAGTGGTCTCCAAACCAAGGTCATGCCGGCCATATCCTTATCAATTTCCTTATACAGCAATCCCTCACTTTACTCGACAGATAGGTTCCTGAAAATTTCCGAAATTCGCGCAAAACGGGGTCATTATGTCAATGGGGATAAGTTCCATGGACGCGAAAACTAAAGGGTGACAGTAATTAATATAGTACGTCGTTAACCTGAAAAATCAGCTTCTTGTCGGCCTCCATCCATCAACGCCAGATGCAAGTCTTTACATTTTTTCAATAACTTATCTCCGTCGGTAATTTTCAAATGGTATAGAAAACTAAAAACTTCATTATATTCAGGAAAATTTGTAATTATTTCCTGTATGAATGAAATATTATTAAATTAGCGAGGAAGTTTTATTCGGAAAGTCGCCTCTCTTTAAAAATAATAACGCCAAAATAATCGTCGATCGAAAGACAAAAACGGTGTGCCGTCCTCGGGATTCCTTTTATAATATCGCATCTTGACCCTAAATGAAGATCCATAGACGATATTACTAACATCCACGAGTCTGTAAAAAAAATGGAATTTCTAATACATTTATGATTAGGCCGACTCAATAATCGGCCGTCTTTGTTTTTTTTTAACAACTGGTAGGCGGTGGACTGCCTCGCACTAAAACAAATCCGCTTAAAACGGGGTCGCGCAAAGCGAGGTATGCCTGTATATCCATATTCGCGTATTTGCATGCAGTAGGTGTCATTAGATATCGTTTATGAAATCTAAACGACACCTTTCGAGTGCAGGGGTGCAGTATGCTTTTAATATGGGCGTATGACATTACACAATAAAAAATTCTCAAATAGAGCTGTTTAATATTTACGCACAGGTCGATCAGTCATTTGAAACGTCGTTTGTGATCTGCATATATAGCCTCATTTGGCCCTTTTAGTAAAAGGTTTGAGGACTCTTGTTATAGAGGATTACTGATTATAATGGCTTTAATGTGTTAATTTAGGTAAAATCTTTTTCAGCGCAATGCCGTTGGTAATAAGAGGAGCCAACCAAGCAAATAATGAGTACCTCCGTCCCACGTTTTTAACGGCTCATTTTTTCGACATTTTTTTACTTTACTCGCAGCATTTAAAACTTCAACTTCGACATTCCGGATTGTAATGGCTTTAATGTGTTAATTTAGGTAAAATCTTTTTCAGCGTAATGTCGTTGGTAATAAGTGGAACAAACCAAGCTAATCAGTAGGAGTACCTCCGTTCCATGTTTTTAACGACTAATTTTTTCGGCATTTTTACCTTGCTCGCAGCATTTAAAATTGGTCGACAAAATATAGTATAAAGATCATGAAACGCCCGCAGATATTGGGAAAAATTCTTAAGAAGTGAAAGGGACAAAGACGTATTATACCGTATTAATAAATCCACTTTTTCAGTTTTTTATCTACCATTTTAGGTTTCTTTTGATTTAATCTTTTATTTTTTAAATCAACTTTTTCAGTTTTTTTTTACGCAGGAGAAATATTTTTACCCCTTGTTTTTTTATCCCTTTTTCCCCTCCGTATCTGCACTTCTCTCTCTCTGTTTTTAAATCCAAGACATGTTTAGAAAAGAATATAACTCGATAGCGAGAAGAAGGAGAGCCCAATGGTGCGAATCGGCGGTGCGACCTTCTCCTTCGCTACCCCTTTCGCTTCTCCTCCCCTAACCAATTTATCTCCTCCCGAATTATTTCTTCTCTGCCGCGCACGCATTTTCAGAAGTTACAGTGCACGTCCTTTTTATCTCCCACCCCTCCCCTCCCATGTTCCCGTTTCCTTTCTTCTTTTTGTGCATATACAGCTGACCGACTGGAAAATAAGACAGATGGGGACTGAGTTCGGAGAAACATTTATGAATGCTTACGACTCGAAAATTCTCGTTCTCCTTCGTTTCCTTCCTTCCTTTTTACTCCATATTTCTTCTTCTCTCACTCTCTCTCTCTGCCTATTGCTGTCTTTTTTTCTCTCTCTCTCTCTCTCTTCCCTTATCTCTCTTCCTCCCCCCTCCCTTTGTCTCCCTCTTGCTGTCTCTCCCTCCCCTTCTCACCTCTTTTCACCCTCACTTTCAACCTCCATTTCATCCTCTCCTTCCCACTCTCCCCTCCCTCTTTCTCTATCCTCCCTCTGTTTCTCTCGTCCCTCCCTCTTTCTCTTCCCTCCCTCTTTCCCTCTCTTTCTCTTCCCCCTTTCTCTTCCCCCTCTCTCTCTTCCCTCCTTTCTCTTCCCTCCCTCTCTCTCGCTATGTACATACTCCTTTCTATTTAATGTTGTAGAAATATATTGCCATATGTACACTATCTGGGGATTTCGCAGGTTTTTCACACCCCCCCCCCCCCCTTCTCAGTGGGTGTTTTCCTGCGTGGGTTTTAATAGGGAGGGCAAGCCTGTTTTTACCTAAGTTTCCCCACAAACTCAAATCTGTTTTCAATTTTATCTTTTTTACTTTGTACGATTTATGTACTGTTTTCGTAATGTGTATTGTAATATTTTATTGTATTTTTTCTGATATTTATTATATTGACGAAGGGTTGAATGTAATAAGGGACCTTATGGTCCAAATTTCGCCCGAATAAAGACGATCTATCTATATCTTCCCTCTCTCTTCCCCCCTCTCCCTTCCCTCCCTCTCTCTCTTTCCTCTCTCTTTCTTTCTCTCTTCCCTCCCTCTTTCTTTCTCTTCCATCCCTCTTTCTCTCTCTTTCTCTTCCCCCTCTCTCATATTTATTTCTATCTTTTTCTCTCTCTCCTTTTTTCTCCCTTATTTTTCATTCACTATCTCGCCATCTTTCTCCTTTCCCTTTCATCTTTTGTAGTGTTTCCTTTTTTCTCCCATCCTCTTCTCCTTCGTATATCTCCCTCTCTCCACTCCCCCATCCCTCTCTTCCTTTTCTTCCCTCATTCTCTCTTTCGCTTCACTTCCTCAGCCATTTTTTATGCCCACGTCTCAGTGATGGACTCTTTCTCGCCCCATCCTTTCTCTCCCTCTTTGGCACCCCTCCGGAGGTCAGCGGGATCTCGCGGAATCTCTACGCGGCAGTGTTTCAAGGATTTATTTTTCATTTCTCGTCCCTTATATATTTGCCTTCCTTCCCCTCTCCGCATCGTTACGTCTCTGGCATGTCCATCGCATGTTTTCCTCGCTTTATGTTCGTCTCTCTTTCTCTAATCTCCAACGATTCACGTTTTCATCGTTCTTATGACGACCAGTGTCACTTCTCCCGTTACTTTAGATGACATATAACTTTTGCTTTTTGTAATTTAATATAATGTTTTTAAGTCTTCATCTCTCTATCCATCGCTCTTATCCCTGCGACTTTTCTACTAGTTCATTTAAGGTTTTGATGTTGAGAGGTAGGATCTCTACTACGTTGGCTCGTGATAGATAATGGTTTGAGGTCCCCAGACTACTCAATTTTCTCGGACTCTACTTCCCTCGATATAAAATGTGTAATTTTGAGACGCTTTCATTATAGCCTTTTATTTATTTTAATTTTATTTATTTAACTGGCTCACTGAGCTATTTATGGTAGTAAAAAGCTGAAGAATTAATATTCATGAGTGTCTAGTAGTTGCTCAGAGATTTTGATTTCGGATGAAAATTATCAATCTTATTTTAGATAAATAAATCAATGTTTTTTAAGTGCCTCAAAAATTATCTTTGTTATTACTTTATGAGCCACGTTCCGAACGGAGGACTTGAGAGAAAAAATGATTCACATTTTTGTGCGGTATTGTCTCCTAGATTCTGTTCGTTTCCGGTGCTCACCATGATTTATATAGTGGAGTTTAGTAATGTAGATTTTTATACTGAGATTCCAGATTTAGAACAGGGACCAGAGGCGTAACTTGGGGGTGCAGTCCCACGCAGTGCGTGGAGGCCCCATGATTTTTGCGGCCCCGAAAAAATGCTCAAAAGACTCACTAAATTGAATGGAAAAGTAATTAAAGAATATTTTTAAAAAATTAGAAAAATATGTTGCAGGCTTATTAACTAAGGCATTTGTGACAAACGTTTGTCGCTATCAGAAAACACTGTTTTCAAAGATGAGATTGAAAACTACATAGACACCAATGAACTATTGGATTTAATAATGATTATGTATAGACTGGCATCAATGTATAGCGTTGTATATGGAGCTTTGATGAAATATAGTAATTATATCGTCAAATGAAAGATCTCTTTCAGATTTAAAGTCAATAAAACGCACTTGTATGGTCAGAAGTAGATTAAAGTTTAACGTTTCCTTTATAAAAAATTTAGAAGGATGCAAAATGAAAACTGATAAGTCGACAAAAAAATTTTCAGAATTGAAATGACGAAAAAATCAATAAAGTTTAAAATCATATGCAATTATGTTATAACGAATTTCTTACATTGGTGGGGGGCCCAAAATCGTAGTTAGGCTCCTGACAGCGACGTAAAATGTCTAGGATATTTATCTTCTTCCTCTTCATGAAAAGCTCGAAATTACAATCAGACCCCGATTTAGCGTCCCCTTATATAGCGCCACCTCCGCATACCGCCCATTAATTAATCGTTGTGAACAGAACTTCCAACTTGTGATTACATATAGATAGCATATACACCGATTTACCACCACCCCCGCTTTAGCGCTGATGTCAGTGATGGAAAATGGTGGCGCTTAATCGGAGTTTGATTGTAAGGGCAAAATGAAAAAATAGTTCATTTCATGGTTCAAACGGATTCGGAAATATACCAAGATTTACGGCGGAATGGCATTCTTTCAGCTATCCATCATGGCTCTGAAGCGTTCCAGATATTTTTGTTATGCTCCATCAAGTTTATTTAGTGGTATTTTTTACTTAGATTCCTTTCCCTTCAGAAGATCTTTTAGAAGTTTTCTAAAACTAAGACATATTCACTATAAAAAAATTGTTTAGCTTTTTACGACGTACTGTTCGTTGAGTGTATTTCTTGCACCATTATCGTCAATCTCATTCTTCACAAACATGGAAAGAAACACATTTTATCAGGCATTTATCGTGGATTTTGATGACTCAGAAGAAAGATTTCTTTAGCACATCCCGAGATATAGCCACTTTACGAACGATAACAGCCGTTGTTAATTGTTTTTGGGGACCTCGTTTGTTACAAAAATACAATGCCAAGCTCGTAGCTGCAAGATAAATTCCGGTCTACTTATTTATCGGACGTAAATCGTTTCTTTTTTACTTTTCCAAGCCGAGAAAGGAAAACAAAACCAAGCCTAGGATAAGAAAAGATAAAAATTAATTGTCCGTAGAATATTTGAACAAATCTATAGCTAAATGTGCTGCAACTACTATAAAGTCACAGAGTAACTTGTTTATTGGGTAATACTTACCTAGAAATTTCCACTTATCGTGCAACGGTGCTGTGTAGCTTTTCTGTAATTTTCCGTGAGTGTGATAAAAGAGTCTTTATAATGCATTGCTTTCGGTTTCTTCTTCAAGGAATCGTTTTTGTTACAAAAAATGTTTTCTCAAGCATCTTAACTCCTGTCAATCTCAATGTTTTTGATCTCCGAGTTTGCTATCGTTTTTCCATTCATACAATTCTGCTTCTAAACTCCTAATTCTTCCAGCTAGCAGTAGTATCTCCTTAGTTTTTCATTTGTTGCTCATTTATCCATTTCACTTTGCCTTATATAAAGGCTTTTTTCATTCTCTGTCAATCAGTTATTAGGCATCTTGAAAAGGAGTTTTTAAGAAATGAAGACGGCCATAAATGAAAGGGTGATGTGGAGGACAAAATCGCCTAAATGTTACAGGAGCTGTCACAGGACTAACTACAAACGATAGTGAAATATTTTACAGTATTTTATGTTATAACTTTTTATTTGATAAATAATCATGTTGCTGAAATTAAACCGAAAAATTATGTTTCTCCAATGAATATAAAAACCAGATGCGATTTCCGGCTACAATTCAGCCATCATCAGTGGTGACCGGTATACCGGTAGCTGTTAATAATTTTCCCTCGGTTAAACACCGCTGATTAATGAGCGAAATGCGCATCTGGCTTCACCCAAGTTTATTTTTTCTGTTGGAGAAACACGGTTCATCAGTAACGTTTTTAATTTAAGGATAATGACATCAAAATGGAAACTGAGGTATTAACCCTCGTTACAGCCCAAATAAGTATATCTCCTTTCATTATTTTTCTTCTCCGATTCCTCCATTCCACATTCCATCCCCAATCTCCTTTCCATACACTTTGGATCTTCTCTTCCCTTCTTCAACCTTCGCCCTCTCATCTCAAGCGCTCCTTTTTTCCCTAACCCTTGGAATCTCGACCTCTATTCTTCCTCCCATCTCCTCCTCCTCCATCTCCTCCTCTCCACTTCTGTCTTCTACCGTTCGCGCACCAGATTTGCCAACTATTTTTGGCCACGCCTCAGAATGCCTTCGCCGCATTCCTGTCTGCCTTGCCCTCCAAGAGGTGGAAGATCGACCGTGTCGGTCAGCTATGCAGAAGAGAAGGAAAGTTTTATTCTCCCTCTCCACTTCCTCTTCTTCCATCCTCTCTCTCTTTTTATTATTGGAAAGATGAGAGAGATATGGGCGCAGGTTTTCATTGGGGCATGATAGAAATAGAAAAAATTTCTTCTTCGATCGATTTAAACGTTCGATTCCGCGTGTCCTAATTAGGAATTTCGGCACATTTCGTATTTCAAATTTAGTAAACTGCCGATTTGCCTGATGCCTTGGGACCGAGCATGTTTCGTGTGGTCGACATGGCTATTTACACACAAATAAAAATTACTAAATATTAAGAAGGCACTGAGTAAATATTAATTTGCCATTTATGGAGGGGTGGTTAGCATGTTGCCAATTTTAGGAGCGCAGTTTCGAGGGCGTAATCGTATGTCTTTCTTTTCAATATCTATACAGTTATTACAGCACATTTATTTGAGTAAACTGTTCATGTTAAATAATTAATTACTATTACCATCTGTCGAAGTAAAGAAGATACCTACATAAAAACAATTCAACATTCAAGTAACTCAAATAATGCTGTAGTACATATTAAAATTTTTATTAGGCGCTGGGAGTTTAACGCACACATATACGTAAGCAATGGAATGGGAAAAACTTTCGATCTATGAGTTTAAAAAATACGGTTAATCCATATTTTGGATCATCGGGACTTCACCATAGTATTTATCTGCTACAGCCGAGCCATTTAGCTACTTACAGTTAGTCACTCCAATATCCCATTATTTAATTTAGATCAATCCGAAAGTGGCTGACTGGAAAAGCGAAATGTTCTGTGCCTCGTTTCCGTTGGGACACATTTCAAATTCCCTTACGTCGAAATCCCATAATCTATATAAAGAGAGAGAGAGAGAGGGGGCGAGAAGGAATCGGGAGAAAGGAATGGAATTGTCGCAGTGGTGTGGGAAAAAAGGAAGGGATATTTCTAAGAAAAAGTAGGGTAGAAAAATGCGGAAGCTTCACTAAGGCGTTTGCGACGAGTCTTCCAAACGCGTTCTATCCCTCATTCTCTCTCTTTATCTTTCTCGAAATCCGTAAAATGTGGCCACCGCGGAGGAAATTCCGGAGAGATTCGGATGGAGGTATTTTTAAATCTGAAAGAGGTAAAAGATATACGGAGGAGTGAGATTTTTTGAGGGATTTCCACTTCTCTCCGTCTCGAAATATTCAGGGTCTCGGAAGTGTCTCAATGCCGGGAAATTCCGAGGTTAAGACGATATTTATCGTTACTTAAGTGCGTCATGATTCACTGGAGTATTAAGTCGTGGTTGTCACTATAAATCGATTAGGAATCAATAACAAATCAACATAATTCGTAGGTTTTTTTAAGTTCTTCCTCCACGCGATCCGAAAAAAATATAAAATATGTTTTTAGTCCGGAGAAGTTGTCGATACAGACCAGAGATCTCTACTCACATCGGTGCGCGGGCCGCACGAAGGCCCTCCACCGAACTCGCGGGCCGCATACTTGTTATCGTGAAAAAATACGAATTCAAGATTTTGATGGAAATACAAGTTTTAGGTGTCCCTGAGACCGTAAAAGTGGTTTTCGTCATGCCGTCTGTCTGTCGGCCTGTTCGCCGATCTAGGGCCCAAACGGGTAAATGAAATCGAATGATATTTCGTATTTGTGCAATATATCATCTTTTGCAAACCCTTTTTTATAAAAATGATATTGCGAAAAAATTAAGGGTAGGTTATTCTTGGCGTTTTTTTGAAACATTAGATTTACTGAGAAATGGCTTCAGAGAATTTGATTAAAATCATACCAATTGTAGAGCTTGATGCCACAAATAATACTACGTAAGCCATATATGTCTTGAACCCTCTATATGCCGTCCAATGACATTTAAATGTACGCTAAGCAACCTTACCTATGCTTTGTGACGTCACGCCTCCTCTTACTATAGCCTTACGGTTAAACTAAATCGAATGATATCTCATATTTATCTACAATGGCATTCATAAAAGATTCTGATGATATTGCGGAACTATTAAGGGAACTTGATTCTTGGATATTTTGAAACAAAATTCTATTTACTCAAAAATGGCTTTAAGGATTTCGTTTAAAATGCATCCAAACGTACAACCTGATGTCACAAATAATACTAACTAAGCCATATGTCCCAAAAGTTACTATATATCGTCCAGTGGCATTATTTCTGTACAAGACGCTCAGCGCACGCGTCAGAGGGTAGAGTTAATTTCGGGGCAAAGGTGTAGTGAGATCAAACGTATATACGTATATGAGAAAGTTTGTGCAATGTATATTGCGCCATTTATTATTTTAACTGACTTTGCATTTTAAATATACGTTTTCTACTACACGAAGGTATTTCAGTTGCTTTAAAATCACATTATTTAATTTCGATCAGTCTGAAAGTGTTTTGATCTAATTGGTTAAAGCAAACTGGTCTCCCTTGAGGCCAATTTCAAACGACAATCATTTCCAAAAGTATTCCAACAAATTGAGCGACGTCCCTTTCGCGGCAGACTGGATTTTAACTTCCTTCTACGTGAATGTTATGTCAGTTGGTGAATATGTATTCCTGTCGTGACGCCACCTCTGCCTTCAGGGTTTATTATTCTATAAAATACGACGTATTCTTACGTATCGACCGTAGTTAATAAATAGTATTCCGCGTCTTGCGCGACCGTTTGAAATTAATATTATAATTCGCCATTGTTATTTAACAGTCATTCTTGCATCGTGATGATAGCGTAAGCAGGCCCGTGGAATTGTTTTTTTGTCCAAGTGAGGGGTTGTTGGGGGAGGGCTGAGGAAAACTCTCTACGTAATTAGTTCTTATAGTAAAAGTACGAGCGGATTTACGAATTTCGAATTTCATCGGTTTTATCAAATTCCCCGGTTTGATAGTATTTATTACATAACGGAAATAGCGAAAGTGACAAGGCAAAACTCTCATAAACAGTGGAGATATATGCGTTTAAAAAAGTAAAAAACAAACAATTTTGCAGAGTTTCTTCTTCCCTTACTTGCTACTTGATAGCATTCTCCGTATATTCCACGTTAAACACCGACGTAAGAGGAGATTGTAATGTGGTATATCTTTTTATAGGTTTTTCTAGGTTCAAGATGAGCCTTCACGGCTACCGTAGCGGTTAAGGGGCTCAAGAGGTCCCCACCTTACTTCACCCCATCAGGCATTCCTTTACTTCCTCCAACTTCATCTGTTACAATTTACAATGTTATCTATAATCAAACTAACTTTATTCTTAAAAATTTTAACATTTTTAAGTAAGGGTTTAAAGAAGTCTTCAGATAACATGTTTCAATCCTAGATTCCTCTATTAATAAAAGAATATTTAGCAAGATTTGTTTTTTACGGTCTCAATTTAACTTTAAACTCGTGTACATTTTTTCCAATAAAGTCTGACTTCTCTATCCTATTCCTTAGATCTTCCGGTGCCTTATTTTTGCCAATTACCTGGAATATACCCCCTAATCTATTAACCCTCCTCCTTTTCTCAAGCTTTTCCCAACCCAGCATTTTCATCATTTCAGTGAAGCTATCTCCCTTTTTGAATCTTCCTAAGGTATGTCTCGCTGCCTTTCTTTGCGCCTTCTCTAATTTCTTAACATGCTCTATCTCGTAAGAGTCCCATACGTTTGTACACTATTCCAATATAGGCCCAACCAATGATTTATATTCTAACTCTTTTACTGCCTTAATAATTCCTTTTAGATTACGCATCAGCGTCTTATACGCTTTTGCTACGATTTTGTCAATGTGTATACCCCATTTTAGATCTTTTGTTATTTGAACGCCTAGGTATTTGCAATTATCGACTTTTTGTACCGTTTGCCCATTAAGCGTGTAGCGAAAATTTCTCTCGGTCCTTTTATTTGTGAAATTGATGTGCTTGCACTTGGTTCCATTATCACTCATTTTGTTCAACTTAATCCAATTTGCTACCCGCTCCATGTCTTCCTGCAAAATTGCCCGGTACTTTTCCATTCTTATTCGTCTATAAATGACGCAGTCGTCTGCGAAAAGCCGCACCTCAGACTTAACGTAATTGGGTAGATCGTTTACGTAGATCAGGAATAATAAGGGCCCTAAAACACTCCCTTGTGGAACTCCTGATGTTACCTGATTTTCCTCGGAGTGACTCTGCCCTACTGTAACCCGTTGGGATCTACCAATATGGGAATTTTTTCTCCACTGTATTACTCTCCTATCAATATTTAACTCTTTCAATTTCTTGAGTAGAATGTCGTGAGGTACTACATCTATGACGATACTGTCGACTTCATCTCCTTTATCGATTCTGCTACGTCTTGTAACAGCCCTAATAACTGTATCTCGCACGAATAACCTTTCTTGAACCCATGCTGATTTTTATATAACCAGTTGTTTTCCCAATAGTCTTTTATGTAATCAGCAATAATTTCTCCATCAGCTTACAAACTACAGATGTCAGACTAATAGGTCTATAGTTTTCAACGTTGGTTTTGATTCCACCTTTATAAATAGGTATCACGGTTGCTTTTTTCCAGTCATCTGGGATCATTTCATCATTTAACGTTGCGTTAAATAAAACCCTGAGACACAACTTTAATGTTTCTCCTGCAATATCATCAGGTCCTTTCGACTTGCGATTTCCTAGTGTATCTACTTTTTTCAACATGTCAGTATCTTTAATTCTGATATATTTCGCCTCTTGCACTATCCCTTCATCATTACCGGACCGGGTATATGTACTGTTCCCAAGGAACGCCTTGTTTTTCGTAATGTCGCTGTAATTTCTTTTTCTATATACGCCTGAATACCAATTATTAAATTCTTTTGCTTTATCTTCATCGTTTTTTATTATAATCCCCTCTACGTTCTTAATTGTACTTATTTTCCCTCTGTTATCCTCCCGCGTCCTGGGGTATTTGTAAAAATCACTGCTGCTTTTAGTACCTAGTATATTTTGTAGATATTTATCTTTGGCCCTCCTTTTCTCTGTGTTCAAGCATTTCAGCAAGTTATTATACCTTTGCAAAAAACATTCTGCTAATCCTCTTCTTTTATGCGCATCTCTGATTTTCCTTTTTAACACCTAAATTGTTTTGTTGTAATATTCAGGATCAGGATTGTTTTTAAGTATTTTTTGGGAACAAATTCTTCTATTCCATTTAATAATAATTTCTGAAAACCTGCCCACATCTCCTCTACGCTTCCTCCATTGCCTGCCCAGCTTGGAAACCTCGTCTTCAAGTATTTTTTAAATCTTATTTTGTCACCCTTACTATCCTGCCATACCACTGTTTTTGGCACGTTTCCTACTGGTTTAGGATCTATACATTCTATATCTATGGACACAGCATCATGATCGCTTATCCCTGCCATAGTTTCAGTGCTAATGAATGTCTCATACGGCCTTAAAAGTTTACTAAGGTTTCTAAAATGTGTAAGTCCTCTCCTGGTCTCCTATACCCTGCGATAATATCTAAAATTTTCCTTTGAATTGGGTCATTTATTCTAACGCACATCATCTCGCAGTCCTTCATTACCCATTCTTGGGAGCTTTTAATGCTATCCTTAACCCAGATAAAGTCCCCTCCTCCTTTAGTCTCGCGGTCCCTTCTGTAAACTGAAATACCTCGTGGAAAATTTTCCTGGGATAATATATCACTTTTTAACCACGATTCCGTTCCTATAACTACATATAGCTGGACTGCTCGCCTCTATCAGAGTTAAAAATTCATCCTTCTTATTAAATACACTTCGGCAGTTTCCCTGAAGTACTCTTAAACCCTTTCCTTTGTCAGTTTTCGTCTTCATGCATACAACGTCACCTCCAGTATCATCTTCTAGTTTCCCTACGTCTTAAAAGAATTAACAACATCACTAAAAAGTTTTCCCAGTTTATACGATCCGTTCCTGTTCAAATGCACCCCATCTCTTGCCAAGTCAGACACCAAATTGCCGGTCAGCCTCCCGCTCCAATAGAGAATTTATTTCCGTTTCATGCCGACATCACTCGAATTCCCAATTAAATGTAAAAAATCCCTTCGGTTTTAAATGCGAGCTCATCGAGCGAGGGGGGAGGATGGAGGGGGAACGACTCAAAAAGCACGGATTGAGTGTGTAGATAAGGGGGAGTGGCAGAAAGGGACAGAGGCTGAGGGAAGGGGAGGAGGAAAATAGAATAGAGCTCTTTTCTTCTCTTCCTTATCTACAAAATTTCTCTGCGGAGCCCGTAACAAATGACGGGAAGAATTTTCAAGAGGAATCCTTCATGATGAAAAAGGGGAGATATTTCATATTCTCTATTTTTTCTCCTCAGTTTTATTTTTCATTCCGCTGGATGACCCACTCTGTATAGCGAGAAAAAAAGGAATCCGAGCCATTCATAGCGGAGCGTTCTGTATCCTCCACCTCCTCATCTCCCTCTTTCTCCCTTCCTCCATTCCCCCTCCTCCCCTTTTTCACGAAAAAAGAGAGTAGAAATCAGCGTTCGAATTGAAGAGAGAGAGAGAGAGGGGGAATATAAAAGGACACGGGATGAGTTGAAAAGGGGATCGGCGAGATAGGAGGTATAGAAATAGTTTTGGTAGAGAGACTGTGCTGAGAGGCAAAGAGGAAAGATATGTTAGGTTTGTGGGAAGGGAGGATATGGGTTAGCACGTTGTAAGGTGGAGGTATTAGAGGGGGGAAGAAGGAGTAGAAGGGTGGGGTCTTTTCGTGAGGGTTGTGTTCGAGATAAGACAGAAGGGGGAGGGAGAAAGAGGTGGGGCGAAGGATAGAGAGGTGGGGCGAGGGAGAGAGAGAGAGGAAGGAGGGAGAGAGGGGGGAGGGATAGGGGGGAGGGAGAGATAGAGGGGGGAGGGAGAGAGGGGGAAGGGGTGAAAGAGGGGAGTAAGGAGAGAGAGGGGTAGGTCTTTTCGGGAGGGTTTTATTCGAGATAAGAGGACTTTGCGCCGAATTGGTATTGGGAGGGTATTTTCCAACCTTCCGAAAGAAGCAAGGGGGTGAAAAAGGAAGGGTGAGTTTTTTTCCTCTCGGATAGAAAGAGAGATATGAGAGCATTTTTTGGGCGGAAAAGATACGGCGTGTGGAGGATGCGGAAATTGAGCGAAGACGGAAATAGGAAGGGCAATGGGATGAGGTTTTTTTCCCTCCTGGAGGTAAGAGCGAGTTGCGCGGTTCGCGTCGCCAATTTACGTCGAGAATCGATGAAAAATTTGTGTCGGCGAAGCGTCGGATCCGTAAAGGCAATGATTGGATGGCTAAATTTGGAGGGTTTGATTGGATGGCTAAATTTGGAGGGTTCATCTCTAGATTTTCGCGTTGAGGTGTCCCAGCCTTGTGTTGAAATGTCGCTTTTAATCCTGGTGAAATTTCAAATCGCTGCTAATAATTCGGATTATAATAACGAAACGGACTTTTTTCTGATCATGGACATAAATGCCTATTTTTAATCCATCGAAAAAACCGAATCAGGACGCTTTGGCGCCGCTGTTTGAGCGCTGGACGTTTGGGCGCCCTGAGATTTGACAAGTATTTTGGAGTCTCTCTTGCTTTTTCTCTTCAACACACCTTACTGTTTAAAAATATTTTCTTTTGTATAACCTTGACTAATAATTATTTATGTTAATGTACGCAAATGATCTTTCTTTTATCTTCACTGGACCTGAAGAGTCGACTCCGAACGTAAACACTGGAGAAAAATGTAATTAATATTTTTCTTGGAAGATTCCTTTCATCCTCAAGCCCCGCGCTTCCTAGATTCTTATTTATCAGGGCACTTCTGGTGGTTTCGCTGACATTATAAAAACAGTGATTCTGATTGATATATGTCCCCATGCTGGGCCCTACTTATTTTGCCCTGATCTTTCGATGGTCGGATAGATAGCGAACTGAGCTTTCAACATTGGGTGACATCGGGAGGGGCAAGGTAAAACTCTCATTTTTTAGAAGGATCGTAGAGGGATTCGATTTTAGGAATTAGAAATTTCTGATATTGTTATTAAAGAAAAAAATGCAGTTGCCCGAGTATGCTCGGGCTCGGCAGAATTTTCTCTACTACTTCGTCCAAGTATAATCGGATGATTCAGCGGTTAAAGATGGCGTTTATTACCTTTAACTCACTTATTAGATTATCTTTCGTAATTTATGAAAGTGGCGCCCAATCGGCGACGCCCGAACTTCACGTACCCGACAAAAATCGTATCCTGAGTTTTGGTTCTTTTATTTTACAAATACATAAAATAGATAATATGAGTTGGTCTGGTATTTGCTTGTAAATCCAACTATATTGTCTGAGAAAAACATTTTTGAAGATTAATTATTTTTACTATGGTTAAAGTTGTTTATATTTGAGAAATTTTTCTCCGGTTACTGCCCGGGCCATGTCGTCTTTCAGGACCAACGTTTTGGCGTCTGACTTCGACGCCATCTTCAGCATCATCAGTAACCCTGAAGATGGCGTCGAAGTCAGACGCTGAAACGTAGGTCCTGAACGACGACATGACCCGGGCAGTAACCGGAGAAAAATTTCTCACATTCATTCGCCGGGTAAACTTCAAATCTTTCTTGTTTATATTTGTTTCAAAATGCACACATGCTTTTATATTGTTATTCGAAGGGTAGATCATAAAGCCTAATATGCTCTAATTGAAACAGATGGTTGCTCAATCATAAAATGTTTTGCTCACAAAAAATACCCAAGTCTTTAAGGAACTGATGACGTTCTATTTTTTTAATACATGGATATTTCTTTTCTCCCGAATAATTTATTTTATATCCTCTTAGAACAGAAATCAACTCCTTAAAAGGAAAAGGAAAAAAACATACCAAATTGTTTCCGTTCTATGAAAGACACAGTTATCCCTGGACAGCGTATTTCTCATGAAATGGAGAAAGACGATAAAATGACCGTTTTTTCTGCCTTCTCGGAAGAGAACGGTAGGGTAACAAATTTATCTTGAAAATAGTAGATATTTCAACCTTCAAAACAGATAGAAGACTTAGTTAAGCGTTACATTTCGTGGTTTTCCCCGCTAATTATGATCGTCACTTTAAGCTAACGTCGTATCAAGGCTTTTTGCGGCTGATATATCTAACGAGTTGCATATGTGACAGCAGAAGTATCTTTGGCCTTCAATAAACGGAAGATATTTAGTTTTTCAATCGACGAGTATACGCAAAAAAGGATGTGTCGCAATGGCTTTTGTTTTTCGTATAACTGCCGCGCCATGATTTTTATCTTCGACTATGACTCACGTTCACCAGGTTTTTCGTTTTTCGATCAAATTTTTCATTTCCTTCGACTATCGTTTTCAATGTTTTGGACAATAAACGACCAAAAAACGGCGATTACGCGATTCAACTCGCCGCTGTTTATCGTAACGCAACAGAACAATAATGGTTCTCTAATCCAGGTTGCGACGCAAAAAAAAAAACAAACGAGTTTTTATCCGCGCAAATGATTTTCATTCACGACCGGTTCGTATTGCCTCGTGTTTATTTTTCCCTGCAAAGGGAGTATCTGTGTTTCTCACTTTTAGTAGAAAAGTTTTTCAATATATGTATCTTTTCGGGGGAAAAAACTTGGCGTGATGTGAAGCGGAAAGGATATGAAGAAGGAGATGGTGGTAAAAAGGGAGAGCGACAGAGAGAAAAACAAAGCGAAAGAGAGAGAGATACTTGTTCATCCGATTGAAACTCGAAATAAAGGAGGGGGTAAGAGAGGAGAAGAATGTAGAGAGAAAGGAGGAGAGGAGATATGGAGTGAGAGTCTAAATAAAAGGTAGATGGAGAGAGAGAAAGATTTAGAGAAATAGGGAGGGAAAAGAAAGATGGAAGGAGAGAGAATGAGGAATAGAAAGAGTGGAAAGAGGGAGGAAATAGAGAGGTTTAAAGAGAGAGATAAGGAGAGAAAGAGAAAGGGAGATAGAAAGAGGTATAGAGAAAGAGGGAGAGATTATGAGAGGAGAGATGGGGAGGAAATAGAGAGAGTGAGAAAGAAAAAAGTATAGAGAGGGAGAGATAATGAGAGATGAGATAAAGAGAGATGGAGAGGGAGAGGAAAAATTATAGATAGATAGATAAATAAATGTCTTTATTCAGGCAAAATTTAGACCATAAGTTCCACTCTTACATTGAACCCTTCGTCAATGTTATGCTACATTTTATTAGAATACCTTAAATTACATCAAAAACGATTAAGATAATAAAATACTAATACAGAGATAGATAGGTAAATATTCAGGAAAACTTCTAATGCTTGGTTTCCATTAATACAAATTTCAGAAGCCAACATGTTAGCGATATTTTAATATAAGTGGAAACAATTGGTGAAATCTCAACTTCTTTTGGACAATATGCTGGCTGCGAAAACTTGCTGAATTTGTTGTGTTCGATTTTATTTGTAAAATGGAAACACTTGCCCGACATGTTGGCAGAGTTTGCGCATGCGCGAGCTCAAGGTCAGTCTATTTTACAGTCAACAAACACGTTGTTTATTGCTCGCTGCTGTCGGTCTTCAGTTGTTCGGCAAACTAAATGAACACGCTTATCTGTACTTATGGAGTGGACAAAAGCAAATACAATTAAACTAATTGAACTTTATAAAAATATTCATTTTTATGGGATGTTACATCTAGGGAACTTAAGCAAATGATCGAATTGATGCGCTAAGCGAAATCGGGTCAAAGCTTAACTGCGATATTATTTACGTAGAAAAAAATTGCCTCCTTAAGATCACAGTACTTTCGTGAGCTAACAAAAGTGAAGAAAAGCAAGAGCAGTGAATCTTCAGCGGACGATATTTACAAGCATTCCTGGTATGGTTTCCAAATACTTGCTTTTTTGTCACTTCGTCCATCGTCGAGAATTCGATCACTACTAAACCAAAATGAAAGTTTCAGTGGAAAAACACTTCAATTCACTTCAACATATTGAACAACATGTTGGCGACTATTTTATTAATGGAAACGTAGCTTAAGAAAGACAAGATATTTGTGCGAAAACCCTAGGAAGGACCTGGCTTGGCCAGCCTAGTAAAAACCCATGAAGGAATACACCCACGATAAATGAAGGGAGGTGGAAATAACCTGCGAAAACTCTGGATACATCAAAGAACAACATGTACGATACAATGAAACAATAAAGTGAATAATCAAAAATTATATAATATAGCAGGTTAAAAGAGAGAGAGGGAGTGAGAGAGTAATAGGTACAGAGAGAGAGAGAGGGATAGATAATGAGAGGAGGTGAGATAAAGAGAGAGAGGGAGAGAAAGAGATGCAGAGAGGGAGAGGAATAAAGGAAAGAGGGAGTGAGAGAGAAATAAGTAGAGAGAGAAAGAGAGAGAGATAATGAGAGGAGGTGAGATAAAGAGACGTGGAGAGGGACAGGAAAAAAGGAAAGAGAGGGAGTGAGAGAGAAATATATGCAGAGAGAAAGAAAGAGGAAGAGAGAGGGAGAGAAAGAGGTGGAGAGGAGGAACGAGAAAGACGGAGAGAGAGAGAGAGAGAAATGAGAGAGCTTGAGTGTTGGGTGCAGTGCGGCAAGGATCGAATGAGGTAACGTATTGTTGGAATTGGCTGGGGTGTGAGGAAAATGAGATTCTGTGGCGTAAGGGAAAGAGATTGGAAATGTTTTTTTAGATAAAAGAGAGTGGCAGAGAAGGCAGGATGGATAGCGACGAATAGAGAAAAAGAGAGGGAAGAGTATAGAGGAGAGAAATAAGAAAGATTCGAGAGAGAGAGAATAAATTTGGGATAGGGAGGGGTGCTCGGAAGGAAATTTTTGGTGAATTGGAGAAAGAGAGATGAGATGTATCGGTAGAAAAGAGGAAGTAATAGTGATAGAAAGTTGAATAGGGGAAAATTTAGAGAAAGAGCGGAAGTAGGAAAGGATGGTAGAGGACGGAGGGTAGCTTAGAGGAGGCGAAAGAGGAAGAGAAGGAAGTGTAGAACTGGGCTATGGAAAGATTGCCGACTGAATTTCGGCGCAAGGAGACCCCTGGCGGATGAGGATGAACTAGGGACCGGCCTTTCCGGTTCCATTTTGCTGAGGGGTTTATAGAGGGACGGAATGAGAAATAAATGCTGAGGAAGGATGGGATGATTGGAGGAGGGATGGAAACCCTTAGATATGCTTATTCCCAAAGGAAAAAGTCGCGGATTTCGTATATGAAAGAAGAGAAGTTGGGGTGAATGAGAGAAACGGGGAAGAACAGACGTAGTGAGATAGAAACTTTGTGTAAGGCGTGAAAGAGAATAGAAAACTATGTTAATAAGGAAGGAGGTGAAGGTTTGTTACCTCACTATATAGTAAATATATAAATATGCATGTATAGCTCCGCGTCACGCTTCACGGTTAGTATGCGGATAAATTTTCATTTCTAAAACTAGAAGGAACTTGAATTTAAAGCTCTTTTTATCTTTTTGATATTTTCGGCGTTTTTCTGCAATTAAAGCAATTTACTGCTGTAGAGAACGCTATTGCTCAAATAAATATCTTTGATATTAGAATCAGGATGCGAATACATATCGACACTTGAGAATAAAATGGGATG
This sequence comes from Tanypteryx hageni, assembly GCA_028673005.1. Lineage (NCBI taxonomy): Eukaryota > Metazoa > Arthropoda > Insecta > Odonata > Petaluridae > Tanypteryx > Tanypteryx hageni. The sequence continues at coordinate 19,351,597 of CM054118.1, read as the reverse complement.
AATAGGAATAGAAACGGAAAAGAGCCAAATCGAGGATTCGGAAGTTACAATTTTTAGAAGGATACGATGAAATATTTATGACTCAGACGTTTAAGGGGATCAGAAAATGCAAGTAAAAGGTAAAGTTGTTGCCATGCATATATGCGGAGATGTTCACCTACGGCATTTGTAAATCTATTCGTAAATGATCTAATATTTTTCAAGAATTTGTTCGTATGGTCAGTTAAATGAATAAAAATTTCCGTAATGTAATCAAATTTTATTCTTATTTATTACTTAATTTTCCGGGATTCGTAACACTGCATTAAAAATGTAAAAAATCATGTTTATTGCCGACGTATTGCTATTGGCACAACGAAAATGATTTTATAGGGTAACATTCAATATTGAATTTAATATTCCATTTTATTCGTTATTTGCAACTGAACAGCCTCTATTATTCATAGTGCGTTTGTGCTTTATTTCGATTGTAATTATTCAGTAACATACTTGAATTTATGTAGTGAAATAGATAGAAGAAAGAGTTTTTGGGGAGGATTTCCCAGATGACGAGTAGCAAAATAAAAATCAAATGAAAAATTTCTCATATGCCCTGTTATAATAGCGTCTATTTTTAGTTGAGAACGAAATTTAATATCCATTTGAATTTTCAATGCAAAGAAACTTCGCCATTAATATCTTAATGCCATTGTTTGCCATTAGAAATACCAGTGATGGGATTATACTTCATCATAAAAAGTCTTTTAAAATTCGTTTTATATATCTTTCAGGAAAATTCTTCTCCGAAGAGATAAACCTATTAAATACCTCGACTTTATCGAATTCGTTCGGCAGAGTGTGTGTATTTACGAGTATATATATATATAGCCCAAAATCCATAGGTACGGAGGGTTGGAAAGTTTCGAAATTCTTGATCGCGGAATGATGGGGAGAAATCCCATCCGAATTCCTTCCATTTTTACCTTTTCCTCGTCTCATCCGTCGTAATTTTCATCCGAAAACTTTTCCGAGACTCATCATAAACCCCCGAAATGCTCCCTTTTCTGGCGTCGGAAGGGATTGGGCGGGGAGGAGGGTGGAAGAAGAGAGGAAGTGGAGGGGAGAAAAAGGGTTCAACTTATTAGAGGAGAGCTCGAGGGTGAAGTAGAAGTGATAATCACAGGAAGAGGTATTAAGAGAGAGATGGAAAAGAATGGGAAAGGGAGATCTTTTGTAAAACAGAACAAAAATCGATCTTCGATTCTTTCCGACGTTCGGTATGGTTAAAAAGGGGAAGCTCTTACTGTTCGAAAGGACTCTTTTTATTCTCTCTTTTTTCATCCCTTCTAAAAGACCTCAACCCCCCTCCCCCCCCCCCCCCCTTCGAACGGTCGGATGAAGAATGGATGATCGAAGAGTGGGAAAGGGATTCGAAAGATGGATGAAAAAAATGTTAGCCGAGGATAGAGATAGGGAAGAGTATAAATGATTAGGAAGGAAGGGGATGTTTATTTTTGGTGCTGTAAGTTCTTCGGCAAACATGATGGATGTGCGCCTTTTGTTTGTCCATGCTTCCCTTTCAATTCGCCTGAATGACCCAGCTTCGCAATTGGGTCATGAAATGCGGATAGGTTGGCAGGGGACTAAAATAATCCGAGAATGCAAATATTGGGAAGCTTAATGAACATAAAGAACATGGATTCGTGTTCTACAGAAGTATTTCGGTTGATTCTTTATTTACGTAAAATCCTCTAGCAAATAGAAAGCAACAACGCAACAAGTAACATTACTCTCATGCTCACACTTTTTTGAGGGCTTTGGTTAGTAAATATACAGTATTCGGTTATTTGAGTTCCACTCGATTCTAACTTATAAGGATCATCCGACAATTTATGCTTATAAAAAAGTAGATATGGCTTAAAATATCACTTTTCCGCCCAGGAATGATTATTATTATTATTTTACGCTTACATTAATGTCACTCTCGTTACGCCATATCTCCGCCTCCATTGTTTAAGCTTAAATCGGAATTACCCATTTGCTCTTTAGGAGATGATCGAGAAATTTCTCATAAATTTAAACGAAGAGGTTTTGTTTGTCGATAAACGTTAGCATTCTTACCCGAATTCCATTTCTTTTTGTTGGCTGATTATCAAAGCAGCAGGCTTATTATACCGATGCATTTTAAATTGAACTATAATTTAGTAATATATCCGTTGAAAGTGTGGATGATAGCCGCTTAAATAAATTGATTTTTTTGTTGTTTTGGAATCAGGAAAGATAAATCCAGTCTTCTGTGGCAACGTTTCGAGCAATTTCATCTAAAAAGAAATTAGTCGGAATTCAATTTCTAGGGATAGAAAAGTTCCTTCACCCATATGCGCTGGCGTAGAGAGGGCGTTATAGCCGTGTGACTGCACGATAGACTTATCTCGTAGCTTAGGAGTATCGCGGTTAAAATCGTACAAGTTTTTCTTACAATATATTTTTTAGAATCTACTAAGGGCGAATCGCCATAGATTGCTGCTGTTTTTCATAGCTTAAATTTGTTTTTTTCAATCTTTTTAATAGCCATTGGAATTACTTGTCAATCGGATTCCAGCCATTAGTCGAACGCGATAATTACCGTGTACGTTTGAAGGTAAATATGTCACCAAAAGATATCAATATACGATGCTTACGCATTACCATAGGCAGGACCGGCCAGAGGTATGTGCGAGCGGGGCAGCTGCCCGAGGCGCCAGTCATGGGGGCGCTATCCCGGCCACACACACACACACACACATACATATATATATATATATATATATATATATATATATATATATATATATAACTTGCAAGTGTGTTAATATTGGATACCAATTTATATCTTCGAACAGGCTGGGATGTTGATGGCATTCATTTTATTTTTTCATTATCAATAATTTTCATAGAGCGATGTATAAATTATCATTTACTATGATAATATCTCATCAAACACTTACGGAGGGAGGCGCTGGAGCGCTATCTCGCCCGGGGCGCCAAAATTCCTCGGGCCGCCCCTGACCATAGGTTACAGTGCACATGGATTTTACGTAGGTTTGATTTGGGTATTAGGCGTTTGAATGTATTGCCGGGAGATGGAAGCTTTTCGCCACGCGGAGATGCGTCAATCATGGTCCAAATAAGCCCGAAATTTCTATAAGAGCTTGAAAATTAAGCGTAATTCTTGCTCCTTAAAATATGAAATTTAATTTACGTGGCTACCTTTTATATTGCATACGCATTAGATCCAGCCGAATACGATACATTATTATAATTTTACTCATAGTTCTCATCATAAAATAGGCAATTATTTCATTCTAATTGTAAAGTAAATCTCCGCAAATTAGTTGAGCAACTCTCACATTGCACCTCATTTTAGTGTTTTAGAGAAAAGTTTTACCGCTAATAATTTGGCAAGCCGTTAAGACTGCATCGGTAGATAGTACCATCATTCCCATTCCTATAGTCGCTAAACAAAAGCAGACATTTTCTAAAGATGACGCTGCCTTTTTCGGGACAAAATAAATAACTAAGAAACCAAAATCACTTTATTGAAAACTTCATGCGAAATTCAAGTCCAATTAGGAGAGAAAATGTTATTTTGCCAACGTGAGCATCGCGGGAGAATCCATTTCTCCCCTCGGAATGACGTCATCGAAGAAATAAATGATGAGCTTCGAGGCGAAAATAGGACGATACGTCAGGATGGAAAAGGAGAGTTTAGTGGAAGGAATGATGGCATTACGTGAATCCACAAATGAACGGAGGTCACGGAACCACGAAAGAAACATCAATTTAAAATAGAGAATACGAATTCCATCTCGGCAGAATCGACTAAATAACACGCTTCGATCAATGTCCGAGCCTTTAGATGTTTTACGGATTTTTTTTCTCGATAAAACAAAAAAAATGAAGCTGTCTACGTAGAATCTCAAAAAGTGATTTGGGGGGTTAATCACGTGGTTCTGAGACTTGGGCCATCACGAAAGAGGTATGAATAGAAGCCTCCCGTGACGTATTATGCAGAATAGAGAAAATAAATTGGACAGAGAAGGATGCAGATAAAAGTAATGGATGTAGCTGGAGAAGATAAATTTAATCCACGTTATTTTTTCTAAGTGGTCATGTTTTGAGAGCGAAAGTTGCCGAAGGATAAAGTATTTAAAGGTTTAAAAGTTCATAAAAGTGGATTTAAATGGTGAATATTTCAAAAAGAGGTGTTTAAGCGAGGGAAAAAAGTCATGAAAGGTGATGGGTCGGCCGTAACACCATAGACTTTCAAAAAAGATAGGAAATATCCATTACATCTAATTGTGAAACCCTTGACTTAAAATAGCCCCAAAAGCAGCATCTACTTTTACCTCTCTACTTTTAATTTGTCACTCTCCCATTATACAAAATACCTGGTTCCAGAAATTTTGAGTTGCCACATTTGAACATGCGTATATAGCTTCGACGGTCATAAATGTAAACTCCCCCCTCTCTACGCGCATGAGACCGCACTATTTATAAAGAAACATAAAGCGAGTTTGAAGGAGACGGCTGGGAAGGAAGATATAAAACACTATTTATTAGGGTTTCTTCCGACGTCTTAAACATAACCTAGATGAACAGGGACCCGAGAATGCAGGCAAATTGTGCTGGAAGGGAATAGAGAGAGAGGAAAAGGAAGTAACGGGGAAGCAATTCAATAAATAAATAGGAAAAGGAGAGAGGAGGGACTGACTTGAGGATCCGGGCACATCATGTATAAAGATAAGAAAGAAATCGGGATAGCAGAGATGGAGGTAGGGAGCGATTGTAGGAATCGGGAGAATAGGAAGAAGAGAAAGAGGAAGAAAAGTAAGGGTTGGTGCGAAAGGTTAAGGGGTGAGAAGAAAGGGATGGAGTTGGAGAGGGGTTTTTTGGGAGGGTGGAAAAGGAACCGGCGAGGAGAGGGTACAAGGGTGGTGGCAGTGTGGCGTTGGGGTTGACAGGGTAACAGGAGTGAGATGGGGAGTGAGAGAAGGGAAAGCAGGGAGAGGCGAAGGGGAGGAAGTTTTGAGGAGATGGGGCGGACGGAGGGAAGGTGGTGGGAGGTAGCACGCCTGTTTAAGACAGGGTAGAAAGGAAACTTCCCGAGAGGAGGAGGAGAACCAACCTCTCTCCCTCCAACCCCCGTCTTCTCCTTTCTTCATCACTCCCCACGCACACAACCCTCTTCTTTCGTTCCCCTTACTACCATCTCAACTCCCCCCATCTCACCCCCCCCCCCCCCCCGCCCCCCAAACTCCTCACCGAGCATTCTATTCCGGGAACTCTGGCAAAGAATCTTCTCCCTTTCTCATCCCCTCCCAAACCGAACAGTTTTGGAATTCCCCTTCATCTTATTTATTCTTTTTTCCATCTCCTCCTCTTCGACGAAAGTCCTTGCCATCTCCTCCTCCTCCTCCTGGCGGATCTTGCACGGAAATCCCGCAGTAAGCACTCCCATTTGGAGTAGGGAAGAAGTAAGGTTCCTTCTGGTGAAGGATACGTGTGAAGGATGTGGTAAGGGGAAGAGTGAGAGGGGTTTTTGTGGAACAGAAGGGTAAGACGAAAAGAGGGATGGGGATAGAATGGTACATTGAGGGAATTGTGGGTTTGGTTGGGGAGTTTGGGGTGACGGGAGGAATGATTGATTACGTATATCTTCGCAGGGTTCTCTCTCTCTCTCTCTCTCTCTGTCCTTCCCTCACTTGATTGGGGATACATAATCCCGGCTTAAATGGAACGTTGTGCCCTGGTCTTAAGTTCTCCCGTACGAGAGGGGAGGGATATCTTAGCGGAAGGAATGAAAGGCGGGGTAGGGGGAGAATTAACCGAAGCGAGATTAAGGAAGTAGCGGGGGGAAGGAAAATGGAGAGAACTAGCGAGTTGCTTTCGAGAAAGTTTTGGAGGGAGTTTTAATGATTTTTTAGTTATTCGATTTGTGTTTGTGCTGTGATAAAGGAAATAATTTATGGGGACTTTTATTTTTTTGGCCCGTTTTTGTACGGGGATCTAATCTTGAACGTAAGTTTCGAGGGGAGTTGGGAAGACGATCAGGTGTCCCGCGAGTGTAGCTGCTTTCAAGCTTAACAAAGCGGTGCGTTTCGGAAATTATCGTGGGTAATGTCGTTATACCATCTCCCTTACCTCCCCGCCTTGCTCGCTCTCTCTCTCTCTCTCTCTCTCTCTCTCTCTCTCTCTCTCTCTCTCTCTCTCTCTCTCTCTCTCTCTCTCTCTCTCTCTCTATCTATCTCTCTCTCTCTATCTATCTCTCTCCCTCTCTCTATCTCTCTTTCTCTCTCTCTCGACTCTGTGCAGTTCGACCTTATGGAATACTTGATTATCTCGCTGCTTTGAGGGAGAAATTTCATTTCCCGCTGAAAGCATTTGCGTCTGGGGAGCAGGTGTTCTCAAAATACTGTGCGCTAGACGCAAATGTTGTGAGAAGTCAGTATTATTGGTACGTGCTTAATATATAAATAACAATATAGGTGTAGTTTATGGTGGTTGTCCTATGTAATTTTGAAATGGCGTAGATTTCTAATTTTTTATTTAACCTTTTCTAACGAGGGGGCTACTATCTAAAAGTCAACATAGGTACTGATTGTACACAACGCTGAAATGACCTTCCAATTAATGACAGCACGCGATGGACGTAACCAAAGAAATCAAGTCGGCGGGTTAAAATGAGTCAAAGTTTTTACAGCTATTTTTATCATTAAAATTTCAGATTGCTGGAGTTGCGAAAATTCTATTTTTGGGATCATATACTAATTGCGGACTTGACAATACTTAAATAATGTATTTCAGAAAAAATATTAGTTATTTCGGCTTTAATCACCTATGAATATTGAGTTCGTATGCATTTGAAATGCAGCTTATAATCCTCTAAACTGAAATTGTAGTATGCCCACATAATCAATTACCAATCTACGTTATAATTACTTATATGCATTGATGGTATGAATTGGGTGGAAGTAAATACTCTCTTTCTATATGTTGTGGACATTTCACGCATTTGCGAAACGTTTTCCCTCCACTAGAGCTTCTGTTCATTTCATTAGTTTTTCCTGAGTGAAAAATTCCTCTGGACGCCGTAGAAAATAGGTAGCAGCTATCAGTGACGCAAGCATTATTAAGACAGCTCTCGAAACTCTCGCTATCCAAAAATTTTGCACTCAATTTCTATTTCGCTGGGCCATTAAGTTTCCATTCGAGATTTTCTCGTAAGATCAAATCCGCTCCAATTTTCTATTCCGGCTCCTCGTAAGCTTCTTATCTCCGACTACAGAGGGACGTAAATTTTTATGGACTTTCGTTGCGGTGGGATGGTTTTGTCGGTCTTTCTCTCGGAAAAGAAAAGTCCTTCGAGCGCCAAGAAGGAAAAACAAGAATCCACCGTCGACTGCCGTAGAACAGGCGAAGAGGGTAAGGCGCGAGACGGAATGACAGGAGGAGAGATGAGTTGACCCTTAAGGTGAAATCTCGTTATGACACTTGTCTGCAGACTATGCATTTCTCTACTTTATAATGAACTTCCATATCTAGTGAGCATGTTCATTAGCTATGCAGTCAGATATAAAAATACAATGAGTCACTTTGCTTTAAAAAAAACACTCGCATATTATGTCCGATTTTTAAGAAAATGGCTTTTTGTATGGCTTTTTTATATCTTGGGATTAAGTTTGCCATGCGTTCTGACCACATCTAGGCGATCGTCATCTATCAAAATATTCAACGTACAACGTAACCTTTGGCGAATATTTACGTTATGATGAAAAATATTGTGGCGGGCCCACTTGAATTTATGTTACATTGAAATAGTACTTACTACCTATTGAAAATATTTTTTACACCATTTTCGTAGAAAATTGGGTGGAACTATTAAAAATTCATGTATGAAAAGTGCGTTATGGTTAAGTATGTTGTGTGTATATATATATGTACTATCACCAAATTCAGCACACTTATCTACGTAGCGTAGCGTTTTATTCCCGACAAACGACAGCTTCAGCGAAAAAAAACTATTGAATCATCAAAATCAGTTACGTTAGGCGCATGTGCCACCTCGTACTCGTCTGTTAGAAAGGGTTTATTGTCGAGGATAAAGAAATCTAAATTCGAGAAAGGTAAAAAACTCTAGCGGTGTTCTCCACATGCGGCAAAGTTATTATAGTGCCTCTTTTAAATCATGTATGCAACGTATTACCGCCTGGCGACTTAGAATTTTACCCCGCCTATGGCGTAATACTAAAGGTTGAATACGTGCAACGAAAGTCTAAACAATGCCACGAACGACCGAAATCCAATCACAGTATTCAGTGAACAGTAATCGTCGCTACACACAAGAGCTCCGCCTCACGACTTTGGTTTTGAGTTTTCCCTCTCTTACGCTTTGAAAATTGAACGGACGGAGAGGAAACGAAGGCTAATTGTATGAGGACTCATGACGCTATTTTTCAACGTAATATCTCCACGAGCGTATTGAAGCGTCGAACTTGTGTTAGCCTTTTATTTCCTTATTCGGCTTTCAAACACTTCACCCAGACGCCGAGCGAAATTGATGAACACATTCAGCTTCAATGGTTTTTTCCATCACTTCTTTCTCTAAAAATAACAGGGATTATGGGATTCATTGCTAAATATCCGGTGGCTTTCTGCCGTCGAGGGACATGTTCCGAAGGGGATAGTTAACATATTATAACGAATGCCTTGGTAGGAAATGCTTCATACGAACGGTTGATTCATTTTTATATCCATCTTTCAGCGTCTACCAGACCGCCAAAATTTTAACGGAGACAAAGTACACGGGATCGGGGGCTAATCAATCAACCAATCAAACGTCCTAGCTCTCCCTGGGCCCTTCGAACGCGATCCTGGAGAGGACGTCATCAGTAAAAGTGAAAAGGGGGATAAAGAAGTAGGGGGTAGAGGAAAGCGGGGGCGGTTGGTGAGGGGGGGGAACTGATTCCGTATCGGATGAATCTTGTGCGAGAGGTTGGTTTGGGAGGGATAGATAGGGCATATAGAGAGAAAGAGGGTTCCGAAGGAGGAAGGGAGTGAGGGTTAATAAGAGAAGGGAGACGATTTAAGAGGGGAGGAGGGGAGAAGGTTTTTAGAAGGAGAGAGGTTATGTTCGGCGAGGAGCGGTTGGGTTCAGTAAGATCCGAGATGATTAGGGGAAGAGAGGGAGCGTGGGGGGGAGGAGGGGAGGGGAAACTAGGACAGGAGATAGGACTATGGGATGGGTAGTGGGTGGATTAGGGAGGGGAGCGAGTCGAACCAAGGCTGAAAGGGAAGCTGAGTCTGGGGAATGAAGCCGCGCTTATGAAGTAGGGAAATCTCTCGCTCGATCCTGGTAGTTGAATAGACTTAACAAGCTATCCTTAAAAAAAAGAGCGACTGTATCTCCTTTACGCATAAAATAATGTGATCGTTCCTAGCGAGTGTTTCTATTGCATCAAAGCGCCGCCGAAATGCGATGTCATCGACGCAGCAATTAGAAAACTTTTGTTTTAAAACGAGTGCTTCGGCTTAAAGCCAATGCGACAAGACACCATCGGATGGTCTCATAGCAACCGACTCCATTCGATTTGAAAAAACTTATTCCTTCTGGACATTTAAGTGACCATCATAAACATTTTATGTTTTTAATGTTTATAAGGGAGTAACTTTTTTGTCTGTAAGAGCCGCTGCGTGGTGTCTTAACATAAAAATTTGTTTCCACCATCGAGATAAGTATCATATCCCACTCTTTCACGTAGGACGATATGCATATATGAAACGGAGGATGATTCAACACGAGTGGAGAAGCATGATTTCTCGTTCGCGTAAACCGAACTTTTGAATTCGTGGACTCGCTAACGGTATCTCGACTAAAAAATAAATCTGGCAGCCTGGGTCTTAGAACTTGTCTCACCTGCTTTATTTTTAACTGGGAATAGTAAAAACAGATAGTGTATCAAAACACCCTACTAATTTTGTAATATCTAAAAGAAAACTTCTGGAAAGGCATTTCGAAGCCCTCTGAAAACGCGGTGAGGTAAGTTGATGCATGTTAACGAAGCACTATGTGAATTCCAGAATAAGTAGGTACTTAAATATAAAAAATTCAAAAATTAAGAACTTGTTTTAGGTATCTTTACTAGCCATAACAAGGTAATAAAAATCCAAATATGAGATACCTAAGACAAGTGCTTAATTTTTTATTTGTGATACTTGGGTGCTTATTCTGGAAATTATTTTCAGCCATAAGATGAACTCGATAATTCTCTAGTGCTTATGGCACTATGTGGATAATTTCGCAATATTTTTCGGGTTTATGAAATGACAGTCTTTGATCTGTAGTTTTTTGACAGTCGAAATATATATTAATATATATTATTTAGTTATTCATAACTATACGTTTGGATTATGTGAAGTATGGATTAACCTGTACTTAGATTGATTCTTTTTTGTACGTATTTTGGATGAGTTGATTTACTCGAACTTCAAGGAATATTTAAGCTTACGCATATATTAGGATTATGCCTTACATTAATAAGTTTATCTAATTCGTGTTCGATATGGATGTTTCCGAATGTAGCCAGCTCTTGATCCAGGAAGGCGGAAATGAACCATCATTTTATCCTCCTGAGAACCGACCCCCGCTCGAAAAGGTGCTTCAAACAGTTCGGTTTAAAACAAGAGTTCGGAACAGATGCGCCAAAGTACACTCACGGACCGTACTGTTATAAAAATTTTAAGCGGTTCCCAGAAATCGAAGCGACCGGGAGACCGTTAAAAAGGACGAATCTCATTGGCTCATGGGGACAGACGTGTAAAGATCCTCCAGGGCCGATTGGAGGATGAGTCTGCGAGGGTTTTGGTGGATAGGGAGGGATGCTAGGGGAAGATGGAGATTTTTTTTGTTTTTTGAAGGATACTGCCTTGAAGGATGTTTTAAGCTGTGAGAGGGTGGAAGGTTATGAGGGATGGAAGAAGGGTCGCTGTGAAGAACTGAACAGGTGTAGGGATGGGATAGAAGACGTTAGGATAGGGAGAAGATGACAAGGGAGGGTGAGAGGTTTTCTTTTTTAGATGAGGGACGTTACTTCGGAGGGTCTCCTCTGGCTGGATGGAAGAGGTGAGGAGGTTAGGGAGTTGGTTTTTTTTACAAGGGTAAGAGTGAGGTAGGGTCTTGAAGGATTGGTGGAGTGTTTGTGCAACGGAGATGGTTGGGAGAAGAGGTTGGGGAATCCTTACGTCTTATTCGTCTTCTTAGGGAAGGAGAGGAGAGAGTGATGCTGAGAGAGGAGGGTGGAGGTGACAAAGAAATCCGTCTTCTCCTAGGATATTATATTACGAAACGCATAAACATTCACGCGCTTTTGGTGAGTTAAAGAGACGTAAGGTTTTTTTTGGAGCTGAGTAATTCAAAGAGAACTTTCCTCATATATCACGCGTTCACAATTTTTCTCCAGTTATCTGTTTGAAGATTGGGGAGTTTTTCTTTGCCATAACCTCTTTGTTATTCTGACGGAAACTGGTAATGAGAAAAGTGGGAGCGCCTAGGGCGATTTCTTCTTACAGTTCAATTGGTCTTGTTTCAAGCGAAAATAATCACCAGTTATAGAGATTTTGTGTTCAGTGAACTTTTCCTTCGGTTATAAATATTTATATTCGCCAGAAACGCTACTTAAAAGACTGCCTGGAAAGCGTATACTTGTTTCTCATCCTTGAATTCGTCGAATTTAAGCTGAAAAAGAGAGCTCGATAATTTATTTTTGTAATGTGGGAAATTATTAAAGATTTTCTCCACTGCCTATTTAATCGGCTTCATAACGAAATCTTTTTCTTTCGTAAATTTTATCACCTATATCCTTAAATAATCGCTTTCATCATCGGAGTTATAAATAAATGCTCCGAGGTCCAATAAAAATATTTTTGTGTGTGGATTGAAATTTTATGTTGTTGAAATAAATCTCATTATTAAAGGTGAAACCGTATATTCAATAAAAATATATCGCATTCCTTCTTTCGTTTAAATTTTGAATGTTATCGTAAAGCATAAGTATGAATAATATTTAACTCTCTTATTATAAGCATAAGAATTGCAAAGGAATGGTTATCTGGCATTGTTACAGCGAAGGTTGAACTCATCCAACAACGTCTTAGTGCATTATTGGTACAAATGTCGGTATATCCATACTTTATGTAATGAATCGCACTTAATACGGGCTAAGGATTCGAGCGAGATTGTGGGCATAAAATTACCACGTTTTACTATATCCACAAAAAGGGCAATGTAACAGAAAAAGTAAACTGTAAATTTTCACTAAACCCATGAACATAGAATATATATATATATATATATATATATATATATATATATATATATATATAAGCACACACAAATAGGTACATATTTACGTACATTCCCTTAACTCCCTGCCCATTCACGGCCGAGTACTTCCCAACTCGAACCACTCCATCGCTTTCCCTATCCTCCTTCGACAATAGTTATTGATTTAAAAGGAACCTCACATTTCACTGCTGCTTTATATCTCGAATTACATTCCTCACATTCCTTCACCTCTTTCCCTCTCGCTGTTTTCATCCTCTCTCTCTCTGCATTTTCCTCTTCCTTTCATCCTCTGATGGGGCGAGGTTATGCAGCGAGGTGAGCGGTTTCGCGCGCAAGTTTGAAAATGAAAAGAGGGGATCTTGGATGAGAGTGGAAGCGGAGGAAGGGAGGATAAGAGAAACGCGGGGAGGTTATGGAGGGCGAGAGGGAGGGTGCGAGATTATTTTTTTGACGAGGGTGGAGAAGAGAGGCGGAGGAGGTTCGCGTAGGTGAGTTGCGGCGTGATTTCGCCCTCCTATCTTCCCCTCCCTCCCTCCTCTCTGCCCCTCCCTCCTATCTGCCCCCTTCCCTCCTCTCTTCCCCTCCCTCCCTCCTCTCTGCCCCTCCCTCCTCTCAGCCCCCCTTCCCTCCTCTCTGTCCCCCTTCCCTCCTCTCTGCTCCCCTTCCCTCCTCTCTGCCCCCCCTTCCATCCTCTCTGCCCCCTTCCCTCCTCTCTTCCCCCCCTTCCCTCCTCTCTGCCCCTCCCTCCCTTCACCCCCTCGCATCCCACTCCTGTTGGATTGGCCGTGTCAGAGCGTTTGATACTCGGTTGTCCCCCTCCTCTTATGTTAGCCCAGGCCGCCCCGCTCCTATCTTGTGCCTATCCACAGCCCAATCTATCTAAGTCTCGGTGTCTATTTCTCTTTCGGTTGGGGAGGCAAAGAGGGTGTCTCGCACATCCTCTTGATCTCTCTTTCCCTCTTTCTCCTTCACCACGTAACGGCTCTCCACGCATCCTCTCATCCCTCGCAGTACCATCTTCTCGTCGCGTTCTCCTCGTCATTTTTTTCTTCCGACCTCTCTCTCCCTCTCACGATCTCCTCATCCTCCTTCCTCCCTTAGCAACCTCCCTTCTGCATCCTCATGCGCCGCAGAAAAAAATATTCCTCTCTCCAACTCTTCCGTCTCAGGCGTCTGGAGAATCTTCCAATTCTTCAGACGGTTTGTCTTCCTCCTCTCCTAAACATCCTCCTCGCTTTGGCCGTTTTTCCTCCTTTCCTTCTTAAAGTCTTTTCTTCTTGTTATCTCCCGCCTAGCTTTAGTGCAGGGATGCGGGCCGCATGCTGTCCTCGAAAGTATTTTATGCGTCCCACGTGGCTCTGATGAAGAAGCGATCCGTAAAATTTATCACGATAATTCATATTTTTCGGTAAATTTACGATTATTAAATCTTTAATTTTGAACTTTTGATCCTAAAATCCTCATTTAGACTTGATTTTAACGTATAAGACATCTCAGAATATCTGGCTTACTTCCGGTTTAAACTTTAATCAGGCCCGCCGGAGCATTGGCAACTTCCAATCGGCCCGCCGAGTTATTCGCGACAACTGATGCGCCCTGAAATGTAGAAATGGGTGCGCACCCCTCTGTTAGTGCGCGTTTATGTGTGTATCAGGGAAATAGAAGTCTGTTCTATATAGAGTGCTAAGAAGAACTGAAAGTTACCACTGGGAGAGGTCGATGCAGGCTTTCTCTTTGACATTTATAAATATATGTTGCATGCAATAAAATTAAGGTATACGTCGATATATTAATATCAGTGGCGTATAGGACACCCCCGCAACCCCCGCCAAAGCGGGCCCATGTTTTTTCGTGAGAACCGTAAATTATTTTCCGGGACTTCAATTTTCTTTTGACCTGGGTGACTACACATTTTCCGGTACGCCACTGATTATTATATATAATCTAAAATATATATTTATAATAATCTAAAAGTAAAGTATTAAAATATACTAGTGGAACTGCCCGTCAAAATGACGGGTAGGCATGACTAAAGAATTAAATTAAAACTCTTCCCTTTTACCGTTTTCTTAGAATTCAAGTGCAATGCATATAACTTCGCTAAAACTCATATGTTAACCTCTTGTATCTTATAACCAAAGGTTCCGTTGCTATGTAAACAAATCGAAAAAGAAATGAATTTACAAATGCTCCTCAAGTGCTCCATTCTTCTACCTAACCCCCGTAGCCTATCGCCCAATCCTTCACTCTACATGTTTTACATGTTCGGTTTGTTTATTAAGACGTCCAGCACGTTCCTCAGATGCTCATACCTTTGTTATTTCATTTACTTTACCTCATTATTACAAATTTTAATCTTTTTGAGTAGTAGGTATTTTAGGTATTCCTTCTCGTAAATAACGCAACGAATGTTGTCTACATTGATTGCTATCAAAATAATTTCCCTCTCCTTTATCTCTCTCTCTCTTTCTTTCTCGCATTAAAAGCCTTCAAAGAACCCATAAGGATTGAAATAACAATAGGATTTTGAGGTTTAACAATGTAATTGGTAGGCAAGGCAACATCCCGTTAAAATGGCAAGATATCCCCAAAATATGTAAATTAAATTTTTAACATGAGGGATTTCGATATGTAGGCGAAAAAAGATGAACAGAATATGAAACTTTAAATTTTTCCCAAGGTCGTAGGTCAATTTTTTTCATTTTAATTTTCCAAAAGAAGAAAATCCTGCACGTCAAAAAGACTATTTAATCTGTTATCTTATGGAAATGGATATCATCCCCTGGAGTCGAACCTAGAACACTTCTGTAAACGAAAATAGATTTCCCGGGGTCTACTAGTTGTCAGAAACAAAATGGCTTTACGGTATTTCTCTTGAATAACTGTTCAAGAGATAAAAGGAGGGACGGACAGACGGAGGGACAGACATTGAGTAATTATATTGAAAAGATTCTGAGATTGACAAAAGTCTCCGATAATATTTCCTCAGGAGCGTAGTTCCTCCCTGTAATATTATCTTTAATTGGTTTTTGGAATTCATGATAGTGGTTCGAGATCACGAGCAGAATGGGCCCTTGGTAAAATAATATCTTCACTTGGCATTATATGATAGAAGCAATCTTGAATTTGGCGTTATACTGAAGATCTATGCATGTGTAATACACACTCCAGCCAAATTTATAACTTCACAAAAATAAACAAACACCCTTTTATCGTTATCTATTTTGCCATCACTCTTTCGCTGTCCTCCCTTCCCCTTCTTACCATCCACTCTTTGGGGAGTGTTTTTCATTTTAATGGAAAAAAGTTTCCCTATTTCTTCCTTAAAGTATATCTTAGTCCCTCTTTCTTAGGCAGTAAAAAGGAAGGATTTGTTTTCGAGAGTTTTTTCCCTTCAAGAAGAAGAAGGGCTCTTTTTTTCTTAACGCTCTCCGGAAGGTATTAATTTTCATTGTTTCCTCGAGAATGTTTTATGGCCCTTGTCCAGAAAGTTACTCGACGCGAGAAGGAAGATGACATGTTTTTCTTTTCGGAGCTTCGAAGAAGAGGTTTATTTTACGTAGAGTTGACTATATGTGCTAGGGAAATAGCAAAGATAAAGGTCAATACGCGTATTTCTTTTCGTTCGGTTGCTTTGGTTTATTATAACTTTTATTTACTGTTATACTAAAACATCTTTGCTCCTTCAGCCTATCAGTTTGTACGGGTTGTTTCGTTAGTGCTGTGTTAAATAGTGAGATGGCGTTCGACGATACAGCTTGGAAAGAGTGTATTGATAAACTTTCAGGAAATACTATACCGTGGAGAACACTCAATTTCATTTCCACGAATTTATCGTTTAATATTGGAACATCTTTCAAACAGAAAATAAGCAAGATAAGATCTGCGTGGGTGGTTTAGTGAATTGAGCGTTTGGTTGATGTTTCAGAAGTCCTGCGTTTGATAATGTCAGCATAGTGTCCTTATCATGGCTGAATTTGGTTCAATTTGTTCCTATATTCGTAGAAGAAATGACCAAATGTTTTTTTTTAAGTGAAAGGAAGTGCAGTTTATTTCTTTGGACGATTTTGTATATGCTTCGCAGTTTCGGATATGAAATAGTTTACGAATTTCACGAGATTGACTTGGAGACTAAGATGTGTGAAGAATATTTTTAGTACCTTCGGGTGATAAAGAACGCAGGGTTTGGTTCAATCACGCTGTGCGAAGAAAATACGCAGAAATTATCTAGAGCCGTTAGGTATTGGTGGTTCTTTTTCTCAGATATAATAAAAAAGCCTACTAGAGAATTTCGTTAAGAGCGTATGTATAGTCGTACGATACTACTAATACTACAGATACTAATGAAAATAAATATGAAAATGTTGCATTTTTACTGATGACACTGACATATCTCTCGTTTATGGAAATCGAGTTTTGTACGAACTTGCAAGACAATTTTCTTTTTTCTTATCTTTTCAGCCCCAACGCTTCTTCTTCGGTCCCTTACCTTTTACAAATCGCTTCTCCTTTAATCGCAGTTAACCTTTTTCTAATACTGTTTGCCTTTCTCCTCCTCTCCCGAACAACCGTCTTATCAATGTCATACTTGTGTCCCTTTCGTTGGCTCTGTCTTTTTCTCCTTCTATTTTTCTAGTCCACAAAAAATATCCTGTTTATTTTTCTACCTCTGCTTCGAGGACGAATTGAACCCGTCTTGCTCATTACGCAGTCGGGTGGACGTCATAACACCCTAAGGCAGCAACCGCGCCGCAACGCCCATTGTTGTTGTTCTTCGGCCACCTCGCCCTTCTTCCGATAGATGTCCCTCCTCCCTTCCATACCAGTAAAACCGCACCTTTTTTTACGCTGTCCCCGATTCTTTTGTCACTCGTCTCTGGTCTCTTACGGCGCTTCCCCATGCCGTACAAACAATGACACGGAAAGGGCTTGATATGTATATTTTTCTAAGTACGCGGTGTTAAATGCATTATGCATGCGGTCTTCCTCCTCATTTTTTCCCGTCCGCCTCGTATTATGCTTCCGTGGATAGAGTGAGAGAGATCGTAACGGTGCGTAAACAACTGCGTAGGCCTTCTCAATGATAGTGAAATAGGAAAGGGAAAATTAAGAAAGGACTTGGCTAGGGTCTCAAGGAGAAAGAGAGAGAAAGAGAATGAGGCGCGAGTAAGTTTGTTTATGCAAATCTTTTCTGGTTTGCGATCTGTGAAGAGAGGATGATTTTTGAAGGTCGAGATGGGAGACTTGGGTTGTTTTTATTTATTTTTTTCGTTGTGACCCATTAGTTATTTTCTGCCTGACGGCGTAACTCCGGAAGCGTTATGTTTTTGAGGATTTACTGCTGAAGACGACCGCAAAGGGAGCAACACGAAATAAATGGTTCTTGGCCTTTTTCGCGGCCTCCGTCTGTATCGCTTTCATAATCAAAACTAGCGTAATTACCCGTCGGATATGAGGGGTTGTCGTAAAAGTATTCCAAATATATATATTTGATTTCGATATGAAAAATCAGTAAGGTATGCTATGATCTGGTTTGGCTTTTATGCGCAATCAAATCAATGTTTTTGAAAGTTATCTTTGTTTTAATTATATTGTTTAAGTAATTATTTGCAGAGTGGCCAAATAATTATCCAAATATTTGATAAAAATAAGAGGAACATCGAAATAATAAGATAATGCAGCTTAAATTGACTTGTAATATTTGACAAAATTATAAGTTATTTAAAACGCATAGAATTTAACTTAATAAATGAATTATTTTACTCTTATTAGCTCGTAAAAAACAGGATAATATGAGAACGAACTGTCAATTTACCACCAAAGGAAAATTGTGTAGTAACTTACTATTAACTAAAGACTTACATGAACTGCAATGAGTTTTAACTATATTTTAAGATTACACTTTTATTTTAACTGCATTAGTTTTTAAAAATTTTCAGAAAAATAACTTTAGTTAAAGAAATTTAAATAAAAGTCATAAAATGTTATTTTTCATTCCTATTTGAAATTCGGTTCGAAATATTTGCTGTATTATCAATTTTAAAAATCCATTGAAAATTACGTGACCTATATTTAGTTTTATGAATTACCACAATTTGGCAATGGCGCATGATTCAATAGTATAACATTTTTATAATCAATTATAATTTATTGTTGTTATTTTTGTACTGCAGCTCCTTTTAATCCTATACAAATTCTACGTCCTCATCCTCTTTATCAATTTCTGCTCATTCCCATTCTCTTTTCCTTCCTCCCTCTAATTAATAGATACAGTAAGTAGGTTATACCCATGTATAAAAGTCTGACCCGTGTTAAAGCACTAGATTGGTGCATTTATTATGAGGCCAAGAATGGGATTCAATAATTGGGACAACAGTGGCCCAATATAAACAAAATGCGTGAAAACGTGAAAAATCGTATTAAAACGTAATATTTGGAGATTTACGAATGAGATTTAAATTATTCTCTTCGCATAACTAAGCTAAATACCTCATCCTTGAATTATTTTAAAATGTAAACGAAAAAGGCCTGCATGGTTTGCGTGATTCATATATGCGATGCGAATTTATAACTCCCGTTAATTATAAGATGCACTGAAAAAAAAACTATGAAAATAACTATAAAAATAGTTAATTACCAAAAACTTCAATAGGAAGTTAACTGAAAAGAAATTAATAAAAAACACGATTTTAATTATAAATAATTCGGCCGCCTTCTCTCTCTCTCTCTCTCTCTCTCGTACTAAAGCATTCAAAGCACACTTTCCTTACGCATATAGTATACGGACGACAATACAATCTCGATGTTTAACAATGACACGGTCGGCAAGACAATATATCTTTAAAAAGCTTAAAAAATTTTAATAAATGTGATTTAAACGTATAACTTGAGCGATTTCGAACCGAAGACAAAAATCGACGATTGAATAAGAATCTATGTTTATTTTTCTTTAAAATGGTCCAGGTCCTAAGATCGTAGGTCAATTACTTCCAATTTAATTTTGCAAAAGAAAAAAAGCCTGCAAGTAAAGAAAAGGTATTCTTAAATGTTCTCTTATGGGGATTTCTACAGAGCGTTCTCGCGGACCAACGGACGGACGGACCAACGGATAGAATAAGGATATTATGTATGTATATAATGCTTACCAACAACTTTTAAATCGAGCGTGTCGCCTTCTGTTATAACGATCAATGGAGTAATATATATTCTAAGCTAAACGCCGTTAGTTGAACAGTTCCTCTTTCACGTTTTTCCTGAATAAATTAATTCTAGGCACATGGCTCAAAGTTTAACCCGGGAGTGGTCGCGCGAGGTACTGTAGACACCCCAGCCCTTTGTTTTATTACAGGCTTCCTTTACGTTTAGGTTTTATGACTCCTATCCTTCAATAGCTGGGGTGGCACATACCTTCAACCATTTTCGCTTAAAAAACTAGTAACCTATGATTATTCTTTAAATTTGGTCGTTTTTCCTGGAAGGTGCGACTGCGTTGTACGGAAATCTCCGTGTTTTTTGTTTTGCGAGTGGTTTATACGTTTTATTGTGAAATCATTGTTACTTTTTGCGTCGTTTTTGTGGTTGTTTATGATCTGGGATCGCTATTGAACGGTTACTATACTGATTACAAAATATAAAATTTCATAAAAGTAGGAACAAACTTATTTTCCACAATTTTTTATTTTCTCCCGGTTGTGTTAAATAATTGACATCTTAACATAAATTTCAATTAATCGAAAATACATCAAGAGACCTATAAAATTAAAAATGTATTGAAAAACGACGATTAATAATTTTTAAACAAAAATATCCGTGGGGGGTCAGAGACACCCCGCGCGACCTCTTACGTTACAAAATGTGCGCGAGTACTGCCGGGTTAAATACCAAGCTCGGTTAGTGGGCAGCACCGTGACTAGCTATTCTAGCGCCCAGGCTTAATTATTAAATATGCGCTCTTCGAAAAATTATTGTCTCTAAGTTTATGTAATTACTGTTTGGATTTTTGCGCCCCTTAGTTGCTCCAGAGGCAGATGGCCCGTCCTAGTTACGATACTGGTAGTGGTTCTCATAACTATTGTAGGTAGTCCCTACATCAGTATTTTATGAATTCCAAATCAGTGAAATTAACGAAATTCATTTTCTTTACTCAGATGAATATTTATTTTCTAATTGGGTCGTATATTTTAAAAATTACATGCAACAAATGCGAGTAAACCGCAGATGCCTTAAAGCAGCGGTTCCCATCCACCCCAACTGGAATCACGGAAGGTTTTCAGGTCGGTCACGAAGGCGGAACAGTGTACATACATATATGTAATATTTTAGATGTTTTATTTTTTAGTTCATTTTAATTGCGTAATTTTATTTCAGTATTAGTATTAACAAAAAAACTTGGTTTTCTCTAAATATTCCAATCATATTTTATATTCATTGGTGGGTGGATTGGGTTAAGGGGGTAGCGATAATGTCGCCTGACATAAAGAGGGTCGCAACAAGATCGGCTGCCCTAAGAAGAGGTCGCAGATACGTAAAGCGCGGGAACCGCCGCATCAAAGCCTCATGAGTAATTGCTTACCGACTCCATGTAATCATTAATTCTTACAATGTGTTAAAATTTTCTCAGGCTGATCTTCGTTACCCAGTAATAGTTTTGAAGTTATGATAAATCACCAGGCGATAAAAATCCAAGGCGAAATCGACTTTAGGATTTATTCTATGCCTAAGATCTGCCGAAGTTGATATACATACAACAAAAAAGAATTCGTAGACAAGTCACGGGACCCGAACCGTGAGAGGTAACTCAAGCTTCGTGCGAGATAGTTTGTATTCAATGCAAATACTGTTGGATTAGATGAAGACATTTCTATTGATTTCATAACTCCATCATCGCCTCAATCTCTTGGCTATCGTTTTTTACGAGGAAAGTTTATTTTTTTAACTTTTTAACTACAATCCGTCACGGATTATTGTGTCGCAACCCATTCATGCTTTCGTAAAAATTCTCGACTCGTCAGAAATCATTTTTCATTGCGAAAAAATTCTTCTTTTCGGGACTCATCCGGAACTGAAAAGTTTTGTCACTGTCACCTCTCGTGGAATAATTTGGCGAGAGGTGTTATTGTCGAGAAGTCGTCATCGATCATCCATAAAAGCTAACACCATCTAGTAGTAATGATTAGAACCTATCTGTCATAGATAATCCACTCCAGGAAAACCCGCATAAGAAGTTATGTTTTTGTCACCTTTGCGAAAGCTGTCAACAGAGGGCGGAGGCGTCGGTCCGCCTAAGAGGATGAGGACGAATGATTCGAACGTTCGGTTCGACAAAAAAGAAGAAGCCGAGGATCCGCACGGTGACGAAGGAGACAGCGGGAACTTTCCACGATCCTCAAATCCAAGTTGCCTGGGATTCCGCTCAAAAGAATTGTGACGTAAGTCACTTCCCCCTCCTCCAGCGGCAAAGAGCCGTTGGGGGCACAGAAGGCCGCTCCATCTTTTCTTAAGCACCGCCGCCGCCATTCCAAAAAACTCCTTTCATCTCGAGACCTCAACGACGACATTTTTCGAAGTTCTCGCCGCTCCTAAACTTGGTTCTCACCCTCCCTTGGCCCCCTGGGAAGAGAGGAAGAAGAGGCAAATGCCTTTTCTTTGAGTCTTTCCCTTTGGATATGCCAAGCGAAGCTCAACCTTATTTATTCGTTCGCTTAAAAATACCTCGGCTCTCTCGCCTTTTTTCGGATCTTCTTTTTTATGTCGATCGCGTCTTAAAGTATCGAAAGGGATTTGTCTACAGTACATATATACATGCTTGGTGTTTCAAAAATATTTCATAATTTATGGTGTGCATTCAGGAGGTCAACTGAAAGGAATTTTCATATCTACGTGAGTCGACAAACGCTTCCTAGCGATGAAGAGATTCTGCTAAATAGAATTTTTTTAATGGACTGAAAATATTCTAATGTTAAAAATATTTATAATTTAATTGCAAGTGATTTCAGTTAATATTTATTTACTACCGTAATTTTATTTTTGGGATTTAAAAACATTTGAAACCAGAATCGCAAAATCAAACTTAAATACGAGTAAAAGTAATGTTCTGTACCATTTTCGCAGTGAGTGATATTAAAATTTCGCGTAATATACCAATGTTTCAGCATAAATAATCAAAAACTAAATTTCGGAAAACGAGAAATATTTTTGTTTGAAATCCTAAATATGAAATGTGTTTAAGGACCGATTAAATTCTAAGTAACATTCTAGGGTCCCTGTTATTTTGCTCTTTTCCAATAAATCATATTTCATTGATCGTTTTCACTTTTTTTTTCATCCTGCTAACTATTCACGAAGGTGATAAAATCCTCGAGGTTACGCTCTCCTAAAATTGGGACGAAAATATATTCTATTCGTTGCGAAAGAACTCGTTTAAATAGAGATCGTGGATTTTATTATTCATTTTTCGAACGGTGCGCCGTCACCGCTTTTCATTTGCCCGTCTCTCGGCGTCGCAATTTCTTTCGGCACACAAGTATATTTAGAAAAAGGTAATTAGAATGTCTCGAGTACGTGCCGCCATGACCGAATTGGCTTAAGAGGGCGTACTTAACATTTGCGTTTCTTATTTACTCTTGCAGTCGTCGTCACGGCCTTTTCCACCGTGTCACCCTCCTTTCTCTCAACCGCCGTCTCCTTCCATTCCTTTTGGACCATCTTCTGGAACCCTTGGCTTTCCTCGCCGTCACCATAATCCCTACGCTGCTTCTCATCCTCTACAGCTGTCATTCTCATACCTACCTCCCCCGGCCCTTCTTCCGAGCCGTCCATCCTTCATTGTCACCTGTCCGTTAAACAAGGCTTCCCCTAATTAACGCAGTCCCTTTGGTGCTATGAATGGCGTTCCATGGCCCATAATGAGTTCGATCGGAGAGGTCGCAAGTTAAGTTTTGTCCCGAGCAATTGCCCGAGTTAATCCGTCGTTAACTTCTGTAGGGAGTCTTCCGTACGGTAACTGTGATGCGGTTCAGATTGCCGAATATTAGCGGTAGCATTTTATGCAGCATGATATTCAGCTCGAATTTTCCAAAGTTTTCTGATAGCATTTTTATTTCAATTTCTATTCAAATTATGCAAATACTCGGTTAAAATTCTACTACGTTAAAACGTCGTTTGATTTCCTGCCGCATATTTTCGATAAGTGATTTATTTTCCCGAGATTTTGGCCTTAGAGAATCAGTTCACTCGGAAAAGTCCCAAAGTACTTGGGAACCATAATAGTTCGGTTCATACCTGGTGATTCGACTTTCTTAATCTGCTTCGCACGAGTGCCTACCTAGGTTATGAAAAATCGCTTCCACCACCGTACAACCTCAATGTTTAATCATACATCCTCCGTTCCTTTTCATTCGACGATCAATCTTACGTGTTACCCATAGACCTACATATTATCTCGGGATGTTTTAGCTTACGTTTATTCTTCTCTTTCTTCCTTTCCTTGCATGGGGTTTTAGAAAGGCTTCTCTATTCCAATAGATTCGTTTCGTTACCATATATCCTTTTCGAGTGTATCTACGGGGAAGTAGGAAAAATCTTTTAATTTGCTACGCATCTATTCCTCCCCGTCCCTTCCCATTGCTATCGTTAGCTGCCCATTGTAAGAGAGCATCGTGTGTGCTTCATTCCTTATCGGATGTCGCGTTTTTTTTTTGCGTCAAATATTATCACCATATCATGGGTGACATAATTTGTTTCTCGGAGAAATGTTTTTTGTTCACTCGTGAATTTTTTTAACTTATACGGGATACCAAGTCGAAATGGGAAACACGGTTAATGACTTTCCGGACTTAATTTTTTGTAAGACTTATAAATTCTTGTATTTAGAACCAAGCATCCCATATGTTAAAAATTCACAAATCTTAAAAACTTTGTGTGTATATATATGTGTGTCTGTGTTATATATATATATATATATATATATATATATATATATATATATATATATGGATGTCAACAAGGTGTTGGGATGAGGAAACCCAGTGAGCACTCACCAATCAGACGACTTAAGGTTGGCGAGGCCCCGGGGATGTCGAAGCGACACATGGAAAAGAACACAAAAACACAGAAACATCACAAACGTTCTCTCTCTGTAGCTGAAGAAGGAGTAGTTCCGAAAGCTTCTACGTTTGTGATGTTTCTGTGTTTTTGTGTTCTTTTCCGTGTGTCGCTTCGACATCCCCGGGGCCTCGCCAACCTGAAGTCGTCTGATTGGTGAGTGCTCACTGGGTTTCCTCATCCCAACACCTTGTTGACATCCATATATTCATTTTACCTTTCCTTTTCCGTAAGTTGTTATATATATATATATATATATATATATATATATATATATATATATATATATATATATATATATATATATATATACACCTTTTTTGAAGAGCAAAAAAAAACATTCAATAGAGATGGGGGAGGGACGCAGGTAGAGATGATGGGTGACATTTTAAAAGTTATCAAGATATGAGTACCGGCACCTCTTGTTTTACAAAAAAGCACTGTGTGTGTGTATATGTATGTATATGTATGTATGTATGTGTGTATATATATATATATATATATATATATATATATATATATATATATATATAATATTTAGTAATATAGTCGAACTTGGATGTCCATTCTTTAAGCATATCATTATTTCTTTCAGAAATCTGTTATTAATTATACTATTTAACATTATTTTCTTTGAAAATCGACATTATTATATAATGTTATTATTATTATCGAGTTATCGGTTAGATCCTAATTTTTATTAAAAAATCCAAAATTTTCCTAAATCAATCCCGAATAAAAAACGATTCTGTTCCAGCTACTTTTCTCCCTCAATCGAATCATAAAGACATCACGCCTCGGAAAGTGGAGAATTCCAATCTTAAAATCCCTTCAAAATAACTTTACCGCCACTGTGAAACGACGCCAAGAGTCGTCGTTTGTTTTCTTTCCGCGCTTCCGTGCATCGCCACCGATGGCACTGCCCTCCCCCTATTCAAGACTCCTTGTATGCGCATGCCGCCAAGTTTCAAGTTTCAAAATAAGTGTTTCTCATCTCCTCCTGGCAAACGACCGCAGGCTCGAAAATATTCGGTCGTCACCCTCGAAACGGGGGAAAGTGCAACGATATGCACTCACGCGCGCGGTGCAATACTCCCGTCTCCTCCTCCCCTTTCGCCGGTTATCTCTCCCCCTCCCATACTGCTGCTCTTTACTCTCGTAAAAATAAATGAACTAAAACTTTTTTATTTTACCTTCTCTTTGCAGGTGAGTGGCCTGGCTTCTGCCCGTTAGTAAGGCGCCGTTGCTATTGCGAGGTACCTCGGGTGTCGTCTTGCTAAGTAAGCACGTCTCTCTCTCTATCTGTAGACTTTGGCGAAGAACTATTTCGGTCCTCTCGAGAAGCATACCACTGTTTCAACACTCGAAGGTTGTAAATATATTTTGTTTCGCGTACGTCTTGGCTAATGCATCCATCCCTCTGGGGCTATTATTAAAAAAAACCCCGAGGAGAAGTCATAAAGCGTCTACCGCCGACATCTTCTTCGGAAAACGTGAAAATATAACGATCCTAACCTCGGGTGTCAATAACCACCGAGTTTGATTCTTTTGTTTTTCTTTCGTTCAAATTTCCGGATTGATGAGCGTACAAACATCCGCAAGGCTGAAGAAGTATATTGAAGATATCGTCGAGCATTTTTGGATTTAACAGAGCTACTTTACTTCGAAATTCGCCTCAAAGATATCCTTTTTAAAAGAAGAATGATTTGCTTGTTTACCGTGAATGTTGCTCTCATGTTATTGTACACCTGGAAAAAATCACTTGTGCAAAATAAAATAGGAATTGTTTATTTAATTTTTTAAATAAATATTAAATTTCGTAAATCCCATGCATTATAAAATTACTTTTTATTTAAAAATAATAACATTCTTGATAACATGAATAACCTAAGTTTTCATAATTTTATTTTGCTATTTTCACTTTCTCATATACGTAGTATATTGTGATTGTATCCGTGACAAAAATTCTACTTCGAGATTTTGATGGAAATACACGTTTTAGGTGTCCCTGAGACCATAAAAGTGGTGTTCGCCATGCCGTCTGTCTGTCGGTCTGTTCGCGGTTCTAGGGCCCAAACGCGTGCATAAAATAGAATTATATCTCGTATTTATGCAATATATCATCTTTTGCAGACCAATTTTTGATAAAAATGATATCGCACAAAAATAAAGGGTAGTTTATTCTTGGCGATTTTTAGGAAGATTTGATTTATTCAAAAATGGCTCCAGATAATTTGATTAAAATCAATCCAATTGTAGAGCCTGATGTCACAAATAATACTACATAAGCCATATGTCTCAAAAAATCACTATATGGCGTCCAGTGACATTACAATGTACGCTAAGCTACCTTATTTAAGCCCTATGTTGTCACGCCTCCACCGCGATCCACTCAAAATCATACTACTGCCTAGACGGTTAAACTAAATCGAATGATTAAACTATTAATAAAAGCCTTAATCTGTTGGTTGGTTTGTTGGTTGGAACGCTATATGGGATTTCCCATAAGAGGGATCTTAAATATACCTCATTCAGACTTGCAGACTTATTTTCTTTTTCGAAATTAAACTAGAAGTAATTGACGCACGATCTTCGAATGAGAATCGTTTTAAAGGAAATTAAATGAAGATTCTTATTCTTATCGTCGATTTTTGTTTTCGAATCGAATTTGCTCACATTAAGCTACAATATTCGAAAATTTGTCAAAATTTTGCATTTTTATTGAAACGCTCCCTTGGCGATCAATATCATTGTTGTTCATACAGAAAATCAACATATCTGGTGAGTCCATAGTAGCCAATTTTTTTCGGAATAAAACGTTAAAGATGTTGTTAACTTAGTTAAAAAATTGTATACTCTTATTGTCTTACTATTAAATATCAAAAAATATATTAAAGTGAAAACCTGTTCATCTATCTTATCCAATATTCGTATAAGTGTCAGATTTAGCTCACTTCCTTCCAACATAGTTGAATTTATTAAGTTCCAATTTTCCCGTTGAATTTCAACGGGCATTTACACTAGTATCTCATATTTGTGGATAACATCATTCATACTAGACAGTCTGAAGAGATGAACGATACTGCGTAACAATTAAGTGAATGTACTTTATACTTGGATATTTTGAAACAAAATTCGATTTACTCAAAAATGGCTATAAGGATTTTGATTAAAATCCATCCAATCGTACAGCCTGATGTCAGGAATAATACTAACTAAGTCATATTTCCCAAACAAATTAAAATATACGCTAAACTACGGCAGCAGGGAAAACTGCTAGAAGAGTGCGTAAGACAAATCCTGATCAAGAAGTGATGATCATCAAGCCATGGCAGTGAATTTCCAAGCACACAGAGTTCATTTCGGGGCAAAGAGTGTTGTGAGACCAAACGTATATACGTATATGAAAATGTTTGTGCCGTTTATTTCCATTAAAAATATGAAAAAATTTTACAATACTTGCAATGCTAATCTGGATATATCATTATGTAACTCCTGAATATAAGTTATATCCATTATCTGTTGCCCTTAACATTATGTTTATGGAAATTATTACTAAAAGAGAAAATCATGATTTACGAAAGAAGCAGAAAATTGCGTAAGAATTGATACGATGAATGTTTCACATTTGCTTCTGTTTGAACGTCGATTGAGTACCGAAACAATTTGTTAAAAATATATTCCAGACAAAAAATTTCTATTTATATGTCTTGCATTAATGATCTCTCAATATTGTCGTTGCACGAAGTTAAAAATGTCTCCCCAAAGTCTAGCATTCCCCATTTTAAAGTTGACTGACTGCAATAAAAATAATTCTCCTTAGGGTAAGGAAGAGTTTTATTGGATTTTTTAAAACTCGCGATTCCTGACGACTCGACTGAAAAATCCTTCGCAGACATCTTGGGAAACACCATCTTCTCATAAATCAACGTCCTTCGGGAAAGAAAAATCCCTGGCAATGTAATTTTATCAGCCGAGGCCGCGTTGTTTACACTTACTTTCTCTCTCTCTCTCTCCCAGACTCTCTTCCCCTACACTCGCATATATATCTTCAGTCGTCACTCAACTCGCTGTCGATCAAAAAGTCGCCCGAAAAACACTTTTATCGCCCAATTCATCTTTCCTCTCACCCTCATCCCATCCCCCTTCCTCTTTACCCTTGCACACTTTTCATTCTTCGTCCTTTCCTTCTGCCCTCTATTTTCTCCTCAATTCAACCTTCTGTCTCTTGTCTGCGTTATGATGCGTCGTTTCTCTCGCCTTTACTATCCTGCCTGAATTTCGTAAATGCGAAAGTTACAAACAAACTCTAAATCAGCTTGTATAAAATAATGGTTATTTACGCATCCATGCAAAATTCTTAGAATTTCTGCGGAATCTTACAGATAAATTTGGCTGTAAAGCGTTCCATGTCATTTTGAATAAATTATATATATATATATATATATATATATATATATATATATATATATATATATTTATTTATTTATTTATTTATTTATTGGCAAAAATGCATAAGGGATAGCACAATTCCGTTGTCACGTTACGCTTTTGTATTAGGATAGAAGGGATCGTAAGTTCAACAATGATAAATTTTTTATAGTGCGTTAGACTTCTGCTCATGTTCTTCAGTGAGTCCAGAATTGAAAAATTAAGTACTCAGCCATATAACCTTGTTGTTTTGGTTATCGGTGATGCCCTAAAACAAGTACTTCATTTTTCATTTTCATATACTTAAGTGCTTATTCTGGAATTTATTTCCAGTCACAGTACTAAATCGATATTTCCTTAGTGAAGTACCCATGTGTTTTCTTGTGTATGTGTGTATTTATGCGTGTATGTGTGATTATATTTCTCATTTCGAATAATATCTTCTATAATTGGACGAATTGCAAGTCAGATGGATTTTTATCTTAGCATAAAGCTCGGCCATTTCATTACGCTGCCATAAAATAGACTTAGGTCTATCAGCTTGCGAAATTTCTTCTCCCGGTGTATATTCTTTTATTACTCTTTCGCCTTTCTCTTTCATGCTTTAATTCATTCGTTTCCTTGAAAACTTCATCTCACCCGAATCCCGTGCTCTAAAGCTAGTCTTCCCTTCATCCTCGTATTTTTCACTCCCGCTCTGTCCTCCCGCTGTCACACCACTTTCTCCATCTGCTTCCCTCTCTCTCGTCGCCCTATCACTCGCTCTCAGCACTCTATTTCTCTCCCTTACTCGCTCTTTTCCCCATTTCGTCTATCCTCTCTACCCCCTTCCTCTAATCCGCCAACCATCCACCGCTTCAACCCTTTCCTCGCCCGTGAATCGTCCTTGAGACTCAGAGACGGTCATATTCCTCAATGAAGCCTTGTTGACGAGAGGTTATAATCAAGAGTTGAGAGGGAGTTGGCAGGGGAGGGGGAAAGGCAGAGGACTCCCACTCTATTCCTCTCTCTCCGTTTGTGTCTCATTCCTCTCTCTCACATACACTTGCTCCCAACCCTCCCAACCGTCCATCCCTCGACTCATTCTCCTCTTTCCCCCTCTCTCTATACCTATCTTTTTCTCTATCCCTGTATCTCCCCCCCCCCCTCTCTCTTCTTCATCTCTCTTCCCCTTCTCTTCCTCCCCCCTCTATCCCTCTCACTCTCTCCCTCCCCCTCTCCCCCCTCTCTCCCTCCCCCTCTCTCCCTACTCCTCTCTCCCTCCCCCTCTCTCCCTCCCCCTCTCTCTCCCTCCCCCCTCTCTCTCCCTCCCCCCCTCTCTCCCTTCCCCCCTCTCTCTCCCTCCTCCCTCTCTCTCTCCCTCCTTCCTCTATTTGCCTCTTTCTCCTCTTTCCTCCTTCTCTCCCTCTTACTGTATCCCTCTCTCTCCCTCTCCCTGCTCTTTGCCTCTCTTTCTCTATCCCTCTTTCTCTATCCCTCTTTCTCTATCCCTCTTTCTCTATCCCTCTTTCTCTATCCCTCTTTCTCTATCACTCTTTCTCTATCCCTCTCTCTTCCTCTCTCTCTCCCTTTCCATCTCTCCCTCCTTCTTACTCTGTCCCTCTCTCTCTCTCTAGCCCTCCCCCCACTCTCTCTGCCTCTCTCCCTATCTCTCCCTCGCCCTATTCCCAACACATTCCCTCCTATCTCTCATACTCCCCACTCTTCAAACTCTCAATAGACTCAACCCAGTCCCCTCATTTTTCCTCCTATCCTCTCCCTCCAAATACTCTTCTCTTCAAGGCTCCATGCCACTCTCTCTCTCTCACTCTCTCTCTCTCTTATCCATCAGCACGAAAACATTTCACTCTCTTTCTCTCTCGCTTTTACGCCTCTGACCTTGCCACTCTCTCTTCCCATTTCGCCATTTTTCTTTCTCTCTCTCTCTCCAACTCCTCCACGAGCTGAGATCGACCATTTATATTTTCGCTAGTTCAGAATCTCTGCTCTCTCGTACTTTCGCCTGGCCTTCTAGATTTTTTATCTATATATACGTCTTTATTTTTAGGGTACTAACCTTCCCTTTATCTTTTCTTTTCTCTTCATACGCCTCTTTCATGTTCGTATCCTTGTGCCCTATATAGTGTTGCTAATGTCATTTCTAAAACAGCCTGCTTTTTCCTTGAAAAACACCTTCTTCTTTCGATTCATCAGTCTAGCTTCTCATCTTCTCGAATTTTGCGATTCTATTCTTCGTCGCCAGGTTTCGCGAATTTTTTCATCTTTCTTGTCCTTGGTTCTCTTTTCGTTTCTATTTTAGAGAGTTATAAGATGTTAGTTTCTGTTGGTCGTATATTGCTAGTTTTAGACGCGCATTCCATACCTCGATCCAGAATCAATGCGAGATACAGAGTGGTGGTAATCCTTCAAGTCATCGTATAGGAATGCTATGAGGGAGAAGTAAAAGGTTAAAGAGTAACCGAACTTTTCCTTTTAAATTCGATCGATTCATAGACACAGGGCTGCATTTTTTGTCTTAGAGGTTTCTACGTTAAACCTTTCGGTTCACTTGTCTATTTTTCCTTAGAAAAAGTAAAATTGTTCCATTTTTTGCGCAAATATCACAAGAGAGTTCATTTGTCGATGGGGATGTTTTATTCCTCAAGGCGAAATGGCTGATTTATGAACGTAATAAAACCGAAAACAAAACATTAAATTGAAATGTTTATGCAGTTTCGAAAATATTACAAATACAGAAAATTTTGTACTCAAAGAAACTTTAAGCTATTAAAAATTTATTTACTTAATTTTTAATTTTACTGTTAATTCTAGGTTATAAAATATTACAAGTCGTCGTTGTTTTTTGTCTGTTCTCATTTAGCATCCTCGATCTTTCCTCTTTTTCTTCGCATATCTTTATTTTGCGTGCTCTTATTTCCAAGTTTTATACGCCTACACGTCTCTTTTATTTTACATTTCTCCTCTTCATCTCGGTTAATTTTGTTCAATTGCGTCCTCATCCCCGTTATTGATCTTCGGACCTCATCCCATTTTTTATTAGATTGGATGTATATTTTTTATTATTTTTGGCAAAGACCTTTTTATATACATGTATAGAGAGAGGGGCAGAGGTCACTAGGTCACTCTCTGTCACACTGTCCCTTTTGATCCGCTCATAAAACGCCGCCCTTCAGGGCGGACATATTTTTTTTATACTTTCATTGCCAGGGTTTCGTTTCTTTAACATTGCCTCGACCGTTTAGCTCACTGTGATTCTAACACCGTATAAATAGCCGCCCAAATTTTGAAATGTGCGTATTAGAGTGCCTCATTCGTTGGGTTTTATTTGGACCTACCAATTCCTGCTAAGATTTTTATGACCTAAAACTCTTAGCTTTGAAAGTCGGGAGAAGGAACATATAATAGCTGCGCATAAAAATCTTTCTTTCAGTCGATAGTTGTCTCGCACAGTCAACCACATCTTAAATGTACTTATATATTGGTTTTTCTGATTAGGATTACTGTGCCAGTCGATTTATCCTTTGTTACTGAAACGAACACTCAACTCAGTTATGACTTACCTAATTATGGTACCTATGTAATGGTAGAATTTGCATTGACTGGCGAAAAATTAATTCTTATAGTCGATCAAAGTTATACTGTTACTAAAAGGCGATATTTCAATAAATTGTGATAATATAATTCCTTTGAACTTATATCTACGCGGTTACCACGGAGATTGTTTGTTTATCCTCCCTCTCTGTACATAGGTTTTTTACGTATTCTGTCTTTATAACAGTTCGTATTATTGCTCGGGACAATCGGCATCTCATGATTAATTTGATAATGAGTTCGTATTGATGTTGTTGCTATCATCGTGCATATTATATTAATCGACTGTCTTTTTCGATCCACTTGATGGTCAAGGTCTTCCTCTGGATTTCCCAGGTGTATTCATTCACACGTGGCGTGTTCCCTTCCAGTCACGCCGGCATATTTTCGTTTTTCATCTTCTCTCGTGTTCTGTTTGGTCTCATTCGTGATCGCTCTTTTATTACGGGAGTTAATCTATCATTTCCTTTCGCACGGAAATTCTTTTTGCGTTAGTTCTCGGACGTAAGTAAACAATTCAAATCCCGAATGCGAGCATTTTATAAAATCATCAATTCAATCGTATTAATTGAGTTTATTTCATTTATTTTATTTCCTTCATATGTACTCATTTCATTTGTTTTATTTGTTCCATTTTATTTATATTACTTATTTTATTTTTTGATTTTGTCTTTATTTATTTCCTTGTTTGATTTATTATATTTACTCTAATTGTTTCCATAATACGTTTCTATATAGCAATCTATCCATCTGTCAGTTAATGTTCTCAATCTTCCTCTTTTTATTCGTCCACTTTCCATTTATTATTTATTAATTCCGGTTTCATGTCTTTTACTTTTAGTTTTATGTCCGCTCCAATCCCGTTGCTTTTCCCCCTCTCATTCCTATCTTCCATTGCCTTCGTTGCTCTTTGCTTATCATTCGTTTTATCTCTCTCCCTTTTCCTCCATTTCGCTCACCTTATCCTCCCGCCCTCTATCCTTCCATTTCATAATCTCCCCTCATCTGCTTCTCCAATACTCCCCCCCCCCCACTCTTCCGTTTTTCGCTTTTCCTAACCACCCTTTCCGCTCCCCTACTTTCTTCTCCGCAACGTAATTTCCTATTTCGGTCCGCAGCCGATAGTAGTTCGACAGGGTTTTTCCAAGGCTGTAGCCATGGCAACCGGGAGGGAATTGATACATAAATCTTCCGGCCGAGACGTTTCTTCTTTTATCCTAGGAAACGTGAGGGACGACGTCTA
The DNA here is from genome assembly GCA_028673005.1 of Tanypteryx hageni. Lineage (NCBI taxonomy): Eukaryota > Metazoa > Arthropoda > Insecta > Odonata > Petaluridae > Tanypteryx > Tanypteryx hageni. The sequence goes on along the minus strand of CM054118.1, from coordinate 19,317,869 downwards.
GATACGGATCGGTGCGTGTTGACGGTCGAACGTGTTTGGAAAAGCGAATTTTATAATACGATGAAAATGTCATTCTGAGTTCCTCACCGCATCCGACTGGGACCATTTTTCTTTTGTTTTTCTTTTCGATCGTGAGGTTTCGGTCGTGCAATTAAAATTCCTCGTGGGTTCATTTCGAGAGTTTTCCCTCGAAACAGACAGTTTGATCGTAATGCCTCTAAGGTTTATGTTTTACTTACGGCCTAAATTGCAGGTTTATTTTCTAAATGGATGCGGTAAATAGTAATCGTAGTATGCTCTACGGGACGAGGCATGAAGATTATAAGTTCGTTTGAAGTGAGCTGTTTAAATTCGATGAAATCATCCTGGGTGATACTTTTCGAGAATTTTCCATGAATTGATGCGTTTACGTTGATTATACCATATGATATTTATATATGCTGCAATTTCAGCTTTTATTTCAGATTTATCTAAATAGACGTGTTAATGTGCTATATAAAATATAATCAACGGGTATTTCCTGAGAAATCACCGGAAAGATCTTATTTTTGATGAAAACTAACATTTGCAATGGGAAATTTAACGAATTAATTGGAAGTGTTTTAATAGCATTCTCGTTCTACTTTTTTCTTGTAGTTTTACCTCCTAAGCGAAAAAGTATTTTGGAAGCACGAGGTCCTTCGATTCTGAGAAGCGATTCGACATAATTTAAAAATAACCGTCTTTCCGCCACTTTCGACGGTTAAATCGTTGCGTTACATTCTCGTATTGCAACCTAATTGTAGGTCTCAGCCTTTAAAAAAATATACATATCTTCCGCTAGGGTAATCAATCCCGTTTTCCCGGGTAATTACGGTCTTTTCTTCCATTCAGACTCGTGTGTGTTTTTCTGCGGAAAAATGAGAACTTCTCGATTTTCCGATTTTCTTTGCCATCCCTTCAGCCGAAAATGCTTATAGTTGACTCAACGCCTGGCATTTTTCGGCAAGAGAAAAAAAGAGATTATAATCAGCCATTTCGATTCAAGGTCTCCCGTTTTTTCGCGTTTTTCAGATGCTATTTTATCAATTGCAATACGGTTTAACGGATGCCGCGACATCAAACTCTTTCCCGAGTATCAAACTTCTTCATGGGTCTCTGTTAACAGTTTTTCTCATGTTCCAAAAGGCGGAGAAAAAGAAGTATATAGCAGCCACCCGCCAAATGCGGGTCTGTGCGTGCGTGTGTTCGCGCACAAGTGTGGGAGACCCGTGGCCTTGGGCGAGAGACAAACTCGAGAATCCCTCCGCTCTCCCCACAACGTGAAGGAATCCTTTGGCAGTAGCTGCGACTTTTGTATTTTTTTAGCATTTCTCTTTTTCGCTTCGCTCCTCTCTCTCTCTCTCTTCCATTTTTATTTATTTTTTCTGCGCTTCGCTTTCGACCGCGTTCGGCCCTGACGACCGAAAAAGCGAAAGAGCTGCTGCGGCGCGTTCGCGTTTTTTCGGCGTAGTTGGGTTTTTATTTTCTTGCGAACTTTTGTCCTCCTCCTCCCCCTACTCCTTTCCTCCCCCTCTCCTCCCCCTTACTCCTCCCCCTCCTCCTCGCCCTCCTCCTCGCCCTCCTCCTCGCCCTCCTCCTCGCCCTCCCCTCCTCCTCCCCTCCTCCTCCCCTTCTCCTCCCCCTCCTCCTCCCCCTCCTCCTCCTCCTCTTCTCCCCTTCTTCTCCCCCTCCTCCTCCCCATCCGTCGCCGCGTTGTATCTCACCTGTTCTTTTCTCCCTTCGACTCTCCTCGAGGATCTCCCGTGCGTGTCCCATTTGCGCTCGTGTTGTTTTTTTTGTTTGTTTATCTCGGGGAGGAAACGGAGGGAGCGGGATCCCGTCCGAGGACGAAGAGGAAGGAATTTTTATGGTTCGCCTGCACGTTCATTAAGGGAGCGTTTCAATTACCGCATCTTCCTGTTCTTCAATGATGCGATCAAAAAGTGATAGAAAATGCGGCTTCTGTTTGGTTTTTGGGTCTTAATTTATTCGAGGATTGGTTCCATCGATCCCCGCAAGAAATCATCTGTCGATTAAAGATATGTTATACGAAACAGTTCAGTCCTCGAAAAAAAAATAATTTCTGTGATGGGAAAAAATCATTTCAGCGGTGGAAAAAAATCTTAATTCGTACAATTAAGTGGCGGCATTATGTATGTATTTTCTCAACTATAAGAAGTTTTATTTTCATTTTCTTGTTAACCAAAGTTTGAAGATCGTCTTATATTTGCGAACATATAAACGAATAAAGAGAAAACAGTGGCATTGGTTATGTATGGGTATAAATCTCATATTTCCACTACTCATTGCGATGACATATTTCAGAGGTTTAAATACAAAATAACTTCAAAAATCTTTTTTAATTTATTTGCTTCAGAATACCTTATAAAACATTTTTCCTCGAATTAGCTTCTGTAAAGGAGGTCCGCTTTATACTCGATGTCGTCTTGTAGTCGGATAAATAGGGTATGTCTGTGTGCGTGTGTTAGGAACGCCAATGGATATCTTTAAATTCTCCGTTGCAGTACAGTATCTACAGTATCTATGTAATATACCGACAGGTATGAAAAGTTTTTCTTGGTGATCAATTAACGCCCCTTCTATACCATACAGTCATATTTAATACAAATAAATTAATACCATAAATATTAATATTTTAATTGATTATTTCGGCAACATATCAAACCTTTATTAATCATAACTCATTTGATAATGACAGCTTTATGTACTAAAAATGAATAGTAAGGCAATTAAAAGATTGGACTAGTTGATAATTCCTATTAAGTTGTAAAGGCAGTTGGCGCGGAAATGTTATCTTTATGTTGTGATTAATATTAAAAAGTAGTAGCGATAAAAATTTAACGAATTCTCATCTCTTAAGTGCTTTTTCGAACACGGTAATTATCGTAATTGCAGTATCACTCATGTCGTAAGATCGCTTTTAAGAAAAACAGAAAGTTTTACAATGGCGCCCTTGTATCTGATTGAACAGACTTGAGCTTAGAGAATTTTTCTCCGGGCGAAGTTGCCAAATTGGGCGTCGTGACCCTCTCTACTTGCCAGGTTTTTAGCTCCTTCGTGAAGAGATGCGGGTATTTTAAGACGAATTCACGGAAATATACGCGATAATCTCGTCTCTTATTTGAATGAGAATGCCGTCGTAACCGTTAAAAACGGCGTATGCTTCAGAATTGCTTATTTAAAATGCCATTTTTTCTATCATAATTAATTAGCATCGCGTTACATAAAATTCAGCCCTCCTGATTTAATGCAGCTGTAAAATCGTAAGCGCATCATCTCAATTTCGCGTGGAAATGTGAAATTGAATCCTTTATTTCCTCACGAGGCAACTCGTTGGGGTATGCCATTATTATTATGCGAAGATCTTAGTTCTGAATGCTGACGAGCAAGGTAATATGGCGTTCGTATTTGTTCCTATGGCGGGCAACGCAAAACCTCCACGTCTTAATCCCGTATCCTTCAGGAACCCTTAAAAAGAGCATGGGGATGAGTAATCAAAACTTGTTTCGTTCTTCCGCAGCCCGCGGTAACAGGTGCTTAGCAACATGGTACGCAACTGGAAGTCGTTCGAATTCCCTCTCACGTTTCATCTCTCCTTCAGCTCGGAAAACCCATCACGAAAGACGATGTTCATATCAATCCTTTCCGCAGCCATTCCTCCCTCCCCTTCTCTCTCTCTCTCTCTCCCTCTCTGTCTCTCTTTCCCTCTCTCTCTCCCTCTCTCTTTCCCTCTCTCTCTTTCCCTCTCTCTCTCCCCCTCTCTCTCCCTCTCTCTCTCCCTCTCTCTCTCCCTGTCTCTCTCTCGCTATCCTATCTCACGCCATTTCCCTCCCTCCATCCGTCCCTCGAAAGTTGTTGGAGAAGAAAAGTTAATCCCCCCCCATTCCTTCTCGAGGAGTTCCCTGGAAGTATATTTCTCTTCATCACCGCTCTCCATTCCAGGTTTCATCCCCTCCTCTCCTCGTCCCCTCCCCCTTCTCTTCATCTCCCAGATACTTATTCCCCCGCAGACTTATATTCCTTCTCCCTCTTCCCATCCGTATTCATATACTTCCTTCTTTGCACTCGCCCATCGCGCTCTCTACCTTTATCCCCGTTTATCTCTGTTTGTCCTCCTACTCTCGTTATTTCCTCCATTCGTCGCGTATTTTTCTTCGTTCCTTTCCCCTCCATTTCCGCCTCCAATTTATCTTCGTCGTTCCGTTCTCGGATCTCTCGTCGCGTTTCCAACTTCGCGCGCGTACCTTCTCGACCTCGTCTTTTGATATCTTCCTATTCGCGTCTTATCTTTCTCGCTTTATTCTCAAATCTCATCGCTCCCGAAGTTGGTTAATCTCTCCTATTCCACTTATCCTTCTCATTTCCAACTTGGCGTACTCTCACTCTGCTGCCTTCTTGTGCTGGCAAATTCCCTCTCTCCGTCTCGCTATTTATCTCGTTCTCTATGCAATGAATCAATTCCATCTTTGCTTCTCTCTTCCTTGCTCAATTCCTCCGATGTTCCTCTATTGCTACTTGTCGGTCTCCTGCTTACCTCCTCTTGCGGTTGTTATTTATCAATATCAATAATAAATACATTGTTTTCTGGCGATTATATAAAGTTAACTTGATTTTCAGTCGATGCGATTTTATGTACCTTGATCCTTTAAAAAAAGTTAACTGTAATAATATGTCATAACTATAAATATCTGATATTAATATAATATGCTTTATAGTAATTTCTGTGACTAGTATTTTAGACGTCTTTGCTACTTGGCTGATAGTCTACATCTGTGTTTTTCAACCTTTAGCTTTGGCGACACACTTTTTAAATGAACCAACTCCCGCGACACACCATAAAATAAAAAGTCAATTTTCTTCGTTAAAACAACAAAAATACTTAAAATTCCTCATTTAACAATAACTGCTGCCCCAAAACAATGACAGTGCATGAGTAGCCAAAAAACGTTTCCGTATCTGCTGTATTTTAATTTTTTCTAATTTTCGCGACAAAGCTTGACCTTTTATATAAATTTTCGCGACACACCTGGACCTCGTCCGCGACACACCGGTTGAAAACCACTGACCTACATACTTCTGACTCCCTAGGATATAAAAAAAAATCGAATTTCTTAGCGAGTAATTCAGAATAAAAATGATCCGCTCTGTTAAAAATATGTAAATTAAGAATTAGTGCATTCGGTAGATTCATATATTTAGCCAGAATAGGCAAATGATTCACTTACATGGAACTCTGAAGTGGCTGTAATGGCTGATTCACGCATAGCTGAAGATGTGTCATTGGTTTCATTTTCAGATGGCCGAGCATAACTTCTTTCTCTCTCAAAGTTTCACGATCCGTCACTTCCGTTCGTTTTTACGTCTCAATTTCCGCAATTTATTGTTTTAACGAACTTCACATTGAAGAAAGAGATTTCGAAATTTACGACTGAATTTCCAATTCCTTTGTCGAAATTAACGTTGATTTTTCTATCGTGAACTTTCTCGTACCACTTTTACTGTACTTACTCTCATCATATCTGCATATTTTCATGAAAAAGTTTCATTTTGAAACCGTTTGTAAAATTCAAGAGAGTTGCTGTCTTTTGGTAAATCTGACACTCATTTTTAAGCCGAGTTGTTTGCTTTAATATTTGAGGATCGCTACGTCTCTTTGGAAAATACCTAGGATCTTTTGAAAATTATTACCATTTCAATCTTGACATCAAACTTGTGTGAGAACTTCATAGTACAAGCAACGTCTTCTAGTGTGCGTTTTGAGAATAAGAGTGTGTAAGACAGCTAAAAAGGCAGTTTTACATTAAAATTGAAAATCCAAAGGTTTATGATGTTCCGTTTGTGACGTTGGAGACTTTCGTAAACATGAAGGATAATTATACTCCATGTATGGAATTCACAGAGATTTCAATGACGTAATTTAGGGGGATGCGTATTAAATGGTATCGAAAAATTGGACGGTTCTTGAATTATTATCTGCGTAACTATAAGTCGTAATTACATGGTCTCGCAGCATTTTTTTTGGTAAATTTTGCCCTCTGTTCGAATAAAATTTTAGTCTATAGGTACCTCACAGATCACATAGAAGATTGGGAGGGAAAAATGTTTTGTTTAATTGTTGTTTTCCGACAGAATTGTCATATCGACCGATGTAAACAAAATATGCAATGTTTTGCTCGAGATTTTCTCAAATTTTTATCTCCCAAACTAGAGTTGGTCTCGCGGACTTTTTTGTGGTAAATGTTGCCTTATATCTGCATAATCTTTTTAAATGATACCTCACAGATCATATAAGAGCGTGGGAGAAAAAATGGCATTTAATTGTTGCTTGACGGGTGCCATTTAACGAGATACGAGTTACGTACGTGCTTACGTAAAGTGGAACGGATGCAGTTAAAAATCATGATTTGGCGATAAATTTTAATAAGGATCACCAGTACTTAATTAAATAAAAATCTGCCTAGTAGTTCCAGAGATTAAACATAAGGACGGACGGAGACGTGCCCTTAGAACGTTCCGCTATTACCACTTCGCTTGTACAGAACACCTAAAAATTGACGCGGATGTTATTTCGGAATATTAATGATACCATCTCTTCAAGGACAAACCAAGGAAGAATCTGTTATGCAAGGACGGCAGTAACGCGAGTATGACATTCAACTCCCTTTTTTATCAACAGCGAACTAGAAAATTGCAGTGCCTTCTCACAACCCAAACACTCGACATTTCAATGCTTACTTGAAAGAAATTTCCGAGGCATTATTTCATTAAAGCATTGCATTCTATCTAGCGACATTACCGTTAAGTATGGTTTCATTGATATGTTTGTGGAAAAGGAAACGAGTTTATCTTGTGAGTTAATGCACAGCAATGACGTTACCGCACCCCCGAGGAGGTGTTTAAGAGCGACAAGTGAAAGGGACATGACAAAACCACGTCTTCATTCATCCAACTAAAGCATTCTCATACATCACGTCCACTTGTTCCAGCCTCCAAGACTCCACCTACGCTTGTTACCAACTTTTAGTTCCCGCAATGTGACTCGGATACTACCCGCATTTAATCCTCACAAAACGAACTACGAACGAGGTTTCTTCGTAATCTTCTATAGTATTTACGTATTTGTTTGTTTATATATTAAGATATTTGTGCCTCTATAATTTTATATGTTTACCTCTGTTTTTTCATATTTATATTGTTTTAAAATTTTGGGTTTAATGTTTTAGTTTATTTTTGCATTGACGCGTTTTTGTTTTCAAATAATCCCGTTTAGATCGTCCGTCTTTATAAATCTTTTCTGTCATATATATCTTGACATTAATTAACATTTATAACAACTATTTTTTTGTATTTATTTGATCTTTTTAATTTAAACAATTATTATTAGTACGTTTGCTTGCCAGCTGCCTCTTGCCTTTTATAATTCCCTGTATATCGAGCTTCTGAATATTAAAACCAACGAAAGGTCTATGACTTCCCATGGATTACCGTCTCCCTCTCCTTACCTACTTTCATTCGCGCTATGCATCGCTCGCTTCTGCTTCATTTCAGCACCGATCCCTCAATCGCAACACGCATTCCCAAAAACACCCTCTTGAAGACACATTTAATCTCATTTCCTCCCACGCTCCTTTTTATAACAGTACTTCACTTTTAATACTTCCTTCCTTGAGTGGGCGAAGTTTAATTAAAACAACCCCTTCGAATGCAAAAATCCAGAAACTTTTTCTTTGGGGAGAGAGGGCGTTTAAACCTCTTTTCTTCTGAAAATGTTTCTTCTTCCGGTTTACCAAGACCTCTCTGGAGGAAAATTTTCGAGTCGAAAATGTTCGCGTCGAATAGAACTCTGCGGAAATCCCAAGGCAATAACGTGGTTATTCTCGAGGAATGCCATAATTGCGGAAGAGGGAGAGAGAGAGACGGGTAAATCTCCAAAGGACTTTTTCGTATTTAAGAGTTACCGAGAAATTATTCTTGGGTGGGACGTCAAAAGCGTCCTTAAACGGTTTTTAATTGAAAATGTTTAAGAGATAATCCCGTCATTCCTCGAATATGAACGAGGAAATTTACATAGTTCGTCCATGATTTTCGTATCCTTGTCGCGTGGGGGAATGTTGGAGACGAGGATTAATTGGAAGAATTCGGTTTAAATGATGACGTTTTAATGTTTCCTGTTCGAAAATTCAGTGATTTACTTTCTTAGCAAGAAGATATTCATTTAGGATCTTGGTTACCCTGGCAGGCAACTTTTTCAGTTGCTAATTGATTTCCATTTCTTTATTTTTCATTATATTTTAAACACTAAACATTTGATATTTTACTTGGATGGGCACGCCCACAACGATGAAATACGTGAAATCGATTGCAGGACTCGGTTATTTCTGAGGACAATACGAGATCTTATCAGGAGAGTCAAAAGTGCGAGAGAAAATTGCTAGGTAGGATTTGGTGCATTGGGCCCCCTGCCAACCACCTCTTTGATAAATTTTAGGGTAACAAAAAGTTGTGTAAGAGATAGTAAACAGTATCATAGACAATCACAGGCATCCTTTCCAGCAGCGAGATTCGAACCCGCGACATTAGTATCAGCAATCAACCCACTTTTACGTGTTTATTATTTCTTCAAGCTAAATAACGATAAAAAATTCTATATGAGAGAAAGGAGACTACGGTGAAAAATTTAAATTTACTGTAATTTTTTTTTAATTCTTCAAACCAAACTCCTAAACCGTACGAATTATTCTGACTCGTACGGTTTAGGAGTTTGTTTTAAAGAATTTTTTTTTATTTCTTTAACTGTAAATTTCAACCAAGACTTGTATTCTCACACGCACTGTACTTTAGTGACTCACCGATTAGCGTGTAGCTGTAAACGTACTCAAATGCATTTCAGTACATCATTACTTCGTACTGTTGTACTTCGGCTGGAAACTTAGTTTTAAAAAATACAGATTTTAATTATCAACAGGTTACTTTGAGTTTAGCCGTCATAAAAACGTTTTTGCCTGGTTTCATAAAAAATAGAATTAGCATCGCTCTTACGACCTAGAAGCGCTCGTGTCTCTCCTCTCATGTCGAAATCGGATAATTTTTTGGGTTAATTTCACTTGCATAATGCGATAATAAGGCGATTTCAAGGTGAGCTAAATTCATTAGTTCTGCTACGTGGAATCCAGATACGGAAAAAAACGCGAGTCGAGGGAACGTGAGAATACTTTTTTTTTTAAAGATGTCATTGAAAGTAGCCAGGACGTTGCGTTGTCGGAGAAACAACGCCGGATATATTATCCCAGAAAACGAAACCAATTTCCATTATCCCGGAAGAGTATTTTTTATTGGCGGTTCCGTTCGAAGCAATGGACTTTCTCGAAGTGATTTTCGGCAACCATATGCGGGTCATCCGTGGACGGCGATGCCGATTGCGATCGGGTCACGCGATTTAAAAAAACATATGCAAGCACGACGAAAGTGCCCCTAAGCGATCGCAAGTGCCTTTCAGGATGAGTCCGTGGGAGAGTGTCGGCAACGCGTAATTAATGAGCATGAGATGGTCGTCTTTACGTAATCTCCAGGTGAAACAATCTTAGGAAAAAAATGGAATTAATTTATGCTCGTAACTCCCTCCCTTCCTAATAATATAGCTTCACTTCCATCCCACATCACAGGTTTTTAAAAATCATCAAATCCTCTTTCCCTTTCCTCCTTTACATCATTTTATGTACTTATTTTATATGATCCTCTCAATCTTTAAATATTGCTATCAGTAGGTTTCGCAGGTTTTTCACACCCCCCTTCTTGTGCGGGTGTTTTCCTGCAGTTGGGTTTTTCCCATGGGATAGTACTTTAATTTTCCCTTATTTTTTCCCACAAACAACAAATCTCTATCTCTTTCAATTTCCAAAAATGCTAACTTGGCATTGTATTTTTGTAGCAATTTAATTTAGGCAATCTTTTATTTTATTTTTATTCCTTGTTACTTTCTTCCTGTTTGTAACTGACAATGGGTTAGATGGAAGAAGAGACTGCTTAGTCTCAATCTCGCCCAAATAAAGACGGATATCTATCTATTTCTTTTCCTCTATCACCCCCCTGTCTCTCTTTCTTTGTAAATTAAAGGAATGTAGTCTGTCAATAAATTGTGGAATTTCTTTATAATGATAACAAATAAACTGCTTTGTGATTCATTCGCTTCGTTGTAAAATACAATCACTTTCCCACCATTTCTGGCTCTATTTTGCAGTCCTCCATATCTGCATAACTTCCATTTTTCTGTCCCTCTTTCCTTCACTTTCTCTCCCTCTCTGAAAAATTAAAAATATTAGTAACAAATCTTTCATCTTGCATTGACACAGGTTATGTTCTAGTGAGGGAAATAAATGCACAAGAGTGTTTTACGTCTTCCTCATTCTTCTTCTTTGTATACATACCTATCTCTAGCCCACTTTTTCTCTAACTCTTTAATCTTCTCTCCATTCTTTTAATCCCTCTCATCTGGAGACATCTCCTTTTTCTTCCAAATTCTTTTTTCTCCTCTTTCCTTTTTTCCCTTCTTTCTTTTCTTCTCCCTCTTCTCTTTCTTCCACTTTTCTCTTTCTTCTACTTTTCCCTTTCTTCTACTTTTCCCTTTCTTCTCCTTCATTCCCTTCTTTCTGACCCTTTTACCTTTCCATTTTTGTCTCCTATACCTCACCTCTATCCATCTCTCTCCCCTTCCCTTTCCTCGGAATAAAAACCTTTTCCCGTAATTACAGCTCGGAAACCCAACATTTGCCCTTCAGATCGTCTTCCAGCCGTAACACTGTCGCCCTTCCCATCACCTTTCTCTTCTCTCGCTCCCATCCACTCTTCCATCTCTCGCTTCGAGCGCAGGGGAAAGGGGGAAAATAGACTGGATTTGACGTGCGTGGGATAGCGTCCTTATATATATTTTTTATACGCCTCTTCCTTCCTTCTAGATCTTTTCCCCTCTATCTCTCATCTTCCTTCGTTTCTCTCTCTCTCTCATCTATTTCTCGAAATTTCTCATAGATGATAGAGGCATCAATCGCATGACCCCGAGAGCGCCTATTCACCACACGAAGGGACTCCAAAAACTGACCCCTTGAACTAAAAGTAGTATCGCGGAACCCGTTCTAGCCCGAGGATACAGCTCGCCGGTTTTTTTCCCGTCCCTTTGCTTCCTCCTCCGTTCTCCTCTTTTCCCTTCACTTATCTCCTTAACCTCCGCGGGATGTGATGTCATACCTTGAAGCGCTATTGGCGAAAGTTCAACGTACCTGGCATTACCGGCGGAAAAACACTGGGCTTTTTTTTGCCAATATTCTCGCGTGTTCTGCGTTTGTATCTCCGCGATAATTATTTTTTTGTGCCACCTCTGTCCTTGGATTAAATATTATTTTGAAATTTGTCCGTCTTTATTTTTTTGCCTACCTGTTTATTGTATTAGTATAGGTTCATGGACGCTTAATTGAAAATTTAGTCGTTTTTTATATTTATCCCTAATTATTTTACATATGTGCCTGCACGTATCTCAGCATTTAAAAATGAAGAGCGTGCCAACATTGCCACGTCGTTATCAGAATATAATTCGAACCTGTAATGTTTTAATTCTAGGAATTCTACGTCATAACTTTCTGCCTAACAACATCGGTTTTATTCTATTTTGCACGAACACACTTGTCTGCATGTGTGTGTGTCAATTAAGAGTTCATTTCACTTGTTTCCATGTAATTTTTTATAGGAATTCAAAATGAAAATCTCTCTGTTCTAATAATTATGATTATTATTTCATGCTCTTAAAATGCTTAAGCTAATTAGACAACGGCAATTAACCAAATAATCATCGTGCGAAGTCGTAGATTATGCAGCGGGAACAACTCGAATCATTAAATAAGACAACTTTTGGAGAGATGTATAATTTTTTAAAGGAATTGCTGACTAATTTAGTGGTTCATTTTTTTTATTCTAAGCTATAGTCTTCCGTAATAAAATGTTGCATTAAGTTACGTCTGGTTGAGCCAATGGAAATATTCAACGAGCATAGGTTGAAATACTCCATTTGTACTGACTGTGTCTCAAACACAATAGTGAAATTGTGGTTCTGATTGCCATGAATTAGTTCCATTTCTCGTTTCGTATACCTGTAAGCACCCATCTACCACTGGGAACTTGTGTCATAGTTTAGCTTTCGGAACGGTAGCTCTTCGTGAAGTCCTAAACGTGTTATCGGCTAATCTTTTCGCTTGATCCTTGACTAAAAGGATCTAATCTCCAACTAGCCAAAAAGTGTAACAGGATGTTAACAGTCGTATCGAGTTTTCCATAAAGTGTTTTCATAAGTGGCGCGCTCATTACTTTTAAAATTATGGAGGGTTACGACCCCAATCAAAGGAGCCGGTTTAGGAACCAATTCCCACATTACGTTATGCATAACTCTTCCCATCCCTCCCTCTCTCTCTCTCTCTCTCCTCACTCCATTCTTATCTATTTCTCTCCTTCCCCTTCTTTTTCATCACCCCCGTCACACACAGAACCACAGGAGGCCGGGAAAAATCGACGAAGTAGGCAGGGAGGGAAAAGGAAAGTGTTTCTGAAACAGGTGAGGAGACACGAGAACCGCCGGTGACTTCATCGCGGGCCAATCGCGTAGGAATGACGGCATCGACGGCCAATGAGCGAGAGACGGTGCTTTTCCAACCGCCTTTTCAAACGTGCAAATCGTGGAGATCCCCGCCAGGGTGTTTCCTTTTTACGTAACCATCGTTTCAGAGGCGATTAAATGAGGTAAAAGTTAGATCTAGAGGTGCTGAGAGGATAAATCCGGGATTTTTTTAACGATTTATAAGAGATAATAACGAGGGATTGAGGACGAAGGAGAGGTTCATAATGGATAGGGGTAAGAAAGTCGATCATCGTTTCAAACTTGGGCGAGTGCAGTAAAGCCAGCCAATCGATTAAAAATAAGCGCTCGTGAAGTTCATGAAAGCGGGTCAAGATACAGTAATTGAGATCAGAAGTCAAGCAGCCGTATGCTTCCCGCGATGCGATCCTTGAATTTTAACGTTTAAAACTCCATGTTTTTTACTTTCTCCATATACGTAGTATATGGGAAAGTATTCTACATCTACATCTACATATTACCCTGCAAGTCACCTTGACGGTGGATGGCAGGGGGTGCCGCGCACCAAGTTCCTAACTAATTATTATTCACTTATCTATTGTGGTCACGTATTGTCCTAGGGAAAAAGGACTCCTTATACCTCTTCGTCCTACTATCTATTTCGCAAATCTTGTCCTCATTATCCCTCCGTCCGATATACGTATTGAATTCATGAAAAAAATCGACTTCGAGATTTCAACGGAAGTACACGTTTTGAGGTCCCCTGAACACGTTTTGGCCATTTTCTCGATGATGTCTGTGTGTGGGTGGGTGTGATAGCTTTTTTGTGGGTGCTCTCTAACTCAAAAACTATTAATCAGGTCAACGTGAAATTTTATATTTTACATTTTTGTTAAAGGCATAACAACTGATTAGCTTTTGGCAAAAATCAGTCAACTGGAAGTGGGTGTTTACTCTTGTCACATCAATTTTTTATATTTGCTGTAATATTTCATTAATACAAAAATGTGGTGGAATAAACACTGTAGGAAATTTAATTTTCTACAACCTATGTTTGAAACATTTTCCCATATAATGCATTGTTTAAGAGATATCTTATATTTTTAGCTGCCACCACCACGCCTCCTACCGACGACTATTGTTAACAATTGATTCTTAGTTACGTCTTAGTAACGCTCCTTTTTCTTTTCGTAATTGTTGGAGCTTTGTGGCTATATCCAATATCAGAAGGCTATGGTTTGAGTTTATTTCTGTCCTTTATAAACTCTAAAATTTTCTCGCAGTTTCTTAAAATATTTATTATCATTTAACCTATTTGGAATTTTTAGAAATATTACTGATATGGAGAAAGTCATGTGGTGGCCACATCAGATTTTTATTTGAAATAATGAGGGGAAACATTGAGCGTTGAAATATTAACGCTAAAAATGTTTAAACTTGACTTTCGCTTTTATGATAGCACAGAATCTCCAGGTATCATCTGATGTAATATCTTCTGCGGTCCAGCAGTTAAGCATTCAAAGCTTTTAGTGCGAACTGCTCAGGCGTTCGCATTTTTGAAAGCGGCCCACCAGGCAGAGAAGCTTTCCGATCTCTGATTTAGGCCCAATATTTTACGTATTTTATTTACGTGCAAAGTAAGCCTTTTGTGGAATTGAGAAGGTGCTTTGGTTCATTTGGAATCGGTTTTATTGATGTTTATTTCACTCCTTTGACCATGGATGCATCAGATGCATAATTAATGCATCCACCTTAATTTATCGTTATCTGTAACTTTCCTCTTCCCACAAGGATTGCCTTGGTATCATATTCCACGGCTCCCGTGTAAATCTCGACGTTGGCACTTGCATTTGGAAATGGGCAAGAATAAGCATGGCAAAGATAATATGCGCTACCTCACTCCTGCGTCTAAACATATCGAGAATGGTTTAGGATCGTTATAAAGTAAGTACTTCTTTCCAAGATTTTTGCCAATATCTTCAATATGGGGCATTAGTTAAAAAATATATTATAATATTATTGATACGTAAAAGTAATTCCATGTAAAACAGATACATAATCCGTACACCTCAATAATAGGAAAGTAAAAAATAGTGGGAATTCGCGTCAGAAATATTTACGAACAAGTAATTTAAAATCGGCAGAAAAATGATTTCGAGTAAGATTTGGATCTCCCCGCCCCAAAAACGGCCTTTTCAAAATTCTGCCATCCTCCGCCATCTTTCCGAATGCAAAAGTGGAGGTTATCTCCAAGGTAGATAAGAGAACGCGCTGGGAGGATAAGTAGGGACGTTGGATCGGGAAAAAAAAAGGTTCTGAAATTTTCATGGCACCAAAAAACCCTTTCTGTAATACAGGGCGTTCTTGTTTCGCCCCTCTTCACAGTGAGTGACTGGGTCTGTGAGGCGCCTATAAGTGAAAGACCTTGGCTTCGAGAGCACGCTCCCTCCCTTCTTATTTCTCTCTCTCTCTGCTGTGCGGACATGAAAGCGAGAGGCTGTCTCCATTTTTTGCCCCTTTCCGATACCCTCAGCCGCCCACTCCGGCAGTAAGAAGTTGCCCCGCCAGACGTCGCCACCTCCACCCCCCTCCCCTCCTCCATCTCGCTTCGCTTTTGTCTTCCTCCTTTTATTCCGTTTTTGTTTGTTCATTTTTTCTCGATTTCCCTTTCTTCTGTCTCTTCGTCCTCTTCCTTCCTTACCTCTCTCTAATTTACCATCCCTATTTTTCTTTTTCTCATTTCTTCATTTTTGAGTTATCTCCTCTCCTTGTAGCTTTAATTGACGTTTATGAGAAATTACTCGTCGCAATTTCTTTCGATGCTTCGCGTGACTTTTTGTTTTTATTTTTTTGTTTCCTGTTTCAGCCCAGCTCGCATTTTCATCTCTTGTTCATTTAAAAAGTGTTTCTGATATTTGTTTTATTGTTTTAATTTATTGCTCTATTTTTTGTTCTGGTTGTGATTTTGGAGTAGTTCTTTTTTATATATATCGTCTGACACGTTGCTCACTGTTGAGATGGAATCTTTTCGAAGTCGTTGATATCTCACTTTTGCTGAATACAAAGCATTTTTTTAATTTGTTTGCAATGACATTGTCACTCAGACGTCTACATGAAAGGAAGAATTCGGAATTGCGATCTTTCTGTTTGAAGAGATGAATTGCGAGGTGTAGGTAATGCAGGAATTATAGCAAATTAGAGGCCCATCTGAAACATCAACACTATTGCGATTGATTCTAAATTCTTATATATTTTATTTGGGCGTAAAAATTCCTTTGGCGTCTGTTATTTTTTAATGAAATTCACACAATATTCAATAGATAAAGATGAAATAATTACAACATTAAAATCCTTAAAGCCATCTTCTACTGTGAGACGCCTGTTTTTTCTAAAAATACATTCTCAGGCAAATACTACAGATCAGGGTTAGCCATTCTTACTTATCTTTGGAGCCGCATACGATAATATTCAGACTTTTGAGAGCCGCATGACACGCATTCTGTTCACATAGATTTAAGAACAATAAAACAACTTGTATCCGAAGAAATTCAGATATAATGCATGTCCCTTAGGCATCCCCAACACGTCTCAAGTCACACTACGTCATTGTGTTCTGTAGTGAAATCGCTGAAGTCTCTGAATGTAAATTTAAAAGAGCCGCATACTAAGTTAAAAGGGCCGAATGTGGCTCGGGAGCGACAGTTTGGCCACCCCTGATATAGATCCTTGAGCCATTCATTAGGACTTTTCGATAGTATTGAAAAATATAAAGTTTCATTTTTTCTTACAAGTATTTATTTTTATTAAAACGTCTTTTCTCTTTATCTGCAATGTCGCGTTCCTTCCACTCATTCCCTCGACTCAGTGCAGATGACATTATTTCCTTTTTCTGGTGCAACTTACAATTTGTAGGAGGAAATGCAAACAAAATTTAGACTCGTGTAAAATACGAGCAATAAAAATCATTCTAACGTATGTGAGAGCAGAGAGAAAGAAAATCTTCTTCGAACCATCAAATATTCGAGCTAAACCAGAGTAATCTGGGTTGTATAGTACTTTTAATGCCTCTCTTTCATTTTGTTTTACCGTCCGCCTCCGATGATTATCTGATCCTCCAGCTTTCTTCTCTTTTATCGATCCCTTCTTTCCCATAAATCCTCATCCTCCCTCTTCCCCAACAACCTCCTCTCCGAGTAATTTTCTCCACTGTTATCGCGTGTTTGCCCCACCTCTCTCCATTCCTCTTTCCCCTGTCCACTCTCTTATTCTCCCCCATCTCTCCCACCCCTCTTTCCAACTGCGTTCTCCCATTGTGAGCAAGAGAGGGTGAGAGACACTTCGACAATTATCCGGCAATAAATGCTAGAGACCTTGAATTCATGCGGCTCGTGAAAATGTCGCTGCGCGCATTTTTTACGCTCGCATCTTTCATCAGCATTCATTATTGCCCACATATTTGCCGTAATTGGTCGTGTGCCGACAAATGGGGCTTTAAAGGAGCAATAAATAAAGGTCTTTAGGGGGCGCTGAGCGATCTTTGTGTGGGTGTTTTAATATCCTACGATTCAAGGACCTCGGCTGTATGCGAGGATGGACGTCCGAATGTTTTCTTTTTACCTCCAAAAGTAAAATAAGCCTTGGTATTCGATATCCGATTTCATTGCTGGGAAATTGTCGAAGAAAAAATGAGGAAACCTCACTTACCGTAAATGAGTGATTTTGCTGTTTTTCTTGGCAAAACTCGTCGGAAACGGAAGGTTATTCGTTTCCCGTAATCTCCATAGGATTGAAGAGTTGAATACGTCATTCCTTGATTCTTTCGGTCGTATAAAGCTTCTGGAAAATATAGCAGGAGGTTTATTTTGCGAGTGAGAAATTTTGTTAATCGAAGGATTAAGTTACTTTTAATCGGAGAGCTTTTTGAAGATGATTCGTTCTGTATTTGCCTCCTTGCTTTCTTCTTTGAATTTACCACACGTTATTAATTCCCCTTCGTGGAATCTATGAGTTACGGCTAACCTTCGGATTCCACGATGTCCTTAACAGTTAAGGTAGTGATAACTTTTATTCCAAGACGTTTGCTTGATTAAAATTATATCTTCTTTCCTTTTTAGATTCATTTGGAGGTTTTAGTAGAGGAAGCAATGATTAGTTCATTGCTGACTGTAAATATAAATGAATTAATACGAATGAAATTCCCGGGAGAATTGTATTTTAAGTAGCCTCATCGAGCAAATGAGAAAGAGAATGTTATGAAATTTCTCTTTGTATACATCCTTGAAGATGACAGTCATAAATAAGCGTTAAAATTTTCAGAAATGCAGTTTCGATCGGTTTTACTTTCGATGAAGAATAATAGTATCCTTAACAAGTTAAAATCCAGTAATTGCCACTATATAAGTTTAAAATTTAAGATTACACGATAATAAATGATGATAAATTTTTGAAAAAGAGATAAATGGATAATAATAGCTACTTCAAATTTTCCATTCATATAGAAACGAATGGAACAATTCGTATTGATTTACTAATTTAATATTATAGTTCTCTATAAAGTTAAAAACAGATTTTTCTCAAATTCGGATACAACTTTGAAAAATAATACTAGAACTTTTCTAGGTAACAAGGATATTTTGATTGTACGTATATTAACCAAGAGAAAGGGCAAACGTGATAATTTTGCAAAAAGGTAATGTTTTTAAAATAAATTGTCGATTTTTTGGAATCCACTTCCAATTAATCCCCGCTGTCGACGGGCGACTCCTACTTAATCGAAACGAAAATCTTTTTTCCCAATATTTTTTACGGCTAATATCAGAGCTATCCAACTGATCAATCGGACGCGAGCCATAAGGAAATATGGACAATTTACGACTGTCCTATCGCTAAAAAAAATCGCTACACTTTCCTTTTTCTCACTTTCTCCCTTTCCTCTTGTTATCTCTTTCCCTTTCACATTCGATTCGCGTGACTTCGCGAGGGAGAAAGAGAGAGATGTTCACGTGAGAGTCGTATGCCCATCCGTGAATCCCGATGAGGTCGAATTGTTCGAATTGGTGCTCGTATTAGCTCTCTCCCGTCCGCGGGACACACACACACACAAACACCCATATTCAATCTCTTGCACATGCGAGAGTCCGTGTCTGCGTGAGCGTGCTTCTGTGCGCCGCGGAGTAGTCCCTTTAAATCTTTTAATTGCTCCCTTCCTGTTTATAAAATAGTTTCCAATTGGTGCACTTGGTCTCGCTTGTTCATGACGGTGCGTACCTAAACGAACCTTCCCTTTTGAAAACTACAGATGGTGCCAGCTGCGGTCGTTCGCGTGGTCGCAGCGTTCGCTTAATTTACGCGGAGGAAATTTTGTTCTATTTGCTGTGGCGTTCCGTGCGGTTTTTTGGACATCTAGCGTAAGTTACCGCCACAGCTAGAACGCATTGGAATACATGAAATAAATTATTGGCGAAAAGATAACATAGTAAATTGGACACATGATGACAGTGTTATATAAATTATAAATATCTTTTCTCGAAAATATTAAAGTCGATGTTTTTGTCTTATGTTTTTTAGCTTACCCGGGGGAAAAAGCGTTCCGTAATTATTTTTAAGAAAAATTTCAAATGATAAACAGAATTTCGTGGCCGCGCCTATTGGGAACAATTTTACATTTATGCTGGTTTAGCGCACCAAAATACTTGGTTTTGGTTTTGCCTCTACCATTGAAAACAGAGCAAACATCCATTTTTGTCAGGAGAATTTCGTAAAATGGTCAAGTACGTAAAACCATGCAAGTTTTTATAGGAAGCGAGCGAAAGTTATCGATAAAAATGTGTCGGATATTAATAGAAAAGCGAAAAAATTCTTGACGATTATGAAAAGCGTCTCAAATTTGCCTAAATCTCCAAAAAGAATCCAATAACCCAAAGCTAAGGAATAAAATTGTTATTAGCCACATAATGTGGAAGCAGTGGTTACGTAGTATACATCTTCCCGTTTTGTAGTCTTGAGTTAAAATACTGCCTCCGATACGAACTTCGTTTTACGCATGGATTAGCTTAATCCATTCAGCTAAAAATAAATTATCATTATCATCAAATGCTCTGATTCCCGAGATCTTGAGAAAATTAATTTATTTCTCACAAAGTTTTTCATTCGCGAGTTAGTATTTAGTACTATGTTTTTATGTTCCTTTTCGAATTGCCAGTATCGATTAAATTAGAAAAAATAACGACTCAGTGCGTTGAGTTATTTTTTGATTGGCGGATACATCTCCGGCCTCCTTCCGGCTTCACTTGTGCCATTAATTGAGCTCAGCGCACGAATTAACAAATCGTGGAGGGTGGAGGAGACTTCGTGTTCCGCACGCAATCCGCACACACGAGATGAAGACCTCCTTCACAATATTTATACTTCGGTGAAGTTCGGCTCATTTCCTCTTGGACGCCATAAAGCTTAATAGCCTTGTTCTTAATCTCCTTTAATCTACCCATTTATTCCGCTCAAGTTTCAAAAGCGAGTTCGCGGAGGACGTCCAGCTTTTGTTTTCAGCTGAAACAACAACCGCTCGTGACAGAAATAAAACGCAAGCTTCTTTATTTCTTGGTAATTTTGGTAAGGATTTCTTTTTTGTAATAGTATGAAAAACTGTTTCGTGTCATGGCCTTGTTTCTTAATATAAAACTCGATTCAAGTTTTATCCTGCTTACGTTTCAAGTAATCGTGAAATAATTATCCTTAATTTCAAAGTTAGAATATGATCACGTGAATATTTGCAGGAATTGTTCGGAAAAAACACCTTTATGAAATTTCGATTAGTTACAAAAAATGTTAAAGATAAGAGAAAAACCATTCAGAGTCTGAGTTTAAAGTTGACATGCTATGTTCTTATAATAATTTACAAACCGAATTACATCTCTCTGCTGATACACAACAAGAGTGGAAGAAGAGATGTTCTCTTTATCCGACGGGGATATAACAATAGAATAAAAAATAGTTTAAATTTTCTCGAGGAAATAACAAAAAGCGATTCAATTATTTAGGAAGTATTCGTTTACTCTTCGTGTTTTAATTTTTTATTTGGACCAATTTTTGCGCAAACTCTCCAAGTTTAAATTAAATTTAAATGAAATATTAGTAATCGTTCCGGGTCACTTCTTATTCTCCACCGATTAGCTTTCGAGATTAGTTTGCGAGATAATTTCGCGAAGCAATTTGGTTTATTTTTCTGGGAATTAATTTTTTCTCCGTGAACCGTTGAAAAATGAGCTGAGAATTTCGGAAGTAATTTCGATGAAATTCGAGGTAATGTTAATTACTGTTAGCGGGACCCGTTTGTACCGTAGAGAAGTTTTTGCGAGATTGCAATCTATGAAATTAAAGAAATGATAAAAAAATCCTCGCTTTTTTGTATTAAATAAGCATAGCAAAATTTCTCTTCACAATTTGTTGACGATCTACAGTTCTATTTCGAACTTAGGATTAAAACAAAAGAGTAGATTCCAGGGGCGGATCTAGAAATTTCCAAAGGGGTGAGGTCGCCACCGTCGTTCTTCCCCCCCCCTCCCTCCCGTTGAATC
Source organism: Tanypteryx hageni (assembly GCA_028673005.1). Lineage (NCBI taxonomy): Eukaryota > Metazoa > Arthropoda > Insecta > Odonata > Petaluridae > Tanypteryx > Tanypteryx hageni. The sequence continues at coordinate 19,296,638 of CM054118.1, read as the reverse complement.
CGCCTCTGCCGACGACCCTATATTTTGAAGACCCCAGATCCTATTTCCCTTGCCAAACAGACCTAATCTGCGGCGTAGAATAAAGGAATTTTGCGCAGAATGAGTTTAAGAATGCACCCAGTGGAGAGCAATGGGGGAGGAGGGGGACGGTCCCCCCTCCCCTCGGATCCGCCACTGGTAGATTAATTATCTTTTCACGTGTAACAAACACCAACGCTCTCCTCCAAGTAAAATCTTTTCACCTGCCGAACCTTATGTCATTGCTAATAATTTTGTTTAAATTAACTTTTGTTTTCGAATTACAGTGTCGTAGCTAGGATATGACGAAGGCGGCATTTTCCATAGCTCCCGCTGAAAAAAGACACCAGCGATCCCGAAAAAATGACGAGTTTATTTTCCCATAAATAAGGATTAATTTAATACTCAAATTTTAAAAATTTTCTCAATAAAAATGCTGTTATTCTTTATTTAAAAAGGCAGGGGAAAAAATGTTGTGTTCCCGAAACTTTTGCCGTAGGCGCCATATCTCCCAGCTGCGTCTCTGCCAAATTGCATTTATTACAAGAAGTATAAATAATATATTAAAGGATTATTAACAATACCCTCAGTTACAAGCATTACTCAATTACCCTCAATATATTTTTTATTTTTTATGTTTGGAATTGCACAGAACCACAATTTTCCAATAAATTTAAATGAACATAACATAATAAGTACCCAAATCTTTCCTCTCATGAAATACCAAACATGGAGAGCTACCAGCCCTTTGAAACGTAATATATTAAGGGAGACCTATTGGAAGACAGAACAAATTTATGATGTTTTTTCCGCTTACGTGCATCCCCCGGACCTATTTTTTTTCTCTCGTACGCATTCGTGCGGAATTCGCCGAGAGATATCTCTTTCGAAGCCCCAAATACGTGTATACCTTTGCAAATGACGCCCACCTCTTAAATTGTAAGAGATCTGCGTGATTCCGCGCCGGTCTATGCTTCACTTCGCCCCTATTCTCCTCCGTACCGTTCCCGATGCTTCCACCTTTGTCTTCTCCCTCCCACGTTCTTATTACGTCCCTCATTCTTCTCCCTCGCCTCTCTGTTATTGCGCGCATGCCCCGTCCTTTGTTTCCAGCCGTTGAAAAAATCCCCTCCCTCCCGCCGATGCTCGTTATTTTACCCTTTTCGTTTTTCTCGTCCTTACGCCCACGTTGATATCCGCCCTCGCCGTGAAATTATGGTACTCTTTGAATTTTTCATAAAGCAACTATCCCGCACAGCTTTTTTTTATTTCTTCAATTCAGAACTCTCTCTCTCTCCCTTTTTCTTCCTTTCTTTGTCTGTCTTCACGCTTTCTTACCCAAAAGACCTCAACCTTTCTATCCTTACCTCACTTAAAGTCTCCCTCTTTCCCCCTCTCTCTTCCTCTCCCTTCCTCTCTCCTCATATTCCTTCATCTTTCCTCTCAATTTCGCCCTAAATTAAGTCGTTTGTCTGTCTGTCTGTCCCTTCCTCTCTCTCCTCTCCTCTTTCCATCTCTCTTTACCTCTCCCTGCCTCTATCCCTCTCGCCGTCTTCTCTCCATCCCTCTTTCTCCCTACATGTCTATCCCTCCCATTCTCCCTCTTATCTCCATCTCCCTGTCTTTCCCTTTTTATCTCTCCCCCCTCTCTCTCCTTCATCTCTCTGTCTCCATTCCTTTCTCACTCTTCCTTTCTCTACCTCCATCTCTCTCTCTCCCCTTCCTCCCCCTCTCTACCTTTCTCCTCTCTCCCTCCATATTTCTCGCTCCCTCTCTCTCCATCCCTATCTCTCTCTGCCTCCCTATCTCTTCCTATTTCTGTCTCCATCTCTCTCCCCATCTCTCTAACACTCCCACTCTCCCTCCCTCTTCCCGCTTTCCTGCATCTCTCTCCTCAATCTGTATCCTGCCATAATTCTTTCTCTTCTCTTCTTCTTTTGTTTCTTCCTTATTCCTTCCCCCGCCTCCATCGACTTCTCTTTCCTCCTCTCCTCCTCCGTTCTCTATCTCTGAAGGAAATGTGTGCCCTTCTTTATGGGAAGGTTGCGATAAATCTCTTTGACTAGATTTTTATCCCCGTTGAAAATTTTTCATCACGATAGAAGAGCGTCTTTGTTATTGTTCTATTAAAAAATATATGGCGTGATGAGGTCTTTTTCAGTATATTTTCCTGCAAATAAAGCAATTGATTCTCTTTTATATTCTGCAGAAAAAATGCGATAGGATAATCCTTATACTCGCCATAATGTGTTTTATATTTACATCTCGAAAATGTATGATATAGTGTTCAGCAATGGCACTACAATTGTAAATCTCTTAACTTTAAGTTTGATTGATTAAAATTTTAATCGTAATATAAGATCTTCAATAAAAGTAAATGATTTTTATATGGAAACCTTGAAATCTAAATCATGTATTTAACTGCATTTCCCTTTGAATGGATTCGTTATTAATATTAAGTTAATGGGTATTAATAAAAAAGTAGTTTCAGAATAGTTATAACATTTTTCACATCCAGGTTAGAATAGCATTGACCTTTCCAGACAGGTTTTTAGGTTTCATATTTTCAACGAGTATAAATTTAACTGCCTTTTTAATTTTTAGAGCAGAAAGATTATTTGTTGTATGTTTCGCAAAAAAGTAAGCATTAAGGAGTCGACCTCCAAAATTATACCGTCATTGCATTACGAGTTTTCTTCAGTCATAAACGCGAAGATTTTTCATATCAGTATTCATTTTCTTTCGAGTTTTCCAAATGAAAAACAAATTTAGATTATCACTCGTTAATGATTAAAGATGTGGTGGTTTGTTAATTTAAAATTGTATATTTTGATCATATCGACATTTCAAAGCAGAAAATTATTTTCTATGATAATGCGCTAAAAGGGTCAAGGGGAACGCGTTGGAAAAACTTAAAACCCCCGAGTAAAATTTTATAACCTCTCGTATTCTGTACTGCTGAAATAAACGTCCGTAAATCGAAAGTACGAAACACGTGAAAAATCTTCAGGGAAAGAAAAAAGTTAAAACGGAACAAAAACGTTAATGTATACGGACACGCGGAAAAAAGAGAAAAGTGATAGCAATCCAATTTTTCCGAGAATACTTGCAAAGGGACACATGCGTTCACTGCCTCCCTAAAAATCCCCCGAAAACACGTCCTTCTTTAATTTCCTCCGTTACCTGTCGCCCTTATCTAATGAGAACATCGTCGGGAATTAAGTTAACACTTTTGCGAAACCGTCGCAACTCTCGATCTCAAAAAGTAAACATGTTTTCTCGCTACTTATTACATTTCTGCGCCGCTGCAAAATTTCTCGGAAGCCTTGCGGAAGAAAAAACAGAATGACAGAGCCGGAAACTGACAAACCAAACCTGAATACGAGTGGAGAGAGAGAGGAATAGTGTGAGTGCTTTTGCGACGCAGTATTCGACCCTCTCCTCCGTCGAGCACCCTTAAAAAAATGAAATAGGCTTCGTTATCTTGCGGGCTTAAATGAATCGTACGCGGCGCGACTGCGCGTGTAGTTACAAGAAGAAGAAGAAAAGACACGAACGGAACGCGCTATTCTTCTTTTTTTCTTCGAACGAGTCAAAACAACGTCGTAGACGAGCGTAGTTTTATCCCGCAATAGCACGTTTTCGTGGGGTGTTTTCTTCGAGTGTATCGACCGAGACTTGTAAGGAGGAACGATTGCGAAGACGTCTTTTACGCAGTCGTCATTGTTTTGTTGACTTTCTTTTGTCAACAAGTGACGAGATAGAGAGAGCGAGAGCATAGCGCGTTAGAGTGCGTTATTGTTGCAGTTAGAAAAAGATAAGGAAGGGGGTAGGAAATGTTTTCGGTTTAAGAAAGACGCGACACATTTCTCTTCCACGCCTCGTTATTGTACTCGAGTCTGAGACGGTTCTTAGCGGTGGTCCGGAGACGGAATTAAACCTCCTCTCTCAAGAGTGTTCATTTTTCTCTCGTTTTATTTTCTTCTTTGGAGACGGCCTCAGCAACACCACCGCTGACTCTAGCCCTGGCCTCATTTCCTTCTCTCGGTGTTCAATTTCTTTTTCGTTTTCATCCCCTTCCCTCCCCTCCATTTTTCTCCAAGTATTTTTAGTTCATTTTTTTCGGCGAATTTCTGCTCCAGTATTACTGATGAATATCAGTACATATATCCAATATGAAATTTATTGTGAAAAATGGCGAAATTTAAATCAACGAAGTTGTTTTTTTCAGTCTAGGTGAAATGAAAGAAGGGAAAATATTAATCTTTTGGGCTGAGTTTAACTTATCAAAATCGTAGTGTTTTTATTTACATCGTTAATTACCAAGGGCCATGCGCAAAGGAATATTTTTGTAGCATTTATTGATTAAACGTAAATTCAAGTGATGAAAATACTCTCCCTTACTATATGCGATGTCTTCGAGAAAATCTTTCTTTTGATATTCTTGAAATCTTTTCATTTGATGTAAGGTGTAATAAGTTATGTTAGGTGTAGTTTATCGTTTTAACCACAGAAAAGTTTTTATATCTAAACAACAGCTTTTCAGCTAAGCCATTAATTCACAACGTTTTTTCCGAGAACAATACGAAATAGTAACATGAGAGTCAAACCCGCGAAAGAAAATTGTTAGGTTTTGGTGCATTGCGGGGTAGCATGTGGATGCTTTGATTCTTTGGCAAATTTCTTGTGCTTAACGTAGTACGCTCCTTTAGTAGAAACGAATTTCTCATACTTTTATCGCAAAAAAAAGTTAACCGCCAATTCCGCAAATCTATGAAACTACTTAGAGGTACAATTACGTGAATGAGGGTTAAGATCCATTTGTTATTTTCAAATGTGGGTTCTAGGATACGACTCCCCTTGTTCCATTTAATATTTGCACATTGAATTGTTGCGACGGCGGTAAAAAAAGAGTACTATCGGTTCTTTCGAGGCTGAGATTTTTCACCAGTTTTCTCCCGAGTACATACATACATTTCTTTTCAACTCTATTTTCTCCCTTACTTATACATTTGTATTAAAGCCAATTTTAACAACAGAAGAAAGGTGCGCACTTCCTGCGTGCAAAAATGCAAGGCAGAGGTGTTCTTTATGAATTGTGTAATTCTTCAACAGAAAATAATCGTGCTCATCTTATGGCTGCAAAAATTCGATAACTAGCACTTGAAAAATACTTGTTTCAGGTATCTCCAATAGCCACAACAAGGTTATAAAAAACAAATGCGTATTCCACCCTTTCCCCCTCCTTCTTCACATATATAAAAACAGAAATACTAGTAACCGTGTTCTTTTAGAATATATTTTTGGTGAATTGCCGCTGAAGACGGCTGCTCTGTAGCCGAAATGCGCGTCTGGTTTTTCATTACCTTGTTGCGGCTATTGGGAATACCTGAGACAAGTATTTCTGAAGTGCTTGTTCTTGAATATGTAATTATGATGTCTAGCTAATTATAGAACTTTTCTTAGAAACCTTTATTGTGACATTTTTTCTGCGAGATATGACGAAAAGTTCATTTATTGTTCATATATAATATATATTCGGTAACTTAGTATATTTCATTATACCATATAGGAAGCATTTAATTTCGTAGATTTTTCTCATTAATTAATTTATATAGATCGTCTAAGTGCTTCTAAAATATAGTTTAAATTCCATCATCGTTGTTTTCCCTACTCTTAATGCAGCGAGCCTTTTTTGTCTGGTTTATTAAAATTTCATTTGCAAAAGACCAAAATATACATTCCCCAAAGCTTTTTTCCTACTTGCACATTTTTCTTATTTTCCTCTAACGAGATTGCTATGATTTTTTTGTATACATTATCTCTTTCCACTTCATCACGTCGTTTGCCTTTCCTTCTCTCTCTCCTTTGGACTGCTATTTTATTGCAATATCTTAAACCTCCTTGTCCTTGCAGCCTAATATGCCTTTTAAATACAACCAATCTTCATCCTTCATCCCGAAATGTCTCCTTATTGAACCGCACATAAAAAACTCCTCCCAAAAACTCATTCTTTTGTTCTGTCTTTCTTTCTTCCTCTCCGTGCATCGTAATTACTCATTGCCTAGCTACTCCCTTTTTCTTAAATTATTCCGACTCCTCCCTCCTCAACAATCCTCATATTTACAGCCTACGGAGCAACTTGGTAATTTCTCTCACTCTCTCTCTCTCGCCGACAATGTATATTATACGACGCCGGGTACCATTTCTACTCTATCATCACGGCGCCTTTTCGAGAGTTCAATCTATCTATTCCTCTTTTCTCACCTTCTTTCTCTTCGACGTATTCCCGACACACCCAAAGACTTCGTTGCACTTCTCGGTTGCCCGAGGTTGTATCCGTGCGGAGTTGGATGCTTTACCTCTTTGGGCGCGGCGGAATCGAGTGAATTTCATGCTCTTTTGACTGCACTTTTTGGCGAACATGCGTGAATAATTCGAAAGGGCGTCGCGAATATAATGCTCGTGAAAAGTCTTCGTTCTTCCGTCAGGCCGTTTAGATGCGCCACGCAGTCGGATGTTTGTGTCTGGGTGGAAAAACGTAACTACTGCGGCGACCTCTTTTTATTACGGCGACATTTGTTATTTATTATTTACACCATGAGCAGAATTTCACGGCCTTTTATGATGAGAATATTGAATATTATAATAAAGTGATGTATGAAATAATTTTTGCGATAGACTTCGAACCCGCGACTGTGGATGTGGGCGGTAAATACCTCTTTAATAAAGCTTGCGTGTCCAATTTGATAAAGAAATTGTTTCGACCTTTTATAAGGTCAGAAGGTTCACAGTAAGCGTTCTCTCCCTTTTTTCTTCGGTAGTTACGTCATTAAGTTTTGAGAATACAACTTTTAATTATGAAGACATGGCGCTTAATTATCATCTGCTAATTCTGAGCACTGATAATTTGAACTTATTAATTCCATCCTTTCGTCTGGAGGATTAAAAAAAATATATTTCAAAATGATGTGGTACGACGGAAAAGTAATTTACGTTGTTAAGTAAAGCTCTTCTGAAAAAATAAAACAATTTACGTAAATTTAAAAATCGCATTATATATAGAGAAACTTCTACAAAGTTCCAATTTAAATATACATGGATTTTAAAAAATTATTTTTTTTCGATTCTGCTACTTAACGCTTAATCTAAAGGTTACTCAATCTTCGTTACGATTCTTTCTGTAAATCGACGAAAGAATCTGTGCTCTCGTTAAGCTAACAAATGTTCACTTATTTGGAGTTATTCATCGATCGGTGTATAATTCCTGGCAGTGTAGCTTCAAACAAAGAAAATCTAACATGTTCAAAGGGACCAAAAATATTAAATAGTTAGCGGTTCTCGTCAGGATAATTTACCGCTGCCAGGTTTTCTCGGATGTTTAGCGGAAGTGGCAAAACTGAATTTGAAACAGGAAACACACGGGGGATATACTAAGCGCGCGGCTGCCTACCATCTGGTCACTGCAATGGTGAAAAATCCTTATCGGCCCTATAAAATGCTTTAAAAAAACGGAGTGAGAGACTAAATGCCGTGGAACATTTTATTTTCAACCTTATTCTCTCTTTTATAAATGAAATTGTTTTATGAAAAAGTGAATTTGGCGTGGTCAAGTTTAAAATCGTATCCACGTAGCTGATAACAATCAGCTGTGCTGTTAAAATTTGTGTGTTTCGCCCTAACTAATCATCATTGGGAGTCGTTACATTACGATTTCCAAGCGTCCGTCTCGGTTTTATTAGCATTTCCAGTTGGAATTAATTGCTGGAATAAAAATCGAATTTGTTCCATGAAATGAATTTTTAAAAAATACGATGAAGTACATAACATTGTTAGAATTTTAATTAACAATCTTTCATCGTTTATATTTTTTTCCTGGTAGTTAACAACACACTTTTACACTCTTTTTGGGATACATAAAATGAGAAAGGTACGTCACATGGCCGAAGGCCCCCGAATCAGGCGATACACAAACACACCAAAATATTCCCGTCTCAGAGTCGACACGAGAAAAAAAATGTCTCGGTTGCCATTCGTTTGTATTTTAAGCACACGTGCGCTTCGAAAACTTGTCCCGCGGGGGATCATCATAATGCACACCCATTCAAAAGTATATGCTTTATCCGTGGGCGGACTCGTTTAACGTCCGCATGCTTATTGCTCGGGTTACAAACCGAGAGAGAGAGAACAATGATGGATGTTTTCTCGGTCGACATCTTTGGAGGCGAACTAAATTTCTCTCCCCGTACACAAGAAATTACTTGCTTTTTTGCCCCTTCATCCTCGGCTTAAAAATTTCCTCCCACCCGTTTCTCCCACTCCCAATCCTCTTTCGCTCTCTCCCTTCCTCCATTCCGTCTTCATCTCTGCCTTCCACTTTCCTCCGCTATAATTTTTTGTTCTCTTTCATCTTGTCCTTTTTGCGATTCTCTCTGACCCTATCTACTTTTCTCTTGTATTCTCTCTCTCCTTTTCCTACCCCTTTTCTTCCTCTTCTCTCCTTCCTGTCTGTTTCTATCTTCCTCTTTTTGTGCCATCTTCGCTGCATATCTCTCTCTCTCTCGCCTTCTTCTCCTCCCTCGTCCTTTCTCTCTTCTCTCCCTCCCTTTTCTGTATCGTCATATCTTATCTTTCCTTCACGTATCTTTAATGAATTTTTTAAAGAAATTATCGTTAATTTCTTCGCATTTGGCCTTTCTCGCGTATATTTATTTAAATATTCTTGCTTGTTACGCATCGCATGTCAGTTTGTATTAGTCTATATATATATATATATATATATATATATATATAACGATACGGAAAAAGAAATAATATGATAAAATAAATGCAACGAGAGGTTGAGAGGGATAGGAAGGAGCCAGTGAACACTTACCATACGGTGGTGGACGTCCACAGCGATAGAGGAAGGCTTGTAATTGGAGCTTTCGGGCAACACACGCCCTTCTTCAGCGAGAGAAAAAAATATATATATATATATGATACAATTCATATATATCTAACGTAACAGTCTGCATCGTATTATATCCTGCTGTGTAGTTTACGATTACCAAATGAAAATGTTTACTAGTATAGGTATAACGTAGGGCTCGAAAGCGTCATTCTCCTCCAAATAAAGGCCATATTTGCCTTTTCCCCTATACCTCACGCTCTCTTCCTTTCTTTCCATCTTTATCTTCAAAGCTCTACGCTTTACACTCTCATCTCACTCTTCCAATACTTATTTTATTCTCATTTCTAGCTATTACTTCTCTTTTCTCTGCGTGTTTCTTCCTTTCACCATCTATATTTCTCGCTACTCTATACCTCGACATGTGCTGTTAAGCGTTCAGCTGTCGTTCCATCGAAATTCCATAACCCTTTATTTTGCTATTCAAGACCTGAACTCTTCCATTCCTGCACTCTCTCTCTACCTTTATCTGCCTCTTTCTTTACCTTTTCTCTCGTCCCTACGTAGCGAGGCGTCGCCCCTTGCATGAAAATTTCTCTTCGAAGCTTTGTTCTAAAGCCAACCCCTACGTAACAACTGCTCTGCGGTCGTCTGCTGCTAAGTCTCATGGCAACTCGCTGGTTCGTTTAAGGAGCTGCTCCCGTAAGGCAGTGTCCTTCGGGTTCCGCATCTGACGGTACAAATATGAACAAAAAACGCGGAATGTCGGGAGTGGAAGACGAATGGAGTACACTTGACGCGGAATTTGGCGAGCAGGCCATTTTGAGAGAGAGAGAGCGTTTGTCTGGGCATTCATTGTAAAAATGTTGGGGATGAAAGTCCGTATAACTACTATCGGCTCCAAAAGTTTGTAGGCTCGAATTTGAGGTTAAATATCTCAAAAACGGCTCCAGGGATTTTGTTAAGAGGTATATCAGCATGTAGCCAGTTTAATGCCGCGTTGAATGAGGTTTGTTGAATTTTTCGAAGGGCACGTTTTCGGGGTGAAAATGAAAAATGACTCAATTTTTAAAGCTCTAAGGCGTAAGGCGTCACTTTGCCGGTTCATAATTACAAAACGGTTCGTCCGATTGCAGTTAAATTTTAATAGAGAGTGAGTCATAGTCTTATTATTACGTGTGCAATATTTCAAATCTCGAGCTTTATTCGCTTACGACATTTTATTCAATTTATCTCCGCAAGTATAAGGCTGTGAGACATGCGACGCACACTGTTGGCTTCGTCTAGGGCTCTGTATTACGAATCAATTGATTTGATAAACCTGAAATGAACGGAATATTTTATAGTGATTTTTACAATAGTTGAAAGCAAGTGAGGGAGGGAGAGAGGGTTTGGCGAGGGCCGCGCGCTGCATCTGCTCGGGATAGATAGATATTTTTGATATCCAGAACGTAAGAGTTTTCTTCTTTATTGGTATATATATGCGAGTTAAATATTTATCGATGTCACTATATGAAGCCATCATAATTTGTTTATTGAGGGAGTATCTCTCCAGGAATGACTTAACTTGCTTGATTTTTATTTAAAAAATTGATGCTCATGAATGGGGGAGAAATTCTCATTTTTAGAATGTGCAGTCATTGGCCATTGGAGCAGTTATTTACTTTTACGAGAGTATCCGGGACAAGCTTTCCGCGAGAATTACATTCGCGCCCTTATTGCGGAGAAAAAATAAACGTTATTTTCCGGGGTGGATGTTTGCAAACTTTGAGAATTGCGACGGAATGTGCGCCGTCACGGTAATTTTGTCGATTCGAAACTATAATTTACTTCCACGTTAACGGCCAACAAGCCTCCGTGCTCGTGCGTTTAATAAGCTATGCCCAAACGTGTACACGAGCCACTTTTTTTAGTGCGGCGGAGAAATTGTCAGGAACGCCAAGCCTATCATCAGCTCTCATTTCTAAGTACATACTTTCTTCTGCGATTCGGTCGATGAATGCTCTTACGGGGAGCCATGCCCTCGCTTCGGCAAATTAACGCCAAAAAGTCTTTCCGAAGGTATGTGCTTATCGCAATAAAAATCACTCCATCCCTTGAAGTGGATTGATCGAATTGCAGCGAAAGTTTCAGGTCAAACACATCTTTCGGAAAAAATAAAGGAAGTCACCTTATTGGTGGATGGCATGGGGTGCAGTGCGCAAAAATTCTCTAGTTTTCCTTCTTTGCCTTTTTCTATTATGTTCTCTTATCGTCCTACGGCAGGCATGTCAAACTCGAAAAGGCGTCAGGGCCGCATTAAAGCTATGGATGTTATGGGATTACAGTTGTTTAATGATGGTAATAGTTGGGAAATGTTTACTTTTTCTAAAAGATTGGACGTTTTATGCCATTAAAAACAACAATTTAGAAAGTGCGTTCCATTGCACCCCAGTAACAGTGCCAAAATCTTGTCTTTTTCACAACAGTGATGTATTTATATAAAATCTCCGATGATTTCGTTAAAACAAAAACTAGCATTCGGATCGAGATTAGGCGCAGAAACGGCCGCATGCGGCTCGCGGGCCGCCAGTTATACATGCCTGTCCTAGGGAATAATGATCCTCTATATCGCTTTGTCCTACAATCGATTCCACGAATCTTGTTCTCGCTGTCCTTCCTGCCTTCCGAGATATGTAAATAGCTATGTAAATAAATTTAACGCCGAAAGGAATAAAAATTATTGACAATACGGTTAGTTTGTATTAATCAGTTCTTTTGTTCGATCTTCTTCAAATTTAAAAAAATCTTTCGTGAATCGATTTTTCTTCCAATAGTTAACCAATCATCGACCCACGTGATTTCCACAATCAACTGACTTTCTGACATAAGAAAAAATCAATGCAAAATAAGCAACATCGACTTCACCATATGACTTGAATCCTATTAACAATCCCTGTAATATTAATAGCCGTAAAACTTAAGAAAAAATTGTAAAAACAAATTTATTGAAAGACTTCGTACAAATTCCAGTAGGAAAAATATTTTTCGCAGCGAAATTTGTACGAAGCCTTTCAATTAATTTGTTTTTACAAATTTTTTATTTTTCATTATGGAGTTCCATAAAGTGGCGGCTAAAACAGTCGAATATAGCCGTAAAATATTGAGCGTAAACGGTTTTGTCTCATTTTTTTATCATTCTTGGTGTTATTTTGCTTTTTGAGTTATCGGAGATTGTACTTGAATGTTAAGAACTATGTCTAAATCCACTCATATCGCGAAGTATCTACGCATATCAAAGTGCCCTTGGCATTGAGTATCAATACTTCTCAGTTCCTTATCATAAAGAGAGACAGACAAACGATGTTTTAGGGCGAAATTGAGACTATGTAGTCCCTTCTTACATTTAACCCTTAAACCCTTAAAGAGCATTTTTATGATCCCTCGTCTGGGCAGCTTTGGCCTTTGGACTAGGATTATACATTTTATTTTAGGCATTCGCGATAGCTGAAGGTTTGCGAGTGCTGCTTTAATCCATCTTTAACCACGGAAACAAGAGAAAATAGCTTTATCTGACGTCCTCGCGAGGAAGCGGGTCAGGGGTTAGATCTTCCCGGATTTTCCCCCAACTTGATAAAGGCAGATTCTTGAATATGTAATCGTGGCCGAGTTTATTTTTTCCATCCAGACCGAAGTTTCCGATGCAGTGTCAGTGTCTCGTGATTTATCTGGAAAAGCCAGAAAAAGCGGTATTTCAGTTGGCAATACTCGATGAGAATTCGTTTTCCTTTCATCTTACGCAAAATTAAATCATCTTCATTACGTTTCTTTACTTAGATTGTATCCTTGAATAACTTAGCCTTTAATGCTAACTGGCCGAAGAGTTTATGCGTAATGATAACATCATACTCGGTTATTAATTTCTCTCGGTAATTTGGAACTATATCTCTTTTGGAGAGTAAAAAACATTCCTTTGTCAATCTGAACCGGTAATTAAAAATTTTCTTAATCAACCAAGTTTCACTTGATTTTGAAATAAAAAAATGAAGAGGACATTTTAGAACCATTGTGATCAATTGTAAATGAGACTTGTTCATGTCCTTTTTCATTAAGCTCTTTCAGAATAGTTTCGAGACTTAATTGAGAAACTGCTTGCGATTTTATGCGACCCATACATTATTATTCAGCAATTTCATCACTTTTTGTGAAATTGAAAAATATTTGGTGCTCGTCCCAACGCGCGCCAACCACGTGCCTCGCTCCGCGAGTCGAATTCGTCCGCTGCCCGGTGCACTCACCCCTCAACCTCCTCCTCCTTTCGGCATTTATCTAAGGTAGAAAATTATATGTAGCCTCATTTTCGGGCTTTCTCATGGTAGACGATACGTTTCATATCACATTCATTTATCTACCAATTACAGTCCGACTACGACTAATATATAGAGAGATATCTCGCTTAAAGTTACAGCAATTTTAATCTCTATATCTAACTTCATTAACACAATATTAGTGAATAACAGAAAATTTATTTCGTTACCGTCGCATTGCTTATCGTTGCCTATGTATTATTTAAACTTAAAAATAGCGCCGAATTTTCGTGAACATGCAGACAGATGCGACCCGAAATTATAAATCCCAGTCCATCATACGCAACTACACGAAAGTGGCAGCAATGCAGATCAACGTGACGACGAAAGGTAATCACGTAAAAATGGATCATATTTTCACGTTAAGAACTAATTTCTGGTCCGGTTAGACGCGTATTCGAAAATCTACGGCGGGAAAATAAAATGTCATACTTTTTGGCGTTCGTTGTTTCAAGTTTCGAACTTTTGCTCTGATTCTAAGTAGTTTGAAAACGCAAATGATTATTCTCCTACGCTCATTCCCGTGTTAATCAAACGGAGAAAATAAACGCTCATCGAATCCACGACTTGAATGTAGACGGCGGGCGCTAAAAATTCAAAAGGAATAAGGCCAAATAACTCCTGAGAGTTTGGTTGAAAAAGTATGAAGGGTTTTTGTGTTGTAAGCAATTTTCGCGCTTGGCTAGTCTACCGACCGGCCGACATATAGGCTTTAATATATAGAGAGATTTTAAATAAAATGGCTATTACATATATCGCATATTATAACGCAATATACTACCGTGACTTAATACGTGTCTACAATTTTCATTCCGCGTCTCCGAGCGTACGTATGCCTGAAGTGTTTCCTGTCCTCATTCGTAAATATATAAAAACTTGACCCATTCTGAAAACATGTAAAGAATTTGGATACGAAAATATACGAAGGAAATGAGCTGAATATATTATACATTTATTTATAATATTTAGATCGTACGGTTTCATTCATCATACCCCTCCCCGACAGCCCTTATTTTTAATCACACAATTTGAATACAAAAATATGCTAGAGAAGTCGGCTGAATATTTAATACAGGCCTCGAGGTTCTTCTCCCCCCTCTCACCACCATTGTCACCTGTCGTGCGCGGACGGCTTCGAATCGCTATGGCTACGTTCCAAACTCCTCCTCGTGTCCTCTATCACTCTCTTGCATTTCGCGACGAGTCCGTCCCGCGTGACGACAACAGGTGATCCGCCTCCTCTGATTATCCGGAACGACCGCGGACAACTGTTTCAGCGTGACCCCGCCCAGATCGCGAGGGCGCTCCGAAGAATGGAAGGCGTCTTTATTGATACGCGCGTGTGCACGCCTCACCCAACTTACCTTCGTCCGCCGCTACCCCCGTCTTCTCCCTCCCCTCCCCCAACACTCGGACGAGAGCGCTGATGCGAGTCAAGTGGAAACCGTCGGCTTTTACGGTTAGCGGCATCGCATACTCCAGGGTCTCATATAACACGGATTCGCTACAACGCTGTTTTTGTTTTCAACAGTTCATGCGACGCTGTTTGGACGGACCTGGGATATGGGATTCATGATTGCTGAGCGAAGAAAAAACGTATTGGTGGACCCAAGTGCTTTTTTTATAAGCTTAAATAATCGGCAATAGCGCTGTATCTATGTCTATAAATCTTAAATTCTGTTTGCTTGTTTGTCTGTCCACTATGCAAGATATCGTCACGAAACTTCGCATAGGTATATAATTTTACCCTGCGATTTAGATAGGCTATATCGCGATTAAAAAATTGGGGTGCTTATTTCAATAAATACTGTTATCCATCTATCGTTGAGAAAACTGTTATTTATATCAGAATAACCTCATATGTTTAGAAACTACATAATAAAACATATTCGAATATTGTTTTAAGTGTATTCAATAAATTATATTTTAGAAAAAATTGAAAAAAGTTCTACTGGGGAAGGGGTCCGAGCGCACATTCCAACACCTTCAATTGCAAAACATTAAGCTTCTGAAGCAATGCTGATTGATAAAACTTAAGAGATGATTGAGATATATTCCCAGTACATATTTTATACAATTGGCGGTGGCTTAAAATTGTCCCGGGCAACGCCGGTTTTACGTCAATTGGTCGCGGCCAATTCGCCGCGCGGCAATTCGTCGCATGTCCGCTTCGTCGCATGGCAAATTAGTCGCATGGAAAATTCGTCGCAATACAAATTCGCCGCAATAAAAATTCGTCGCAAATTCAGGAACCGTTGAGGAAATAGAAAATATTTTTCTGTTATTTTCAGTGTCACGATTCGCATAGTGAAATCCCGAGTCGCGCATTGGCAGTGAAATGTCCGACTTTGTTTTTCATATGCTATAAAAATATCTGGCAATATTTTTTTGGTAAATACTCTTCCCACTCAAACATATGTAGGTTTTTTCCATTTCCATTCTTTCCTTTATAAAATAGCTTTCTATAACTACTTTTCCAGTATTGCAGCAGGGATAACCACCTATAAACATGAAATAAAATACAAATGAAAGTGTTGCGCGGGACCTTCTGCCAATCTTGAATCTATGTATTGATGAATCGAGGAAAAGAAAAAGGATCTCGTAACTTTAACTCTTTAAATCTGGATTTTGCAGAATGGGCAACGGCGAGAATTAGCAGTATAGGGAAATAACATGGGATAACGATTCTCCTATAAGAACACGTAATGCGCGAAGTGAAACGCAGAATAGTATTATCCCATTAAAATGCCAAGATTCTCCAAAATATGTTATTTAAACGTTAAATTTAGCGATTTCGAGTATTTCAATTTTCACAGCAAGAAAACTAATCTTCATACCTTTCTCCTTATAAATGCGCAAATCCCGCGTAGATATCTCAACTTATAGTTATTTTAAATTTGTATCGAAAAAAGGCTTGTACGCTACGTTTCAACTCTTCCCTAATTATTCGAACAGAGAAGGGACGCTTCTGGATTCGGGACTTTTTCGGGATTTTTTTCGTCATTCATTGGCTTTTGATGCGTGACTAAAGTATTACTGCCAAATCTTGACTCGCATTCTGTTATAACACTCGCAGCGAAGTCTCAGTTCGCCTCATGCGAATGCGAGTAAAAAAAATCCTTATGTACAAAAGATTCAAATTCTAACGTTAACTTATAATAAATTTTATGCTAAATCTGATTAAATTTTTTCCCTAATTGGTTTAGATGGGTAGTTGCAGCGGGCACGCGCTGGATTCCTGCGTAATCTCAATCATCTACATGTACGGGAAGTTGGTTAAAACATGTATAAAAAGCGTCATACATAAAGTGACTAGAGGAATGTCTTTTATTAATGCCCTGATCAGATAAGATACGAATATATTCCCATACACTAAATTGGTGTATCGCAGGATTAATGAAGAAAAGGATATCCTATTTCCTCAACGATTCCTGAATTTGCGACGAATTTGTCATGAGATGAATTTTTCATGCGACGAATTTGACACGCGACGAATTGGTAGGGCACCGGCAACGCCGGGTACTCCAGCTATTTTTTTACATAAATCTACATCAACGAGAGCGTTGGAACTGAAGGATGGTTCCTGCGTGCCTAGGTTTGCGTTGCGCGGATTGACATTACACGGCAGTGTTGCAGAGCGCATCCCGCTTGTTGGTAGGGCCGGATGCACTCGGACGAAGCGACCTCGCCGAAATGTATGCGATGCCGTCCGTTTCTTGGCGGAGGTGGAGAAAAACGGAGAGCGTAACTTCAAAACCGACTCAGAACAAAATAAAATTCTGTTTTGTAATTCTCAACGGCGTTAAGGGTAGGATGGCACAAACTGTTTACGATAGCCAATTACAAATTACGACAATTATCGTAGGAAAAGCGTGATGGGTGTCATGTGTCTAGGCAAGGGAAAGGTTTGGCCTTGGTGCGTCAGGTAGGACGTTGATATTGTGGTGTTAGGCTGCGTTCATACGGAAAATCGGATGCGTAAAGCATTCCTCTGTATCGGACACGCTTCTCGCTGCATTTCGCTGGGCATCGATAATTCGATTTAGTACGATACGTTTATCGCATCTATATCAGAAGTTATCATTCAAAGGACGAGATATAAGTCAGGCATGGGCGACCCGCGGGAGATCTTTTTATGCGGCCCGAGAAGATATGATGAAAAAGAGGCGCGTAAAATTTAAATCACTAATTCATATTTTTTCAATTCAAATTATAATCATAAAATATTTAATATTGAAATTTTAACCCGCAAAAACTCATTTAGACTTGATTTTTACATGCATGTTACCTCAGAATCTCTATACAGCACGATTTAACAAGAGTTTGTTTCCTTAAAATGATAAATGAATAAATTATAAAGATGGTATGTATTTTTTAGTTTTATTTTTTGTTTCAATATTAATTCGCCAGTTTTCTTTAGGCTTAAAAAATAATGAGACTCTACTTTAGATAGCTTATTTTTTCAATCTCAGTGTTAGCTGATTTATATGCCATATTGCGTGTCGCATTAATCCATCAACTCTGCAGTCTGGCTTAACCGATCGGACATTTTTAATGTAAATGTCATTTGTAAATAAATAGATAAAAGATGTGCGTTCCAATCGGGATGCATAATGTACGGGCATACATCAACGCGAAAATCTTCCGCATTTGATTGCGAATGTAACGTTTCCATCTGTTGCATCATGGAAGAAAAGACGAAGGATGAGAAATATAATCTATTACTGTTATATAATCGGATTCGTTGCAAATTCGAAGGCTGCTCCGCTTTTCCCCAAATACGAAGTGTCTTATCGCTCCGCGAATTATGCTCGGCCGCCTAATCGAAGATCGCGATTCGATGACGTCACGCTTTAGCATAATCGAAAATGGCGCGGCTGAGAGACGCAAGCAAAACTTATAGGTTCCTGTCTCGATTTAGACTGTTCCTTTAATGAACGAACCTTTCCTCTTTCGGCGTCGCTGAAGCAGCGGTTGTTGTGTTGCATTGGATCGGAGCCAATCCAGTTTCGCAATAAACCTTTTCTTAGCGCTGGCGATCGAATAAACACATTCAATTAAAAACGATCGGAAGGAATGGAAACGCCACTACCCCGCAATATGGGTCGTATTTACGACCTCTGACACCGCAACTCGATTAACCCAGATTTTCGTTTTTAACTTTGGTTTAACGGTAACAGAAAAGCTTTCCGATGTTCGTTAACATTTTTAAACCTCGTTCGAACCTCTCTTTTGAGCTACACCCTTATTTTTACGACCCGTATTCCAGCGATTTTGGAATGAACGAACGGCTCGTGATCAGCAGATTTTTCGCGAATCGCTTGACCCACTCTGGGATTATTGCTGCGAACTCAAGAGGTCGACGCTAAACTCACACTCTTTGATTGCCTACGCAAAACAAGGCAATGCAATTATTTATAACACCGTAAAAGACTGGTTGGCGCAGAAAATAGAAAATATGGTAGGATTTAACGACGGCGTTCTTATTTTCTTTTAAGAACGAAAATAAGCTGAAAGCGCGTTATATATTTTTAAGTAATCATTTTTTTTAATTCGCAAGCACACGCATCGATATTTTTATCTTTTAAGAGCTGTTATTTATTCAATCTTTATATTCACTGCGAAATATTTCACGAAATGATGTGCAGGTAAATAATTTCTTCGACGTTCATTGATTTAGTAACGCAGTGAATTATATATCGAGGTGTTTATATGAATGCCTACGCTTTTGAGTATAGTGTTGCACTTTTACGATATGCAATACATGTACGTCGCTCGACTTAAAAAAAATTGGGGCATTGGAAAAGTTTCGAAGACAATGGGTTCCAATGAGTCGCTATAGACCTAACGTTCTAGCATCATCAATCATGAAAGGGGTTCGACACGTCTTGAAACTTCCAGTGTGACTGGTCTCACAAATGCTTGGTTGTTTGTTTATTTATCCGGATCTCCAGAATAGCACTCCATTACCAATCACTATGGCTGTATTGACAGCAAGAAAAACGAGCGCCAGCGACCATGTCTACGGCAGAATTAGAGTCTGCGACTCTAGTATCTAGTAGTATCTATCCAGTATAGAGAGCCAGACGATCTATGTAAGTCTAGGCGACCGCCTAGGGCAGGGGTCGGCAAACAGCGGCACCACAGCAGCATGTGGATTCTTGAGCATGTGATTGTGGCTCTTTAGAAGTTAGCTAAGCTCCCTAACCTCTTTATTAGTAATGACACAAGCCTATTGCAATCACTCGAATCCCTAAAAATAAAAGAGTACAGATTGCCACTGTGCGGATCCCAAGTATTTTGGAGTGAGGAAAATAACAAATAATGGCTCTTTTACTTTGTAAAGTTGCCGACCTTTGGTCTAGTGCAGCGGTGCCCAAACTACGGCCCGCGGGCCAAATGCGGCCCGCGAAGGGTTTTTGTTCGGCCCGCGAAGCTAAGGCGATAAATCAATTCGAAAAATTTAACACACAAATTCTTACATTTTTTGAAAATTTTCATAATAAAACTTTAAATATTGAAGTGTTAGCCATGAAAACCTTATTTAGACATGATTTTCACTTAATGGCATCTCAAAATATATAGAAAATTTCCGATTTAAACTCTAATCCGGCCCGCCGAAGAATTCACAACTTCCAATGCGGCCCACCAAGGGATTCGCAGCCATTGATGTGGCCCGCCATTAGAAAAGTTTGGGCACCGCTGGTCTAGGGCTTCGCGCCTAGAGCCGCTAAAGCAATATTTCCCAAACATTTTGCTGGCGCGGCACTCTTTCATAGATGAACCGAATTTCGCCGCACCCAAGCCTAGAAACAAGGTTTTTAAATTTTTCATACGAAAGTTACAACTTTCGATCTTATCCGTTTGTTGGTATTATTACCCATCAACGCACCTAAATCGTTGATTTATTTACTAAACATAGTTTTTTGCGCCATCCCTAGAAATCAGCTGCGGCACCTCGGTGTTAACAGAGTCAGGGTCTTGGTGGGAGAGGGGAAATAAATGTATTCATTTAGTGTGGAACATCCCAAAACGAAGAAGTGATCATTTATCCTAAATGATGACGATGATCGGCGTAAACGATAATGGGTAAAACCAGTCTCAATTGTCGGGTTTCAATGGAAAAATAATTATTTCCTACGTATTTTAAGACTTTGAGCTGCGATTAGAGCTTTGGAACCAGGAATTCCCGTTCCCGGGAATTTACTCGAAATTACTTATTCTCGATTCCCGGGAAAATTTTTATTGATTCTCGGGAATGTTCGTTTGAATTTTGTATTGCCTTCATAACTGATTTTTTTAGATATACTTCCGAATTTCAGTTCCAAATGTTAAACTATCAAAATTAGTTTTGATTTTTTAGATTTTATGCATGTTGTACCAATAGAATTTCTGATGAATACTATATATTTTTTCATTGAATGCTATTCACTAACTGAGTTATTAGGAGTTTTAGATTAAGGTTCAGGTTGCGTTTCTCGCTATTAATTCAATTTTAATGTCAAAATGGCCTTTTTCGCGCCCGTGACTGTCGTTAGTAAAAAAAGATCTAAAAGTAATGGTTGCATGTTGCATAAATCTGAAACTATGCGCTGAAGTGAATAAATAACCTTCCCCTCCTATTCTTCTTCCTTCCCCCATCCCTCCTTCCCTAATCCACCAAATTAGCTACTCTGATCAAGTGAAATTCAACCGTTGAAATTCAACGGGAAAGTTATTTTATGAAACTTCGTGAATAGATGCGACGCGAAACTATTATCCAAATCAATGATACCCAATTACACGAACCGGCAACAATGCAAATCACTAAAAATGCGTCAAATTCTCGCGTTAAAAACTGATCAGTTCGACACACATTAAAAAATCGATGGCAGGAAAACAAACTTTCGTTCTTTTAGGCGTTCTTTGTTTAAAGTCTCGAACTCCTACGATGATTCCAAGTGATTTTTATATTCGAATGATTATTGTTATACATTCAAAGTTATTCCTTCTCGCATATAACGTTGTTTTCATTGGTTGCTATGAAAATCATTTCCCTCTCCTTCCTTCTCTCTTCTCTTTCTCTCTCTCGTATTAAAAACATTCAAAACACGCTTTCACCCATAAGGAATTAAATGACAATATGATTTCGAGGTTTAACAATGTAATTGGTTGGAAAGGCAGCATCCCGTTAAAATGGCAAGATTTCCCCAAAATATATTAATTAAAAGTTTAACATGAGGAACTTCGAACTGTAGGCAGAAAAAGATAAACAGAATAAGAAATATTATAATTTTTTTCTTTAAAGTGGTTTAAATCGAAGATCGTTAATCCTTTCTAATTTTGATCTCAAAAAGAATAAAAGTCTGCAGGTCCAAAAGTCGATGTTTACGTGTTATTTTATGGGAACTGGAAATGTCTTCCTTGGAGTCGAACCCAGACTTTTTTCGAGTTTTTTTCGCCATTACCTTAAAATATGTAAATCGAGCATTCTTAGCAAAATTAAAAAATATTTCGATCTTTTATCGAGTTATTTGCATTTTTATAGCGTGATATAGGGAGCCACAAAGGGACAGAAGAAGGCTCGTATAGATTTTAAATTGTTTTTTAACCTCTTTCATACATTTTATACCCTCAATTTTAACTTTGAGGAATTGCAATATAGGATACATTAGTAGTTGGTCTCTTGTTATCTCCATATCGTCAACATCGAAGAAAGATTGGTTGCGCAAGTCAAAGAATATTGAATCTGCGACACAATTTGTCGCAAATAATGTATCACATGTCATTGGGAACGCTGTGATCGTTAGCGTCCTTCGGCGGGGATCGAACCATGGACTTAAGGAGCGTTTTCTCTCCAATCTCCGCAGACGGGGTTGTTTTGCAAAAGCGATAATTGATTCTCCCTCTCCCCTCGTTCGGAACTTGCGTAACCCGCGGCTCATCCGAATGCGAAACGCAGGACGTAACTGTTTGCCGTTCCTCGTGACATTGGAATGGCTGCATTGTTTTTCGTCGAGTTAAAATAAAAGGTCATGGGGAATGTGTCCGTGACACTGCATTCGTCTGAGGCCCCTTTGCAATCGTCTTCGCCTTGACTTTTTGGTACGGAGATATTAACAGGAAGAGTCCACGTCGGCGAATCGTGAATCGATAAGGATTTTTTGCAGTTATTTTTCTCTCCCTCTTTCACTTCTCAGGGTTATTCGCATGAGGCGACAATGGCACGCACTATGGAGATTTTATTAATGGGAAAATAGCACTGGTCTAATTTGATCGAGAAATTCAGACAATATTTTGTGAGACTTTTACATGGTTGAATAGAAAATAAATGCAATTGTCACTTTCCACATATCTGGTTTAATTCCACTTCAGATAAATTAATTTTATTTCTAGACAAATCTGACATGAGTTTCATTCGGGTTTCATAGATTGGCGTGACTCAAGATTTTCAAACTCAAGTTGTTACTGCGTTTCGGTTCGTCATTTAATTTTTATTGGTCTAAGAAAAAGTTGCTGTTTGGAAATATTTTGCAAAAACATTTTGAATATGAAAATTTCATTTTATGGGTTGACAAGAGTCAGACATGCTCCTAATAAGATATTGACTGTACTGTAAAAATATTCTCAAATGGAGAAATCCTTAAGGAGCAAAACTAGAGGAAACTATCAATATTGAGCCAGATAGGAAAATTATTTATTTGTGGTGGCTTTACAAATTGCCACTTGAATATTCTGTGATTTAAAAGATGATTCTGTTGTTGTGTTTCAAACTTACATTATATGTACTTGTATATGCTAATGCACGAAGTGAGCAAATAAATTTAGATTAATTCATCATTTCCGTTTCTTCTTTGTCCGATGAACCAAAGCCTTTTGCGGTATATGTTAAATCAGGAATGATACGTCACCCCAACGACAGCATCCGAACGCAAAAGAGCCGCTTTAGACGTAGCAACGAGGAAACCACTGCCGAGAGCACTTAATATTCCTCTCGATTCGAAAGATCAATTGCATGAATGCCATTAAATAATTATTCAACAGAGAAGGCAATAAGAGGATCGATATTGCTCCCTTAACACGACCAACCATAATAGCTGACAGTATATCACTTCACGAGTCGCAATAATCAAGCCGACTTGGAAATTACCATTAGTTAGTTAGATTACACCTACTTGAAATAAAATCACACGGTCGTGATGAAACGATCCCTTTGTCGTCATAACGACGCCGATTCTATTCGCGCAGTTATATTTCGTCGGAGGCGAACGTTTTGATTCGTCGGATCTTTTCTGCAAATTAATGGTCCCGGACCGATCCGACACTATAGATTTTTACCATCGCCAGTATTGGGGGAGTGGTTAATTCTCGTTAATACGCCGAGCATCTTTCAACGTCAACGGATTGACGCCGATAACCAATCAAATGGGAGAATTTTGCGTCCCGGGGACAATCCATCATGGAAGGAGGGGAAGGAGGCAGAGATGGGGGAGGCTTAAAAGAGGCGTAGGAGGCAGAGAGAATGATGGGATCAGTAGTAGCCGCGACTCGACATTAGCCTAAGTGGAGTGGCACACTGATTGATTGTTCTATGCCCCGCTGCCAAGTCTTATTTGCTCGAAAAAAACTATCGGGTTTTTTGTTTTAAAAACGATCTCCTTGCATCCATAGCCATATCTTTTATAACGATCTTAATGGATTATAGTGCCCTTGACGAGGAGTTGGTTAACTTACCCTTCGCGCGATCACCCCACATGGCAGACGTAATTTGCCTTGGGCAAACAATCGTGGAAAATCCTTCGTTTGAAGGGTTTTTGGCTTCGTTAGTAGTGCCATTATGCAAATCGGGGATTGAAACGTTGAAAGGTGGGCATCGCTCCATTTGGTTCCTTAAAATTATTTCTTCTTAAATTTGTTTATATCGAGGACAATAAACATGCAGCTGACAGATCACGATAAAAGAATGTATACCTACAAGCGTTGGACGTCTGAGTCAAATTGGTAGAATACGAAAGAAATAAAGAGAAGGAAAAGCCGTTCAAATGACAGGTGGGATGGAGAAATTGAGAAATTCTTAAGGTAAATTTGGAAAGGGGCAGGTGACAGGAGAAGCTGGAGGAATCCGAAATAGGAATTCACCCAAAAATTATTATAAAAGGGCTCGTGATGATGATGGCGACGCTATACTCTCGAAAAACAAGGAAGAAGTTTAGGTACATGTTACCCAATCTAGCGTTGAATGTCTAGCTCGAAGTATTTTACGATCAAGGAATTCACACGTTCACGCAAGAAAAATTAACATGTCTACCGTGGCACGGGTCTATTCCCGCCGATTGGGAAATGCTGTGACTTTTATAGTCGTGTCGCGGTTGTCTTCCCGGGCTTGGTAACGCGTTTAAATAATGATGATCCTTATCGGAGATAATGTTGACTCTTTCTAAACAACCCATTGTAGCGTGAACTCTTATTTTTATAAAAAATTACTATTAATTTTCAAACTTATGGAATTTATTCCTTTCTTATTTAATTTCCAGACAAATTTCGAACTTTGTGTATAGTAAATAATGGATTGTGTGTCGCAGCTATATATTCATCCGATGAAACCTGATAACGGACCGCTTAATGGGAAGTCTCGGGCCTAATTATAGTTCTGTTTCTTAACTTCACGCTTGTAAATCCAAGTACTCTCATTAATCGGGTGTTTAGATTTTGTGATATTTCCGTAAAGGCTTTCGTTCAAAGAACTGTATTTCAGAGTTCTGATATCTTAATGGTTAGGGTAGTATTTCTCATAACAATTTTTCTCGCGAAGATAAGGCAACATAAAGAATAAAGTTATTACTTGAGTTTTAATACACTCGCAATAAAAACAAATATACATAACACGATTGGAATTTATCTAATTACAGCATTTCGTTTTCGATATATGTCGCTGCTTATGCGTTGAGCGCTCAACTTTTCTGTATGAATCTTGCAACCCGGTTATGGGTCGCGACCCCTACTTTTAAATACACGGGGAGGTCCTTGGAAATGGTTTCTAGACTTGCGAATTAATTACATTCGATATAAACAACAACTTGACCTGTACGATTCATTAGCGTACTATTTAAAGCGAATAACTTAAGATTTGCGAGTTTTTAAAATAAAGTAATGGCTCCGAAATATAAGTAACCCTAGCCTAATCAGGAATTAAGAGTAACATGCCGGTTGTTTTTCCATAATCCATTTTTTTCCAAAAACAGTTTTTGGTATGTTTGCTCATTACATAGTGATCGGCACCCTATGCCACGCGCCACACTCGTCAGCGTTTCTATTTAGCCTAGGTAATATAAAGTTAGTTAAGCCATAGTTTTTATATGAAACGCTTTCTCAAAAGAACGATGGTATGTTTGTTCGTTAAGGTAGTGATCTTCCACATAAATATTACACTCTGAAAGCGTGCAGATTTTGTGTAGATAAATAACACCATGGAAAATACCGAAGGATTCCATGCTGAGTGGCGATCAAATAATTCGTTTCATTTTAGCTTTCTATCACGAAAAACCCGTAAAAACAATTGTACGCTTCGGCCAAAGATTGTACACCGAGGAAGAGTTCAGTGACCTGAGACAATGTGTCACATCTTAGGCTGCTGGCATAAAAATTTTACTCCTTTACTTCCCTCGAGTTTTAAAAGCTTTGTTTTTTTTGTACGCGGATTTTCCTCGTTTGATAATCTGTTGAAAGAGATGGTTGGTATCTGCTTTGCAATAAACCGCTATTTATCGACATCCGCGAGAGAAGTTTGCACTTAACTTTCTATCCAGTTCAAGAAACTCCTAAATCCAGGAATAAAAACTTTTTATGTCTCCGACAGAGAGAGAATAAGATAAATATGTTCTAAGAGGAATCATAAACACTTTATTATTGCATTGTGAAAATTCCATCTTTTTTATCTTTATTCTCTTCCAAAAATGAGACAGATTTTGCGAAAACCTTGATTTTGGGCGAATGCGAAGATTCGGAATGGCATGGTTACTTCGACAATACTTCTGAAAGTACTAAGTGTTTATTTAATATGAATAACTTATGACTTTCGTTGGCAAAATAAATTTTCCCGAATGCTTCGTATGTTTCTCCGAGGAAGAGAATATAAATTTTTTAAGTCCTTAAGATTTACACTTTCCCCTTCATTGATGCCACGAGAATGTTCATACCCATTAAATTTTCGTTTTTGCGAGAAAATTGAGGCAATTACAATCTCTCACTAAGCTTGGGAACTGACGCTGTCACAGTGAAACAGGTAGGATGAGTTGGGTGTGTATATAATCGTTAAAGTTACTATTTTAACTATCGTATCCCGCTCAAATCGGCGGGAGTAACGTCAGTAAGAGTCATTATTCTCTGAAATAGATCCGGCTTCTGTAACTAGGACAGGATTCAAAGATACGCTACGTAACTTTTAATAAATATTTGATTCAATTCCACGCTTCAAACCCGGTTGATTATGTCATTCGCCCTTGAACGGGGCGAAAATAATGTTATGCCGTACCAATTGCATTCACTTACCATCTCATTTGCTCATCATCTCCTTCGTCGATTACCGAAATTCAAATGAGCTCGCTAAAGAATTTAAAACTATGCGGAAGAACGTCAAGCGTGGAAGTGACGTCAACATCCGAGAGTTTATTGATAGCGTTATAAATGTCTTGATTCGTCGGGAACGGGGGAATAAGCTATCTTTACGAACGGGAATACCAAACGGAAAGCCAGCGCAAATCGATTTAACGGCATTAGTCAACGTTCAGGATGTGTTATGATAAACCAATTACGAATTGCAAACGAGACGCGAATTAGCATGTTATTGATCTAACGGTGAATCCATTAGTTTCAAAAAGTTTTCGTTCGTTCTTTTATTGCGCAGGCTTCCGGTGTAAAACTCGCCCCACAACCTGGAATACAAAAATCGAGATGGCGACATAGCTCAGAAAATAACGTCATCCGATCTGTAATGTTCACTTTTTATTTTCGTTTTCTGCACAGTTTTTAAGGACCGGCAACGCTCATGCAACTGCCAACGACGCAGCCCATATATATTTTCAGTGCTGAGAGCATTATCAAGTAGCCGCCCCCGTGTTGAGATAAATCATGTCACTCTCCTGGGAGAATAATCTCTTGGAACGTTTTCCATAACCAGTCGCTTTAATTGCCCGGAGTTGAAGTCCTGAACTTGAAGGCCGGAGCAGTTTATCGAATCTCTTTTGTGTCCTTCGATAGCGTTTTTTATCGACTCCTAAAAGATACGCTGGGTTACAAAATGAATTAACACGGTGGTGGAAATTTTATTCCCGTTAAATCACTCGTAGTTTTCAGCGTTTATTCGTTTTCCGGCGAGATAAGGACCGCGCTGGCAAACTAGAAGAACAGTTTATTTTACGAGTTTTTTTAAAGAAAAATTTGAAAGGGATTTATCGAGCTAACTTTATGTCTTAAATCCAATCGACGTTCTGGCTACGAAAATGATCGAGTTCGCTAGATGCGATATAGCCCACGAATCTTGTGTTATCAATGAGGAAGGCTCTTTATCAGCAGGAAGGACATCTGGTTTCTGGACCAGATGCACGGATTATCTAAATCATATCTTTAATTCTCTTTATGTCAACCTCTTGTCATTTCTTTTGCATTAATGTTCTCATTTATAAAATATTACTGTGAGAAAAACAGACTAGCACGAAACAAATTTTGTGGGCTCAGTTGTGTGACAGTTACTTGCGTAGTCATACCTTCCGATCGAAAAGTTGTTCGATTTTTCTATTTTTATTTTCTTAACTGTTCAAAATGCTACACTTGATTCAGGTTCTACCTGTTTCAATCTCAATGCCGTCAATAAATTCCCACGCAGATCCTGGTTACCCACGGTTACATATTATCGCGTTCAGGCTTTTTTGGACTGCGGAAAGCCAATAAAAATTTGCTGACCTAATTTGGAAAGTCATCCGCGGATCCTTAGGTCATAGTTCAGCAGCAAACGCCAAGATTTAATTTATCTCAAGCCAATAGCTCCGTTTGGATCAATTGAGACGTAATTTAGCGCGTGTGTCAGAGGCGCCGCCCTACCAATATCTGGTCATGAAAAAGATCGCACAGAGGGAAATTTTTTAAAAAACTTGGCCAAAATTAAAATCAATATTATAATTGGTGCTACTCGTGTTTTTTGTTTTATTAGTAATTATGCAACAACAAAAAGGTAAATGATACCTAAATAAAATGCTACGGTAATGACAAAAAATAGTTGCATAGTGGTGGTGAAACAGGCTCAATATGAAGAAAATAACAATATACAAAATTAATTAACAAATTAATTATAAGTGTAGAAATTTATTTGTTTAATCTGACGATAAGCATTCTGGGTCACTGGAAGAGTCTGAGTTTGTCTCTTCTTCTTGAGACGTTTCACTTATACCTGGAGACAACAGCATTTCCACAACCTCTCTTTAAAATTTCTTTTACGTTTTCTTCGGAAGTTTTCGTAGACTAAATAAATAAGGATCCGATGAGATGAGAAGTAGGTGCATCACGTCTGTAATAGTTTCTATTCGAGAACATTTTCTAGAAAATCCTTCTCTATACTTTTTAAAATCTTTATTTCGCTCTTGTGCCTCTTCTGTTAGTTGTCCTATTGGTAAAATCGATGAAGATATAACTTGAAGGCTGTGGATCAAAATTTTGTGTATTGTTGTTGGCATATTACACCATGGACAGATGATCTCTACAAAATGTCTTGCAGTATCTAGTGCATATTTTCCAATTTTTTTATATTTATGTCATATTCTCAGGATAGAATAATTAAAATAAATTTGAAACGCTCAATAAGTTTTTCATCTATTCCAGTTAGAGACGAAGATAGCTTTGCGTTTTCAAAAAACCGTCGAGCAGTATTGCTATCGTTCGTACTACCGTAGCCAGGTTTAGTTCGATCAACTAGTAAACCCATTTTTTCCTTAAATTTTTATTGAATTACTTTTTTGTTTTCAGCCACTTTTCTCTTGTCTTCGTCTGTTCGCGCTTGCCACTTTTTAATTACTAATTTGTAGGACATGTGTAACAAGCACTCGAAGAATCTTATCCACGCGTGGTGAGTAAATAAACCAAATCTTAGTTTTGTTTCGTCCACTGGCTTCATCAGTATTTGATCCAATTTATTAGTCTTTAGATGTGGCTCCACACAAATAACACCTCTGAGTAGATGTGGCCGAAGTCACTGCGTTGCACACTTTACCATCAATCATCGTGAATAGCATTATATGATGAACTATAATATCCATTTCATTTAACGTAATTAATGAAGGAACTAATCGGGCCAGTCGAATCGTGACCTTTATTCGGGATTTCAGCTTCCTAGCATAGATTATTCTTAGAAGATCACGCCATTACGTATCAGGAAAGTAATTGGACCGAGGTGACATGCAACGAATGAATAGGCATCACTTTTGGAACAATTTCAATAACGCCATTGTGGAGCGCGGCTGACTTCTTATGGCAAAAATGTGAAAATGTCGTAACTCCAATCAGTGGTGAGAATGGCACGGAATTATCTTTTTTGAGACTTCATTCCTCAGTTTAGACAGACTGGAAAAGAAATTTTTAGCGAA
The DNA here is from genome assembly GCA_028673005.1 of Tanypteryx hageni. Lineage (NCBI taxonomy): Eukaryota > Metazoa > Arthropoda > Insecta > Odonata > Petaluridae > Tanypteryx > Tanypteryx hageni. Next base: position 19,266,774 of record CM054118.1, on the reverse strand, counting down.
ATAAAAAAAATACGGCGTGGCCTGAACTTGGACTTTATGCTTCATTCGATTCGTCGGAATGGAGTTATAAAAATAAAGCTTGGTCCCGGAACTTGAAAAAAAGTATCTCCTTGAGGAAGACTAATTTTAATTGTGCGATCAGTTATATCATATCTGTCCGTAATCGACGTTAACCTCCTTCGATAATGTAATATTACAAGATGCGGCTAAAAGTACAGTGATGACGGAATGAGAAAATTGTCTACGTGTCTTTTATATTCTCATTTTTCAGAATAATATACATAGAAACGCGTTCATTTATTGTCGCAAATAACAGATGTCTACCTGGCCACATTTAAGCACTTGCCTTTTTGTGTTTGTTGTGATAAGCGTTATTAAATTCGTTCATCCCGACTTTATCGATTTCTTAAAACGATAAACACGGTTCTATATCAACAGGGCCGTCCCTAGGAACCGCGGGACCCAGGACGAGGCGGTAGCCTTGGGGCCCCCTCTACCCCACAGAAAAATAATATCCCGCTTATAACAATCATCTAGAGCGACGTTTTCACGTTCCACGCACGTTGCGACTTTCTACTAACAAGTAAGAGGAGTTAATAAGCTAACTTCAAGCGTGGAGCTCCGTAGAACGCGGGGCCCTTGACGACTGCCCTCCCAGCCCTCACCCCTAAAGACGGCCCTAGATATCGATATAAAAACTGTTCGACGTCGATATAAAAACGTGCGATTTCGTCAATTCGATATCCATATGGATACGCGTTTCCAATTGATTCTATAGCAATAAGAATATTCGTATGGAGTTAGTCGGGATCCGACTGAATTCAGCCATCAGTGAAATTCCACTGAGGAGGGGTTTCGCAGCCGAAACTTGAATCTGTTTTTCTACAGTTTTTTGCTAACACGGAAATTCTCCTTTGTCGAATGTATAAATGGCGAATTTTTGTCGATTAGATTCCGGCTTTTGAGGTGAGCTCGATAATCCATTTTCGTAATTTAAGTTAACCACGTTTCAATCGAAACGTGGTTAACTTAAACTCGAGGTAAAAAATAAAACTGCAAAAACACCCAATAAATAATCCCCATAATGGTGAATCTGCAGGAACGCATGTTAACCCACCGAAAGACCAGAGAAGGCGAAATCGCGCAAAGAAACTGAGTACGGACGGTTTAGTGGAAGTGGTGCGAGTGAGAATGAGGAAGGGAAGTTGAGTCTGGATGGGAGGAAAGCGTAGGGGGAGGGGGTGGGGGGAGGGGGTGGGGGGAGGGGGTGGGGGGAGAGAGAAAAAGGATCGGGAAGGGGAGGGTGGAAGGAGGTGGGTGGATAGGAAGTGGGGCGGAGGCTAAAGAGGGCGGAGGAAGCTGGGGTGGGTCGAAAGGGGCGGAGGTTGGGGAGGGGGAGAGGAGGGATGGAGACCGCGGAAGGGGGGGAGGGAACGTAGGAGATAAACGCAACCCAGCACGCGATTAGGGAGCAGATCTGGTGCGCGCCGGATCCCGTCACTTGTTTGTCCGCGAAGCTCACACAAATACGGGGCGAACAAACAAAATGGAAAGGGCTGGAGGAGGAGAAGGGAAAAGATTCGGACGGCACTGGCGCCAAAGCTTCTTCAGAAGCTCGTTCATTTCAAAAGCTTGGAGGTGATTCGGTGTTCTAAGAACATTTTCGAATTATAATTTGATTCACGATTGAATTAGCGTGCTCGTCTTACGGCTGAATATAAATTCCAGAATAAAAAGTTGAGTATCAAAAATTGAGGAAATCAGTGCTTGGCTATCCTTTTTTATAACCGTGTTATGGCTGTTGGAGATACCTAAAACAAGTACTTATTTTTTGATAAACAAGTGCTTGTTCTGCAATTTGTCTGTAATGGTTTTCGTTCATTTTCCACGAGTTAAAGATTATTCTGAAACGGAAGAATAAATTCTCGTTCGCCAGCATTAAATGAATTAATAAATGGTCATTGACACATAAGTTGGCAAGTGTTCATCATAAGGGTAAAGGGCGTCAAGTGGAGGAATCTTATTTGATATTGTCTTGATGGTTTACTTATTTATGTCGGAATTTGTCAACATAGGTCATGCCTTTTGTGCTAATACCGAAGGAGAATAATAAAAGACCTTTATTAATATTTGCCAGAAATATCGCCGTTCGTAACAACGTCCACGACCCTCTGAAAAATAGTTTAAAAATTGTTTGCTTATGGCTCAGATAGGCTTCTTTCGAAGCCTTATTTCTCCGAGACTTTAAACAACAAGTCTGTCTCTCCCTTCCCTTTTGCTTTATATATATATATATATATATAAGCTATCCACCGCCTACAGAAAAGGGTTTATTGTTTCATCGTGTCCTTTTTTAACCTTTGAGAAATAATTTCTTTCCGATTTAACGTCTTATAGGTTGGAGTGTTTCGCATTAGAAAATTATAATCCACGTTGCAAACGCTGAATAAGATAAGCAGTAATCTTTTGATTGAGATTCCAAGCTAATAATGCTTTGAATCGTTTTATATTCATTTTTCACTCGCGTAAAGATTTGATCGTTTCTCCGATCCGTCGCTTCTCTCTCTACATAGTCTCAATTTCGCCCTAATAAAGTCGTTTGTCTGTCTGTCTCTCTCTCTCTCTCTCTCTATATATATATATATATATATATATATATATATATATATATATATATATATATATATATATATATATATATATATATATATATCCCTCTCTCTCTTTATCCCTCTCTCTTTATCCCTCTCTTTATCCCTCTCTTTATCCCTCTCTCTTTCTCTATCCCTCTCTCTCTCTCTCTTTATCCCTCGATCTCTTTATGTATATATCCTTCTCTCTATATACCCCTCTCTTCGCTATCGACCGATGACGCGACGAGTAAGCATCCGGTTTCTGACGGAGGCAAACTCCGGAAAAAGTGTCCAATGAACTTACACAAAAATCCTTAACGAGAGAAACACGTTTAGACGGCTCCTCCTGATGTTGTTGTTGTCCTCTTCGTACCATCAACCCGACGAAGTACACGCATCGCTTTGCAGATAACGCATAGCAATCAGGACGTTTTTGTGTGCATGTTTTGTGTGTTCATTTCTCTCTATTTCATTTCCTCTATCTGTTTCTCTTTCCCTCTCTCCAGTGGTTCTATTCCCGAATGAGGGAAGAAGAAATTTTGCCGAAGGCGTCACAAAGCCACGAGGCCGATGCGTGTTTCGAAAATTTTCGGGAGAACGGGAAGCACCGTAGGAAAGGTCATTACGGAAAAGGGTGAAAACAAGAGAAACGCGTAAAGCGCGTTTGTCACTCTCTTTCTCTCTAGATCAGTGGTTCTCAAACTTGAGTAACGTAGGGACCCCCTTTTTAGGAAAGAATTCTCACGGACCCCCAAGTTCATTGAATGCCATAGACACAAAATTTTTGTACTTGTATAAATTGAGTTTTAAATAAGTCCCGTCAGGATAATAGTGCTGGGAGGAAAGATATAAGACATTTTATGAATCGGGACTTATGAGTCCCGACAGTAATTAAAGGGTTTTAAAATTTCATGATTTTTTTATAAGTTTATGCATTAACTCGCGGACCCCCTAAAACATATCCGCGGATCACAGTTTGAGAAACCTTGCTCTAGATCATTTCCTCGCGGCTCCACCCACCTCCCGCCGCCACAGTCAAATGTCGCGAAGACATGGAAAACCACTCGAAGTGCCAGAAAGAAAAGCAGTAGAAATTGTTTGGTTCCTGGTTTCGCCTGAATTCGGTGCTAGCGATTGCAATTTTACGATAGCACGATGTAAAAAATTAGTTCATTCCGATGTCGCTGGGATCTTTTCCTACTTATTTTCATTCTTACTCTTAAAAAATAGCTTTTTATCGAAAAAACAGCATAATGTTTAATTGTTAAAACTCGATTGTTTTTCACTCCGTCTCAGTGAGAGCGGTAGTGGAACAAATAATGATTTATTTACTCCGAGGCGTTTAAATACCGGCTATTAATCTAATAACGAAGGGAACGCTTGGAATTTTGCCTTTTATATCCAGAGATTTATATGACGTTCTGATGTAAATTTTTGCCTCTTGAGTTTGTAAATAGTGCGGTCAAGTTTGCGAGTATTTACGGCCATGAAAATTTCAATCGATTTAAAATTGAAATATGAAGGTTTGTGAGAGATTAAATTTACAGAGCTAAGGAATCTTAAGCTGGAGATTCTGATGTATATACCAGCGCAAAATGAGACAGTTTGTTTACAATTACTTTCTGCGAGGCGAGATAAAAAATATGACACGTTCATACTTAGTGCGCGTTAACCTTATCCTGTTCCTTTCTCTTTTGTCCATCTTTATTGGCGATGCAAAATGCGATAGCGGGCGTCATGAGCGAATAAGTAATGTCTCCACCTCCTCTCTTTCTCTCTTTCTCTCTCTCTCTCTCTCGCTCCCTGTCTGTTTCGAGAAGGGGCGATGACGCGCGCGCCAGTGCAGTCTCTTGTTTTGAATTCCCTTTCGTGACGTCAGCGCTCGCGTGATCAGACTCCCGGCCTCCGCTTCGATATCTGCAGGATTAGGACTACGACGGGGAAGGATGAAGCGTGTTTCGATTCCCTAATGGATTGTCATATCGAGGCGGTGAGAGGTGAGATTTGTTGACCCTCTCTCTCTTCCCCACCCTCCCTACTTCCCTCCCTCCCTTCTGTTTCCTCCCACCACCCCCTCCCTCGAACGAAGACAAATTCGATGAGTTCAAGGGGTCACCAAGTCTTTGCACCAACCCGTTTCTTCCGTCGTATAACCTTTTCGAAAGAAAGTTTCATCTGCTCCACGAAATGGTAGTCTCTCAAATGCAATTTTTTCTGGGAATTGATAATATTTTTTTTAAACAGTCGGTATTTTACGAGTTGGTCGTCATTTTTCGATATTTATCGTGCGTGAGGTTAATTTAAATTGGAATCCACATGGAATGTCCTCGCGCAACGAATGCATTAACAAATGTGTTTTTAATTGAAATTTTCAAAACATCACTCAACCCTAAAATTCTGTTGATTAATGGATATTATGGGAATCGCAGAAATGCTTCGAAAATAAAACAATAAATTCTTTTATTCTTTCCTAATTCCGAAGATTAAGTAAAAATGTAATCATCGCTGAATTCTCTACATTTCTTCACAAACATGTTTTAGCAGAGTTTATTTTTTAATGACAATGGATCTCCCCTTGGTGTAGGTTTTAAGTATAAATTTTAATTCGTAATTTATAATAAAAAAATCATTTTGGATTCTTCCATGGAGTAACTAAATTCAAATGCCATTGCATTTTATATTCAGCTGGTCTCGTTTCACCAGTGAGAATTCCAAGTTCACAGTATTAACAATGGTTTAAGGCACTGAATATTTCCCATAGTGATGCCATCCCCTAAATTTATCTTCTATTAACTTTCGTATTAATGTTTACGGAACATTAAATTATAATGGAAAATAGCCTCCATAAATTCGGCAATGAACACGTTCCTTATGCTCTATGAACCATAGTAAACATAGATCACCCATATAAACATAACCCGAATGTATACAGCATAGACTTAAATCACGTGCAACTGAAATATTAGACAGCAGTACCACATGATGTCGTGGCGGACCTGTGGAAAATAGGATCGTGTTATTTGAAGTCTCGTAATCTCTGTTTGAATTAGCTCCCGAACAATAAGGGAATTTATCACGGCTGTTTGCGGCCGTTGACGTCACTTTTTCAACGCATATTTTTTCGAGATTCTTCCTCCATGTTGACCCAATGCCTCAGAACCTTCACGGGAATGAATATGTCCTATAGTGTTAATCGCTCTCGCCGGATAAACCTTTGATATAACGGGCTGGTGAAATTGACGCAAGCCAAGGACGGAATCAATTATTTTACAGGAGTGTTAATTTCCCGCGCAACTTGTCATTTTCTCGGTGGATTAATGTCAACCTCGCAATATTCACAATCGTACATGTAGAAATTGCGATTATGTCGTTTCAAATGAATTTTCATCACCAGCAAGTTACTTTGTGCCCTCTATGAAAAATGAATTCTCGACAAATAATGTCGTGCAACGAGTATAAACGACCACTCGACCTCATGTTATCATTATTAGCTTGTACGTGTTTTACTGCCCTTCTTTCATTTCACACAATTAATTCGCTATTGAAAAGCGTTAAAAAATTAACCGCTTCAAATTTCATGGACTAAAAAGCGAGTTGCCTAGGTTATTTGCGTTCGGACAGGAAATCACGTTACACGGTGAGCTGTCCAATCCTTAAACTGTCGAGAATGAGACGTTGGACGTTGGATCTCCTGGCGCGATACCGGTATCATCCAACCGAACAATGCCTCCCCGCCTACTTCTTCGATCAATTCCAGAATTGTCCGGTTACGGCGAAGGGCGTTTGTCTTCTTTGGTAGCGGGAGGGTGAGCCAATGTCTATATGCACAAGGCGGTCCCGGATCAGACTCGGACTATCTTTATCAGCAGAACGAGATTTGTTTGACGAAGTTCGGTCTCTCGTGTGGCGCGCGAGAAGGAGAACGCCGACGGTTGAGGAAAGGAGATTCCGATTGCCTGAGTGGTGTGGAGTAAATCGGAGCGATAAAACGGCGGATTGGAGAATTGAGCGCGTTTCGCAGCAACGCGGTGTTTCCCTGTTATCTTCGCCATTTCCTTCCTCGCTTCCATACGCAAATAACAGCGTCTGTCCGTCTGGTGAAGGAAAAACTTGGTGTTTTGGGCTCTTCATTAGAGCTGTAATTAAAAAATATGCAGGGAGATTTTTTATTCGAGAACTGAAAAATAACTATAACTTAAAATATAAATCAGATAGAAACTTGAAACTTTTTCGGATAAACGTTTTTATGATACTCAAAAATGTTTATTAAAAGAAAAGTTTAGAAGAAAATGACGTAAATGGCCAATTCCATGCTGGAGACATAAGCGTGTTATACGTAGCATAAAAAAAGTCGACCATGTAAAACTGTTTGAAATACATACTGGTACTTGTCTATTAACCGGGCCCACGGATGCTGGCGCCGTCGATGACGAGAAAGCGACGAGAAATTGTACTACAACGGGTTGGTTGGTTTCTTGTTTATGTTCACTTTGTTCCAACCCGCGGCTTGGGTTAGGCATGAGTTCATCCGTTCATTTATTCAGTATTTTTATTATTTCTGCTTAAAATGCCTCTAAAGAATCAGGAATTGCCAATCGGAGAAGAAGCAAGCGTGAGGCTCTTAACTATGTTCTTGATACTCATATTTCCCTATGCATCCCATACGTACGTATGACGTAATAGTACCATGTCTCGCCGCTTCCCCGCCATTTACGACTCTACTGCTGCTGTTTCGAGCCACTGCCGCCTCTGGTAGCAGTTTCATTTCTCGCCGCTTTCTCGTCATCGATGATGCCAGCATCCGTGGGCCCGGTTAATAGAAAAGTACCCTTTGTACTGAAATCAGGCATTAAGTAAACTACGATGCAGCTCGATTTCAACGAATTTACTCGCAACGGATGGAATAATCATATAAAGTCTAAAAATATTTTTTTTAAACAAATCGTCAATTCACTTTGCAAGAAACGAAAAAATATCAGCTTCCTCATACGTTACGCGAACCATTTCCCGAAAAAAGAATTGTCATGGGAATGTTGTGGAATTATATGACGAAAACAATTAATTCCATGTAATTATTCTACAGGAGTAGCTGTTTTGGAAAAAATGGCTCTTAAAAAGGCCTCACCATTATTATATCGATCTATATTGACGCTAAAAGAATATTAAATAGTCCCTTAACTTAAGGATAAGTTTATGTCAAGTAGCCAGATTAATCACAAAAATATGATGTCTCCATTAGTTAGAAATTAATTAAAATTAGCCAATAAATGTTATCTCTCAGTATAAAAATTCAGAAAAAATTACTAGTAAATATTATTGAACACCCAATTATTTATTATTTATTTATTTTACCAGATGAGACACTTGACTAGATTTATTTTATGTTGTCTCGTCTAAATCATTTGTGTTGTGTGACACATAGACCTTTCTTTATAATGAATGAGTTGTGTGAGTAAGGGTGCGGCGATAATAACCCGCGAAACTGATTCGCCATCCGACACACACCTAATTCCATTAACTCTTTTAGGAGGCCATGTCGCAAATAAATTAATAATAATAAATTAAGTACTCTATACAGGTGGACCCCGACTTACGAACGTAATGTGTACCTCGAAAAATGTTCGTAAGCTGAATGTTTGTAAGTTGAATTGATTTTTTCCGTAAGAATTAATGTAAAATTCGTTGGCAAGGGGAAGAGTACGCATGTTCTAACAGGTCTAGACGTTTGTTAAGTGTGGGCGCTGTGTTCTTTAACTGAATAGGTAGTCACAACTCATTAGCACGTGGAATTTTCGTTAGAGCGAACTTGAATGTTCCTAATTTGAGATCCACCTGTATTGGAAAAATAGTCTAAAAATTATCACTATCGTGAAGTTGTTCTGCAATAAAATAAATTAATACTGTAGGCATTGAGGGGATACTATTTTTATCTACGCCGTTTGATAATTAACATCGTTTTTTTCGATTTTATTTACATTATTCTCAATTAATTATGGATATTCCGCGTGATTACACCTTCCGTATGAAATCTTTCAAATGTCTCTTGTCAATTTTTTAACCCAAATTTCTATGATAGAATAGCTTGTTAAGTTGACAGTGTCTTCTGAAAATTTCGAGATGAAATTGAGCTATATTTTGATCTCTTCAATTTCACCGCAGACGAGAATGAACACGAGTTTAAAAAAAAATCATCGGAAACATCCCCCCCCTCCCACATTTAAGTTCGGACTCTCGACCCCATTCCGACAGGATGTTTCCAAAACAAAAAATATTTGGCTACGAAAATAAAGAGCGAAAGAATCCCGTCAAATACTCCGGCATAACGCCTGGAAAAATTTTGTGTTTTTCATGAGCGCGCGGGAAGTCGAGAGATTTTTTAATCAGAAATTTCTGCCGTTTTGTTTTCCGGATATCCTGCTCGCGTGAAAAAAGAGTTGAAAAACATCATAGAGAGGGGAAGGGGGGTTTTGCATGTTGGATCTTGGGATCGCCTTTGTTCGTGCGCAGTTATAATGCGGCGTCGTTCGTTTTGTTTGTTCTTTCGAAGCTTTGCCACTTTACAGATTTATAGTAAGGACTTCGGAGCGGTCCCATCCCATATTTTAAAGTCCCCCAAAGTTCCGTCGTTCAAAAATTACTATTATTGAAATGTCAAATTTAATTATAAAGTCTTAATTGATCATCAGCCATGAAGGCCAATAACTACAAACCGCAGTCGCATGCGGTGATGATTTTTGCGGCATGTTTTTTTCCTGGTGCTTGTATAAAGAAACTTTCTAACGATATCAGTGATTAATTCTTCAGGTGTAAGGTGTCTTTCTACTGAAAGAGAATGAAATCATATTTAACAAGATGTGTGCCGCATAAGGTTTCTTTTTTTAGTTTATTGTGTAGGTATAGATGAACTTACATAGATTTTGACACAGTAATAAATTTGCTTTTTATTGAAAAAGAATGAAAAATTTACCTATTACATTATTTTATTTTTTAAGAATAATATTGTCTGTCGATTTTTATAGTTTTTTCGATTATTATTTATTTACCAAAATAATTTTGATAAATAATTTTAATTCATTCGAAGCCCGAATTAACGTCCTCCTATTTAGCGCCACCCCTGCATTCCGCCCATTAATCGTAGTGAACAGAACTTACATCTTATGATTATATATAGCAAGCATATACTTCGATTTACCGACACCCCCGCTTTAGCGCCAGCGTCAGTGACGCAGAAACGGCGGCGTTAAATCGAGGATTGACTGTAAATGGTTTCAATATTTTTTTTCTCCCTCGCCCATTGCTTCGTAATGTAATGTGCCACATCTCGCGAGCTATCTTCTCCTCGACTTTTCGCCACTCTGATAGTGCGTGCTATAAGATGAAAAGCGACGGAGAAGTATGTACAAATGGTCTGGGGCATTTCCGCGCCGACGCACGATGTGAAAGGAACGCGCATTTGCACTTGACGTGACCACGTGCATGACTGCGCGAGATAAAGAGCTTTCGAGAACGGTAGGGAAACACCTTCACCGATCAAGGTTATTAATTCGAAATGAGAATGGAAAAAATGCGTATGATTCGAGGAAATCGTGACAGGTGTTCGGCAAAGAGGTGGCTGCGAACGTGCTTTGCCGGGGATCGACGATTAATAAGTTCCTCGGAAAATTTTCTCTCTTAAATTGCCCGAGAGCTTGAGAGCAGTGTCGTAATGGATAATAATGGTTCTTTTGTTTCGAATGATGAATGTTACGCGCTCCTTTACCGTTAAGGAAAAGACTTTTACTCCCATTGAGAAGATGCTGTCAGCTGTTCGAGACTTTAATACCAGACTTTGTCTTACCTTGTGACTCCTGAGGATTGAGGTTTGGGTAAGGATATTGTCTGTAATGTCGCAGGCTCTCTATTTTATAGAGGCACACGGGGAAAAATTGTCAACAGTTTAGTCAGGTATCAAAATTTTTGTTCACTATCGGATAATTCGCCTGAGGTCGAGTAGTTTTTAACATCCTCTGGAACCAAGAAAATATCACGTAAAAATAAAGAATTAAATATTTTATGATGTGGAATTCTTCGGAATCATTTTATCGACAACGAAACACTCATTTTACTTGTGCTGTCTTAATTACTAAAAATAAAACTAGATATTTTTGCGAGTCACTTATATCTCTAAAATTAGAACATCTTGCACAGCAATACGTTATGGGTCAGGAATCTTGAATATAAACATTTCCAAATCGTATTCTCTCATGTTTGATTTTGGCAAACAGTTTTTATCGAGCGCGTATCTTGACCGAGTGTAAAATAAATGAATAGCTTTGTTGCGTGTCATTCGTCTCTTTTGTGTTTCGGTATTGACAGATAAGATTATGGATGTCACAAGATCAATTATTTTTTAACTAGCACAAATGTTTTTTTAATATTGTGTCCGAACGTTTTGGTTATTATATCTTTTAGTGAAGATAAAACTACAAATGATCTTTTACGTATACAATTATAATTCATCCAAATATCTGTGACATCCTTTTATATTTACGAATTGACTTTCCGCGATAAAAGTTAATCTATGGATGAATAAAAGCTAATAAAAAGAATCAAATATCACATTAAAGGAATCAATCCTTAAGATTTCAAATGTTCGGAAAATAAGTAAATGCATGACTTAGTAATTTAGCGAAATTCGGAAATACAGACATTTAAAAAAAGCAATCGAACTGCTCTATTTAAGAATGAGGCTTCTCTAAACACTGAAGCGCATGTGTATTGCATGCAGAAAAATAATCGCATACGTCAAATTAAGGTTGATTCACACTTAACGACACGGCAAAGACACGACAACAGGAAGATAGAGTATTCACACATAACGACACGACAAAGACACTGGCCGGCAACGACACGACAAAGACATTGGCCGGCAACGACACGACAATTACCCCAGTCTCTGTTCTGCAATTCACCTAATTGGTGGGTGGCAGGGGGTGCAATGCACCATAACCTACCTAAAGATTGTCTATCACAGGTTGAAATTTTCTATTGTGATCTCGTATTGTCCTCGGAAAGAACGAGCCTAGATAACGCTCCGTCCTACAATCGATCTCACGTATCTTATCGTCACGGTCGCTTCTACCAGTTCAAATTCCTCAATAATGAAGTGACGCTTTCCTTATGTTCGTACTTTTGTTTTACGAATCTGGCTGCTCTGCGCTGAACTCTTTCTGATTGAATTATATGCCCCTTCTCGTACGGATCCCATATGCATGAGGCGTATTCCATTTGTGGTCTAACCAGTGATAAGTAACATGTTTCGCGTACTTTTTCTGTAGTGTTCCGTACTATTCTACCTATGAAAGCCAGTTTGTTGTTGGCCGTGCCTATAACTCGACGAATGTGCATGCCCCATGAAAGATCTCGACAAATGGTTACTCCTAAATATTTAACATACTCGGCTTCTTGAATATTTATTCCATTTATTTTATACTCTAAACTTACTTCTGTTTTTATTTTTCCAGAACGTAACTGCGGCACATTTAGTGTAATTAATTTCAATTTGTCATTCTCTGCACCACGCTGAAATGGCTCTTAAGTCTTCACGCAGCGACTGATGGTCCTCCTGGATTTTTATTTCTTTATATAGAACGGTATCATCGGCAAAAAGTCTAATTTTACTACGAACTACCGAGCAGATATCATTCACATAGATTAAGAAAAGTAGAGGGCCCAATACACTTCCCTGAGGAACACCCGACGCAACTTTAACAGGGGACGAGTATTTCCCATCGATGACAACTATCTGTTCTCTATTCGAGAGGAAATCTCTCACCCAACTGACAACTTTCGGATTGATACCATATTGTCCTAACTTTGCAATTAATTTCTTATGAGATACTTTATCGAACGCCTTTCTGAAGTCAATGAATATGACATCGACCTGAGTATTTTTCTCTCCGCATCGCAACAAATCATCCACGAAGAAACCGAGCTGCGTTTCGCATGATCTACCTCTGCGGAATCCGTGCTGGCATCCGCTAAGCCCCGGGTTCCCAACCTGTGGGTCGCGACCCCCAAGGGGGTCGCAAAGTGTTTTCTGGGGGGTCGCAGCGGTTATTTTTAGTTGCAATTATTTTTATAGGAAATTTCACCACGAAGGTTTTCAACACTTATTTATTTCAATATGGCTACACTGCAATATTCTACTAGTGGTTGTAACACTGATTTCTGATAAATGAAAGGAAGTGACTTAAGGTCCACCGCGGCGGATACTTAAAGAATATTAAAGGCCCGCCGTGTTCATACATATTAAACATTTTATATTATTTTAATTATTTGCTATGGCGGGCCTTTAATATATTTTCAAATTTCCGCCGCGGCGGACCTTGATTCAATCTCTAACCCTAAAATATACAAATGCAGTGTTATCATTGGAATAAAATTCTATGTTACAAATAGTAAACTGAAAAAAATATTTACTATGATGCAAAATTCAATATCAAAATTCATTTTTAATCGGTGTCTCGATGTTTGAATAACAGACTGTCGAACACGGACCGTCGAATAAAGATGAGTTGCTCTCTTAACGCAGTTGAAGGTCACCCCGTATGTTTTGCCGACGCCGCCATGTTTGCAATGATGTAATTCAATAATGTCCGCGATGGGCCGTCTAATGCAATCTGGCGCGAACTTAGTTCGCCAATAGTCAACCACCTTTAGTTGGCCACTCGCTGTCGAGCGCGGGTTAGCTACTGCTTGCACTTTCTAAAATCTAAAGAGCGTCAGTAGGTCGCCATCAGTCCGTGCTGTCGGTCGGCTTCCTGCATCGCTACTATCGTTTCAGACGGAAAACAATTTATTTGGGTAATTATTTATTTATATTTTTATTGTTATATTATTAGTATAAATAGGTGTATTATTTTAATAAAATAGTGACCCAAGTGACTAACGCTAAACATTATTAAACATGTATTTTAAAAATATTACAATTGATAAAATTCGTGAAACAAGAATAAATCATAATAATAAAAAAATAATTTTTTTTTCTCGAAAAAGAATTAATTTATATTTTCAGAAATCCGTATCCATGGAGAAGAAACGTAAATATTCAGAAGACTTTCTAAAATTTGGCTTTACCTTCTTGATCAGCAATGGCATAGAGAAGCCACAATGCGTTTTGTGCAATGTTGTTCTCAGTGCTGAATCTATGAATCCTTCAAAACTCAAACGACACTTAGAGACAAAGCATCCAGAACATACTAAAAAGGATTTGGAGTTCTATTGACGCCATGAAATTGGTCTCAGACGTCAGAGACTTGATCCTACAGGAAGTTGTCAGCAACAGAGCACAGCAGCAGTGCAAGCATCATATGAAGTCGCATTGGAAATTGCCAAACAAAAAAACCTTACACGATTGGAGAAACGCTCGTCAAACCCTGCATGTTGAAGATGGTGAAGTTAATTCTTGGGGAAGCCAGCGAGATAAAGATGCGACAAATATCTCTGTCCAATAACACCATTCAGAGGCGCATATCAGATATGTCCGTAGACGTGAAAGAGCAGGTTTTGAATGAAATCAAAGTTTATCCATTGTTTTCTTTTCAAGTTGATGAATCAACGGACGTAAGTTCATGTTCTCAGTTGCTTGTCTTCGTGAAATATATTCATTCAGATGACATCAAAGAAGAGTTCCTGTTTTGTAGTGCACTTGAAACTACTACAAAAGGTGAAGATATTATGGAGAAGATCAATACCTTTTTTGAAACTGGAGGACTACAGTGGGAAAACGTCTGTGGGGTTTGTATAGATGGAGCACCAACTATGCTAGGGTCAAAGTCGGACTTTCAGATAAAAGTGAAAGAACTTGATCACCAAGCAAAGGGCATTCACTGCATGATTCACCGATATGCTCTTGCCAGTAAGACTCTCCCAGCTCCTCTGCAAGAGGTACTTGATTCTCTGATAAAAATTGTGAATTACATCAAATCTGGAGCCCTCGACACCCGTCTGTTTAATGAACTCTGTAAAGACATGAATTCTGATCACGATGTTCTTCTTTTCTACATTGCTGTACGCTGGTTGTCGAAAGGAAATGTTGTCAATCGTGTCTTTGAGTTGAAAGATGAAATCAAGTTGTTCCTGGAAGTGCAAGGGAAACATGACCTTGAGGCTTACTTTAATGATGAAGCTTGGAAGAAAAGAGTTGCTTGCTTAGCAGATATTTTAGACCAGCTAAATAAGCTGAACCTGAAACTTCAGGGAAAGGAAACACACATTATCCAATTTCAAGACAATCTTCAGGCATTTGTATCCAAGCTGCAAAACTGGCGTCGGAAAGTAAATCTTGGAAAAATTGCCATGTTTGAAAAACTCTGCAGTGTGGTAGAGGAATCTGAAGGTGAACTGGATGAGAATCTGAAAGAGGAGATTACTGGGCACCTTGAATCCCTTGAAAAGGAATTTCAGCGGTACTTCCCTGAGTTTACAGAAGAAGATGCTGCACTGGTACGAAACCCATTCTCTGCTTCCCTGAATGTAGCCAGCATTCCCGATGAAGCACAGGATGAATTCTTGGATCTGCGGAACGATTCCTCGGCACGTAATTTGTTTTATGGAAAATTTCTGACTCAGTTCTGGTGTGCAATGTATCAGTCATATCCAAATGTCACCATGCTTGCCTTGCGAATTTTAATTTTATTTGGCTCTACATATCTCTGCGAGAGTGGATTTTCAACGCTTCTCCATATCAAAACAAAGGCAAGAAACAGACTGAATGTTGAGGATGACATGAGGTTGGCTTTAACAAACACTCAGCCGCGAATTTTGAAGCTGGTTGCCCAGATGCAAGTACAACCATCGCATTAAATATTAGGTTAGAATTATATTCTGAAAAATCTATTTTTAATGTGTTTTCTTTACCCTATTAAAAATGCCTTCTTATGCAAATGTGGCGGGGGGTCGCAGGTTACTTGGCTATTATAAATGGGGTCCGCGACTCGAAAAAGGTTGGGAAACACTGCGCTAAGCAATGAGTGACTATCTAAATAACGCATTGCAGAACTAAAGATCATGTGCTCAAGTATCTTGCACGATAATGAAGTTAGGGAAATTGGCCTATAATTTTCGGGGTTCTCTTTGTTCGTTGGTCCGTTAGCGAGAAAACCAATGAACCCGTCCACACTAGGACTGCAACGACAGGGCCGAGGATTCTTTTTGAGCATTGTCGCTGTCGTATCTGTGGCGCGTCGTGTAGTTGCCGTCCTGGTGTGGACGGGTGCATTGGTTTTCTCGCTAACGATCCGAAGCCGTCGTGTCGTTTTCATCCCGTGTCTTTGTCGTGTCGTTAAGTGTGAATCGGCCTTCAATGGTAAATATATTACTGGAACCGAATACTTGGTTCATTTCTACCATGCTAACGAAAAGGGATCAACATTGGCTATATCAAGACTAGTATTTTATTTATATGTTTTCAAGAGGCTTGAGGAATTTGAAGGATTTGTCGAGAGTAAGGAAAGATATTACTCGTTTTTTTTAGACGCACGCAGTTCACTTGTAGGTCACTTCATCTTCGGACGTGCTGCAGCTAGTCATTTTGTTCTTAGCACTGCACATTTCGTCCTTCCGGCTTCTTCCTCCTTATCTCCTTTGAATTTTTAGAATGATTCCCGCTGTTATTTGCTGATGTGTATCGCCTTTTACCAATGACGACTTGTCCCTGACAGCTGGTGTCGTCACTTGATTTCGGCGTAGTTTTGTCTTTTATCGTCTGAAAAAGTTTAGGGATCCCGTTACTATAAAATGGGGAGATAAACAAAGAAGATAACGTAATGCTGACGATGATATTAATCATAACAGCGCAAAAATATATGTACTGGCCACCTACGTTTTTGGATACGTACAACGAAATGTTACATGGGGCTAAAGACTTTTTTAAACTTTATCAATTTTATGAGAATGCATTTAATCCTCGTAGCACTACATGCCTGGATGAATTATTAATTAATGTTTCGTTGAGTCAGATATGATCCAGATTTTATCGAAGCCAAGAAGGTCTTTTGCGTATTAGAATCATGAAACGCTTCTTACAGATAATAGGAGGCAGATTATGAGTCGAGTTTTTCCTTCCGTTTTCGGGCCTTTCATAGTTTCGCCTTTTCTTAACGGCCTTCTGTATCAATGTAAACGATATATTCGCATGTCTTTTTTGAGGTCGAATCGTCGAATGACGTGCGTCTTAACATCTGTTGATAAACATGAAACTTTGGTTTCATCATATTAAACATCGGTTTCGTCATCGAGTAATTCGCAATCACAATAGTTGAATGCGTCAGCATTTGTCTCAAATTCCTAATCTCTTGTTTTCTCAGCGGACTGGTCCAAAGAAAAAAATCCAGATTAAGGTAGTCCGAAATCAAACACTTCGCATATGGTGATATCGGTCTAAAGACAATTGCATCTTTAAAGAAAGGGAATTTGCGAAAAATATATAGGGGTTCGTTATATTATCCCATGAATCATATTTGAGATTTCACCGAGCGTCAAAACAAATATGAAATTACCAAAAATTACTTAATCGATATGAAGTTTAAGAAAGGAAAATCTTGAGTGTTACTGCGTTCCAAATTAAATATAAGTAGTTATCATAGGAAACGGAAACGTTTAATACCTCGTTTTGTGCTGTTAGATAGAAGGAAAGTTGAGAATGGAGGTGGTGGAAAAGATAAAGGATACAAAGAATAATTGCTTGGTTTGGCGGTGCTTGGACGTTGAAGGATGGAATAGATAATTACTGTAAAAATACAAGTAACATTATCAAGAAACGCAGTTGTGAATGTAGGAAGTAAGATGCGAGGTGAATGTAGGATGTAAGATGCGAGGAAGTGAGCGCTGCGCCTGCAAATAAAATTATGAGCCTTAAATGTAACACTATAGCGTTTGATCACATGAGAAAATGGTTCAAGGATGAGAGACAGATTATAGGAAGAGTGCGTTATACCAATATAGTGAAACCAAATAACAGATATACGAAGAAATTGAAAAGAGCTTTATAAATTTAGCAGTGTGTTTGACGATTATAATGAGTAATTAATGAGAATTGTTGATCGATGAACTTTCGGGGCTCCCTTCCTGCTAAATTGATAGTAGAGAAAAAATATTTCACAACTTCTGCTTCCCATGTGAATGCCAAAATTATCTACATTCTACCGAGTGAATTAATTCTCCTCTAAACCATTTCTGACGCCTTGAGAGGAATTCTAACAGGCTACTCCTATTTCTTATTTTCTCGCGCTTATTTCTCCTGCCTTTTTTTGGACCGCTCTCTTCCCCTTGACCCTTTGCTTCCAGCCAAGTGGATGATTGCATTTTAGATTGTCAAGCTTTTTCGGAGTATGACCTCATCTAATGTCAGTGCAGCTCCGTGGCTGATCTCGCCCTTCCAGATATTATCGTCTTATAGGAAGACGCCGTAAATGTTCGTTACAACCGATTTTCTTCCAATAATACTTAAAAGGGAACACGATTCACCACAATGATTTATCTATAAAACTTGATGAGGAGAGAAAAATCGCAATTAGGAAGATTTTCAGATTCATCTCAGATTTAAAAAGTCTTACTGATTTCAAAACCATTTAAAATAAATATTTTATACTTTGAAGCATACTTAAAATGATAACCATAACTACTACTATAGAAGTCTTTTAGTGTAAGATTGGACAGCAGAATGGGTTCGATGTTGTTATCACTGATACTTAAAATTGTTTTCCTGAGAGCTTGTAGTTTAAATGATGATATTTAAATAAATGTACGGATTTACAAATTATTATAAATCACCAGTGACACCTCTCCCACTATAATTTCGTAAATGCATAGCTGAGAGTAGGAGTGACCCGAGGTATTTTGATACTCTGGGCAAAGATGTATAGAAGCGCCCTCTCTGCTTCAAACAAATCTTACCAAAGCTTTTTAACTCATTAATTACTTCTTTTAGCAAATTTTAAAATATATTGTAACAATGACGATTAAAAACTAAAGAATTGCCGTCCTGCCGACACTCATTGCTTGTAAAAATTTATCTACTTGCAAGTAATGATATATTACATCGTTAAAGAAGCGCCCCCAAGATTTTGATCCCCCAGGCAGCCGCTCGGCTCGCCCGTACATCTGACCGGCCCTAGAAGAGAGATGATAACTCAATTTTAAATTAATTTACCCATAACAATTACAGAGAAAAAATATTTTGTTGGGAATATATTTGATGCGGTACAAGGAAATAAAAAATGAAAGAAGTATATCATCCAAACATAAATATCGATAACGCCAATTAATTCAAATGTTCGGATCATTCAGAATGTTTAGCCAGGACATCTTCTCATTATACATCAGTTCGTCTTTTAAATACACCTATATTTCAGTATTTATGCTTTAATTAATTCAGCACGAAGACTAAAATTTTCGCAATTTACGCCGCTCATTCTTGTTGTCCAGTATACACTGATTTGCGTCACGCCTTATCAAAATTTTTACGACCTCATTAAAACATTCCGCGGTGTGTCGAAATCCTAACAAAACAAAAAATGTCGACATTTTAAAAATGCCGATTAGTATCTCGAACGTGTCGACACGACCCTCGAAAAGTCCAGATTGGGAGGAATCAAATCGGAAAACAATGGATAAGCCGTTCTCCACTCGGAACGGCGGTATCTCGCCCCTGCAGCCTCCCGTCTCCTCCGCCTGAGGGCGTGTAAACAGCTCGAGCACTTCCTCTTGCGATTTCATACGATTCTGTTTCACTACAGCGTGTCTGCGTCAGTGACTCACCCGTGCTCCTCCCCACATGCAATCCCATTTAACCTTCCCACACCCCTGCCGGTGGCGTAGTTGTTAGGACGCTGGCTGCTGCTCGAAAGAGCAGCGGGCACGGATCCTGAGAAAGTAGGATTTTTTTTCCAAGGTCGCCCGGCCCCCTTTTTGTGTGGTTTGAGGAGACCGCTCCAAGTCAGCTTTCAGTCCTTCAGAAGGGACGTTAAGCAGTTGGCCCCCTTTGTCCTTTTCGTAAAGAGTAGGCTAATGCCGGCACCGGGTTTCCCTCCTCCCTTGTGAGTGTATTCGGTGAGGAAGGAGTTATTGCTATAATAATCCAAGAGGTTGATCAGCCAAAAATACACACACAAACACTTCCCACACCTCTCTTCTCTCATTTCTCGAAGAATGCATTGTCTTTATGCCCTCGGGTCTTCTTAATCACTCCGAAAAATACGGCACGCTACGACATCGACCGGCAAACTCCCTCTTTGAGATGTTTTATCGTTCACATGTTAGGTCAGACAACCTTCTTTCTCTTCTCAGCCTTTCTCTCTGTACCAGTGATTTCCGAATTGTGCGTCGCGACACATTAGTGTGTAGCTACGCGCAATCAGGTGTGTCGTGAGATGTACTCGAAACATTTAAAAGGAAATTTTAATATAAAGTGTAATTAATTTTTCCTGTAAAAACAAAGAGAAACTGCGAAAAATATACAAAGTTCTATGTCTGTAAGTAACACTAATACTAAACAAAGATACACAAATAAATACAACCCAATAATACTGTAAACAAAAGTTTTTGGCTATAATATAAACTTTATATTACTACTTGGTTAATCCAGGTGTCGGCAATCTGTGACTCTTTTATCAGTCACTGATCGCAAACTCATCATACACTGTAGTATTATTACATACCTTGTCGGACTCTCCTCGTGCGTGAATTTAACACGTATTCACAGGGGCGGACTGAGAGGTATAAAACGGTAATTTGTGAAGAACACGCGGCCAGCTCCCTCCTTTCGCACTATTAGCGTAGAGTGGATCAAATTTGATTTAAAATCAAGTAATATAATGGAGAGAAAATTTTATCATGGAAAAGAATGACTAATTGATAAAAATTAATATATAAGCTTCAGCAGACCGACCCTTTGCCTTACCGGCCCGGTGATTGCACCGGAAGGTTATATGGCCAGTCCGCCTTTGCGTATACAAACTAATCACACATACAAATAAAAAAAATGAAGGATGGGGTTGTAGCGTTAATTTTGGTATGTGGCTTAGGGTGTCACTACCAGAAAATGTTTGGAAAACACTGCCCCCCACCACAGCATTCTGTATCACCGCCACTTTCCTAACCCCCTCTTGTGTTTTTTCTCGGACGCTATCTTTATGCCGGGGATAAACCGCAGATAATTACTCATTCACAATAAAAATTTCTGTTGCGGTATAACACAGCGAAACTGTACAATACATTTCTTAAAACTCGTGAAAAAATCTGGGCAGATCGTTTAATTTTTTCTCTTATTTTATTTATCGGTGACAAGTAAACAGGATGCGATTTCTCTTTCGCAGTCCAGAATGGAACTGAGCCTCCTCACACGGCCTGCCCTATCCAATAGGCAATTGCCTAGGGCGCCATACGATTAACGGCGTCTCTTTTACCTAGTAATATATATTTCCTTGTTTTCTCAATTATTTCATAGCACACAAAGAACTTTATTTATTGTTTCGATTAGAATGTAAATCTAATTTGTTTGGGCGCCACCTTTCATCTAGTGCAGTGGTTCCGAACTTTTTTACAAGTGAACCTCTTGGTCAATAAATTTTATGCTCTCGGGCCAGAGTATCAACATAAAAAACTTTTGAAAATATAGGCGCTCAATACAAATTAAGGCTATTTTCGTGTTAAAATTTGCTTAGTGAATTGAGAAAATTAGGATTTTTCCAAGAAATTTTTCGACATGTCACACATTAATAGCGTAAACATAACGAAGTAACGATTTTTTTTTCGTTTTCGTTAAATTTTTCGTTACAGTTATTTTGAAATTTTCGTTAACGTTCTTCGTTACGTTATTCATAAATTATTTCGTTACGTTACGCATAACGTTTTCCAATACCATGATTGTTATATCTAGTAAAAACGGCAAAGACCTATTATAGGATCGGGGGCCACATTAAATGGGATCGAGGGCCACATTAAATGGAGTCGCGGGCCACATGTGACCCGCGGGCCATAGTTTGGAGAGTCCTGGTCTAGGACGCCAAAATATGTTAAGCCAACACTGTCTCCTCCCATCCCGTGTTCAAGCACGTTCTCGCCTATTGTTACTCTCGTGGCAATATCTTGTTATATATTGTTTTTTCCTACGCTCCATCTAACCCTCCCTAGAATCTGCAGGCAGTCGCGTAACCATAGCGACCGACTAAGACTTGGAGCTAGGGGAGTAATCGGAGCGCATCCATCGTTTCTCGCGAGCACGTCCCACGATGCAAAACCATCGTGTAGATGCGTGCCACCACACGTGCCTTTGCTCCCTCAAGGGAGAGAGAGAGAGACGATGCGAGGAAGGGTAGGAGGAAGTCGGGTATGGGTGCTTCCGCGAGCGGAGCGTCCTTATTGAGTCGACAAAGACAAATAAGTGGTTCCCACCACGTCGGAGGATGCCCCCTCCCTTCCGCAAACCCCCCCTCCCCTCTCCGCGAATCCATTTCTCGTTGCCATCCGAGCCGACAAAGGGATCGTGAAAGGATGGCGTGACTCTGAACAAAAAATATAAACTCGTGCTCGAATTCATCGGAAGCAATAACTAATCCCTAGACCTTGGGGAAAATATCTCGTCATCTCAACGGTTAAGCTGCCTTTAATTGCTCGTTCGAAGAATGGAACTAATAGCGGTTTAAACACGCGTAATTTCTATTCTCGATTACGTTTCATTGTCTCTCTCCGCATTTTGCACGCTTTGTAGCCGTCACTGCCTACTCGTTTGGGTGATATTATCGCTTATAACGAGTACATACATGCGTGAAATTGGGACTGATAGCGAAAGTGCTTTGTTAAATGCTGAACATTTATAGGTAGTTTTTTTGTGGAGTAAGACTCCGACGTTGTAGAGGCAAAAAGTATTTGAGAATACATATTGCTCTTTTGAAATAATGCGTACAGGTAATTTACGGTTAATCTCGACGCCCCAAAAATAAGTATCTATCATTTAAGAATTTTTAGTTACTTAAAACTCTTATCTTATGGAAGTAAATAAAAAATTATTATTTATATTAATGTTACATACCTACCTCGAGGTAATATTTGGGAAATAATTATTCAAAACGATCACATTTATCGTATTCTCCTTTTCCAGGTCGCTCCGTTCTTTCCCAAAGGATATGTTCCGTTATTAGTTCTCACACGTTCAATTAAGTAATCCAACGGGTCGCATCAATGAGCTTCAGGATTTTACTTGTAAGTTTGAAAATAAATTAAATTGTGATAGGGCGCCATATTATTTAATTAAGTTCGTTTTATGTACCTACATTTAAATTTTCTTTTTCAGTTGAGATTATTGTTTATTTATGCATACATTTTATTTTAAATAACGAAATAGTTTTAGGAAACATCGTCTCGAAAAATAAAATTCCATAAATTCGATACGAATCAATATTATGCCTTTAGAAACTATATGTTTTATTTTTTACTCTCACTCATACTAGAGCGCTTATTTCCTTCACCACGTTGCCAAATCCTAGGCGACGAAACGGCCCTTATCTCCTTACTCGAATGACTCGTGACCGATGCCCTTCTCCTTGGGGAGTGGGACGAAAAAAGGAGGGAGAGGAGTCACACCTCCACCCACGAAGTGCTCGCAGCTGCGGTCTGCGGCCGGGATGTGGCTTCGCCCAAGGCGAGAGGGTACATTTCCCTCTCAACACGACTCACAACTCCGCGATCACGTCCGCAAAATGCGTCTTCCACTCCTTCTTCGTCCTTTTTGTTGCAACCTCACTTCCCTTCCGTGAAGAGAAGCCCTTCTTATCTTCCCCCCCCCCTCCCCCACGCCCCCTTTCGGAATCGCGCGAGATTTGCGGCGGGAGCGCATCTCGGAATCCCCCACTTTTCCCGCATATTTTGACGCTTTTCCGCCGGTGTGACACGTACAGCTGCGGTAGGATGAAGGGGGACGGACTTCTGATAATCTCGTCACGGAATAGAGAAAAAAGAAATCCGCTTCGTTGTTTAAGTTTTTGAGATACGGATGGGTTGTACCTCCCGCTTCAGTGTTATGACGCTGCGCGGGGCTGCAGTCGCGTACTCTTTTGGGTGGAAAGATAAGAATGAGTGCGTGGTCATTTTTTTTTATCCGGTTGAAGTTAGCGTCAGTGGTTACCAATGCTAGGGTAGCTGGTTAGAATCCTACCAAGGCGGTGGCGTAGCGGACATCCCCGTAGCTCCCGTGCGGCAGGGGGGGCCCATGGCCAAAGCGGGACCATATTTTTCTCCTGAGGCCCTTAAATTTTTTCCGAGACTTCAATTTTGTTTTGGCGGAGGGGGGGGGCACACATTTTCCGGTAGGCCATTGTGCCTAGGGCGTGGTCGTGTGTTTTGGCCTTTGTTACGCTGTTAAACTGGGTTGAAACTATTTAAATAATAATCGGGAAATTCTACAAGGCTCAGTTTTAACCGAGTTTACTTATGTGATGGGATGATTTCTCATGAACTCTTTTTTTATAATAAACTAATTAAATTCTATTTTATCGTTGTTTACCTTATGGTCATCAATCAATCGAGTATTTATAACGTTTATAGAAATATTAAGTACACAAACCTGGATCGTCTCATCTAATATCAAGAGAGTTTGTGCTTCAGGCGCTGCGCAAACTCAGATTAGAGTCATTTTTAAGGATCTTTTAAAGATATTTCGCAATTTTGAGAAACATTTATTCCATGCGCTACGAGATTAATTACAAACTAGCTTGCCCACGCAGAGTATCTGCGCGCTAGTACTTTATTGCTCAGTACCATAAATTTCTTTATACACACAATTTTCGATCTCTTGATTTGCTGATACAATAGTTATTAGAGAGTCAAATAATCTCGCCATCTCTCTCTCCCTCCCTCTGTCTCTCTCCCTTCCTCTGTCTCTCTCCCTTCCTCTCTCCCTCCCTTCCTCTCTCCATTCCTTCCTCTCTCCCTCCCTCCCTCTATCCCACCCTCAATTTCGTCCTAATAAAGTCGTTTGTCTGTCTGTATGTCCCTTCCTCTCCCCTCCCTCTCTCCCTCCCTCTACCTCTCCCTCCCTTCCTCTCTCCATCCCTTCCCCTCTTCCTCCCTCCTTCTCTCCCCCCTCTATCCCTCCCTCCCTCTCCATCCCTTCCTCCCTCCCTCTACCTCTCCCTCCCTTCGTCTCTACCTCCCTTCCACTCTCCCTCCCTTGCCCTCTCCCTCCCTTCCCCTCTCCCTCCCTTTCCCTCTTCCTCTCTCCCTCCCTCCCCTCTCCCTCCCTTCTCCTCTCCCTCCCTTTCCATCTCCCTCCCTTCTCCTCTCCCTCCCTTCCCCTCTCCCTCCCTCCCCCTCACCCTCCTTTCCCCTCTCCTTCCCTCCCCCTCTCCCTCCATTCCCCTCTCCATCCATTCCCCTCTCCTTCCCCTTTTCCTCCCTCCCCTCTCCCTCCCTCCCCTCTCCCTCCCATCTCCTCTCCCTCCCTTCCCATCTCCCTCCCTTCCCCTCTCCCTCCCTTCCCCCCTCCCTCTCTCCTCCCTCTGTCTCCCTCCCTTCTTCGTTCTTCTTCGATTTGGTTCTTCAACAGATTGGCTTATTCCGCTCTTTTTCTCGCAGTATAATCAGCGTAACGTGTTGCTCTTGAAGCCATTACTTTTATTCTGAGCGAACAATTTAAATATTAATTAATTTAATTAATATATAGTTGCATATAAACATTATCTAAAAAAATTTAACTTTATATTGTATTTCAATGCGATTTACAGAAGCTGTTTATCAGGTTGCTAGAGACATTGAGTAAATAAACATTAGACATTGTTTATTTGGTTGCGATATTAATACGGAAATGTAATACTTGTAATGTAATGTATTACTTCTAAAGTGGTAAATATTTTGTTTTTATTTAAATTGACGTAGTTCTACTTGGTTGTTATGTATCTATATCGAATGATATGCATTTAAAAATAAATATTTACTGTTATTAATAATTTAACACGTAAGATTTGGCTAAATGTGATGCATTGTGATGTACCTCTGCCGAAATGGTAAGTATAGTGTGGTCATTGTGGTTATTTAAATTGATGTAGTTGCTGATAATTTGTTTTGTAGAAGAAAAGTAATGATGGCGTTCAATGCCGCTTATTCATTGTGTACTTTACAATGATAAGAAAAATTCTGTATCTCTAGAAATGCTAATTGATATAATTTATTTATGTGTTATAAATTCGTATTGAACAAAAATGTGTCTGATCAACCAAGAGGGATTCGGGTTATTAAGTAGATGAAAACGGTTAATCGTTTAAGTTCCGTAATTTTTTACGGGCTTACAGTTCGTAATGTTATATAATCTACCATACGCAAATTAATTTTTAAAAAGTAATATCTACTTAATAATAATAATCTTTAATAGAGATTTTACAATACAATACTAACATTATGATACAAAGATCTGATATGTTTCAGTGACAGCTGTTTCGGCTGTTTATATATCCTGTTGATTAGCAACACGATGTTATTGTGTGCATGGCATTTTGGAGTTTCTCCACACCATTTCCCATGCATTCTTATGGAAAAAGTATTTTGTTGACCCCATGGCTTATAAGAGACCCCACGGTCTGCAAACCTAGACCAAGTTCTTCCTTTGGTCCATAGGATGGCCCATGAAACTTTTGAATTCGATAGCTTCAACGGTGTAAAAACTTATAAAGAACATACATACATACATACGCACACACTAAAATATTTGTAAGATATATAGGATATATCATATAAAACCTAAGGTACTTCTACAGAGCTGAAATTTGGCATGAATATAGATCATTAGGTACTACCTCGGGAAAAATCCAAAATTCCAGAAATCGTTATATTTAAGGGGTGTTTTTGGCCCCAATGTCCAATTTTAAACACCCATAAGAAAAGTATTGAAAACTGTGCAGGGCTATATAAATTGCTTTTTTAAATTATTTTCAATGAAGATATAAAGTCGAGACATACACCATACTGTGGAAGAACGAATGAAGTTTATTTTTCCTGAAAACAGAATTTAAATCCATGCTAAATTTGCTTAAAAATTTTATACCAATCGTAAAATTATGAGACTTTTTTCGGTTTTCAACTATGAAAAATTTTAACTGCCATAGTAATGATCCCAATGCCTTAATGTTTTATGTTAATGTTTATATTGCATTATAATCCATTTTATTTCAGCCAACGACGTACGCATTTGATGACGTGATTGTCTTAAATTAATTTTTTATCCGGATACGTATTAAAAGTCAAGGATGATGATGCCATAATCCTAACACACAAAATATAAGTGTAACATATAGGCTATTGTCTTAACGATGATTATAAGAATTGCTTAAAAAGGGTGATCTGGGCCATAAAACTTGAAATTCGAAAACTAAGACGCGAGCCGATTGCCAGAGAATTAGAAATTCCGGATAGATGCCTTAATTTCGCAGAAAATGAAAACTATTATCTTATTTAAATGGGTAGTTCAAATACTGTCGGGTTGGTTTATTTACGAGTTAAGATCTTGGAGTATGATGATTTTTTTCGCGCTTGCAGTATGCAAGCACCGACAACTTGTATATTAAATTTTAAGAACAAATGTACCATCTGTATGTTATAATATCTGATTCATTCAAAATCACTCACATATCTTATTGTAAAATTGCCTTGTAACTTTAGCATCTACATTTTAAAAATATTCTGGCACTCAGTGTTAATACGTACTCTTGCACTGTTCCGAATAGATAACTTCTGTCATTCTGCTGTAGGTTATAGGTTCCGTGCACTCAAGAGGAAGAAGATCCCAATTTGTAAAATGTGTCTACTTCCTTCTAAGACTAGAAATTTTCTCTTTTATATGTAGCTCGTTTAATGTGAACCGGGTGTGTGTTCTCATCCTGACAAAGTTCTCTTTCTGGTATCTCACTCCCGGGTTGGCCTTTTTCCACTTGTCTCGTCGCAATATTCCTTAATCAGCATCTCCCCTATCTGCATAACTCCTATTCGAAGCCCTCACCACTTTAATTTTCACAGTGACCTTCTAAAACTGCCCACGTCAAGCACTGCGAAACCCAATGTTAAATAGATAACTTGGCTCATGTATAATGTGCTCCTCATCACGTAGACCACGCCATGTGTATGCACACTTACGGAGAAAAGTCGTACGCGAGATGACGTGCTCTTTTCGATCAAATTACGCCTCGATTCGGAGAGCGCATCATCGGGATTATCTCTATTTCGAAACCACGGTTCGATGATTTTTATGGGCGGGTCGGGTTTGACGATCGGTTTTAGTGGGAATTCTGCTTCTTTTCACGCGGAAGCGATTCATTCAGTTCGTTTTTATATAGATGGCGAGGCCAAAATTAACTAGAAATAACTTGTGATAAAACTGTGGACCCTTAAGTCTTTCTTCCCGATTCTCTACAGCAGATAACGACGGCATGAATGAGTGATTTAGAAATCCCGAGAAGCTGAAACGAGGCGTGAAAATTCGAACTAATGAGTTCAAAACCACTTACATTTATCTGAATCGATCCACGTAATAATCTGGCGAAGAAAATCAGGGGCGAGCATCACATAGCGACATAGAACGTTTTGTATGACCCATGAAGCTATGATGGAATAGAGGTCCGTAAAACCTAACACGCAAATTCGTATATTTTACCCAGATTATCATAATAAATCATTTATTATTTAAATGTTAACTCAAAAGAAAACATTTATACTGGATCTCATGACACCTCAGGACCTCTAGGTAACTTACGTTTAAAACCTTAATATGGCCCGCCGAAGTATTCGCAACTTTCAATGCGGCCCGCCATGCAGAAGAGGTTGCCCGCCCCTGAACTAAATCGTTGATTATACCGCTTAAATGGCATAATTGTACGTCCCCGATGAGCTGAGTGCGTGAAGATATGAGACGTCTAGTCAAGTAAAATTTTTGCGGGCATCAATTGGATATGATGGAATCAAGTTATCATCTGACCTTCGCAAGATTCAAAGACTAATCAGAGAGAGAGAGAAAACGAAAATTCCATTCAAAACGATACTGATGAGGCGGAGAAGCAGACTCATGAATGTTTCGCCCTCTGTGATTACCCAATTAGGTTTTAAAAAACTCTTCCGTCGACTGATTCCGAATTGCAAATCAGCAATCACACCGTCCAAAAGAGAGAAAGCTATCATCGTTTTGCTGATCACGTCCATTTTTTCCGCTGTTTAGGGGGAGGATAGAACAATAATATCGCAGCTAATTATCACTTTGGTTGTTTAAAATTAACCTCTATTCGCAAAGTGTGCCAAACTGAAAAATTCATCACGTAGCCTTCAAAGTGCCCGAAAGGCAATTATGTAGATTAACGGAAGTATTTACCATTCTTTTATTATCTTCAGGTTAATTCATTTGAAACGTTCACATTGAGACAGTTACCGAAATGGAATGGAAAATACAACCTTGATAATTTTAGTCTCATTTTTCATTTATGTCTCACGGAGCCTAGAATTTCGACGCCGTCCACGTATTACGTAAGAATTAAACTTTACCTCCATAACGTCCGAGTGGATGTTCTTTCCGTGCCTTCATTATGGCCTATAAATAAAATAGATGCGAATGCATTCCACCGGTTTCATCATGTTAAACATAATGGAAAAATTTCACCGCACATTTTCCGGAAAATCTGCGCGCGCGCATGCGCCTCTGAGCACGCCGGACAGCTGACCAAGTGATATCAACAATTATTCTCGACGCTCGTTTTTTTCCTCGAGAGTAACGCCGTGCCACTCTTGCATCACCCAGACTTCGTGAATCGCACGAGTTTCAGATAATCAATTACCGAGAAACCTGGTTAATGCTAGGAACAGATTCCTTATCAATTCTTTAATCGGGAACCGGGAGGACGGTCGAAACCGTACTGTCACGGTGACCACATATTTTACCGAACCGCCCAATTAGTTTTCAGATGTAATTAAATTAACGCTTAATTGTTGTTTTATATAATTATGAATTTCCTAGTTTTAATTGTGATTATTTTTATTCTGCCCACGGGGATTTGGTTAGCCCAAGATTTCTCCTTCGAGTTTGGGAGAAGCGGAAGAAAGTTGCGACACCAACTTCTCAGTAACAGTAAATTTTATATAATTGTGAGAAAAAGACATTGTGCTTCAAGAGATGCGTGCGGAATCCAAAACGATGTCTTTTAAAAGCGGCTTTTCTCCCTTACGCCCGCCGAGGATGATGCCCTGTGGCCCATGGGATAACTCGCCAAGGTCTCTCTTATATTCTTCCTCTCTTCTTTTGTCAAGCCATCTTGGATTTTGGACAAATGTTGTTCATTTCTGAGGAGGGCTGTTTTGTAACCGTTTTGTCACTAATGGAGTTATAATTAATTTTACAGTTTATTATAACTATCTGGTTTATGTTATTTACTCGGCGACTTATTCAGTTTAATATCTTCGTCGACAATGGCATCAGAAACAAAAACTATCGCGTTAATAACTCTTTAAGTGTGTTAATAATAATTAGTAACGCGAAAACTTATTTCCTGGCAGAGACAGCTCACTTTTTAATTTCAAATTTTTGTTTTGTCATAATAATTTTCTCCATCGCTCCCAATCAAGGTAATAATTATCAAGACGAAAAACTGTTTTCATATCGAACACATTTAACTTCCCAATGCTGATTTCGTTGTTTTGTCATAATAATTTTGGCAGTCGCCTCCGATGAAAGATGCCTCAAACTTTAGAAGACATTTCTTTACCGAGACAAAATAATGTACAAGGTTTCATTATTTTTTACTTCGCGTTAATATCGAATTCTAAAGGTTTAACTTCAAAATGTTACGATTTCCTCCAGCCCGTCTTGAACGCCAACACCTTGTGCGACAGGTACATACAAACCAATCGTCTTCGGATGACCTCGGAGTCTCCTTGTCCTGTCGCCCTCTCGAAGTGACAATTAATCCGCATAACGACTCGCTTTTGGGAGCTGTCCTTTTGCAATCCCTTAAAACGAGCAACCATATGGTCGAGAAAATATCGTTTAATATTTCTTCTTCATTAGTTACTGTGACACGTCTTAGATTATTGAGCTCTTTTTCTCCTGCCGTAAATAATGTATAAATTTCCCTAGCTCCGGGTTGAACTGAGTAATACCGCATTTGAAACCACACAAACGGAATATATACGGCATACACCGCGTATCCAGTTAATGTCCTCGTCCTTTAATATATAGTAATCTGTTGCAAAAGAATCTCTAGGTGCGTGTCCAAGTTTGTTTACGAGTCATGGATTAAGGTCAGACGAAAATATTTTATTCCATCGGTGACAAACGCCTATCGAATTGCATTTGAAATTGGGAAACTCCACGAGGAAAAGCGACTTATATTTTTAAAGGCGGTGGCTTTTTTTACAAAAAACGAATTTTACCCCGTCCCCGAAAGAGTTTTACTAAAAAAAACAGACTCTCCTTTACTGTGGATATTTATTGGGGAGGAGTTCCTGGGAGTATCCCTTTGAGGTCGAGAAGTCAAGAGGAGAGACGCGGAGAGAAGGAATTATAACGGCCGTACCTTTTTGCTTCAACCTTTAATCCACTCCGCTCTCCTTCGAATGAAATACTCTTTTTTATAAGCGTCCATTTATTAGGCGGAAGACTCGAGCGCGATGAGGACACTGTCCACTCCGAAGTCTCTCGCCCTCATCTAGGTCATGGACGACTGCTTCCAATCCGAGAGAGAGAGAGAGGGAGAAAGATAGTGAGAAACACGGTATCCAGTCTCCTTCACTCCTCGACCCTTTTACGGGAAGCAACGAAAATTTCGGGAAGCCAACGAGAAGTAGAGATAGAGGGAGATGTCGTCGCTTTTCTTTTTTTTGTTTGGACCCAGTTCGAGAACTTTCGTTTGTGGTGCACCTCGTTAACGAACTAAGTCTGCCGCTTCGGCGGATTTGGGCTCGGAGGAAATAAGAATCGGGTATTTTGAGCATCAATGGAAGAATTGATTCCTCGATTTCGAGCGAGTTATCATTTCTTTTTATTTGCTTCCTTTCTTCGGCCGTTTTAGACTTCTGAAAATAATTGTTTAGAGACTGTTATGCGACAAAAGACACGGTTCCAGGTAGAGTTGTCGAGTTCGTCTTTTGATTATTTTGTTTATTTACCCTTAATTAGTTCAGAAACAACATCTAGCGGTCGCTCACAATTCCCAAAACAAAGATAACTAAGAGGAACACGTTCTATCATTATTTAACTATTTTATGAATTCATAGAGCGTTTGATATTTTAGGCTTATGGCTTTAGGTTAAATGGTCGAAACTGTTCATTTCTTGACAGT
Organism: Tanypteryx hageni; assembly: GCA_028673005.1. NCBI lineage: Eukaryota > Metazoa > Arthropoda > Insecta > Odonata > Petaluridae > Tanypteryx > Tanypteryx hageni. The sequence goes on along the minus strand of CM054118.1, from coordinate 19,234,799 downwards.
CATTGTTTCCGCTCCCGGAAATTAAATTTGTTAGCGCATTATATTCTCCTCCCTCATATTTTAAGTTTATATTCGATTTTTTTCCGCTTTTTCGACATTTCATAAAGAGGTTGCATTGAAACAAAATCATGTAGGTCAAAAACCGATTGAAAATTTATGTGAAAAGTTTCATGTAAATTTAAAACAAATAAACACGTAGCGTATAAACTTTAAGTCAGAAACGACTCCAATGCATTGTAATGATGGACAACTCAACATTTCAAATAGGAAGATATTTCACGCGTATATTGAAAATATCTTTCCGTTTGCAAATTTTATTGGGCAGTTTAAAGCAAATTACTATATTGACTATGATTATGATTAATTTCTTTCGATAATTAAGCAAGATATTTGACGCATGGACGGTGCATTTATAGTGATTACAAAAAATGTGTGAATTAAAAAAGCTACTTACTAAGTTTTTTCGTCGTCAAGGTAAACAAAACAAAAAGCTAATTAAAATATTAGCGGTCTTATGTTCGTTAGCATTTCTTCCACGCCTTAGAAATGGCACTGCAGTAAACGAACCTATCGTTAAAATTAAGCCATCATTACCTCTCTTTCGATTAAAATGCATTCAAAATTTATAAGAAGAGTTCTCACAATTGATTTCAAATACAATATCAAAGTTCATGTCATTGCTTTTAGATATAGACGTAATTTTTCTAGATTAGCAACAATTCCGTCGCCGTTGACTACGAAATTTTTTCGTGTCAAATTTAGCCAACTTTTCTTGTTAGTAACGAATTTGTGGAACGATTCTACGCATATTAGCAAATCGATGACTGGAAAATGGATATTCGTTCTTTTAGGCGTCGTTTGGTGCAAGTCCCGTATTCATATCGCAATTCTAAGTGATTTTAAAATGCAAATGAAGAATGTGCTGCAACTGTGCAAACACACAAAAAGGACAGAATTCTCTTTAATATATTTATTAGATAGAAAAGGTTTAGCTGAGCAACTCGTCCAAACGACGAAAAGCTATGCGATATGCATAGACGATAACGCATTTTTCATTTACTGCTGTATGTGCAGCTGTGTTTCTAAATGACGTCAGGTGAAATGAGTTTGAAAAGAAAAGACTCGGTCCGGCACGTCAGAATACACATTGACGCATTATGGCCGCGATGACGCGTTTGTCGTCGAAAGAGGGCTGAATTAGCAATAGAAATGTTTAAAGAGGTTCTCGGTGGGAAAATGTTAAATTTTCTCGTTAAGGTATAGCAGTTATTGGCTAATTTTTTACAGCATTCGAGAAAATGTGTCGAATTATGGCTAAATCAGAAGGAAATGTTTGTCCAATTTTGAATTAATAATAAATTATCGTTTCAACCTTTCTTTTAAAAAATCTAAAAATAGGACGTGCTTCATGCATTCTTGGAATGTTTGCTGTACATCAAATTCCATCCTTCAACTCTTTCATTTCAGCATGCGGAATAAATTATACTACAAGATACTTTTTAAAAAGTCCTTTCTATGATCGCCGCTGTGTGAGCCGCCAGCTGCTTTGTAGCCGTAAATGTGCTTCTGGTCTCTCCGACCGTTTTATGGTCGTCAAAGATACCTCCAAAATCAATTGGACTCGAAGACGTAGTGATATTATTTAATTTGGAAATGGACTTTTAAGCTCGTATTTAACAGAAAATCGATTTTTTTCGTAATATACATTATTGCACGTATATTAGAAAGCGAGCGCATCCCTTTTCGTAATTAAAAAGAAGACACGAGCATGAATAACGTATGCGCGAACAATTCTTAGCAATTTTAAATGCGAGTGTTTGCAAACCGTCCAGCACGCGGGGCACAGTGTTGAGTTGTCCTCGTAAACTTTCTTATGTTTGAGACGAAAATCTTCGTTTCATCGACTATTGCATTCCCTATGTCGATATTTACCATTTCCGTCGCAGCAAATATCGCCAGACCGAGCTAACACATATCGGTAGGCTGCCTCAAGGATCTGATCTGCTACAAGTCTTAACTAGCATTCAGAATCTAGTGGTTTCGACCACCTCTAATTTGATACTCGCGGTCGGATAGCATCCGTATGAAAAATGTGGGAATGTATTCTACCCTTCCTCTTATTAATTAGAAAAATATATTTAAAGGTAGGAAAGAAGCGGCTTTCAAATGTAATCCTCCTCGTTTTTTTTTCTTTCCGCATTTAATTTCTATTCACCTCTCCTCTCCCACTCTCTCTCCCTTTTTTTTAATGTGCCCGTTGGGGTTAATTTCCCCCCGAAAAAATGTATCGTTTTCCTTCATTTTTTATGCTTAGTCAACGACCCTCGCGTCCTACGTGCTCATTATTCTTAATATTATTCAGTCAGGGAGAGTAAATGGATGGGGAGAATTTTATTGTATGGCTGACTTGGGAAGTCTGCACCTGTGGAATCGCCCCCGTTGAAGGATGTATGCCCTAGGTAAGCGAATGCGTTTGCTAATTCGCTTATTGTGATGGTGTGCGGGCGTCGCGAATAAAAACCTCGTTTCCATTATTACGTACTAATTTAGTTTCCCAACATCGGAGGAGTATGTTTGGATCCAGTCCCACCGAAAGACAAGGCTGTGAGTGATTCTCAGCCGGCGTTCGTTAACAATTGCCCGCCGTGAGCCACAGAAAAAGTTCTGTTGGAAAACGCAATAAAGATCTTCGAAAAAAAAAGACGCTCTTGTTCAAATCATTTGTAAGATTACAAAAAAATCACGTGTTTCTTTTAACAAAGGCCGCTTTCGTCGACGACGGACAAAAAACCAACCAATTTTTTTAAGGATTATATTAAACAAATCTTTTCACCCATCGTATTCTCACAGACTGAATTCGCTTCACGAAATAACTCATCATCAAAAACTTGTATCAATCTCGGAAGGGAGTCGTCCATCACAAACGTCGGAAGTACCAACCTTCCATCCAAAAATAAAGTAAAACGACCTTAGCTCCTCGTATGTTCTTTTTTTCAACGAGTCATCCATTTACATTGGCTCGGTTCCCTTAATCCTTGGAGACTCTGACCTTCCCGCGTCTACTTATGGTTGTCCCTCGAGATGGACTCCTTATATTTCCTTCTATAATCCCTGGCGGGTATAACACGTGGGCCATGAAGTAACAAATGAGCGGCGATATTTCAGGATATGTCGCTAAGCTCCGTCTCTTCTTCACTCCCCTCTTCTCTATCACGCACCGTGTCCGGACTTTATGTCGGAGGCTACTCGCGTGACGGTTTTATTCTGTTCGTGGCTCCTGGGATCTTCTAAGTGCGTCTTGCGCGTGAGGGGATAAAAAGAAGGTATATTCGGCTTTGATCTTTCTGAGTGTGCTTGTACTTTGATGTTTATGTCATCTCTTTTATGGTAATGCGAGGCCTTTACCAATGATTAATACGGCGGATTAATTCCATACGAAAACAACGTTCCGTAAAATTTATGGTGGAAGTTCGTATGATGTTACAAACTTTTGGTCCAGGAAAATCGTCTTCGAGTTAATTGGCCGAGTTAGCCTTTGCGCGTTTTGACTGTTTATCGCATCATAAGCTGATATCACCAACTTATTTCGGCGAATCTTGGTCTACAAATTCGTATTATTAACTATTTTGACACTCCAAGCGTTACTTTCTCTATGGTCGGTGGTTCAGTAAAAATAATTTAAATGTCTGTTAGAAAGGATGGTTAGAATGTCCCTCTTGCAATGGTAATACCGTGCATTCGAGCCACGATTATTGTCTTATCTTTGTTGCATTTTAAAATCTCTTTATTATTAAAGTACGTAATTGTATGCATTCCTTCCGAAGCGAAGAAAACAGCGATGGTCAAAAAAATGTAACCATTCTTTATCCGTCCCACCATTGAGACATTAATTGTGTTTAATTAAAGTACTCGAGATTTTTAATTAAGGATGGTCCTCTTTTTAATTGAAATAATAAAAGCATTTTCAAATTCGCCCTTAAAACATTTCCGCTCCTGGCTGTCGAAAAAAGGAACAATTAAACAAACGGCTTCTTTTTGAAGTATTTCGTATTTCCTCCCCCTTCCGCCCGCGTTTTTCTACGTTTCTTTTCGACGCGAAAGAGAGCGAAAAAATTGAGGTCGAAATATTTCACCCGTACCGCATGAATCATAAAATGGCGTAAAGAAAAAAGTCTCCCCCGTATTTCATTTCGACCGGGATAAACGCACCTCATTTTTTTACGTCGTTTATATCTCGCGATGACATTTTTGTACATCACTCTCTCCGGTCGCGGCCGTTTTGGAAAGTTTTCGACGAGAGGAATTTCCTTCGTTAATATTTTTTCCTATTGTCGTTCCCATCGAAAAAAGTGGAACCCGAATTCGCCTCAGGACGGGCTTTGTATACTATATGGTGAAATATCACGTGGAAACGTCTCTTTTATTATTTTCGTTATTACTGTTATGATGACTCGGTGTGGGAGTAAATGAAGGCGGTTTTAAATTTTTATGGACGGTTAATAAAAAAAATGTTATTCGCGAAAACGTGGTTCATTCGCCGTTATTGTTATTATTACGGACTCTGTGCTTATATGGAACATTGTGCGAGTTTTTAGGGCTGATATAATGACCTCCCATGTTTCCCAGAATTAAGCATCCCTGTTTACGGTACCTCTTTTCCTTCCATCTTCCATCATTCTACTATTCCCTCGTGCGGATTTCATTTAAAAAATAAACACGGTTCTTTGTATTCGTATAGGATTAATTTTTTGGATTTATTTCTATACGAGTTCATAGCGTTGTTTGCTTATGTCTTTGCTGTATTGTGTGCTGCGGTATAAAATATAGCGTTTCCCACCCGGGGTGCTTCAGGATAGGTGCGCCGCGAAAAATGCTGCCAAGCTAACAATTTATTATGTTTGAAATGGTTCGCGTGTTTTAGAGCAATATATTTACCCTGATTAAGTGCTTACGCTGCGCTATTACCGCTTAAATTCGCCCATACGTTAATTCCAATACCCTTTTATCTATACACTTATTACATAATTTTAGATGGTTGGTTTTGAAATTCAGTGTGTAATTTCTGTAATGCCGCGCGAATAAAAATGTCAGGAATCATTTCTTTAATGCTTATTACATTCTCCTTATACGAAGTACAGAGAAAGTCTCGTTTTTACGAAAAAAATCGAATTCGAGATTTCAATGGAAATACATGTTTTAAGGTCTCCTGAACACGGTTTGACTATTATCTCGATGATGTCTGTGGGTGTGTCTGTGACCGGAATTTTGCTGGCGCTCTAACTCAAAAATTATTAATCAGATCAATGCGAAATTTTATATTTGGTATTTCTCTTAAAGAGAAAAGAACTGATTAGTTTTTGGTAATAATCGATGAAACGGAAGTGATTGTTTAGTCTTGTCACCGGTTTTTTTATTTGCTTTAATATTTGATAAATGTAAAAGGTACTGAAAAAAATTGTAGGTAATTTAATTTTATACAATGTTTGTTTGAAACATTTTTCCATATAATGCATTGTTGATGAGATATTTTAAAAATTAATTTTTTAGCTGCCACAACCACACCACCTTCCGCCGACTATTGTAAACATTTTACGCTCCTTTTTATGTTCTTAATTGTTGAAGCTTCGGGGCTATATCTAATATCAGAAGGATACAGTTTAAGATTATTTCTGTTCCTTGTAAAGTCTTAAAATTTTTCTCGCAGTTCCTTAAAATATTTATTATCATTTAACTTATTTGGAATTTTTAGAAATATAAGAGGTATGGAGAAAGTCATATGGTGGTCACATCAGATTTTTTTACTTGCGTTTGCGTTGCTATCTTTACTTAAACTAATTCTTGGTGGAATTCGCTGGATTATCAGATTAAGCTCTGCTTCTTTGGTTATAAGGTATTCTCGTGGATGATGCTATCCACGCCCACACATTTAAATATATAGAAACACACGATAGAAATATTTATTTTCCTCTCTCTCCAATTACAAATTATCTTTCTCTTTTCTGCTCTTTCCTTTGGTGTATTTTCGCTTCGTTTCCCTCCTCCCTCTTCCTTTTCCATTTGCCTTTTCGCCCTTCTCATTTCCCCGTTTTCCCCTCTATTTTTATCTTTTCCTATTTTCCGTTCTCCATTTCCTCGCACTCATTTTCCTAACCACTTTTTCATTTTTTCTCACCCCCTCACGCTTTCCCCTGTCTCTAAATGGGCTTTTTAAAATTTTTCCTCTTCTCGTTGTCTCTCGCACGTCCTCGCCCGCCCTCTATCTTTTTTACCCCTTCAAATGAAATATCCTCTCTCTCTCTGCCTCTCTCCATCACCTCCCTCCTTCATTCCTTATCCCTCTAAAATATAACGCCTCAACGCTCTTCCCACCTCCCTTCTTTCCGTTCCCCCCGACTCTGGCAACACCCCTTAATTTCCCCGCCCAGGAAAACCTTAAAAGCATTTCCCATCCAACCCCTCTCTCCTTTTCCTCTCTCCTCCTCCTTACTCCTCCTGCTCCTCTCCCACGAAACTCACCAAACGTTAAAAAGTACCAACCCCGCCTCACGAACCCCTCCACCGAAACCCTCCCACCTCAACCTCCTCTGTCATAACCCAATTCCCAGTATAACACCCAGTGCAGCAGCTCAAAGTCCCTTCCAAAACGCTACGGCATAAGAGCGGGTAAAAAACCATCTCTCTCTCTCTCTGTGCGTAATTTCCCACCCCCTTCCATCTCTAGGGTCCAATCCTCACCCGCCTTCCCTCTCCACCCTCTCATCTCCACGTCCCACCCATCAAATAAAAAGCCCACTCCCCCCTTTTCCCAGTTTTATGACGTCACGCAAGGGGAAATAAAAGAAAGCCGTATCCCGCAGGCTCAAAATGGTAGGGGGTTTTAAGAAGGAACTAAACGAAGACATATATATGCGCATATATATATATATATATATATATATATATCCACAGCGACGCGCACTGAGGCTTTTCATCCTTCGCGGACGATTCAGTGGTGTTGCGACGAATATAGTATACCCCGCTATAGGTCGCCCCGCTATATGTTGTTTTGCATACGTCGTCTATCAATTAAGGAACATGTTTTCTTATAAGTTACGTCGCTTTGTTAAGTGCTAAAAGCAAAATTTCAGAAATTCCAATTTCGTTACATAAATTCATATTATAACAATAAAACAACAATTCTTTTAATTTCATATTTATTATTATTTATATTGATTTGATTTCGAGTATAATTTCATTTTGCAACCCCATCTGGGCCCGCTCTCTCTACCGAATGGCCAAATTTGTGTTGAGTAATGTTACGCAGTAGTTTCAACTTCACTTACTAATGTTAGTTACAGAAATTTCATTTACAATTAGTATTTACTATTACTTATTATTTTCTATCTTTATTTTGATCAAATGCACCTTTCCAGCTTTTTTTATTAAAATACTAATATTATAATTTCATAACTGCGAAATATCCGCCAGGAACGTAAGCCCTACTTTTATCATTGTTCTTATGGGAAAATATTTCGTTATGCGTTGTTTCGTATTAAGTCACAGTTTTCAGGAACGCATCTCCGACGTATAGCGGATTATTACTGTAGATGAAAATTTTTAATGTTTCCTGCAATATTTTTATTTTTGAAAACTGTTTGTCTGGTTTGAAAGTGAACTTGGTTTGTTGGTTTGCGCTCAAGACGATGTGGTATATTTAATCAGGAATGAGAATCATTTATTTTTAGCGCTTTAAAAAATATCCTGTAACATGGAGAAGCCAAAATTTCCGAATCTATGCTAGTTAGGCATGGTAAAAATTTGTCGGATCCAGGGACAGCTGCTAGGGAGTAATCGGTGTCTACGTCAGAACTTTGCTATTAGCTCAAGAAGGATACATGCTAGAAAGAAAAGAATATTTTTGCGGAGATGGATGAAACGTTGGTGTAATCGTATCGCTTAAGCGTATCAGAATGTGAAACACAAGAATTTTCTATTCTTAAATTTTTTAATTTATTTATTCACGATAGTTTTTAAGGCTTTTTGGGTAAATTTTAAGAATGGGAAAGTAGTATTAAATAGCGCCTTAAGTAATTTGCTCTGCATTACTTCCCTCTTTTAATTACATATTAGTCGAATTACGTATTGGTGTCACGTCATATTTACTGATCAAGTCGCATTTTCGTTTATTATAAACTTTTAAATGTAAATCTCAGAGGAGAAGTGGTTTTATATCCATTAAAGTGTTTCGTCTTTTATATAGTTATATAATACTGTTCTTTCTTTCAATAGGATCGTTTCAATACGCCTTTCTAAACTCGCGTGCGCGTGTTTTTCTGGTGAAATATTCAGACACGCTTATCGCATAAAACTGTCTTTTAAATTCCTTGTTATATTAACAGTGATTTTTTAATAAAACTCTCTAAAGTATTTCATATTTGACAGGTCTCCAGATTTCTTAATACGCGTTTAATTCTAAAAAGAAACTTATGTTACTCATCACCATCTCCGAATTCCATTTTTAATCTGAAACGATGAATAAACAGTTTCCGACTCAGGAAATTAGTGTTGCGTCATCAGTGCACCCCTACATAGGAAGCGTGTCTTTCGTCTGGTCTTGTAACGCCGACGGAAATTTTAACCCGGATGTGAGACTAGAAAGCTACACAGTATGTGCATCGAGTTTCACCGCGATTTCGAAAAAGAATTACCAATTACGTATTCACTGCGAGATTGAGGAAATGCGAGTCGGGAATTCGCTATTTTTTTAGGACTGGTTATTCAGGGCGGTAGAGCACATTTTTGTAGAGGACAGTAGATATAGGCAAATTTTTCGCGGAAAGTATTTTTCTGCACCAGAAACCAGTTCTACGGAAGGATAAGAATCGCATACGGGATTTTTTTCCTGTCGTCTTTTTATCCAATCGAAATGACATACCGATTGTGTTGATCCTATTAACATACATATTGAGCGAAACACAGGAAATGTTTTCAACTCAATGCCAATCTTTGAAAGCTATTCTCACAATAGTAAAAGACTGTTGTTTCAGAAAGATCAATACCTCTATAGTATACCTCAAGCAGTTATTGATGTTAATCTAACTCATTTGTTTAACAAATTTATTGAGAACATAAATATTGAGTATTGTTGTTAACGAGAGTCTAACGAGTATGATATCAAGCCATTTCCATACTATTACCTACACTTTTATTGACACTTTCGTTACATTTGTCCACACTCACCTTGTTAACACTTAATCAGAATTCTTAAACGTATTTAATCACTATGGCTCTCTTTGAAAAACGTTTAGGTGAGTAAGTGCTTTGCTGAAATAAAATGGATGTCGAATTCCATTTGCCTATTTTCTCCTCTATAAATCCCGTCATACTAATAGATACAGGCTCTAATCTATATACTAATACTATACTAATAGATACAGGCTCTAATCTTCCTTTCCCATGCGAAATGTAAGGTGTTTTTAACTCTAACCTACATCTTTACGAAGGTAATATGTAAATCGCGATATCTCGACAATTTCAGTCCAAATACTACCCGGTATTAGCGCGATCCTATACATTAGCGATCGAAATAGGTAACGCAACAAAAAATATTTTAGCTAGTACCATGAAAGGAAATACTATTCGCTTGAACTTCCGTTTAATTAGATGCGTATTTTTAAACCTTTAATTGAGAGTTATCGTGCTCACCTTATGAATAAAATCAAATTGACACAATATTTCTCTCCAGTAGGCATTAAATAATCAAGAATAAGCACTTCAATTTAATAAAATTGATAAATATAGTTACCTTAGGTGTCTCCAATAGCCCCATAGCCACAACATTGTTCTAAATTTATATCCTTCTTGTGGCTATTGTAGACACCCAAGATAAGCACTTTTTCTCAATTCTTTTGTACTGAAGTTCTTATTCTTGAATTAATTTTCAGCCATAAGCTCGATAATTCTCCAGTGTATCAATAAAAAGGCCATGAAAACTAGATTAGGATTATAAACTACGTACGATCGGTGAATCACTTCGTGATCGAGATCCGCATATTTTTTTCCTAACTTTTTTAGCCTCTCGGATATACATATTTTCTCAACCTAAAATCTTGGTTATAATTCCTTTATTGGTCAGAAACCGAGAGATTATTACTAGCGCGTAAAATCGAAATGGCGAGAAGGAAAGTGTTTCTTCAGCAGATATCCCCTTTCGTGGCACTTCTTCTTCGGCACCTAAAAAACGAAACGGAAAGAACCAGGATGTGCCATTTTGAGAAAGAAAGGGAGTATGTGTGTGACATGGGAGGGAAATAAAGGACGAGAGAGAGAGGAGGAGGAGGGGAAGGAAGGAAGAGAGGAGATGGTGGGAGAGGGAGGAAGATGTTAAAAGTGGCAAGGGACCAATCTATCCTTTGGTGTGAATGCGTTAATGTCACGCGAAAAAAAAAAGACACGCGGATATATTAGCGCTTCTCCCTTTTCGGACGGTGTGTGGCTGAAGGAGGGTGGATAGGGAGTGGGAGGGGGGAAGAAGGGAGGGAGAAGGTATATGAGGAAGAAGGAAATGAGAAGTCCTCCCGAGGGCGTCGGTACGTTGCGAAGGAGGGCGAGAAAGGGAGAGCGGTTGAGATGGCAACGAAATACCGAGAGAAAGGAGAGAAAAGGACACATTATTTTTTTCCTCGAAGGCTTTCAAGGACAGTAGATATAAAAGGAGGGAGTGAGAGAAGAAGGGAGGCGTATTTCCTCCTCCTCAACCTCCCCTTTCTTTTTATTTCCACTTTTTTATTATTGTCACTATTCTTTATTCCCTCTGCTGCTTCCCTTTCGATCGTGCGTGGGAGGACAGTTGAAAGTCGAAACGGAACGAGAGGAGGACAAAAAAAAGAGAGAACGATTCCTTTTTTCTTTCGGGAGTTCAGGTGTAGGACGCGTGTCGGTCGATCGCCATATTCTTTCATTCGGTATCGCGGAGTTTTTTTTTTAAGTTTTCGGGACAATGGGAGAGTCGAAGGTGGAGGTATGTCGGCACGCGTTTATTGCGCCGGGTTTGTTTTGTTTTAATATTTAATTCGCTTTGGCGTGAGGCGTACGCGAGGGAGATGTGTGCTGCACGATAATGTCGAGAAGGAGAATTACCTTCCAAGAGGCAGTAGGTTTGGGGCCGCGCATTCTAAATTCTTTTATCCTGGTAGTGATCATTTTTCAAGAGTTGAGCGCCTCGCGAAAGGGATTTACGAGCATTGCCGAAGAATATGTTGATTTTTTTCATGGAGATATGGCGGCCAAGGTTATAACTGTAAAGGCCTTTTTCTTATTCTTCTCGCCATCCTTGAAAACTTAAGTGCCATTGCATTACATGTTTCCCCAAAATACCATCCTGAAGCAGGCATCTCAAACTCGCGGCCCGTGGACTAAGTTTCTTCATTCCGCGCTCTAATGAATTTCACATGAAAGGTGTCAGGAAAATTTTTCATACAATCTTCGAAATTTATGTAACGTATTAAATTAACACTTTAAAATACCGTTTATTGCCCATTGCCATTTAAAACATCCTGCAAAGTTTCGTCTCGCGGACCAGGTGCGATGCCATCGTGTGGCCAACGCACCGATGTGAGTTCGAGAGCCATGTTCCGAAAGCTTTCATTATTCCAGGATACAGAAAGTCTAGTGGAAAACCATAAAATGAACGGAAGTACTATACTAATTCTGTAAAACTGAAACTTTTTTAAGGCTATTCATGGAATAAATTAACGATCACGTTCGATTCACGCTGACAGGAAGAGGAAATGATAAAATCGACATTTTTCTTAATAAAAGGTGGGAGAAACATAGTAAAATAGGAAAAGAATGAAATAGGAGGAAAGAGAGGAATTGCAGAAGAAAAAAGGAAGTGAAGAGGGAGAAGTAAAGTAAAGGAGTCATAAACGGAAGGAAAGTGAGGAGAGAGAGGAATGAAATGAAAGGGGAAGGGAATGAAAGAAAACAGGGAGAGGAGGAAAAAGAGAGTGTAAAAGAACCAATATTATAATACGGCATGAGCGTTTCATTTTCGTTCCGGCTCGAATTTTTCTTTTCCGTCTTATTTTTCAATGTTTTTCTCCGGCGTCGACATCGAACGAGCGTTATAGATTTTCCCCGCCAAAAGAAAAAGAACGAAGGCAGTAAAATGTGAGTTGATTTTTCCAAATCGATATTTACGGTGGTACTTTATTGAATCTTTGCAGAGAACTCGGCTTAAAATGTACTCCCGAACAGAGAAACCGAGAAACTTTGCAACTCCTCTACATTTTAAAAAAAATCCTTTTGTTTTATTACACCCAACTTCGTTTTCGGCACAAATCTTGGCAGAGGCAGAGTTTGCCTCTGGTTATACTTCATGTAGGGTTTGCCTTAACCTTTTTCAGTCCAAGAGAGAATAATTGAGTTTGCTTTACGGCTGAAATCAAATTAACTGCGTCTTTCTGAAAAAATAACTTTTATTTATTGGAAACTGAAATTGATTAATCGCCACAGGATGACAACTGCTTTGTAACCGAAAGGCGCTGTTGATTTTCCCAACCCTTATAATGGCTTTTGAAGAGATATGGTTTCCCAATTTAAACTTTTTTATTCGTTCCGAACGCAATTAATGCTTCTCTACAGATTTTTATTCCTTGTTTAGTAGCCAAATCAGTCTCAAATTTTCATATCGTAACTCAGTTCGAATATCGGTTTCCATTAAATATTTGTTTTAAGTAGAATCTGGGTACTTGACGCCCTAGTAGGCAAGAGGTGGATCCAGAACAAAATGCCCCCCGACAAAATGTCCCCAAACGCAAAGTAGGACAAAATGTCCCCACGCACCGGAATAAATATTAATTATTCCCTCTCAGATGTTGATATGCTGTTCAAATTCAGTCAGATGATTAATTATAATGCCTTGAACAGTTTTCTGTATTTATTTTGTTCTGAAAAAGTAAATCGGTAACATTATCCTCCATATAGACGTTTCTACATATAGCGTGTTTGAAGTATTCCTGCCGAATTTCATACTTCTTCCCAGTCGAGATTTGTTTGTCTGGGAACATTTTGTCCAAGGACATTTTGTCCGGTTCTCGGCAAGAGGTATAAATGGTGCCCTTCGAAAAAAATTACTTGTGAAATTCACAGAAAGTATTACGTTTGCATTCTGATTTTTGCAATCAATTTAATTTGCATTTTTGTGCATTATCAAATGATAGATAAAGTAAAAAATAAAGTTACAATGTAAAAGAGGTCCCCCTGGAAATTGCCTAGTTTGTCTATATGGTAGAGCCGGCTCTGCGTAGAGTTAGCGATTTGTAAAATATTAACGGGATTTCATTTTCAATAAAATCAAACAAGAATGCCGTCCCTAATTCCGAAAATGCATGCATGGATACCTAATAGGGTGGGTCGAAAAAGGTTTTTTTCGAAATGTGAAACGCTACTTCCCTCAAAAGTTGTGTTTTGGTGCACATAATACGTGGTTGAAATTACAGCCATATGTGAAAACCTCATCAGGTTCCGCAACGGCCTTGAATTTTCGGTATATCGGTAAAAAAAACAAGTTTTTTAAACTGCGCATATTTATTTCTTTTCGTACTTTTGATGCAAAAATGAGTCAAATCGTTTTTTTCCGGTCTCCACTGGAACCAGAAATATTATGCCATCGCATAACAGTGACGTGAATGGACGGGACGGGAATGTCGGAGACGCCAAAATCCATTAATTTCATCACGGCTGTAGAGCACTAGAAATATTTTGCTAACGCGCAGCTCTTTGCTAGTTTGATGCTACCAAAAACTCACCACGAGGAGGTGGCTGCACATCGAGTCCCGCCCGTGCCCACCAAACCACCCAGCATCGCAAGAAGAAGGTTCTCAGGATGTGCAAAATATGCGTTTTCTTGAATGACTTTGTGCACAACTTCCCGGAGATAATTTTCCTGATATTTTGAAGGAAATATAGTACGCCAGAGGTGTTTGGGGGCTTCTTTGCATTTTGGGTTGCATGTAGTTGTAAATCACATGGGAGCGTACACACGCATTATGAATGTAGTTAATTTCTGTAGCTGTTGAGATGGAATGGGCGTTGCCACATAAAGCCGGAGAATTCTGTTTGCAGTTGTTAGCCAGCGAGGGTGTACCAAGTTTCCAGGATCCCGGTTGGCTAGGCTCTGAGGAAAAATACCAGGGGAAACTGCGTGACATATTTTCAATAAGTATTTTTGATCTGTTCTTAATTTTGCCATGTAAACTGAGGGAAAGTCACATTCAACTGCCTCAAATTAAACGGGCGGGGAGTTTTCCCAAGTGCGATGGCTCTTTCCAATTGAGCCAGATAACCTGACAGGCCCTGAAGTCTTGCCATCCAATGTATGTAGCATATGACGGAAAGGCAATTAATTGAAATGCAACATGCATATTAGCCACTGCAAAGGTTTTTGGAGTTTCTCCTCTAGGCGACGGATAACACCTTTATGTTCTCCGGTGTTTGTCGGTTTTCCATCACTACCAATGCAGGTTAGTTCAGATTAGTCCAAGTTCTTTTCCTGGAGAAAGTCATCTATGCCTCTGCTTATGTTCTTTGCAGACTTAGACATTGGACTGGCGTGCCCTGTATAAGAGGATCCAGGTTCTTTGCTCCCCCCATCGTTTTCTTCGGTGTGACTTGCCGTCTTCTGTTTTACAAATATACAAGGTTTCATCTCTTCTGCTATCGAAGTATATAGCATAAAGTTTGTTACTTTCTGGATAATGATGCTCTTGAATTATTGCACGGCTCTTTTTGCGTTCTCGCCTTACTTGACTCTTATCAATGACTGGAACCATTTCCTTCCGAAGACCTAGGTGTTGGCTGACATCATTAATGACGGAAGGAGCAAGATCAGCAGCAGTTCCGTCACTACTATTTCGTCTATCACACTTTCTTGCGAAAGTGGGAAGTGGTATCCTTACTTGTGAAGCAGATGTACAGGTAGAAGGAGAAGAGTTACAATAGCCTTCCTTGGTGGGTGGAAATCGGTGATCGTCAACATTTATTACAGTTGATGATGAATCAGAGGCGATATCTGTTTCCGAGCTAGATATGGGAAAGCTGGAAACCTCATCCATATGTTTATTTTTTACGGCTGAAGAACTTTCGGTTTCTTTTCGAGCACATTTCCTTTGCAACTGCAGTGTTAGCTCTTCCTCTTTTTTTTCTTGCAGCTCTTTCCCTGTTTTTCTTGGTGGTTTTATGATCAATCCCACTCATTATTATAGATCTATCAGATCTCTGATCCTTAAGAAAGGCACGCTCTTGTTCAGGTAATATTCGTTCAAGTTCGCGTTTGCAGCGGGTGAAATTGGTGCACTTGCAGGCCGCTATGTCAAATGGATGCTGCGCTTCCTTACAGTAACATTCAAGCCTCTTCCTATAACTATAATCGTTTCTTTTACAGCTTTTCTTTAGCTTCTGAATAGCACTGTGCTACTACTTGATTCTCTTTGTTATGGCAACACGAGAAGAAGTAGGTATAGATGCTCTCTTCCAAATTTCTTCAACTTTTGCAGCAACGACATTTACAATATCGGCAACCGAGGGATCCTCTCAATTGCTTTCTTCCTTCATACTATCCCTTACAAATAGTAGTACCACTAGTAGTGACGCATGACGTCTTGGTAAGTTGGCAGCGTGTTCACATTCATCTCCTGGTAACTCCCTAATATTGGACAGTCGATCTGTTCTCGTGTTTGGAACATTTTAACAAACTAATCACAACTAAAAAATGTAGCACAACTTCTTCCTATGTGCTGGGTGAACTTGCCCACTTGGACTGACGCGAGCAACTACAGTGATCAGGCAGCAACGTCATAGACGGTTGGAGAGGAATCGAGTGGGGATGTGCAAAGGCCAAACAATCTTCCCAAGTTGACTCTATCCGTAATGTCTAGACTGTTTACTGTAAAGAGAGTACACGTCCCATGCAAAACAACAAATTACTATTATCATTATTTTTATTTTACGTGAACACTTGACGTATCATTGCAATGCTTCCAACGCCGAAAACGGATAAATTGAATGGATTTTAGAGCCTTCGACGCTACCTTCTCCGTCTCCCTTATGCCAATACTCTTCAACTCCATGGTCTTTATGTGTCAAAGGGTGAACAGGAGAAACGATTCAACACATCCTAGCATCAAAACTTCGAATAGAAAATTATCCAAGCTATTTCGAAAACATGCTGTTTTTAAATAATATTTCGAAACTTCAATTCCGTTGCGGAACCTGAAGACGTCATATATTACTGTAATTTTAACCACGTACTATGTGCACCAAAGCGCAACTTTTGAGGGGGTTAGTGTTTCACATTTCGAAAAAAATACTTTTTTCGACCCACCCTAATACCTAATTGTTGTCAACGAATACAATCTTCGTTGTAATTGAAGTGAATAAGATATGTTATAATTAAGAAAATACATTTAATTTCCTTACTTGTGCATGCAGCATTTTGTAAGCGGAAAGTAAAGGAAATATTTACGTCGAATAAAAGTACGTAGTATTACAATTTAACTCAAGTGAGGTATGTTTTAAATATTTTTAGATTGTTTGATTGATTAAAATTGATTGGAAAAGAAACCGTTAAATATAAATTTAATATTTCTCTGGCATAATTTCTGATGTCGTTTTTCAGTATTTAGCCATTATACTAAAACTAGCGTAATTGCCCGTCAAACGTGACGGGTATGCGTGGATTATGTATTAAATATAAGGCATTTCCCATTCTTCCTTCTTTTCTCTCTTCCTCCCTCCCATTCTCCGTTCCTCTCCCCCTCGCCCCTTCTCTTGAAAAAAACACTTCCAAGTCTCAATGTCGCCCTAATACACCATTATCTAGCTATCTCTCCTCCTCTCCCTCCTTTTCTTTCTCCCTCTCCCGTTTCCCCTTTATTTCTCTCTCTTCCTCACTATCTCTCCTCATCTTTCCTTCTCGGGAAAATAGACTTTCTAATCTCAATCTCGCCCTAATAAAGAACTTTATCTATCTCTCCCCCTCTTCCTCCTTCTCAGTCTCCCTCCCTCCCTCCCTCTCCTATAAGGATTGAGACTACAATACAATCTCGAGGTTTAACAATGACACGGTCGGCAAGGCAACATCGTTAAAAAGCTTAAAATATTCCAATAAATATGATTTAAACGTATTACTTGAGCGATTTCGAATCGTAGGCAAAATGTGACGATAAGAATAAGAGACGTTATTTATTTTTCTCTAAAAGGGTCTAGGTCCGATGATCGTAGGTCAATTCTTTCTAATTGTAATTTGCAAAAGAGTAAAAGACTGTAAGTCGAAAAATCGATTTTTACGTGTTTCCATATGGGAAAAAAGAAATTATCTACTGGAGTCGATCCCGGGTCTTTTTGGGGATTTTTTTTCATAACTGGATTTAACTATATGACTAAAAAATTCCTACGAAATTTCAATCTTCTACCTACTCGGATAGTTTGTTAAAAATGGCATTACATCTTTCATAAATAGTTCTCGATTCTCCCGATCTTTTACAACGCCTTTTTAAGGGCGGCGCTACAGTCGTGCGTGAGGGACAACCGTAGTGCATTATATAATATGATTACGTAAATACGTTTATTAATGCACCAATTTAAGGTGGGCAAGAAACTTTTAGTAGACAGAGAAACATAATCGGATCACGGCGTTATGGTGAGGGTTCGTTCCGAGTGTATCCTTTAGTTTCCAATATTCCATCACACGATACGCGCCTATTTGTAATGCTCTGTACACTACCCTAATTTGCTTAGTTCCTAAAATTTGGTGTCTTAAAATTGTCAATGTAAAATTCCCGCTGAAATTCATCCCATCATGTAATGTACCGTCATTGATTCAAAATTTCAAATCCGGTATTGTAATTACATGATTAAAAACTTGCCGAGTTCTAAATCAAACGGTTCAATATATTTAGGAGCTACGGTGCCGTATTTCCCGGAAATAATAACGTAGCCACATCAACCATTGATCGATCCTCATCGGATTATTTTCGAAATGTTCAGAGCAATAGAAATATGCTCTCAAACGAGGAGCAACTTGTTTAATTTTCCCACAACGCCTTAAATGAGTTTTATATTCACTCCGCCGACATTTACGTGCAAATATGATGGTTATATATGTCACTTTTTAAGTGCGTAGTGTAAGAAAGCCGTATAACTTGATTTTTTATGTGTACCTGGTATTAAATTGGTATGCAAGAGGACGAAAATAATTTTTGGGGGGTAGATAAATTTCGCTAAGGAAACCTCCTACGGGTAGCACGCGGCCTTCGTACACAACATATTCGCATCCAAGGCGTAAAGTCCGCGCAGCCGGCCACCTTGACAATATACTTTATGATCTGGATCCCGGCGAATTTTTTGGTGTTTTTTGCGCCTCGGACTTAGTTTTTTTCCTTCGAAATCGCCGCTCTCGACGCGATTTATGCGAATTCGAATCGGAACCTTCAGTTTAACATTTATTAGGTACTTGCCTCAAGATCGCGTTTGGAGGAAAGGAAAAAAAAGTGTTCTTTCTCGACCTGGTGTTATGTATACTACAAGTTTAAAACGTCGTGGGTAGCTGTGCTGCGAGAAAGACGAACCTGTTACAGTCCAAAAATGTAGGAGGTGATTTTTTTTATAATAAAAGACAAGAGGAAACAAAAGGGTTTGAGTGGGCGTTGGATGGAGGTGGAAATGAATGGCGGAGTCGGCTGAATTAAATGCAGATATAATTTCATCTTGCGTCATACTCTCTCGGAGGTAATTACGCGATCACAGTAGTGATTAATTTCAAGCTTGTATGTATAATAGCTTCTTCGAGCCTCGCGAAAAATGTTTAAATATCGGTGGATTTAAGATTTTATTTTATTTCGTGCTTTTGTGCTACGACGAATGAGACGCCGTCGTATTATTCACTGATCAAATGCAAGCTTTCCATATAGAATCACCTCACATTCTTTTGGAATTCCGCTGAATGCCAAATTTACGGATTTCTGTCGAAAGGTATTGAAATTTCAATTTTAATTCCGTCAATTTGGCAGCCCTGATATAGTTACATTCTGTTTTCATCCACTATTTTAAGATGATTACAAATTGTAAGTTAATATTGACTGATTTGTCCCATTTCTGGTCCTTGTTCTGCTTCCAGTAACAGTTAAAATTAAAATAACAAGCTGAAATGCATGCGTCCGTAAGATAAAGATATGCAGTATAAGTTTTGTATCATCATTTTCGCCAAAACCGGACATCCTATCCGATAATTTATGCATGAGTAATTGTTTCTTTTTTCTTGTTCTGCGACCTCTAATGCGAAAGTATTGTCTCGAGTGAATATTTCAAAATGTTCATTTCTTGTTTTTCTTAAAGTAGCAGCCCTCGTGTATCTTGTTCAGCATCTATGTGCTTCTTTATAAATTCTAAACGCTTCCATTCCTCTCATAACGCGGTTAATTCGTTCCACGAAAATGTGTCGTTATGCGAAATGGGAACGTCGTTAAGTGTTAACATGGACGACGTCCGATACATTTAGAAGAAAAAAGCAACTGTACAGACACAGGATCTGTTTTGGAACGTGATTAGTTAATTTTAGGACAAATATTAAAATGATTTACGATTTGCACAACAAATGGCGGGGAAATAGAAAACAATGCCTGCTGTCAGACGGAACTTAATCTGTATAATGTACTCCTAACACACACACGTGACAGGTGTTTTAGTAATCTGTTTAATGTACGACGCAAGGCTGTAATATTATCGAACAGCTGATTACCGCGACTGAAATACGGCCGGCGCCTGCGTCGTAACCTCGAAGTATCCTCGCCGTAAGTGCGAAGAGGGATAATAATATCTCACCGTCCCAACCGCGAAACGCCCTTAACAAGGAATTGAAATTCATCCAGAGGTAATGCGCCCATGATATACGTACAGCTGGACGTTACAAATAACTCTTCTTCAAGAAACGCCCTCGGAAACACGAGTTTTTTATGCTGAGGGAAGAAAAACTAAAGCTTAGAACGCTGACCACATCTGACTACCTCGGCCACTCAACCGCAGACTGATTAAGTTCCCGTGAAAGAATCGATCGAAAATCATTAAATCTCCGTCTCCAGCTACGAAACAACCCGTGAGACGATTAGCCGTACTCTCAGACGTCCATCGAGAATGCATCGTTCATTCCGTCAACCTCCCGAATTACGCGCTCACGTACATGTATATCCTCGAGAAACACGCCTCCGTAACAAGATTCATCCACTTAACGACTCGCATCCGAAAACACCTTTTAGGGTACGCCGTCACCCCTCCTAAAACCCCTGATTTTTTTTACCAATTAACACCGAGGCCTCTAACCCCCTTTTCAAAGCTACCAATCCGACCCCCTTTTTATTTTTTACCTTTTCGGTTCGATCCTGCCCACCGTTATCGCCCTAGTATTATCGATGGAGTAAAGCGACTCGAAAAAGGAAATGGCCGGAGAAGAAAAAAAGTAGGGAAAGAAAATCGGGGAAAGTCGCGTGGGGATTTTCGGCGGAAAGAGGTTTCGCTCAAGAGGAGGCGACCGAGAGAGAAAGATTGATCGATGCTTCGAACTCTCATTGAAGCTCATTTGATTGATGACTCCCGGGCAATGTGAACCACCCCCTCCCCTCGAATCCTCTATGCGGCCCCGCCTCCGGTCGTGCTGTGCTGCGAGGCCGCAAAGCGAAAACCCTCCCTCCCCTCTCTCTTTCCCTCCCCTTAGCAACAGTGGTAGAAACCCCGGCGCCTCCATGGCAACAAGGATTCATTTCCCTTTCTTTCCGCCTCTCGGCTCCTTCCTGTTTCCCTTCTTTGTTCTCTCATTCCTCTCTCCTCTCTTTCGTGTCCCTTCCCTCCTGTCTCTCCCTTGATCTCTATTCCGTTATTTTACTATATTTTCTCCCCTTCCTCTCTCTACCTCTTTCTCTCTTCATCTTTCTCTCATTTTTCCTCTTCAACTTTCTCGCATTTTTCCTCTCTTCCTCTTTCATTCTATCTTCCCCTCTCTCGCTTCTCTTAATCTCTATTCCTTCATTTTGCTATATTTTCCTCTATTTCTCTCCTTTCCTCTTTCCTCCCTTATCTCTTCTGTCACTATGTCTTTCTTCTTAATCTCTATTTCATTATTATACTATACGTATGTTCCTTTCTCTCTCCTCCTTTCTTTCTCTTATTTCCTCTCCCTCTTCCCTTCTCTTCCTATCTGTCCCTCTTTTACTGCCTATTTTCCTCTTTCTCTTCCCCTTTCTTCATTCCTCTCTAGCTGTTTTTCATGCAACACTTTCTTTTCCTCTTCCTTCTCTTATCCAATCTCTTCTCTTTTTTCTATCTCTCTTCCTCTCCCCTCCCACTCTGTATCTTCTTCACCATCTCTACCGAAATTCTTCACTTCTCCTGCCCTTTTTTCCAAATCCCTTTTATGTCTTTTCCCTCGAGTTTTAGTGGAAAGATTTCATATAAAATCTGAGCTGCGCTGTAACTAAGCACTCCTCCCCCTATCAATGCCCCTCCCTCTCTTTCACACACACTTCCCCTCTCCGTCTTCATTCAATCCCTTAAAATCGTTCGATTCGCTCGCTGCATCCTCGTCTCCCAGCTTTCTATTCCTCCCCTCTTTCTCACTCCCTCGGAAACCTGCTCCCTTTGCCCATCTCTGGTAATAGTGCATCGAGAGTTTTCGGGAGGTCTACGTAGTGTTTATGGCGTATAGTACGTGCATTTTATTGCAGCCGGTTAGTGGGTACAATTTTATGATCAGAAACAAGGAAACTCTACGTAGGATGCGAGGCCTCGGGCGTCGGGCGATTCTCTGTACCCGCATCGGAGAAGCATCTCAAAGCAACATTTTTACTTACGCATGTGTAAATTATTTTATTGCAGGATTGTAGCGGCGGCGAGGGTTGATCGCTCGGCTTTTCACTCTGGCGTTAATTTTATTTTCTTAAAGAAGCCCTTAGGTAACTTTTGTTATGTGTCCTGTATCGCTTCGAGGAGGAGAAAAAAATATAAATTTGAAAAAGTTAATTTTTATGCGATCACATAGGAATATGTTTCAGATATTCAATGAGGGCATAAGAATTCTATCTGTGCATAAATGTCTATTAATTAATTCAAAAATGAAATATAGAGCTATCCATATCAATGGAATCCAATTTATAGTGAAAAAAATTCCTATAGCCAAACGGTTTTAATGACCAAATTGCACTTAAACAGCCATCCTCGGTGGTGATAGAACCAACCGCTGATGACGACTGATTTGCAACTAAAACGTGCACCGGATTTGTAGAACCGTTCTGACTGGAGATATCTTGAACATCATATTGTTCTGTAGCTGAACTTAGATGATTTTTCTTTGAGTGTATTAATTTTCCAACTGCTGAACTAAGACACCCTGTCCAATGAAATGGAACCTTTCGCAATTAGCGTCTTGTATCATCTGAGGTAGTGTAGGTATATTTCATGCCTTCTTCAAGAAAGATAAAAATATGCAATAACATTATCTTCAAAAATATCACCATGCGTCAAGTTCTCCGTTTACAATTCCTTACCACACACTGATCTTAATAATTTTCAGGATGTGAGTTTAAGGCAATTACCGAAAATTATGCTCGAGCAGATTAACATTTATAATAAGTTCAAATGTATCATAATCGTGATTTTAAAAGTTTTTCAATATTCTGAATAACTTACTAAGACAAAATTAAATGAGCAAGCCACTACTTGGCTTTGCCTATGTTTACAATATTATGCAAAAAGAGAAGATAAACTTTTTTTAAAACTATGTCACTCTTTAACAAATAATGTTTTTTCTACATAGAAATGGAGGTGAGAGTAGCATCTGATTATAGCCGTTTTCGTTCACTTGACGACATTCGAATTTTTCATATGTAGGATCCCGCATTTCAATGAATATAAATTAATGCTAATTGATATCTATAAAATAAATAAAACGATAAATCGGTATTTATATCATATGTAGGTTTTGCTGTAATTTTCCATAATACGACTTGGGGAAACACACTGCTAAAATAATAAATGACCCTAAAGGAGTAGAGAAATGGCGTGCCGATAATCGCACATGACTAAGAAATTAGGGCTTTGTTCTTTTTTGTAGATATATTATTATCATCTGCCCTAACTCCCTTAATGACCATACACTTTTTGATGGGAGGTTGTAAAGATTTCATTTCACCTGTAATGAAACCCATTTTCTTTCTTCTTTTTTCTCCAGAAATGGACATGATTGTTTTACGGACGCCGAGCGATAGATAAAGAAAGCGCTTTAATTCCGTCCATAAACTTAGTAATGGAAAGGTTTTATGGCCTGAAACTCCTCTTTAAAATTCGTTTTACGTGCACATTCCAATGGTCGTGAGTTTAAGTCACCCACACTCCGGATAATTCCCTTACTTTCCGTGTAATTTCCAATGCAAAGACATTTTCTAATGTACAGTATGATGGAAAAATTACCAATGAGGTGAAGGGTCCGAAATAACTAATCTGTAATTATTTATCAACAAGGATACAATTATACTTCTTTACATAAATGATATACACTCCCAAAGTCGCCCAACTTATGGGAATTTTACCGAGATATTCTTAGAAAGTCGAACCTAAATACGAAGTGAAACTGCAATCGATTCACTAACAGTAGAGAATTATTCAAAAATAAGCACTTTAATATAAGAATAAGCACTCCAATATAAAAAATTGAAAAATTACGTATCTTAATCTTAGGCATCTCCAATAGCCATAACAATTAATAAAAACCATATATGCATTTCGGCTGCAATGCAGCCGTCTTCAGCGGTGACTCACCGAAAGTAAATTCTAAAAATCGCTTTATAAAACAAAAGGTTTGATATCGGGTCCTCGAGAGTATTCGAACCGAAATTTTTTCGCTCCAGTTTTCGTTCCGGTTCATACAAAACAAAAAATTTCGGTTCGGTTCCGGTTTCGCTCCAGTAACCACCATTGAACCGGTTCGAACCGGTTTTTTTCGCTCCGACTGATTGTTTTGGGGAAATTTCAAGATAATTTCAAAATAATCTTTATTAATTAATGTTATTTTTTATTTAAACCAAATATGTCTTCACTATCCAGAAGACAAAAATAGATATCGCGCATGCGCCCCCTCCCACCATTTATCGAACAGTAAAACATTGTATTAATTCCCTTCTTATATTTTTCATTATTCAATTTGTAAACGGCTCCTTTTATACGATCCCGTCTAATACTGTTCTATAGAAATTTAAATTTTTTTCCTTTTTAACGCGTATAAAATCTATTTAAAATGTTATTATTAATTATTTTTGTCCTTAATTTGTTTTAAAAACGTTGTTATTCTTTCAAAAGTCAAAATTTATTTGATTTTGCAATTCCAATATGTATAAGCAGATGCTCTTTGTCATAATCAGTTTACTCCAACAGTACTCATGCACGTACTTAAACAGGTACAATAATATTTGAATGTAGAATATAATTCATAGAGAGTTGTTCATAGAATGTGAATGTTCATTTATATAATGTTCATGTTATTATTATATCCGAATTCAAATGTCTGATAACTATATACTTATAAATCAAATTTCCAAAATATGTTTTCTTTTAAAATAAATAGGAACCTAACCCCCAATTTCGTATGAAGTGTTAGTTTCGATTTACACGGTTTTGATTTACACAGCGATTTTTTTAAGACCCATACCCCGTGTATATCGAGGGATGGGTGTATTGAGATGCTCATAGAAAATCCCACCATTGAACCGACAGATATCATCACAAAGATACATCTCTCCAAAGGCTTAGGAGCATGTATTCTCAAGAAAACCATTAGCTTTTGCCTTATTCGGTGTTGAAAAGTCAGCCTTTCAAAAAAGACTCATATTAAAGCAAAAGTAAAAACCCTTGTTTCGCTCCCACTGTTTATATGAACCGAAAAAACGGAACGAAATAAATAACGGGTTTCGCTTCGGGTTCGGTTTCATTCCAGCTAAAATGACGTTTGTTTTCAGTTTCGGTTCGATGCCCTGATACGAACAAAAATATGATGATTCACCGCACACTGAAAATTAAATTTTTATTACCGATGAGCTTTCTTTGCGTTACGTATCATACGGAATTAAGTCGTCGCCGGCATCTTTGATCTCGTCTCCGCCTCGAACCCTCTCTACGACATAGCAGCCGATGGGGAGTGCATTTTTCGGTATAAGAATAAATACAAAAAATTGAGCTACGACCACGTGAGAGATGCATTTCTGCGACGCGTTGCATGTTCCCTTTCAAACGGTCACGTTCACTCAATCCCCCTCTTCCCTTCCCCCCGGTCGTCCGTTGGAAAAAATTCGTGGAATCGGGAGTTGTAAAATGACGTCTGCTACAGCTGCCGCGTGACCCTTTTCACTTCCCGCCGTGTGCATCTACCGAAAGCATTGCCAATGGGTTTTCCTCTCTCTCCTCCTTTCTCCTCTTGCCTCCCACTCCCTGACGCCCTCCTACCTCTTGCCTGCCCCATCCTCTTAACCTCTTCGGTCGTTCCACTCCTGCTATTTGCCTAGGTTGCATTAACCATCCTTCCTCCCTCCCTTCGCTACCAGCTACGCCCATAAGTGCTTGGGAAGAACTACCATTTTCCCTTCCTCTCGCTCTCTCGACTGGATTGTAATTGCAGCTTTTCTATTTCTCCGCTTTTCTGTTGTGCGAGAAAGAGGTGGAGGTTGAATAGGTTGAAAGCACTCGACGTGTGTGTTTGGAGAGGGACGAAGAAAATCCACTGGGAATCTCTCACTATATGCATCTGCATGTTACCAAGCGGGGCCGTGTTTGCAGTTGACGTTGCTAGGAGTTGGCGGACCCTCGGGATATGATATATATGCGGACTCGGTGTGCATTTCCGTCTGTCAATCTCTTGTGGACCCTTGCGTATTTTCGCCTGTGGGGATTTCCACACGATGCTTTGACGTTAGTTGTGGTCCAAGATGCGAGAGGGGGTAATGATCGCCAATTTGCCTCAAAATTTGCCTTTCGTAGAGGAATAAAGAATTTTACATTGAGAATTAGAGGCGCGAGGAAACGCTTTTCTTTATAGGATTGGTGTATTTATTAGGTTAGGAAATAAAAATCTTCCGATATGCCTTATGAAATACAAATTGTTGTTTAACCGAAAAAAGGGACAGCAGATGAAAGTTATGAATCACATAAAATAATTTTAAACGATGACGTTTATTCGAGTAAATAATTGTCGTAAACGGAAGATATTCACTGTTGAGTTTTTTTATTGTCAATAAATATTCGATCTTTGTAATTGAATTGATCTATTTTTGGCACTTTTTCACTCATGCTACTTTCTTAATCATAGAACTTACTTCAATCATATGATAGGTTTGATTGGAAGTAGGACAAAACGACCTCGAACATGAGGGCTCTGGACAAAATGTCGCCAAACGCTAGGTAGGACATTATGTTCCCACGCACCAGACAGTATTAATTAATTATTCCCTCTCCGACGCTGATATACTGTTCAAAATCAGTCAAATGCATAATTATAACAGCTTTTACAGTTTTCATTTCATTTATGTCCGGCGCCCATTTATTCGATTACCGTTTGATTGCCTTGATATAGAGTCGGTTTGTGTGTATCGCAATGCTTAGGTCGCGGGTTCAAATTCTACCTATGGCATAGATGTATGCATTTTCTTTGCTATCTTTATCGCGCTACTATAGTTGGAAGCACGAACGAAGGCGGGTGGCAACTGGATGCGCAGAAGGCAAGGAATGTCACGTGGTTTCTCTCACTCCTTCACTTGGCCAATCAGCGTCAGTCAGTTACAGCGGCTCTTGGCGTGCGGTACTTACATTTGTGGCGTGATTTTTGTGTTTATTTGCGTGTTTACGATTGAGATTTACATAGTACTATAGTCTTTTGGTGTTCTAAAATGGAGGGCGGAAGAAGTAAACGCAAGGTTTTGCACAAACAAGCCAGAGAAATCGTATATAAACTGTATCAGTAATTCAAAACGAATCGGAGCATGCAGACGATTCAACACATACAGCTGGTTACTATGTTGCCATCTGTCAAGAGCGAACTGCGAACGCTTTTGGCATTACAGCATAGGACTTCGTTGTTCGTTGTTTTCCGAGCGTAAGCTTATGCAGGCTATCGGTTTGGCAGCAATGTAATGTGTATATTTCTCTCTCTCTCTCTCTCTGCGCAGTAATCATGACTCACCCGCCTTCATTCGTGCTCCTAACTATAGTAAAAGTAAAATTAATATTGGTAGTTTTTAGAAAATTTGAAGGTCAAACAAGTTCTGTCATGTATTCAATCGGTCTACCTCGTTGAACATTTTAATTTAGATAGAAAATTTAAGTTTATACAGGTTACCGATGATTTTTTATGCAAGATTGTGTAGAAAGCGTGTTTTAATTAATCCATCAAATAATCACTCATTTAATAGATATTTTTACAATCCATTAACTTGAATGGGTGTTTTTACGAGAGAACAATTCATTTTTTATTATTTATTTCAGTTATAAAAAGTTTGACGGTCAAATTTTTCTTTAACTGCTCAGCTTTAGGTCACATATTTTCAATGAAAAACTCCTCATGTAAATATGTGCATAATAAAAACAATATGACTGTTATCTGTTGCGACTATACAATTAAATGATTGCGTAAACCGGAATCCCTAATATGAATAGATGAGATATCGTCGTTAAAATAATATTAGATGAAAAAATTCATCTTTGTGTATCTTTTCCGCGTGATATTAAAAATGACGTTTTAATGATTTTAACTGTCTATTTTCAGATAAATTATTTATTATACTATTGAATTATAATTTTAATCGAAAATGCTTTAAACATAAACTTAAATAGTTCGTAAAATTTAATTTCCTCTATGTATTTAGTAGGAAATAAAAAAGTACTAAAATATTCACGGGCAAATATACAAAAATGCTCCTCGTATTCATATGGAAATTCATTTCGACAATCCTCCCATTAAATAAATCTACCCTAGATGTCCCTATTGATGCTATGTATACCTACCAGATTTAACGGTCGTTTCTTGGTAATATTTTCCGCAACAATAAACCGATTATTCTAACCCGATTTCTAAACGTGAAATAATTCAGAGTTAATACAATTCTAAAAACATTATCGCCGCTCGCAAAAATAAAAATTGTCCCCAAATCGTCGGCCTACAGAAATTTTCCACGCCGTAAAAAATGTAGGTTATCCTTTATACTTCAGCTATCAGTAGTGGCAGAAAAAAATTCATCCGGTCCTTCATTCTTCCTGCTTTAAGAATACGTACATCCCTCGCAATCTCTCGACTTCCATTTCCTCCCTCGCCAACCATCCGTTTCCCCTCCAACCCCTCCCCTCCCCTCATCCGCAAACCCCAAAAAGTGCAGCCCCTCATCGCATCGGCAGCGGGCTAAACACCGGCGAGGAGGGTAAAGGGATATGCGTGCGTGCCTCCTGCATATTTCTGGGACCCGTAGGACAATGAAAGAGATCAATAAGCCCCCGACACGCGTCTGCCTCACTCAGCTGCTACTTCTGCGGAAGGAGAGAAAGTGGCGAAAAAGCTCGCACCCGGTATACGCACACAAGCAGGCATACGAGAGCACGAGCCACGGCGTTTTCGTTGCAACCCTTTTCTTGTTACCGCCCACCACGCACACCCTCCCTTTTCACCCACAAACTCGCGAAGTTCTCGCCCTTTCTCGCACGTTTGGGAAAAGCTCCGCCTCCCCCGAGAAGACCCCGTAGCCCCCAGCCCTTTACAACCGCCCACACACACTATACCATCCCCCGAACGCATGCATCCCTTCCCGCTACGGTTATACCATTTCCGGCGATGGGGCTAAAAAGTCCTCGATTCGACGGTCGGCACGTGTGCAGGTAACATCTGGGACCTATTTTTGCAGTTTTGTGAGCGCCGCGGTGGAGTTTGTGCTTATGCCGGCCGAAAAGGAAAAAAAAAGTTTTTACCCGCCTCGCAGGAAGTTCTCCGGTCTCTTTTTACGGCGGTAATGGGGAATTGCCTTGTTTTTTTCTTCTCTGGAGAATAGCGTTCGGAAATTACTGACCTGATTTTCACTTTGCTCTCTTCTTTTATCTAACAATTTCGGAGCATATGTTGTGAAAGTTTCCCTATCGTTATTTGTGTGGGAGAAAACAATCTTCTTCATCTAAGTAGTACGTGTTGATAGCATGAAAGGTATAATTTTAAACATGAATGTGTCGGAGGTATTTAATATGTTCCCTGGAAGAATTACCACGATTAACATCATTTTACTCTTTCTTGGCAAAATTTTTAGTTTTAGATAATACCAGTGATTTTCATTAAAATTTTATCTATAATGTATCTTCATGAATTATATTTTTTATGCATAAAAATAAAAAATGTAGTAACCAAGAGACTCCATAAACTGGCAGTAATTATACTTTTTAGCAGAAAATAATACTTGGAGAATTTATCAAATGTATTAGGAAAAACAAAAATAGAATTAAAACCTTAGAATATCGGCAGAAGAATTTGATACGATTAAGTGAGTTGTGATAAATGTATAGAATTCCTTCACATTATAGCAGCCATTATAGTCATTTAATAGATATCTAAAAAGTTTAGTCTCATTATATCTTCTTTTTTCCAAGTTCATAAGCGTCCCGAGTAAATTGAAGCTTACAGAATGTGGGGATTATATAATTTTCTTTAAACCAAGGATACGAGTAATTTAGCCGGATAATACATGTCACCCGATAACTACGAAAGTGTTGTTGTCTCTACTTCCCACGTTGGCGCCATAGCATATTTCAACATCTACAACCTCTTTCCGTCGTATACTTTCGATTTAATAGACCTTCAATTCCGTGAAATCTTGATTGTATCCTTTCCCTCCTATATTTGGCAGATTTCTCTAACGTCAGCACATTAAATGCATTCGGTCAAACCCTATTGCTTCACTTATGTATTTCGCAAAAATTCTCTTTATTTGCATCGTAATAAGGAATGGTGTATTTTTAAAAGTAATTTATTTTGCTTGTAATACGAAAATCCATAGTCCTAAAGTGTGGATTACATCGAAAACTTTGCCGAATAATTTATTTTATTATCAATATGCTGCTAATTCATGGTTTTCAATATTATTTACATCATAACAGTCTTAAATAGAAAATTGTTGAGATAATCAAGACACCTATTTATTATAGGAAGGGCAGCGTTATTATTTAACAAATTTATCGATTCTTACTTTTGGCTAAGTATCATTTTATTAATTTGTATTCATAGAAAACGTTTGATGAAATCAAAGCTTAAAACGGACAAATATTGGATGGGAAAATAGGCATTCCGATGCTAAGCTTTCGTATCGAGTCAATTGATGGGAGAAAGCCGAAACCGAAAATAATCGAAAATTCGAATAGGTATATGCTTTTATTTAGATATTCGCGAGATATCTAGAACTCCCCTCCCCCATTTGATTCCTTCCAATGGGAATGAATCCCATACGAAGCAATTTTTTTATAGAAATCAAATTTTCGGGAACGTAGTAAGTGGGGCGGTGGCGCCACATTTTCTGTCCCCCCCTCACTCGTCCTCCTCCCACCCTCTCCCTTGCGCTACCACCCTTGCCGCATCACCCTCCGATACCGCACTTTGGACGATTCCGAGAATCGGGCGCCACAAAAGCGTACGTACAGCTGTCCGAGGGGGTAAGCTTTTCCTATTAATAGAAACCCCACTGGTGGTGGTGGTGTATGGTTAGAAGTGGCCCTCTCTCCCTATCTCTCTCTCTCTCTCTCTCTCTCTCTCTCCCTCTCCCTCTCTCTCTCTCCCTCTCTCTCTCTCTCTCTCTCTCTCTCTCTCTCTCTCTCTCTCTCTCTCTGCCTCTCTTTGCGACCTTCCGACCGCCTTCGGAACGACCCTAAACCCCATAACCTTTTACCTCCCTCATAACCTCCCCCATCCCTTTTATAACGTCGCACCATACTCTTCATCTCCATCCTTTCCTCTTGTCTCTTGCCCCTCCCTCCTCCCCTCCCCCGCTGCGCGGCCGACCCCTTTTTGCTCTACCCTGACCCCTTCCTTTACCCTCTATTTCGGCAAGGAATTTTGCGGGAATGCCCGCAGTAAGATACAGAATCGTCATTTCCGAGATCTCGATAAAGGTCTTTGAACCTAGTTGTGTGAGGGTTTTTGTGATGAAAGATTCCGCGGCAGAGACACGCTCGCTGCGACCTTCCTTTTCTCTTCGCCCCTCTCCCTAAGCACTCTCGCTTTTGACGCGGGCGTTTCCGTGGATAATTGCTACGCGATACTCGACCCCCCGCCTTCTCTCCCTACCTAGGAAGTCCTGTGTCCTCGCGTGCGAAACCATAGATAAGAATGCCTAGATTCTGAGCGGTGCCTTTTGTGAGCATTATTTCCGTCTGCAGTTTATGCGAGGATTAGCAATGGGAAAGTACGTTACAGATTTTGATCACCGAAGGAGAGATTCTATTCTTACCAACAACGCAAAGGGTTATATGTACGTATGTATTTGGGTTTTTCGCGGGGTTTTCCCTATAGTAACCGTCGCGAATCATTTGCAACCGTCTCAGTGACACGCAGCTGGGTGGAATGTCGTCATTACATTCCCTTCCTGCCTCTTTAGCTTGCTCTAAGCTTAGAAATAGGCTATGTTTTTCCCGATGAGAAAAGGGATACAGTTAATTTGGAGGTTGGTTGGTTGGTTGGCTGACCAGTTACCCGACTCGTTGGAATTTTGTGGGTATTTTATCCTCCTCGCGTAATTGCACCACATGCGATTGAGCAATAAGTTGAAAATATATGTCTCGTGAGTCCGATTTCAATCCTTGTTCGTCATCGTAAACAGTCTAATGACCTACGTCAACATTTATTTTTATGCTTCAGAACGTTACAAAACGTGCATTTTTGGTTGCCAAAGATATGTTTCGTCATATTTCCGGCACTTAAGTAGTCATCGTATAAACTAATGATTCACTCGAAAACAAGGAATTTGCTTTAGGAATAGAGTTAATTTAGCGCAGAATTTTGCCTTTTTTGTTTTTAATTAACGTTTTCGACGACTTAATTGTATACTAATGGTATAGGTTATGCGGTCATTCTAAATTTTGATTCTTTGGATTGATTTTTTTTAATTTATTAAATTATTATTAAATATTTTAAAGGAGAAATGTCCTATTGTTGGTTTTGATATTTTTAGATTTCATAAAATGTATGGTTTGTGAGGATACCATTCATAACCATGCGAGAAAAACTGCAGCTTTTCCTCATGCCCACGGTAGTGTACAAGTCACGTTGAGATAATTTTTTCTCAGTAAACTGTATAAATTTCTCCTAAGCTCACCAACGAATTTTTATGGCTCCCCGTGTCATAAGTTTTAATAATAGCTGGCGTTAGTCATATCCAGCTAGCACAAAAGGAGATAATGTCAACCTTGGGCACTCCCTTAAGAAGATATCTCTGCATTTTCAAGAGAAATATTGCTTAAAGATTTCGAATAACTTGCCATGGCAACAGTCCCCCGCAGACAAAAATTCTCTTGAGGAACCAGATTTCGCATACAGTATATGATAATTAGTAAGTGTTTTTGTGCTTTTCGCCATTTTATACCTCATGGAATCCATATGTCTCATAGTTCCAGTATCTTCCGTCCAAGACAGTTGGAGATAATGGAACATTATCTTACTGTTAGTGTTGGTAAAAATCACTGAAATTGTTTTAAGCTGATAGAGATGGCAAAAAAGTGACTGTTTCTTCCTGAAAAAAGGTCTTTTGGTAAACCATCATAATTAAGACATTCTCGGAAACTTATTCTATGTAATTACATGAAGAAAAATGTACGAGAATGTGAGAACCTACGCGATTCCATGTCGATAATCCCTTTAGAATTTGTTCATTATTCGCGGAAAATCTCTATTTTTACGTTATTTTACCATATATGAATCTATAACCTGAAGTGCTGTCTTGCTATCTTGATATAGGTAATATTTCCCATAAGTACCGTAGAAAGGTACATATAATCAGTACCTATTTAATGATATGGTGGGAAACTGTGAGTGAAAGATAATTTACACAATATTCTGATAATGAGTTGGCCCAAGGTTTTTTATGTTCAATGACAATAGCCAAAGGAAATTAGTGGCCTTGAATTCTCGACTTGGATTCTCAATCTCTCGAGGATTATTGATATGGTATGCTTCATGAATATTTTGCCGCAGCGAATGCATATTTAATGTGCACCGTCTGAAATGAAACATTTATATGCCCCTAAGTGATTACCTGCCATCTTCGGTTGACAAGTGGAATAAATTTTGTGAACATTTCTGCGCTTACCACTCATTCGAGTTTACTGTACATTCCATCTCATCGCTGACGAAAAGTATGCTTGTGATTTTTTGCAAGGATAGTATTGTGTAATTATCTCTCAAAATCTTGTATAAAAATTAAGAATAATCACTTAAACTCTGTAATTACTGGCTTAATTAATTTTCTTGCTACTGGTCTTAGTTACGCTATATTTTATTTATAAGAAACACGAGTTCTTTACAATGATGGGTAATTTTACCTCCCTCGACGTATTTTTAATTAGACATTTATTTGTCTCTGCTAATTCGTCCTCTAATTTCTTTTCAGGTTAGTGTCTTCTTAAACCTAAGAATGCCCGTTGCAATCAAGGTAAAAAAAAAACATTTCCTTTCAATTTTTGACTCTCCAACGTTCGAATATTTTCTAAAATTGTCATTTTTCAGGAATTCTATTTCAGCATTTTGACCCTTCTATTAATTTGAAAAGTCATCTCAAAGTATACATCCTTTTCCGTTTCACGAAAACATTTTCACCCGTGAACAATATGGTCCGAATGAGCACAACGTAACCGTAGACTCGGCTATAAAAAAACAGCTGGGGCGAATATTCTAGAACCTTCACTCCCTTTACCATAGGGAGGCGACGGCTGTTTCCAAGGGAAGAGGACGGAAGAGGGGAAGGAGGGGAAAAGGTCTTCCCCGTCCTACCTTCGGGTATGAGAGAGTTAAAAACATAAATGTCGATGACAAAAGGAATTGCTGTCGGCATGGCGTCATTATCTCCGCAGTAGTCTCTTTCGACCCGACAGGCGGCTGGGTTGGTAGGCTTGATGTTATGCTCGTAGTTTTTTCGTTCATATTCAGTAATACGCGGGTGCATTTCGTGAAAGGGATAAGGTTCGATTTCTGCGAGCCTTGTCGCGAGTTAGGATGTCCCACTCTCAAGCGAGAAAAAAATTGAAAACTGATCACAACTGTTCGTTGGACAAAATGATAATAGTGCAAATCTTCGTCGATCTCGAATGAACGATGTTACATTATTGGGATGTGAAGCTGGAAGTTATAATTTTTCGCGTCGATGCTAAGATTTAGTTTTCTTTTTCAAAATGGGCGTTTTCTTGTTGATTTCTTTCGCTTCTTTTTCTTTGTTTCTCCATAGCCGTTCTTCTATCTGGAGGTCGGCTTCATGACGATGGTTCTCCATTTCTTCCTGTTCTTTTTTCTTCCTTCAATTCCTCCCATGCTATCCTGAGGATGTTTTTTTTCATTTGATAATATGTAATTTGATTACGAAGCTGGACTCGTCCTTCGTATTAAGTTTTTGGTTGAGATGGATTTTGTACAGTTGTATTCCAAGTTGTTCATTGACTAATAATTAGTCGATTCCGAATTTGGACCATTATTACGAATATTACTGAATTAATTGCAATTTTTTATACCTCAATTCCGACAGTTATGTAAGGAGAACTCCCGGTTCAGAAGCCGCGGGTTCCAACAGTGTGTGTACATAGCTTAAATCGTAACTGATGCTTTTGAGAATATTTGAGTTAAAGAAGACATTGCTACCATCGGTTGTTTCACTTAAGTCTACTTGTTTAGATTATATTATATGATACATATTACTAATTGGAGGAAAATATGCGAGAAGTTCTATTGTGTTCACATGCACCACCCCTTTTACACCGCTAATGTTTTAATGAGTAAGCTAAAAATCCACATATAATATATCATACGTGTAGCTTCGGTACAAAAACGTTAACTATTTTTTCACTCCTTCGGTCGTTCACGAAGATAATTTATGTCAAAAGAAGAAAGTTTTAAAGGAAGACAAAAGCATGTATGCATGGGGTGTGGCATTTCCTCTTCAGAGGCAAGATCTCCAGGCTACCGTAGAAAACAGGAAACTATTTAAAGGTATAAATCAAATTTATGACGACGTTTCCTTGATTTATTCGCTCATATGCATAATTCTATGGTTTCGTTGTATAAATAACGAGCGAAGAAATTAGAACTTTCTTAAAAGCACAACAGATACATGCCTCTGTATATGCTACGGCTTGTACATGACGGGAAGAAATATTTTATTAGGCTGATTTAGTGTATACCCCAGCATAATGAGTTGGGAATGTCGGATTCTACATTATGTATGTAAGGTTTTAACCTTTGCCGTTTTTCTTTATATTTTCGTTTCGATTTGAATCTATGTTTTCACCAAGTATTTGGTAATTGTATCATCGTCCATGCCGCGTCTCAAACTTAAATTACAGAAGGGCCGAATATAAGATGTAGATATATGTGGCGGACCACATACCAGTAATCGAGCGTAAGTATTTTCTCACACTGCTAAGAATGGTATACATTTTAACACAAAAGTTACTCGATCGTAGATTCCTGAAGCATAATGTTCCGTGACTCATTGACACTTTATGATCTTTCCGTCCACTCTGTCTTCCACTTACAGTAGAATGAAAGTAATGAGAGGGCCGCAATCTGGTGCCGTATGCGGCCCGCGGGTACCATGCTCGAGACCCTCGATCTAATCTATTATTCTACTTATTCTATGCATCTCGCCTTGCGTCCTTGCTCGAAACTCATCCCTAATTCCGAAAAAAACCTGTCCCACCCATTTCTTTCGCCTACATCCACGCATTCCGAATATATGTACATCTCTTCTCTCCAGTCATTACTGGCCCATTTGTTTTCCATCGGACCGAGAGTTTTTTCCGAGCATTCGGTAAATATATAAACAACATTTATTTACATTTTAAGAGACTCTGCGTCCACGCTGTTTAGATCATTTCTCTGGGTTTTTCGAGAGAACCGGTCCTCACCGGAGTACCTTTTCTTAGCAGTTACCCATAGATTATGCCCATGGCCGCTCTTAGGATGATTGATTTAGATGGATTTTTTTTCTTCTTCTTCTTCCCTAACCCATCTCTCGGTGGCTCCATACCGTCCGGGTTGTGGACGTCCGGTATGTCCTTGACCGTCTTGTGAGGAAGACGAGTCACTACACGTGTCTTCCTTCCCCCTCCCTCCCTCTCTCCTTCCTCCTTCCATCTTCCTCCCACTCAACCCATTATCCGCCCCACCCCTCTCACCTTCCTCCTCCGGCTTTCTCTCCTCCCCCTCCCACGCGTCCAAAGGGTACAGCACTCCCCTCTCTCCACGGTTCTTCTTCCTCCCCACCCTTCCATTCCTCCCCGGTTGGGGAACAGCCCCCAGGCCAACCGAGGACTTGAACCTTCCAGATGAGACGGCTGGAGTAGAGGGCAAGGAAAGACTGCGTACACGGGCATCCTCGGAGCAGACCACTTCCCATCCATCTCTCTCTCTCTCTCTCCCTTTTTTCCGCTCCTTTCGTCCTGTTTATATCGCCATCTCTCGCCTCCCCGTTGCTATCCTTCTCTTCAAGTCATTTTTCCCCCTTTTTGAGTCTCCCTCCTTTCTAACATTTCTAGACGTTAGTTTCTCCTTGGAATAATCCATATAATTCATCTAATCTCGCCTCTTTCCTGCATCTTTCTTTAACTATCACCACGATCTACTTCCCTGTAAAGATTTATCTCTCTGTGTTCCTCCCTTTTAATGGGTCATAACTTTACTTACTCCTCTTTTACGCCTTAAGTTGTTGTTGTTCTGGGATGTTTTAATTTTTGTGCCTGAGTTTTATTCTTTCACGTCCTCGTTCCCTCATTCTCCTTTGCCCACCTTTCTCTCTTTCTCACCCTTCTTTGGATTCTCTCTCCCCATCATTTCTCTTCATATCTATATATCCCTTTGTACATTTAAACATTGCATACTCTTCGATCGCTGACATTTTTAAGGTTTCACTCTTATGTGTCGGTGATTGTTATTCGATAGGACAGTGGTTCTCAAACTGTGTGCCGCTGTAGATATTTAGGGGTGCCGCTAAAAACTTTCTTTAGTAAATAAATCAACGATTTGCTTGTGTTGGTGGGTAATTAGGGCAATAATTTTTCTTCTAATAAATTGATTATGTAGTAGCATAACAAATGGACATGTCCGAAGGTTTTAATATCCGTATCTAAAAATATGTAAAGCATGTCGCAAGACTGGGGTGTCGCGAAACCCTCTTTATCCTTGAAAGTGTGCCGCGGCTCAAAACGTTTGAGAACCACTGCCATAGGAAGTAAGACGTTAGGTTTTTTGCAATTATTGTAATTTGTCGTGATAACGACGGTATTTCTCGTGCACATGTTAAAAGGGTAGAACTGCAAGTTAACTGTGTGGATAGGTTTGCTCTGTTGGCCTAGCAGATATATTATTTTTCTCTCGTTTATTACTTCCTCGCTTTCTCTATGCAACTATCTTACGGAGAATAATTTATTTCTAAATACGTTAATTAATGTTAATGTTCATATGGAAAATTTGAAAGTTCCGTCTATGATGAAGAATTGATGAAATAATTAAATATTTAGCATATATTAACATAAAATTATTAGTGCTTCC
This sequence comes from Tanypteryx hageni, assembly GCA_028673005.1. NCBI lineage: Eukaryota > Metazoa > Arthropoda > Insecta > Odonata > Petaluridae > Tanypteryx > Tanypteryx hageni. The sequence goes on along the minus strand of CM054118.1, from coordinate 19,196,965 downwards.
ATCAAGAAACATTTAACGAGAATAGCTTAATCCAGTTTTTCAAGTTTTTTGTTATGTGACTTGTAGAATCTTCTTCTGATTAGAGTTTTCATAAGCACACCGTAAAATGTAACAGATACCGGAAAAAAACTAATTAGGTAATTGCGGATGCTGGCTCCCTCTTTGATTTGGTTTCATTCAGCTTCGCGGGTATTGTTTTCATTATTAATTTAAATGCAATCCAAAAACAGTCACAGTTTGGCCTACCACTGTGGATTACCTATAAAAAATAATTTAAAATACAATAAGTAACTTAAAAAACAAACAAAACAAACAGCAAAAACATAATTCTTGCGATCCAGGTTATTTTGTTTCACGACCTCGGTATAAGGTCGCGATCCGTACTTTGATAAACACTGTCTTGGTGAAATATCTATGTCGCTACTTCATAAACGGCGCTGATGTAACAATTTTCAGTTTACAACTCAAAAAGAGACTTTCTCCGATTATTTTTTACGAAAAAAGTTTGTTCACTTCCTCTCAGCATCATCAAGATAGGTATATATTTTCCTTTGTTTCTGTTTTCAGAATTCAACGTTGTGTCCTTCTCTCGATTCTCGTCTTCCTGCTCTTCCTCTTCTTATCCCTCCATCGTAATGGTTTGCCTTCTATTTTCGTGTTCTCCTTAGCAGTGTTGCCATTCTAGCGAATTTGTAACTATAGATCTAGCTACTTTACATTCACACTAGCTCCTAAAAAAAGCGACTTCTTCCAAATCTAGAGAATCGATAAAAAATCTAGCTATTTCTAGCGACTGCCCAAAACAGCATCTTGTTCATGTTGGAAATATGTAATCCCAGATAAATTTTTGCTAGATTTAACGGTAAAAATGCTCTTTGTCCGCGTTCATTCATTATAGGCAACCCTAAGAAAGTGCCCTTTTGTAATATTATGCACATAATCAACTTGGAAGATGGATACATGAATAACAACATCTGCTTTTGATATTCGTATCATATAATGATTTGGAAACAACAATATGAGATCTACATTTTGCTCTTACCCATTATATGCATTGTAATGTATAGATAAAAGATTTATTAGGCCAGAGGAGATCACCAAAAAGTCTGCGATAGCAGATAATTACGACATTGTTTTACGAGTTAAAAGTGGTAGTATGTCCTCCTAGATACCTTCTATGCAATTATTATAGGGGATAAATGGAGTAGTATTAGGAAAAAGACTTTAAAAATAGTCTTTTTAATTACCCGTTGAAAGTGGTTCAGACGATATTCTTGTTAGTGTATAAAAGACAATAGTAGCTGAAAAAATAGTGTAGTTATATGCTGCGCACCCAAAAACAATAGTCTTATTATATGAATACACCTATTGGTTAGTTTCCTTACGCAGCCATGAATATCATTGATAATTACATATTCTAGCTACCAAGAAGATGAAATATAGCTCCCAAATGCTAAAATAAAGTGGCAACACTGCTCCTTAGGAATACTTCTCCTTTCACCCACGTCCATATCGTACTCTCCACCTCTTGGCTATAATAGTACGACCGCAAAAAATTCCTATCGCTCGGTTTAGTTACAGTCACAGTTTCCCGTTGCCTCTAAAGTACGTATACTCGAGCTCTCTTTCTCTCTCTCTCTCTCGAACGTGGTTTTATCTCGAGGGTTATAAATGTCTCTGCCCGTCGAACCCGACCGTGTAAATGTAGTGCATTTTTTAACTCGGTTATCGTGAGCGGGAAAGAGCGAAAATCTCTTTAAAAATCTCTTTTTCAATTCTGACAGTCATCCGTGAATAAAAGACGTCGTTATGTGAACATTCCCCTAGTGTAGATGAGTGTAATTAATTTTGGAAGCGACTCGTTTCCCTACCATTTTCTCGTTATTATTTCTAATGTTAATGAGTGAGGATAATTTTTTTGAGATAATATGTGTAATTATATTGTTCAAAATACTTACCTAAGTCGTCCACTAGATGTAAGCCATTAATTTATCTCTGTAATTCATTTTTAAGTTTCTAATTTTTGAAGAAATTGGGCAATAAACTTTAATTTTACCAGGAAGTATATAAACGAGCGATAAGTAAACGTTTATAATTCATCAAAATGGTATCCTGGAAACGAAAGTGTAGAGTATAAATGTTTTGAATGTTCGGGCCATTTCCTGATGTTAATTAGCAGTAAAACCGTCGTATATCACGAAATCTCGGCGCGAATTATGCTGCTGAACTCAAATTAAGAGATAATATTAAGCTATAAAGTTGCATTACTTCCTAATTTAATTGTCATATTATCTTATGGTGATATTTAATTGTTAGTCAAGTCTTGTGTAAAAATCTGGGTGACCATAATTCGAAGCTTTTGTCAAGATGTAATTTCATTCATCCTAGATTATCGAAATATAAGTGCTGGAACTTCAATTTTAATTTTACATGTATGAAATTTAATTGTTCACTCAATGTACGTACTTAGGTAATATCATTACATAGGTCCCTCGTGTTTTTATCAAGACCAGGTCTCCCACCTTCAATAAAATAAATACACTTTTTAGTTGTCGACTTATACATTGAAGAAGTTTTGGCGTAAAAAAGAAAAATATTTTGGTATTATTTTTGTTTTTCATTCATCGCAGTTTGGCCCTAATTGCCTAAAATAAATAAAATTTCCGGAATGATTGCAACGAACAAAAATTTTCATTGCCTATCGCATTTTTATTGATGTAAATACACTCTTTTCTTTGCGGCTCCAGCCTCGATGATGTCAGCGTTCCATAGGAGGCGCTGCCTTCGGTGGATCGTGGTGGGATGGAAGGTACGCCCTAATGGAACGCGGCCTGTTATCCACGCCTCCACAGAAAAAAATACCGAACGAGCACATCTTTCATTTTTATTTCAGCGTTTGGATGTTATGGCCGGCGAAAATGTAAACCATGGCAAATTGACGTCGAATAAATTTCCCCTGCCAAAAGTGCTCCAAGTTCCCTAAAAAAAATCTGTTCCCTGCGAGGGTCTTACGTTATTAACTTAGTTTTTCTCGCGGGAAGAGTCGCTTTCTTGCAAGTGCACATAGGTATTCATACGTTCGAAATCTCTTTTTTTCATGTTAAAGCGACTCTCGGTCTTTAAATGTTTGTCAGTTTTAACTCTTCGCGATGTGACAATTTCCCGACGAATCTATGATCTGCATGGCTTCTCCGAGACCTCAAACCCGGATCTTCTTATTTATTTCGTCTGCTAAGAAATAGGTGACATCTCCAGGCGGATCTCTGTATTTCGAGAGGTAAAGCAAGATGGGAATAATTCAAGTTACAGAGAATTCTTGCGATATAACTTGAAGTCATAATCCGAACTAGGTCCGGCCTTAATTAGTTCGTATAATCGAGTCTTACGTCATGTTTTGTTTTGTTTCTGCAGAGACACGTATACCTATGGAGTATTCTGCGTAGCATAACGAATCCAATAAACAAACTAATTATGGCTTTTACTTAGAAAGAAGATATTAACGAAGCTGAACAGGTGCGCGATTACTATAAAATCCACCACATTTTCGTTAATTGAGGCTTTCTTTTGGCTTGCTTTGACTTTTGGCTTTCATTGACGTCATTCAGGTAGAGTTGGGATCGCGGAATGTGATAAAATACGTCTCTAATTTGAAAGAAGTTAGTTATGTGTTTCCAAACCTGTCATTAAAAGGAAGTTTGCTCTGGAATCGGTTGTTATGTGGTTAGCTACAAAAGAACCTTATCATGCGGTATGTTCTCGAGTTACTTTTAAGTTGTTTTCAAAGCATTCAAATTGCCGTAAAATTTAGGTATTATTAAACCTACTTGTTGATACTGTATAGTCGGTCCGAAGCCTCTTGCGTCCATTCGTCTCTGTGATAAGTCACAGTACCAGTAATCGCCCGAACTGACGGATTTAAGAAGTTTAAAAGTATTGTTCTGTGATTAATATGACTTACAACTGTATCAGAATTCTTCTATAGATAATCCACTCATGAACTTTCTTGAATTTTTATCAATCTTTATTCATAGAATACCTATTTTAAACCTGTATAAATTCACATGCGTGAATATTTATTTTTACTGTAACGAGTATCCCGTGACACGGAAAATTTTTATAGTCTTTTTGCCTCCAGTACTAAGGTAATAAGGAAAGCTTCTTTATTTTTAATAAAGCTCACTCGACCTTCTGAATCATCACCATCACTTAAAAAAGCTCTATAAAGCCCACAAAAATAAACGTTGCCTAAGTTAGGGCGTTTGTTGTGGTTTCTTCACCGAGAACGGATCGCCTAATTCTCATCCCTATACGGTTGTTTTCGTATCCAACTTGGCAACCGCAGATCCTCAATCCCGAAAGAAATCCGACAACCCCGCATCGACACGAACTCTTCCTCCGCAAGTCCTCCTCCCAATCTTCCTTCCATCCCATCCACCTCACATTCCCCTCACTCCCCTATCTCCGGGCGTTTTCCTAATATTCGTTTTATGGGGAGACTGGGATCTTCTCCAAACGGCCCCAACACACACACACTACTCCCACATTTGGCCGACGCCTCGAGGCTCAACCCACCGTTGAAGTCTCCGGAAAGGATCTGGTGAAAAGTCGCCGAGCAACTCTTTCCACCCCCTCTCAAAGACGACTCCACCTCTCCTCTCCCTCACTCCCCTAGCTCTCCCTCTCTCGCTCACTCCCTCCCTCACTCCCTCCCGCTCTCATTCCCCTCGCTCTCTCTCCCTCCGTCCTCTCATCTCCCATTTCCTCCTCTTCCCGTTCGTCTCTTCCCATCTCCATCTTCCTGGCTCTTCCCTCCTCACCCCTCTCGTCTTTCTCCCTTCCAAATCCCTCCTCCGTATCCCCCTCCATCCCATCCACCCCTCCTCCCTCACCCTTTCATTCTGTTACACGCCTCCGCCCATCTTTAAAAAAAACACATCACCTGATGCCTCATCCTCTTTACCCCACACCATCTTCGCCTTTGCGATCTCTCGCGGGCCACAACCTCTCCTCAGAGCACGCATCTCTTCCCGTCACTCCCTTTCCGTGCCTTCCATCTCCCTTCGGCTACCAAATCCTCTTTGCTCCTCCTTACTTGATCTCTCTTCCCCTCGCACCCTTTTCGGCGATCTCCTCGTATCTTCTTCGAGATCTCCCTTGACTTCCTATGCTTTTCTTTTAAGTTTCTCGAAGCAAGTCTCAAAGCGTAAATCCCTACTTTAAAGTCTTTAGAGGGGCGCGTTTATCAGGATTTGGTCTAATTGCGTGCCGTTTTATCCGTTCTGTCGCTTTTTATCAATGATTGTTACTCTCTCATTTACAGATTTTATGTAGGAAGTATTGCGCTCGTGAAAAAATTGGAATTCAAGATTTTTATTGCTCTGCACGTTCTAGGTGCCACTGAGTCAGAAAAAGTTCCTTTTGAAACAACGCCCGACTGTAGTGTTCTCTATGCATGATTCTAGAGCAGTTTCTCAAACTAGCGGCAGCAAAATTATTTTGGATATAAGGTGAAATGCCAACAAATAAAATTTTCATGGATAAAAAATTTTTATCAGGGAATTTTAAAAAATACAGCGTTATCGAAACCATTAATAATTATATAAAATGAAAGACATTGTATGAAAGTTTCTTATTTTTACAATTTTCAGACAAAGGGGGCCGTATAATATCCGCGACAATAGGAAATTTAAGACCCACTGTTCCAGAGGCCAAGTTCACATCCTGGTGCTCGCGAGGCCGGCTGTGCTCTTTGGCAGTCCTATTTCGCTCTTCTGCGATGCTTAAAATCGCGTATGCTAGCACCAATTATTTAAAAATTTCATGTTTTCTTTCTAAAGCTATTAAAGAAAATTAACAACTTGTCCCATAGTTTCTTTTTATTTATTATTATTTCTATTTTTCATGTATCGCGGTGCTCGCTGATATTATAAGAATAACTTGGGACTCCCTACGTCGGATATCTTTGGGCCAAACTGTTTAACAGAATCTGACGACATCTTGCATTTGCATAGATATCGCCTAGAATAGAGGCCTAGTTGAAATGAGCTACATCGGGCGAAATGGAGGGTAGCATATATTCTTGTTTAATCATTTTTTTGTTGATATCGTCTCATGTATAGTGGGAACATGTTTACGTTGCGCTTGCTTTCATTCACGAAAGCAAATTTCTACTCCGGAAATTGATCAGGTTCTGAAAATATCCACTTCTGTTGCCGATAAATTGTTGGCTTCAGGTGTTTCGTATGGTGGAAAACCGTGTCGAAGTGATGAACTTTGAAAAGTTGTCTTCGCGGTGCCATTCCCACAAGGAATTTTATAGGGCACCCGTGTGGCATATATAAATATTCGCTTTTCGCAAGCGCTAACAGCATGGATTACCCCCAACCCTTCCGTCATATCCTCATCACCTTACGGTCGGGGGATGTTTTGAAGTCACCGCTTAGGGAACGTGACGACGTGGGTTCACATCCCGTTCCAAGGCGGAGCCCTCTTAAACTACTTTTTCATCTCTTTTTCACTTCCTTCATCCATCCTCCTCTCGGAATGACTCTTACGTTCATAAAAATGAATCCAAACACGAATAATCGGGGATCGCCGCACTTCCCGTTACAAGAACCGCATCTAATCCATCCCACGTCCGTCCTCTCCGCACCGCAATCATGGTACTTTGCCTCCATTACGCATTGCTTTTCGTCGCCCCGTTTATTCCTCCGTCTGCGTTTCTGTCCCTCCTCCCTACCGCCACCCTTCCTCCCTCCATTTTCTCGTGTATTCTCTCCTTTCCCGTCCTCTCTCCCACTCCCCGTCATCCTCCCCCCTTCCCTTATCTCCCTAACTCATCCTCACATGCTGAAGGGCACTCGGTAGCCCTAAGTCCCAGCCATTAAAGCGGACATAAATTTTTCCTTCTATAGATCAATCCTTTTTTCGACCCCACCCTCGTTAAAGTAATACCCTAGCTACCCACGTGACGCCCCTCTAACCCCCTCCTATCCTCCATCCTCTCGGATGCTAAACAATCCTTTGAGTTCCCCGCACCATCCCATACCCTCCGAACTTTCTCTATCCTCTGCCCACGCCTTTACCCTATCCCATCCTCATCTCTTTCTCTCTTTCTTTCTCTCTCTCTTTTTGGCCTTCCGCTGTCCTCGGCTGCTGGGTTCCAAAACTTTCCAGCTGTTTTTTTTGTTTTGGTCTCGTTCCTAACCCGTACATGTTTGTGCCGCCTCGTCTTTTTACTCGGGTTCTTCTCTTATTTCCTTTTCCCCTTTTCGCTGTAAATTCTTTTTTTCTTGTTCGTATCCTTGGCCTTCCATTATTCTATCCCCCCCTTCTCTCTCCAGATTTTTATCTTCTTTTCTCAGCCTATCTCCGTATGTGTTTCTTTTGGCTCTCATTCTCTCTTTAGCTTTTCATATCCAATTCTTGCACAAGAAATTTTTCACATTTGATGTGTAATATCAGAAAAATCTATCCGTTTTGTTTTCAAGGTTACTCCTGTTAATATCGACGATTTAAACTTTATTTTTCATTCATTAATTCATCCTGAGCTGAAATGCGGCGCGCAAACTATTTCACACCGAACGATCCTTTAAGAAAGACAAACACGAATAGTAGTTTTAACTATGGTTCTCAAACCAGCGACTGTTGTGAGACAGATGTAATCCAGCCAATGATTTTGGGATAACCATGTTCACGTGTAGCTATTATGACGAAATGTAAGAAGAATCTACGAAGAAGTTTATCTGCTTGTCCTCGTACTTTGCATTTACTTTCTTATTCGTGTTAGCTCTCTCTCTCTCTCTCGCATTCATCTTTCCCTTTTATCATTTATCTATAGTAGTGTATTTTTCGCTTCCTTCTACGTTCCTTTGATTTCTTCTCTTCCTCCCACTTGTCTTTTACATTCGTGTTACCCTTGCGTCATCCTGTCCATTCATCCGCTTGGATGTTTTCCATTCCTTTCTACTTTACGCCAGTCCCTCTCACTCACAATGTTTATGTATTCTATCCTCTTTTAGTAACATAATTCCACTTGATGCTGTATCCTTTTCCCATTTGTCGTACTCATCCTTCTTCACCCGGTTACATTTTTTCTACCAAAAACTCGCTGTTAATGCGATTCTCTCCATCTTATTATCTTGTTACACACATGTATTTCACATCGCTCGTGCGTCGTCGAACCCCTCTGAATCCTTTTCCGTTCGCTTTTTCGCCCTATGGTTCTGTTTCCACGTTACCAAAATATTCCGGACCCTCGGTTACGTATGGTGTTTGACCGTAATTATCGCCATAACTTAACCTGTCCAATATATTACGTGCTTGCGTGCTCCATCGTTCACATTACATATTTATTGCGTCCGCTCGACCACTGAATCTGATTTTTCCCCCGAGATAGGCGGGCGATAAGCAGATGAAAAAACGTTCCGAACGCTCATTTCGACGTCCATAATTTTTCTTATTAGTTTCTTTTTTGTTCGATCCTCGGGTACGGCAAAGGTATTAGACGCATACTAATTTATTGATTTTAATAAGTTATATGCAGTAACCCTGACGCTTGTAATTCTTGAAGAAAAAGTGCTTGGATTTCGCAACAATAACATTTAGGCAATGTACTCTTCGTTGTATAAAGGTTCGTAGGTTCGTAGAGGTCCTTCTCCCTTATTTTTTTCGAACAGAGCTAGTCCTCGGTTTGCGAAGCGCGATTTACGTTATTACGTTACGTTATGTTGCTAACACGTTAAGTGACGTATACATTACGTCGTTGTCGAAAAAATTACTTCGAGTTGTCCAATTCGACGTACAAATCACAGAATGACGGAAAGTGGTTCACAAATGAATAATACGCAATACAGATTTCAGAATTAGGAAAGGGTAATATACAATCGAAAAATGCGAAACCAATTACTGTTGCCTCAAGGAAGCATTGCTTTTTTATAATTTTCGACGTCTTAAATAGTTAAACTTTCCCAAATGCCTGAAGCATGACGGGAGAACACAGCGAGTATTCCAGCGTGAAGATCTTGCCAAGGTAGCAGTTTCATTATTATTTTATAATAAAGTGTCTTTAGGTACTTATTATACAATTCCTTGCAAATTATAAAAAAATATCCTCCAAGAACATATCCTCATTGTCTATCAAGCGTAACATCATTAACAGAAAATCTAAAATGGACATCGTTAGAGGATCGTAGGCTGAAGGCTAGATTTAAACTACTGAAAAAATTTATGTCGGAGGGACTAGCGAATGAGGTAGTAGGACTTATCAGAAGCCCGACGTATCACGGAAGGCAGGACAGTGAGGATAAGATTTGCGAGATCGACTGTAGAACGGAGCGATATAGAGGATCGTATTTCCCTGGGACGATAAGAGAACATAATAGGAAAAGATAACGTAGGAAAACTATAGACCCTTGGTGCACTGCACCCCCTGCTATCCACCAAAAAGGTGACTTGCAGGGTATCATGTAGATGTATAGGTTTCGATTTATGTCGTTAGAATTATTTTATTTATTTAACAATTTGATAGAGAGGCAAAATGGCTCATTAACATGGATGAAATGACAAAGACAGCAAAGAATAACAGCTATGATAATAGGAACAACATAACAGTGATAAAAATATAACAGATTAGGAACACGAGCAATGTTTAATTAGTCTATTGTGGAGTGGTGTGAGGAATGGGATGAGAACGTCGATTTATTTTTCCGGTAACGCAACCTTTACGTAAAACGAGTAATTATAAAATCCACCGCACCCAAAGTATTTTTATTTACACTTAAAGAACAGTTATCATCACTTACGCAGCCAATTACGAGGGAAAAGAATTTCGAAGTACGCACTCAATCCGTTGCCGCATGTTTGATTTAACCTTAAATGCCTCACCCCCTATCTTCAAGGATCAGCGAGCGTTTTCTTCCTGTCAAATCCGGCAACGTAGGGAGCGAAAAAAAACCGGCCCGATCCGGAAAGTCCCGGAAAAAACGTTCGTCCCATACGTGAGCTGGATGCTCGAGGACCATGCGTGTTTCTTTATCTGCCTCAATAATGAAGAACGGGAGAATTAAACTTGCAAATACGAAAGGCTGTCCTCTAGTCGTTGCGTTTCGCGAATATTTCCTGCCTCGGCTCCAGCTTGTTCCTTATATTTATATATGCGAGTCTCGCAAAGGAATTAGGTTTCTTAGATCCTGAAATTAGATACGGGATGAGAGCGAGGAAGAAATCCTATAGGAGAGGATGTTCATACGCCAGATGTGACGTCAAAGAGGCTCCCTCAGAATCCCTGGTGGCGTAGAATCACAAGGGCTGAGGTAGAATTATGCCGGCATGTTGTATTTGTCGCCCATCGGTGCTGGCGTTATTACCACCGTGACGATTAAATACTTCGTTAATGTTTTGAGGTTTGCCAGAATGACGTTCGTGCGAGTTAAAACTCTGTGTATGCGTAAGTATGTTTTGCGAATTGTTAAGTCCGACGTTTAGAAGGGAAATCTAGATAGGGTCAGCGTTTCCGAATATTTGGCATCAGACTCATGGTTTATTTAATCTTTATATAAAAAGATTGAACAGTGAATTGTAGGAATGCGAGTATGTTAGCACTTATTCTTGCTTAATCAAGGTGATTTAATGTGTATTATATAATGGATAACTGTTGTTATAACAGGTTTACCGCTATTCAAATGTGGAGTCGAACGCAGACACGCAGCTTCATCAGGTATGCTTTCTCGTCTAGTTATATTATTTTATTCAAAATTAATAGTTTTTTGCGTAAAAATTTTTCCTGGAATAAAAAATTTGTATTGTAACATTAGGTTACATTTGGATTTTTCCCTTTTAGTGACGCATTTTTTTAAATTATAATTCCACGAATTTTGTATCACGAGCATGTTGGGGTTACATATTTCTCGCTGTACGTTCGCAAAACGTCAAAGTCCTGATGAACACTGAGGAAGCGATTGAAAGAATTGTCAAGCTCGTATTATGGCTAAGATTAAACAGATGAATCAGAACTCAAGAACTCACTATCGCTGAAATGCCACTGATTACGGCTTTCAGCCATTTTATGGCTTTTCTAGAAATCTGATCCATGGGTTAACTGAGGAGTCGATTTATGATACACATGATTCCGATGGTCACAGAGCGAATGGGAAAACCAGGTGCGCATCTCGACAACAAAGCAGCCACCATCAGTGGCGGTCCATCCGCCGTTGAATCGAAAAGTTTCTATTTCTGTCGGAATGCGCATGTGATTTTTTTCATTCGTTTTAGGCCTTTGGTGTTATGATCTTCAATTGGATTACAGGCATAACGCGAGCGAGATATTTCATTTTTGGAACCGTCCAGATTAGTCAAAGAAGGATGCCTTTTGCATTCAGTACGACGGATTACAGGGCTTGATTCACATTTATCGGGATCCCTTCCATTCGACAAAGGCGAAACCAGCCTTTTCCGAATAAAGACCAATACGTCAGGTTTTTCCTCTAGCAGTATAAGCAGGTGTTTCACACCGCATTACCAGGCGTTCTCACAGCTCCCGTTCCGAACAGAAGAGCATCGCCCTCGCACTGCTTCTCCACATTCCTTTATAACCCCACTCTTTTCTATGGCGCGAAATAGCAAAAATCCTACCTCACGACAATCCGTCATCAAAACCAATTTCCTTCAACACAAGTGGGGAAAAATCCCCGCATTCTCCTCTCACCAGACAGCTGGACCTAATTCCATCCCGCCGCATACCAGAACAAGTGTAACGGATGAGGTTTTTAGGGTAAAAATGGTCCTTTTATTTTTTTTAAAGGGCCTCGGGATCCATAACTCACCCCCAGTGCGTGACCCCTCAGGAAAAGAAGGGCGAGGGATGGTATAGCTATATAGAGGGAAGAAGGGAGGTTAAAGGAGGACTGAGAGTGGGGAGAAAAGGGTTCTCTTTCCTTGGGAGAGGGATGGAGTCTTTTCAGCTGGCTTTTCACGCCTTTGGGAGCTCTACACTCCACCTGTCACGGGGGCCTTCTTTCTAGGTTCGTCTATTCCCTTACCTCTCTCTTCTACACACATCCCTTAGCTCCCCCTCTCCCTATGCTCCCCTTACCCTCTTACGGAGTTATTCTACTGGACCAAGAAAAGCACTTGCGGAACCACAACGTTTATTCCTTGAGGCGAAAAGAATTTCGTGAAGGGATCTGACAAGTGGTGTTTGATGGAGGTGGTCTAACTCTCTCTCTCTCTCTTTAGGTAGGAGAAGGAAGGCGTAAGGAGCGGTAGCAGTTTTGGTGAAGGCGAGAGTCTTTTATTTTTTACCCTCCGAGTGGGACTCCTTTTGTCGCGGAAAACACATATCCTACTTTTTTTATCATTCGTTCTTTGAAAGGGGGTTTCGCAGATTTGTCAACCGTGACAAAGCACCCCGACTGACTGGTTCATTAAAGAGGAGGTCGTAGGGATATATTTTTTTCAAACTCCCAGAATAGACCTGCTGGCTCAATGAAAACAAGTATTTAATTGTTGTGTTTTAGGTGACGTGACAGACATTGTTATGTATGTCGGGTTGCTGCCCGTGTACTAATTCGAGAGCTTCGTTCGGTCTTCGGAGTAGTAATTACCGCTATACTGTCGTGACCGTGTCCGAAGTTTCTTTTATTTCATCTGATCGGCAGAAACTTTTTTTCCAGCCGAAAGCTTCCATTTTGTTGCAGTACGGAATATCCAGCAAGTGCCTCTCTGCATAGGAATTACAAGAACATTTTTGTGTTGATGCGGAATATTTTACAGCCCTTCTAAAACAGCTAGTGTATTTTGTAGTTAATTAAGCGTAGTTATTCTTTCGTAATCTTGCTCAACGTTTCCACTTTTTCTTAGTCGTCATTATAATTGGTAGTCTGTCCGTAGATAGGTCCTTGATTATTATACTGTCGTATATTTCTTTGTCTTAATTCATAAAAATATCGGATATAGTATAGTGGTATAAGTATAGCGTGTGATTTCCTGTGCTGGGAATACATATTAGATTTATGCTTTGCTCTTGCGTTTCCCTTGTTTTCATTCATTGGTTTCTCAATTTAATATGCCTAGTGGCTGTTATTGAGCTATTACTAAATAAGAAATTAGTATACCTTATTATGGATGATTACCCTTCCTTGAATATATTGTTAATAGAATGAAGGTTGTTCTTTTTACCCGATAGCATTTCCTTTGCGGCGTAAGGAGGTTGTATGACCAATCTCTTCTGCAAAATACTATATTGAATAAATCGCTTTCAAAACATGATGGATTGGGTGTGTTGCGTTCGCGAAAATTAATGGAGGTGATGCAAGGTATCTTTTTTTACATCCAACTCATTCGGTGGCGTAGAGCTCTCACGCTGTCCGCTCGATTAGCGATGCTTGATTTATAATAAACGACGTATCATTGGTCTAATAGAAACGGAGAATTCTCCACAACGGAAGGCTTAAAAAACATCCATCTGACGTTTATTAAATGTTGCGCGATATATATTTGTCTCTCCAAGGTCGACATTTGTGTAGTGGTAACTAGGCGAGTCAAGAATAGGAAGTCGATGCTCTCTTATTATTCGTGTGTCAATCGGAAGGCGTTGAAAACGTTTTTATCGACTGATTATCGCTTTGGCTCAATTCTCTCTCTCTCGAGGAGGAGGAGGAGAGAGAGAGATATAGGTGTTAATCCGAATATATCTGTTTCGATGTTTGAATTTCGGAGGTTTATACGCCTTCCACGGCGATCTTACAAATGGAAATGACGGCTTTGATGTCACCTTTTAGAGTCAGTTTTTTAGGGTGCAACGAGGAAGCATGTGAACGTGTGATAATTGCTGTTGGTGAGCCTGCTGTATGTGTGTGTGGAACCATCTCGAGTAAGCGCTAACATCTTAAATTAAACTGGAGGAGTTTATGTTAAGTAAACAGAGTATTCGTCAAATAAATAGCTAAAGAAGGCCACAGGCAGGAGGTGAAGCCATGTGTCATTATCAAAGACTTTATAATATGTATACTTTGAATATTTTATACCAAATACTAGAATTAGACAAGGAAAGTAAATGAATAATTTTGAAACGAGAAAAAATTCTGTTATGACCGGGAATCGTATTCTGGTCTCCCACTTGCCCACTTGCCACCGAACTATCGTAGCAGATTAATTCTTTCGTTTCTGAATGCGGGTGTTTTTCTTAGTTGGGTCTGGGCTAGTCAAGCTAGTATCAACCAGCCCCAAAAGACGTCCCTCAAGAGTTACGTCGAAGAAAACCCACCTCTCTCTCGACGTACATAACTCTCGAGGGACGTCTTTTGGGGCTGGTTGATACCAGCTTGACTAGCCCAGACCCAACTAAGAAAAACACCCGCATTCAGAAACGATAGATTTATTCTGATACGATAGTTCAGTGGTAGAATATCCGTCCGGCAAGTGGAAGACCCGGATTCGTTTCCCGGTCATAGAAGAATTTTTTCTCGTTTCAAAATTATTTCCAATTTTACAGCTAATGCCTGTCTGCTTTGGATCTTATGATTATTTCTTTCCATCAAGGAAAATAAAGATTGAGAGAATTCATAGATTAAGTTTTACGTACACTCGAGTTTAAAATGTAAGAGGCTGACTCATCAGCTACTGACTTGTAAATAATCCCAACGTAGAATGTGATTCAGCACCCTCTCCCACTCTTTGTAAAGATCACAGGGTTACAACACCAAAGCGAACAACACCTTACATAAAGGTACAGAAAATATCACCTCTGCCTACGAGTAGTAAAGTGAGGAAAAGGAAGACAGCCGATGCTACAGTTCTGACCGCCTCACCGTATAATAAGCAGCTGAAAAATAAAGTTACAAAACAAACTATGAAGAGCAGGTTTGCTTACCCAGAGAACGTCGAAGAACAACATAGTTGGTTTTATAAATTATGCAAACTGGATAAAATGCGGGACATGATCCAGTGCATGAGTTGCAGGGGCCCATCAAGACTGTGCGAAAGTGGAACCGAAGAAGAAGAAATACTATTGTAAAGATTGTATTTAGATCGATTTATATATTTTCTACAATGTTAATTCTGTTTCCGTCCAATTTAGGACATTGCATTCCTAAATTGGACCGATGCAGACTTTCAAAACCAATTATTTTGTGTTGTTTCTTATACTCCAAATTAAATAATAAGTATATGGTTCGATTCCTAATAAATGTGTTTCTGAAACCGAACCATTTCTTAATTTGTCTTCCTTCAAACTTTGTGTCAAAGCCCTTGAGTTCTTAAGGGGTCCAATATAGGCGGTCTTCCCCTGCGTAGTATATAGAGAAAGTATTGTAATCGTGAAAATTTTCGACTTCGAGATTTTGATGGAAATACGCGTTTTAGGTGTCCCTGAGTCTATAAAAGTGGTTTTCGCCATGCCGGCCCTGGGGGCTAGGAGTCTGTATTGTTAGTTTATGCAATGGAAGTATTTGATGATTAACTTATATATGTCTTAAAATATTTCTTATTAGAAATTTCATATACTTTTTTATTTTTAAATTGTAAATTCTTGAGATCGACCAAAAATCGACGTTATGGGCATCACTTCTCTATAAAGATGGACTCTAATCTGAAATTCTATGGTTCGGAAATGTCGCCCCTGGCTTGGAATAGTTCCAGACTTTGGCTAAACCAGAAAAAAACATCATTGATCCGGAAATATGACTTGGGCGGCGTTACGATTTCTCCGTTCTCTGTTTTCCCATAGTTTAAGAAAGGAATTTTAAAATACTAATAACGTCCGTATAACGTGGAAAATGCCCTTCTCGTCTGTGATCCCATCAGGATCGGACTACCCAAACTGATTGTATGAGAGACCTCATGCCTAGACATGTCCATTTCATACATTATTTAAGTCTTTTCATGCTTTATTTGCCGATATCCTTGTGTTATATACATGCAATTATGGCTTAGGCAGAGTGTATAGTAACAGTGCAGTCATTACACGCCAACCACCCGTGATTGGAGAAATTCTATAGTTCGGAACGCCTCCGGTCCCTATCTTTCCAGATTAGATAGGTTAAACTGTATTTGGTCGGCTATTGGATCCAGCCGCACACACCAACATCCAAGACTTGTAGGCCAAAGTACGTATGTTGAGATGCGTGCAATTTTCGCCCATCCTTCCCCCATCACGTTTTTCCGCCTGCCCTTACCGAGGTAGCGTCGAACTGTAATCGATGACGTGTACGCGTGACCGTCGCTTCGAGCACCTGGAATTCCCTTATTTTTTTACTGCGGCTTGCGCATCTCTGACCTCTCGTCGCACCTTAAAGGAAAGGAAATCTGGCGCTTCCCCATAACCCTTTTCGACGTTTTTTTTTCCTGTTTCTTCGCCGGTTAAACGAACGAGTTTGCGCTATGAAAAATGGGGATCGTTCGTCGCTTCTCGAACTGCGCGCTTTCCCTTGATCATGAAGATGTAAAGCTTCCGTTTGACTCGGTATTTCGTTGGATTGTGGCAAGCATCCAGCTGCCAGGTGAACCGTTAAATAAGGCATTTATATATTTATAGGTCATGTTGCTGTACTATTATAATTACCTATCTAAAATCTTTTAATGTTAATTTGATTCATTGGATTGAGTGTAATCCAGCATAGTTACATAAAAGGAGCCTTTCTCGGTAATTACTTTTGTTAAGTTCTCTTACCTTTACCTTGCCTCTTTCCAGATTTTATGCATCGTATTCAATCATATCGTATTCACAATGGCATTATCGTCTGTGATTCTCTACTCACTTCTGAAACACTTAAAAAGGTCTTATTATAAATACTACATACACCATGGCGACGTAAAATAAATTGGGCCACAAATGTTTAAGAGGATTAAAATTTCCCACGCCAGCGAAATAATGTGAGCTGGTCTGAAAATAATTATTTTCAATTAAAACGAAGAATTTTTTGAAAAATGTCGACTTAAAATTTCCAATTATCCGTATATCAAATAACAGGAATTTCGGTTAACCGGAATTTTTTAAACTCACGACTTCAAAGTTTTTTATATTGCATTGCGTAGATACATTTACTTATCCTATGCCTGATAAATGTTTTTATAAGAAGTAAGTATATACAGAATTGCTTGCTCTCTAAATTAATTTCTACATTAACATTAAATTATTATTTTCTTTGAATGTTTTATTTACTCGCTTAGTATTTAATTATTTTTTTACTTTTGTTTACTATGGCATAGCATGGATATGCAAATATATCGATCAATCAGAATAATCCCCTCGGTCCCGAGTCATCCTGCGAATCGTGAGTTTACTGTACGAGGATATTTGAATTAGCATGGAAAGGGCATACGACAGCAGACAGATTGATAAACGAAATATCATGAGAGTCTCCTTAGCAGAACTTACTTACCGCAAATGAAATCGCACTGAAAGTAGAAAGGGCGGATTTTATTTATCACATAAAGATGAAGGGGAGTATAGGATCGAATAAGAGCCGCGAGGCGAGCCTGAGTGTAAACTGATTTCGGCGTGGGAAGAACTAGCGAGAGAAAGATCCAGTTTACTCGTACGCACATGCGCGGGACCCAGTTTCTCCCGTTCCATTTCTAAGTGGAAAACTCTTGAAAAAGTATTTAAATTCTCAAGCGGCTCATTCGCGTTGGAACGGCGTTAAAAAAAGGCGAGATCCTCGAAATCTTCCGACGCCTTAAAAAGAACGACCATTGGAGGTCACGCCGCGTTTGCTACGCTTTCTAATAATTATTGCTGATTATACAAGTTCTCGAACGCGTCCGGGCGAAAAAAAACAATAGCGCCTCGCGCTGCTTTATGCGCGTAGTAATGTTATGGATAAGAAAGATCGTTTCATGTTTTTTTCGGAATATTTTTTTCCAGTATTTTTTTATTAAAGCATACGCTCGTTATCGTGATCTTCTGGCGCTTGAAGATGTGTCGAAACCAGCACAAGTGAAAAGATTATAATTCTTTGGAAAATGCGTGAGAATTCAAGAAAGGATTATTACGACATTTCTCCGCAAGAAAGATCAGAACTCATTGCATTGCTAAACGAGTAGAATGTCCATCGTGGGAACGAAGAGATAAAATGGATTCATCAACTGATTATTGCATAAACGCTTGCCAAGATTTCAGATGCACAATCAGACCCCGATTTAGCGCTACCGTTTGTCCATCACTGACATTGGCGCTAAAGCGAGAGTGACGGCAAATCGAGGTATATGCTTGCTCTATGTATTCCTAAGATAGAAGTTTTGTTCACAGAGATTAACGGGCGGTATGCAAGGGATGGCACTATATAGGAGGGTGCTAAATCGGGGTCCGACTGTATACACTTTAATGATTGGCATAATTTTGACCACGTATGTACTCTGAAATTTTCACTGTGATAGATATATTCTATTTTAACCACAAATTTAAAAAATAATCTTTTTTGTAAGAAAACGTTAAAAATAGTTTGCAAAAGCAGCCTATGACTTTTATGTCACGAATGAAATGCGTAAATCTAAAAGCTATAAACAAAACAATCTTTCACACAGTATATCCATTTCTCCTCTGCCCTCTTATAAGAATGAGTGAATTATCAATGAAGACGGACACCTTTTAAATGTAATGCACGCATGGTTCATCATGCCATCGATCTTAGCTAAAAGATTGAGACCGCATAATTTACTTCTTTAAAATACATAGGGGGAAAAAACTCAATTAAAATTTAAAAAAAGGCGAATCACGTGCCGCGCTAGGGCGAGTATAACTTGCCTTCCGATACGAAGTTCGCGGTTACGAATTTTTAGCTACAGCACGAACGTTCACAATCGTCGTCGCTATTAATACGTTCGGCGTAAATTTCCTTTTTTTGAGTCGCTAACGAGTAAATAAAACATCGCGATACTCTCCCTCGTCCAAATCCTTCTCCGCCAATTTTTCGGCGATGCGCCGCGGTTACTGTCGATTCGCGTCCATCCACCGCGTTTAGCATCTCTAGCATCTCCGCGACGTGTAGTGACACGCAATCGCCATGTTTTGTAGTCCCGCACGTTAGGCAACCGCGACTGCGTTCATTGTTGTCGTCTCTTATGAGGATTTCGCGGTCGGAAGGACAACGGTGACGCATTCGTCTATTTACCGCTCGCCGAAAACATCTCGTTACATCCGAGGCGTTAAACGGCTGGTCCGGAGAAAGAAAACGGGCGGATGGGAAAAAAGTAAGAAATATCGTTAAAGCCGAAAAACTTGTTTGCCTCCGAAAATACCGAGGAATTAACGTCTTTTTCCCGTATGTTTCTTCGTTTATTCACGGCAGAGGTTTGGTGGAAATTTGTCATTTAGAGAGTACCGAAGGCGATGTTTCAACACAAGATACGAATGACAACGCCACTCCCTCTGTTTATTTCCACACGCCGAATGATTTCGTATTCACGAAAGCGCCTTCCCTTCCCTCGAGATTCCTATTATACGACTCTCGAAACAACATAAAGAAAGAACGGCGACCTTTTTTTATTTTGGCCAGAAATGAACGCTTAAAAAAATATCCTTATTTTGTATTCATTGGTGCCCCATCCTGCGCTCCACCGCCACCTTGTTCTTCCTCCCTCCCCAACTCTTTCTCTCTCCATAACTCTCTCTCTCTCTCTTCCCCTCCTATCTTCCTCCCTCCCTCCCCATCGCAACTCCTCCTCCTTGCACCGCTCCATCTTCCAAAACTCTGTTATGCCCTCCCAGCTGAGGTTGAGGGCGTATGGTTGTCAACGTAAACAAAGGAATTGTGGTGTGAGGTCCACAAGGAGACCAGACTTAGTTGATGCCCCGAGGAGGGAGGCTTGTGGAGAGGTTTGGGCGGAGGAGGCTGGGATGTGATGGAAAGAGGAGGAAAGGTAGAGGAAGGTAGATAGGGACGCTCTGGGACCCAAGAAAACCTCTCCTCATTTTCTTCCTTTGCGTCCGTCACCTGACCTTTTGGCCACATGTGGGCGTTGATCCCTTTAGCAACCAGAGAGAGAGAGAGATGCCACGGGAGACAATACAGAGAGAGGGAAGGAGGGATAGTGGAGAAAGAAGGACAGAGAAAGATGCTGGAGAGAAAGTGGGCGTGTTTGCTGATGAAAGAGGAGAAAATTGAGAGGGTGATGTTGTTTACCTTATTGGTGACAACGTAGAGAGAGAGTGGAAGGTGGAAGCAAACGAAGTGTAATGAAGATGGTTTTGTGGTGCACGAGTTGTGGGTGGAGGGGGGAGGTTGAGAGTTTGTAGGAGGATATATAGGAAGTGGACTCGTGGTGCACTCACAAGGGGAATATATTCAGGGGTTGACGACCACGCGACCACCCCAGAAAGGCTTAAAAACCTCTCATTATAGCTAAGTTATGGGGAGACAAGGGGACGCTTACGAAACCACTGATTCCGTGTTTTATTGGTAGGTACTTAACTGGCTGTAATTGTGTTTTCCATAAAGAAGTCAAATCGTTAATTTTACTAATCCTGTCTTCGTGGTTGTGTCGCCCTCATTACCGGTGTCGTTATCTTACACTTCGTTCCACATATTTCAATAGTATACTTTTGCAGGAATATCTGTGAATGTGAGAACTCGACGCACAGGCAGTACCAAAATTTAGGATGCTAACCTTTAAGATGTTAACTTTTTTATCTCAAAAAATACTTATATTTAAAATAACTGGAATGGTATCACTCACTTCGCTCAAGGAAACGGATGGTATGGATGGTTCATAGAGATTCCGTCATGTAGGCACAGGTAAATTGGCAATTTACGGCCATTCATAGTTATTCTACCTTTCGATAGGTTTTTTTATCGTGGTCAGACAAAGGTATATAACTGTAGGCAGGGCCGTAGTGACCACTTTTGGCAGAGGAGTTTTTGGCGCCCCAAAATGATCTAATAAAATTATAAGTTCGTACTTTTAAAAGGGTATTTAAAAAAACAATCATTACTTTATAGTTTTATTTTTCGAGCTTTATTTGCCACAAACATATTGATTGTGTCATTGAAATCTATATTTTTAGCAGTGTCATATTCAATAGAAAATATGGCCAGACCAGAAAGTCTCTCTTGGTTCATTGATGACCGTAGGTAATTTTTGATCAATTTCAATTTACTAAAAGAACGCACTCCAGTTGAAGTTGATGTGGCGAATGTCAGAAAAATTCTCAGTAAAATTTTCACATTGGGAAATGAACTTCAAAGTTCGTATTTGTGAAGAAATCCTAAAATTTCTTTCTATGTTACTTTTACACTTTTTATCGAAGGCACGCGGTGTTTCAAACTGCGAACTTCTTCGATTAACTTCATCCACATCGTTTTCATACATACTAGCAGCATTTTTACAGGAATTTATAATTTCATCTTCGTTCATGTTATATACAGCACGACTTAAAATTTTACAAGCATTATCAATTTCATATAAAGATGTAAATCGTACCGACAGTTGCGTTTGCGTTTATTGCCTTATGTACTGCATCGAAGAGAGTGTTCTCTGTTGCTTCAGATAGTGAGGGCGCTTCAATTTTCATCTTTTCATGAAATTTCCTTTTTTTTTCCCGCCCTCACTACGGCTCTGATTTTAGGGATTTATGGCATCGGTGCCAAAATAATTATTTCGAAATTAAAGGATTAAAGGCTCACTATTTGGTCTATTTTTAACATAATTAAGAACGCCATTTCATCAAATGAATCAATAGTTTCACTTTGTTGAATGTAGATAAATATCGTAGCTCAATTACTTTTTACATTCCCGGTGTAAAACCAATCGATTTCTTCTGTTTATTTATTGAAAGACTTGGAAAATGTCCTCGAACCGATTAAGGGATTAGATACAGATGACGTATATGATATCGATGCTGAGATTCATATCGAAAGTCGCTCCGAAGGTTCCATACCCGTTACTCTGATTCCATTTGCAATTTTTTCGTTTACTCCGTCGCGACCTCTTAAAACCGACGAAACAGACGCCTCCCAGTGCAAGTGAAATTGGACACCGATAAAAGTAACAGCGCTTCACGGGGAGTCGAACCCGTGAACTCGAGCGAGAAATCCGACTCCACGAAAAGCGGTTTCGAGCCGACGAAAATAAAAGAGTCAAAATTTCCATTATTTAGGGCGCGAGAGGAAGATGGCCGATTAAAAAGTACTCCTTTGACAGAAAAAATGAGTTCACGACGGGCGTGTAACGGGAAGTGCAAAGAGAAAGTACTGCGTTTAATGGGAATTACTTTCGGGAGAAGAAGAGTAATGACCGGTTTTTGCGGTCGATTTATCCGGGATATCCATGAAAATAAAAGAAAAAAGAAGAATGAAAAAGTTGAACAGAGGGCGATCGAGTGAAGCTTCGCGTGAGTCGATGCGAATGCAAGGTTTTCATGAAACACATTGTTATTTCCAAATTGAGTGGAGATTTTCCTGTTATGTTCGCGAATCATCGCAGTTAATATGTTTCCCGTAAAAATTTCGGGCTCTATCATTATTCACGCACTTAGTTGATTATTTTTCTAGATAAAGTCTTTACTTTTAGCTCTACATGCAGTTCGATGACCGTTATTTGAAATATTACATTTTTGATACCCGTTGATAATTATTTATCGCAACATATAATTTTAATCACTCCATTAGAGCAGGGGATGTGCAACCTTTTTACGTTGATATGAACGCATTGGCGGGCCGGATTAGAATCCAAATCGGAACATATTCAAGAGACCATAGGTGATGTTAAAATTGAAAATCCGTTCCGAATCATTTTTAGCGTTAAAGCTACACTAGACAAGGTTCTACGGGGGAAATTTTCAAACAAATATATGAAATTATCTGTAAGGTGTCTTCCACAAAGCTTCGCGGGCCGCATAATATGGTCTCGCGGTTGCACACCTCTGCATTAGTGTGTTAGGCATAAATACACACGTAAAAATCGCCTTCTAATTCCGCGTTTGATTTGTTTATTTATATGAAAAGATAAGTAAATAGTTATATGTACACAGAAAGTTGTAATAGATAGATTATTGGCGATATCTAGTAAAACGACAAACTTACTGGTAAACGAACATCTAATAAATAAAGACAATAATTTGCAATCGTGATGGGAACAATTTTCGTTTAGTAGTACTGACATACCTCAACACTCGCAGGGAGCGCAGGTAATTTAGCTATGTATTTGAAGCACGGGTCGAAACGAAAAGAACGAACCGTAGAAACATGTACCGAAACTAGATCACGTAAGTATGAGGATGGTAAGAACAATGGGATAAGGTAAAAAGTATCTCTCCACTCAAAAAGGTTTCCGACAAAAAAAAACAAAAAAAGACGCTCGAGGAGAAACGTGAGCGGAGAAACAACATTTCGGAGACATCGGCCATCATTTCGAGTCTCTGACGGGGTGGATCGCATTAAAAATGATTTTCGTGGGACCATTCGATGCATTTCTCATGTCTCCGCGGGGTCAGGAAAAGGTACCACCACCCTTTATCCGTCTCTTCCCGTAAACTGGTTTCTCCGCCCTCCCGATCAAAACAAAACCTGCCTTCGTCCTCGCTTCCGCTATTAATCAATCGAGGAAGCGAATGATTCACTGCCCTGCCCTTCTTCGGACTGAGGTGACCTCTCGGCTGTAAAAGAGGAGTCTGGCTGTTGAACACGGGAACGAATGAAACTGAAAATTTTTTCTCCCTCGCTCCCCTTAACTTAAAAACCGTTCCCATCTCATGCTCTGGGAAGCGTTCGGGATTTTTCGAAGGGAGGACCTTTTATGTGTATGTGCAACAGAACTCGTTTCGTGGCGACCTTGATTGATGCGAACATTCGGATTCGACGAGGAATAATTCCTCATCTTGGTGAAAAACTAGGTAGAAATTATTCAAAAGCCGACTTGAAGTATAACATTAAAATAAATATATATTTACAATTCATCGTTAAAGTAACATCGTAAGTTTGTCGATATACTTGATGAAAGTAATAATAGCATGACGTCACGATTTATGATATCCGATAATAAAGACTCCATTATATTTTTTCTGTTTGACATTATAATCCTCTTGTATTTACTTTGGAGATGTAATAAACAATCTTGTTTCTAATAAATAAGCTTTATGGATGCTCAAGCTATAAAAGATTTGAGAAAGCCAAGTGAGCATTCCGGCTATACAATCTTCAGTTGTAACCCAATCTTATTATGGCTTCAAGTGTTATCTGTTTTGAATTCGAGACGTTCAAGTTTATTCCAGGGCTCTTCAATCTTTTTTTAGGTGGCATACCCCTTAGAGCGGGGATCTCAAACTCGCGGCCCGCAAAGTGTTGTTTTTTATTACACGGCTCAAATTCAAACGTATTTCTTGTAAAATATTTCAAGCTAATTCTTGTAAATAATTTAAGAAATTAAAGAAGTGTATTGGATCAGAACTTTTAAAATATACTCGGTTTGTTGGTTTATTCTCATTTATGAAAACATTGCACACTTGGGGTATAGAAGAATGTTCTTTCCGCTGCCGGCCTGTTTCTTGGGGTTTCGTTAAAAATTATTTAAATTTAAACAATTAGAAAAATATTATTTTACTTATAGAAATACTACAACTTTAAAATTTGGCTAAAATGTGTAGCATTAGTACTCCATAATGAAGAAAGTGTAAAACTTTTAAAATTGCAACATTTGGGGATTGTTTTAAACTATTAATTTTACATGTGGGAAAAACGAAAATCGCTGCGGAGGTGAAATATTTAGAATTAAAAGACTATTTGTAATGATGAAATGTCTGTCTGAAAAATTAATGTTTATTCAAGGTGAGATGAAATGCTTGCAGTATGCAAGCACCAACTACTAGTATTACCTACTATTACGGACAAACAAAAGAAGAACTTTGAGATCTGTCACCACAAAATGGAGAGAAAACTTTCACACCACTCTCAGTTAGAGACAGAATAAGAAACGAAGAGATAGAAAGAACGGAAATAGAAGACGTGTTTGCAAAAGCGCATTTTTAAACTGGGGAGGGGAGTTTATAAGTTTAAAGAAAGTTAAAAATTTGGTTTTTGCAGACACGATGTTCTTAGTTGGAAGGGTCGAAATAAATAAATAAATACGATAAATTGCATACCTTTGCATTGTCGTTCCTCGACGTTGTTTCCGGGGTTGCCAGAATGTCGATTGAGTCGCCACACATGTCGTATTTCATAAATATTTTTGATTGAAAACAGAGAACAAAAGAGGACGTTTCGATACAAAAAAGAGAAAAAAGATCCGAACAAAAAGAAGAACATGTTCTCTTTAAAAGAGATACTCTGGCAACCCTACGAAGGACCACACCCTCGCCTCCGATTTCCGTGTTTTTATAAATAACGGATTTAAGGCCGCATTATAGGATTGGGGCGATTCTCCCTTTGAGGAAAGAGAGGACGAATGTCCGAAGAATATGAAACGGTGTGAGAAGTGGGAAAGTTTGAAATGCGACCCACGGCTTTGGTACATACATAGCCTTACTGCGACCCGCGGATTTGGTGGAGGAGGAGGACCTTCACGCGGCCCGTGCGCCGATGCGAGTTTGAGACCCCTGCCTTGGAGCATTTTTGTAATGGGAGCGTACGTCTTAGTACATTTTAAAGTGATAATGAAATTAATAACGCTTGTATCGAGACAGATAACTTACGTTCATAACGTAATGATTCACAGTTGCGGCGTTATTTCTGTTTTGTAACGATATTCTTAGTCGTAACATCATCATTCCGAAATCATGCATTGGAGACGATGCAAGAAGAAAAATTACAATCCTTAAAACACTATCGCGCACCCCTTCACAACTCTTGAAACACCCTTAATGCCGACACACACCGAAAGCTACGCCACGTGGCGCCACGCTGTGCTGTGCTATAGACCCTCATAAATGCGAGGGGGCGGGAGTTTCGCCTAAGGCGCAAAATACCCTTACACTGGCCCTGGCAGTGGCAGAAAATGAGTGGAGTGCGTATGCGTCACCAAAGACATGCCATGAAAATCGCGCGAGAGGCGACTGTAGTTGAACGTGTCGAGGTATGGCGACATACCCATAGCGTAGTATAGAGCTTGGTGTGTGGAGGCAAGCGATGCGATGCGAGGTACAGCCTAGCGTGGCGCAGCTTTCGGTGTGTGGCGGCCTTTAGGATTACCCTAACCCCCGGTAGAAAGTCTGTGGCTTATTCGATGATTGGTTTTCGTACTATCCATTTTTGAAACTGAAAAAAGCTTGTAGTTTTGAAACCCCCGCGGCAGACACAGGCTTTAAAAATATGTCCCAGATCCGCCACCAAGGAATGCCACGTCACGAAAGAGGATAAAATGGAGGGATAGAGGAAAAATTATAGCGGGAGGGGAAAGGGGAGGGTGGGGGAGACCGTGCCTTCCCCTCTTTCCTATGGGTCCTTGACCGACCGCCGGTTTCACCGATTTCTCGACAAAGGGTGTTTTTCTCCGTCGCCTTGGCGCATCTTCGGATGGGGGTGGGTGGTCTTAACTTGTCAGGACACGACGAAAGAAATGCGAAGGTCCGAACGGTCGTCAGCGGGAAAGATTCCGTCCGTCCGTTCTTCCCTTCGTCCCGAATGCAAGACTTTTTTTACCCGGTCCCTTCAGTTTTTTCCTCTTTTTTTCTCCCCACTCCAGAGGAGGAGATAGTTGAAGGACCGAGAATGGGAATTTTCCATTGTGAGCCTCTTTTGAAACGATTTGTTCAAGTCTATGCGGTTCCGGCAGGGTGGACGCTCTGCTCAACGTATAGCATAGGAGTAAAAATGCATATTAGTTCAACGGCTGTATTGTTCTGTATCCATTGTCTCGTTAGAACAAACTTCAAAAGCAATTAAAGTTTCATGATTTTTTAAGGCGGGATTTGTTACAACGAGTTCTGTATAATAAATAACATATACCAATGTTTTCGCAAGGCACTGAAATACTCTTGCCATAAACGCATTTTGTAACAATCGATTTTGCTTTATCGAGGTCTCGTCGTATATCTTCATGTTATAACAGCAACTCTTCATCTGCACTTAAGTTATTTATTTGCTCGCTTTAGCCTTTTAGAATAGTCGTCATATCCAGAATAATATAAATAGAATTGCTTCTAATGCAAATCTTTGACTTTAAATGATGTACTGTATGTATTTTATTTATACTCACACTGAATAATAATAACGCAACATGGATGATAACATAATAATTTTAAAAGCACGTTTAATTAAATAAAATGTTCAAGTTATACTTAATAGTCTACACACATGAAGATATAACTTATTAATCTAACCTATTTCCAATTCAGTATTTGACTCAGAAGAAAAAAGTTTCTTCTTTCAAGAAGAGTTTTTCTTCTTGTAGCAAATTTTTACTGGCCTTGTATTATTGTTGTAATGCAAAAATAAGAGCGCCCTTAGTGAGTTTTGAGATAAAGACCTTCTGCGAGCACTTAAAATGATTTTATAAATACTATTGGTGCTTTCGACATCAGTCGATGATACCAGAACATTCATATAAGCTAGAGCTGCAGTCGCAAACTGAGGAACTCGATCAGCACAACTGGTCCAAAATTGTTTCAATTCATTTCCTGACTGGCGTTGCAAATTAGAACTATTACTAGCCTGACTGTGTATTACCTCAGGGGCAATGCATTGGAAGAATAAGTCAAGCTCTTCTTGTGCCACTTCTTTCAGAACTGGCAGGGAAGAAAAACTATCTTTGTTAGAAGCCAGGACATGTGTTCGTGCTGGATTAAAGACTCGCAACTTTTTTAAAAACTGCATTCCAGGTTGGCCATAACTTAGATATTTATCCACTTACTCTGATGCATTATTGAATCTAGTTTTCACATGTTCAAAAATTTTTGTTTTTGCTTGCATGTTGAGGTAATGCGCATCTTCAGTATCAAAAAAAGAATCCATGGATTCAGCAGATATTAAATTGATTGCAAAATTTATTTGTAGTTCTTCAAGATACTCAAAAACATTTTTAGCAATAGGAAACTTACTTTGAAATAAATCAGTCATCTTGAGCAACATATGACATTTGCTAGCAAAAATGTTAATTTGTACCTGTAAAGAAGCCACCATTTTGTCATCACTACAAACCATTTTATGTAGCTCCTCAAGACTCACTGGTGGTGATCTGCAAATTTTCATTTCCGTTGAAATGAAATCAGTATAGTAAACAAGATGTGTATGGTGATAAAGCAAAGTTAAAAACAAAAAATTCCATCTTGTACCACATGGATCTGGTACCATCACAGGTTTTTGGCCTCGTTCCTTCAAAAACTGCAAATATCGCCGTTTTCTACCGCCAGCCATGTTAAAGATTCTTGGCCATAGCAGCATGAACTGAGACACTTCTGGAAAAGGTTTTCGAAATGTTTCTCCGATGAGATTCATGATGTGGGCCATGCATGTTATGTGTACTGAATTTGGGAATAAGTTTTGCAAAACAGATACGTAAGCTTTAGTCATGTAGGCAGCGATGTCTGTGTTAAAAACTACTACGTTTTCATACTGTATCTCATAACTTTGTAACACTTTAACCACAGCTTGTGCCACAGTGGAGTTATTACATTGTTCCAAAAAGACTGCATCCAAAAAATATGTTAAAATTTTACAATTTTCATCAGTTTCACATATAGCAGCAAGTATGTTTAACACACAACGATCTTCTACATCTGGAGTCTCACAAGTTTTTATCACGAAGGTATTCAATCAATTTTTGTCGGCCAGAATCAAAAACTTCATGTAAATATCTCTCTTGTGATTGCCTGCCACCAGGTATGGCACCACTATTATGAACAAGTTTTTGTATAAAATTTCTAACTTTAGGATGATCTGTTTTGGTTAACGGCATATTGATTGAAGTACAAAGCACCACTCGATCTGTTATCACACCATGTTTCATTGTCTGAGCTCTTGTAATTTTCTTTGCCATTGTATTCAAAGTAACTTGTTTCGAACCAGATGAGCACTGCTCCTGGAGAAGAGCATTGTGTTTCTTGCCTTTTAAATGTGCATCCATGCTGGACTTGCGGACGTGGTCTACAGCCACATTGCACACGGAACAAAATAGAATGCCTCCGTCTTCATGGAAAAGTTTCCTGTATTGTTTTACGCGATCTTTTGTTGCGATATATTTTGCTTGATGCGATCGATCTTCTGTCCTCTCTTTAAAAAATTTATCCATTTTCGAATTAATTAATTTCATTAAATTTAACAGTGTTTTGAGGACAGTTACACAAACATTGGAGCAGTAAAAATATAACAGGAAGACAAAAACCGATCGAAACAAAATAGAACCGACGCGACAGCGTGAGCTATTTGGAAAAACCGCAAAAGCACAACGAAATTATGAACTGCTTAGCATAAAAGATGACGTTTTGAGAAGTTCTTTGAAAAATATTGAAAATTGCGGTGAATGACAAAAATTTGCGATGATTTGGAATATATGCGATGATTTGAAAAATATGCGATCGCATAATCGCGCAAAACTTCAGGGTCTGCTTAGCGCTGATTTTCGCTTTGTAACCATAAGTGAATATTTGAGCCGCAGGGAGAGAATTTCAAAGTGATGTAATATTGTTGATATCGGGACAATGGTAGAAGAAAGTGCTGGAATTTTGAGACGAACGAAAGAATCCGAAGAGAAGACTGATTTTAATGGCTGATTAAAATTGAGAAAACACAGCAGAAGTCTGGGAGATAGAAAAGAAATTGTTCTCAGTCAATTGATGTCGATATGATCTGTTTTTATTTATTTATCACTCTAGTTTCATTTTATTTAACCTATTAATTTGCCTATAGTAATAATTCAAAAATATCTTCGGAGACTACGGTGGAGTTGTAACATGAAAGAAATATGTATTCCTATGCCATAAAATGTAATATTCTTAACATTAGTGCAATGATTGAATTTTATTATAACATTAGCATTCATTTCGACAGAATATTTACCGATCGGAAATGCAGAATCAAATTTTGAGCCGTATTTTTTACTTATCGGTGGTAAGTACACCTCATCCTTCGCCAGAAACCGAGAAAAACATTCGGTTTCGAAATTATTGCTAGGGAGAGCAACGCGAATTTCAAATTGTTCGACAAAGGAAACTTTGGGAGCCTTGAGCAGGTCTCGTCCAGCAGTGTATTGCGGAAGTTTGACAATGACACATTGCGAATCGACAAACTTATTTTTTTACCTTGGATCGGTAAACGCGCTCGCGGTTCTATACGAGAAGTGGATTGCAGTGTTTCATTTGTGAAAATGCCCTGCACCTGCCCCGCATAAGCACCGCGAAAGCAGAATTATTTATAATTTACGAAAAGGAAGTCAGGTGGTGATGGTAATATCGCGTGACTGCCCTTCTCCACTCTCTTTCTCTCTCCTGCCAAGAGAATCGATCCCTATCATTCCCACCGAAATGTCAAAATGAATTTTATTGCCTCCGAGGAGTTTGCTCCTCTGAAAGAGAGAGAGAGAGACGGCGTTAATTAAGGGAAGCAATCAAGCCATCAAAAGATGCAGTCTTCGTCACGACAATCGCTTTTTCCGTGAAACCCGTTTGGCTGATTAATTTTTAATCGGTCTCCGTTAAAAATTAACATCAGCGGACCACCACATATTCCTGTTGTACAGCCATGTAACTGAGCGTACGTAAGGGATGACATAAACTTTATAGCTGCGTTTCGAACTGTTAAACCGAATCGATTTGGAAAGGCACCCCATTGAGTTAAAACATTATGATCACTAATTGCTTAATTTGATTTGTAATCATCTGCTGATCCAAGAGAAAGGGAGAGAAAAGGGAAATTATGCGAGTATTTTACAGAAACCTAGGATGATCCGCGTAAGAAAATTTCCGTGTTTTCTAAGAGCTTTAATCGCGGAAAATATTACGAATTTAAAATATTTTGGGGTGAAATCGTCTGAATCGTCGAGCGAAAGTAGGTATTTTAAAACTGGGTAGCGTATCCGGAACCCGAGGGTTGCGGATTTATAATACACCTGGGGGTGGTTTATTGTATTAGTCTTAGTAAGTCGTCGTAGCGCTCGTTCTGATAGGTCGATAAGTGCTAGCTAGTTAAAAATAGATACTAATTATATAAACAAAATTAAGTATGGAACGTTGAAATTTTACCTGATGAAATACTTATCGAATACGAGTCTTTCAAGAATTTCCAGCATTCGAATCGATGCGGATGCTTACTTTTATTTTACGCCTCGCGAACTCGAACGTCATTGCTTCGATCGAATTGATCCTCCACCCACACACTTTCTCTCTCTCTTTGCCGGCTCCGACCGGCTTTTTTATTTCAGCGAAGTTGATGAAGGCGATATATTTGTTGCTATGCAGTCCGCTTCCATCGGTAACCTCGGGCTGCGGTGATGTTGGAGCATGAGACTGCTAAAAAAACGAGCGAGAAGAAACGATGAGAGAGAGGGAGTGTGAGAGGAGGGAGAGAGAGAGAGAAAAGGAGGTTAGGAGGGAGAAAGAGAGGAAAGGAGGGTAGGAGGGAGATGGAGAGGAGGGAGAAAGAGGGAGGGTAGGAGGGAGAGGGAGGGAAAGAGGGAGAAAGAGAGGAAAGGAGGGAGAGGGAAAGTAAGAGGGAGAAAGAGGGAAAGAGAGAGGAAATACAGACAGACAGACAAACGACAAGGGAGGGAAGGAGAGAGAAAGAGGGAGAGAAAGAGAGAGAGGAAAGAGGGGAGGGAGAAGGAGGGAGTAGTGCATTGGAATGGAGAGAGAGAGGTATAGGAGGGAGATGGAAGGAAAGAGGAAGAAAGGTAGTGAGAGAGGTAGAGGTAGCGAGAGAGAGAGGTAGGGAGAGAGAGGGAAAGAGGGAGAGGTATGGGAAGAGAGAGATGGAGGGGAGAGAGGTAAGGAGGGAGGGAAGTAAAAAGTGAAGTAGGGGGGTGGTAAGAGTCGTGGGGGTGGATGGATGGAGGGAGGGGGGAAGAAGAAGGTTGGGTGAGTCGGTTGCCAAGGGGCGAGATGGAGTAAAGGGCCTACGTGAGGGTTTAACTCTGCACTCCCCTCCCTTTTAAAACCTGGGCGCCTGTTAGGGGTTCTTTCGGGTGAGGGAGGGTTTCGAAAAAGGGAAGGGGAAGACCCGGGTCAGATGGAGTGGGAACAGGGAGGTGGCGTGAAAGAAGGATGTTGAAGGGAGAGGAGATATGGAAAGAGAAATAAGTACCTTGTCTCTCCGAAAATCTCGCGTGCGATCCTACCCGGGCGTGTCCTTTACGTAGAAGGGGTGGATGTAGGAGTATGACATTTTTCGTACGGCGCATGCGCAGTAATTCCGTCGTTTCCCTCCGTAAATGTTATGCCCTATTCGACCAAGCTCCTCGAGCGTCGGCCTGGATTGAACGGGTACTAATCCTGATTTACTGTCTCCAAGCAAGAACTATAGAAGCCGTATAGAGATAGCTGCCAAACATAAAATAGGAAGCCTTTCTGCTTTCATATTCGCTTTATCACTTTTTTTACGACTTGCTGATTCCGTCTTCCCTACGCGCAATGTGTATATAACAGGTAGTGCAATGGTCAGTTTCATAGCGTTTGGGAAGAATGGTATTACTTGACCAATTCTTCCATAAATTACTTGATCACTTCGCGCCTTGGTTTGTACTTTTATACGCGGTTGCCTATTATCTTGCGCATGGCCTCCATCCTGCCGCCTTATTGCGGAGCCTTAAGAACTGTAACATCTCTCGATTTGATTGTTTGCGTTCTTCCCGCAATATCAAGTGACTCCACTCCCTCTCTCTCTTTCTTTCAATCTCCTCCAGCTCGTTTCTACAACCCTTTCTACTTTCCTCTCTCTCACTATCTCTTCTTCCCTCTCTCCTCCACCTCCCTCACTTCCTTTTCCCCTCTCTCGCCCTCCTCCACATCTCTTTCCCTCTCCCCACCTCTACCCTTCTACCTACCTCTCCCCCTCTCTCCCCCTCTCACCACCTCGCCCCCTCTCACCACCTCTCCCCCTCTCACCACCTCTCCCCCTCTCACCACCTCTCCCACTCTCCCCACCTCTCGTCCTCTCCCCACCTCTCCCCCTCTCCTCCTCTCCCCCTCTCTCCTCCTCTCCCCCTCTCGTCTCTTCTCCCCCCCTCGTCAGTTCTTCCCCCCTCGTCACTTCTCCCTCCCTCTATCTCCCTCTCCTCATCTCCTTCACCGTCTCGTCATTCCCCAACTCTGCAATTCTTCCACTCTTTTCCACTTGCTCCTTTTCCTTGGTCTTTCATTCCCCCCTCTTTTTTCCGTCTCTTTTTCTCTATTTTCCTATCCTCGCCCCATTCCCAAATTTTTATCTTCCTTTCCTTTGCCCTCCTCCCCTTCCCCCAATTCCTTCCTCACTTCTCACCCTCTTCCCATTGCTTTCCCTCCTCTTGCCTCGCTTCTTCTCCCTCTTCCTTTTTTACCTTTTATTTTATCTTCCTCTTTCCCTTTCTTTTCCATGCTCTTCTTCTTTTGTCTTTCTCATTCTTGTCCCACTCACCCTCCCTTTTACTATTTTCATCTCATTCTCCTCATGTCTTTTCCTCTCCACGTCCTATGTTTTATAGACGGCTCTGGGTTTGAGAGTTTGTTGCTACCCCGCAGAGGTCATCGAGAACTAACGCCGCTGGCTGCTACCATAATTTCTTGTTGGCCCTCCCATTATTTCTAATTTCTATCCATTCTATAGCAGTATTCTTTTTAATGGTTCTACGTGAAAAAAGACGCTTCCCGACGATAGTAAAAAAGAGAAGAACTCGAGCGGCTTTCGCCGATCGGATGATTCAGTGGCCGTCAAAAGAAGCTCTCTCTCTCTATCCTTTTCGGCCGCTAAGCTACGCCTCGTGACTTGGCCAAGAAGGGAAAAGGAATGGGTAGGGGCGGGACGGGGCGAGAGAGAGAGGGGGCGAACGTGAGGGCAATGGGGGGAGGCGGCGTCGGAGGCAGAGGGGATGTGGCAGCGAAGGGAGAGGGTTGGAAAAGAGGGGCGGCGGTGGAATGAGTCCCTCGGTCCCGGGGGTTGGTCGGTCGTGAGAGGAGCGGCACCGTTCGATGTGGGAGGGGGGCAAGAGGGTAAAGGAAGGAGAGGGGGTGAAGGCATGGCAG
Organism: Tanypteryx hageni; assembly: GCA_028673005.1. Lineage (NCBI taxonomy): Eukaryota > Metazoa > Arthropoda > Insecta > Odonata > Petaluridae > Tanypteryx > Tanypteryx hageni. Next base: position 19,162,893 of record CM054118.1, on the reverse strand, counting down.
GAGGGGGGAAGGGAGGGTCTCCCTCTCCGTGCCTGGCAGAAGGGAGGAAGGCAGTGGAAAATCACCGGACTGCAGGATCAGCTGACGATGAGTCCTACGGAGGGTTGGTTCGCGTTACGGAGGGTTGGGGTTCTTTTTTTTATAGGTCCCTTCCATTCTTTCCCTTCTTTTTTTCCGCCCCCGTTTTGCTACCCACCGAACTGGAGTTGCCACCTCTCCGGGGTTCCGCCTGGAGTCTCCGGGTTTGAGCATATCATCTCCGAGCTACGGCTTATGTCATAATATCTCCGGGTCTACGAGTTCAGGAAGATCAATTTAAAATTTTGCGTTCAAAAAACTATATCGGAGACATCTCGTGACGAATTTCCCAAGTGTGATTGCGTGAATGACAAGTTCGACACGATTGGAAACTGACAATTCCAACTCAGCGTGTTTTGTTAGGTTATCTGAGAATTCCCGCATTTGAACTATCTGTATATAGTCACAGACTTGCAGTATTTTGAAGATTGTTATTGTGCATTACATTAAAAACTTTGCAAGATTAATGGGAGAAAAATTACCACTTGAATTTTTATACTTTCTCACACGCAATGCATAGTTTTGTCACATCTGCGGTGTTGACCCAGAATCTCCGGGTTAGGGAAAGTGCAAAGGTGGCAACTCTACACCGAACCCTTGGAAATAACTCGCGGACGATTGACGCCGCGAAGGCTTTCGCCGGGGTAAAAATATCGATCCGCCAATAGGAAGTCGAGAGGGCGAGAGAGTGAGGCATCGACCCGCGCTCTTGTCCCTTTGTCTACAGTAGCGGGGGACGCGATATGGAAAGGAACGGGGTATATTTGCGGCCGCCGACCGTCATTCTGTCGGACAAACAGCGGAGCATAGAATTACGCGACCTAACCGGGGCAAGTGGGAGGTCGCGGCAGATGTCGCCTCGTCCACCTCGTGTGTTTTGACGGACGTCAGGGGGAGGAGTCGTCTCTTTTTATTATTAATAACTTTTATTCTCAAATAAGCGCTGAAAATTTAAAAAAAAGTGGTAAAAGTACATACTTATCTCAGTTATCTCCAATGGCCATAACAAAAATCCTTTGGAGATACCCGAGATTAGTAGTACTTTTTCATTTTTTGGATTTTCTTGAATTTTTTTCAGCCATAAGATGAGCTCGATATTTCTCTGGTGAATTTCTATATTAACTTGCCTACTTACTAAATTGCTATATATAAAAGCCGGTACAAGGGCTAGGCGAGCGAGGCACCCGCTTTGGGGCGCGATAAATCCCAATTTGAACTTTTGAGCGTAACGTTTTATATTATAAAAATGTATTTTATTTTACCTCGGCACAATTTTGCTAAACTGGTTTTGAGACCTGTATACTTTCATTGTTAGGAGGGGGTGTCATTTTCAAACTTTGCCTAGGGCGCAAAAATGTCTTGTCCCAGCTCTGCCATGTGTTATATTTTCATCCTTCCTATGACTTAACATGCGATCATAATTTATTCAGAAAACATTTTCCACCTCTGGGATTCGATCCTAGGAACCTTAGTTTTTGAGTCCGTCATCTGAGTCCATCATTTTAGTCTCTGCACAAATTAGAATTAGAAGAAACATAACCATTTGTTATAACAAAGCGGAAATTTTGCTTGTAAGGTTTTTTATATAGGGTTTTATAATATGATCTAATTGAGCTGCCTATTCTATATTTTTTTACTATTCTACGGGCAACAGATTAAATTTTTTGTAATATAAAAGTTGTTTATAAAATAAATGTATTTTGTAACCACTACTTATTTTGGTTTGGTTCACCGTTTCGAATTCTGTATTAATCTTGCGACGATTCGGGTCTTAAGAGCTGTTGGAAATTAACGGGGATGAACGGAGTGGATTGCGGGACGGTTTGACGCCGTCAGCTGTTTTTTTTTCGAACTCGTCCCAGCCCTTTCCTCATCTTCTAATCTCTTTTCTGCTGACTGGGTTGAGTTTTCTACAGCGAAGAGATGGCCTCGAATGCCACCCACTCGTCCGGTGAAATGAGCTTACTGTGACAGTGGAATGTTTTCCTCCCAAAGAAATACCTCCGTGTCGTTGAACCGGGGTTTTAATTTCTTCGCTCGTTGTTTTTATTAATTAAAAAAAAAATAGTGTGCATGAGTGAAATGAGAACTAAAGACAAAACTAGCCTGAAACCGAGATTTCGAGAAGTTTATCTCGAGGGAATGAGCCATTGGGATCAGAAAGGAATCGTTAGTTAAAATGGAGACGATATCTAGTCGCACTTCACAATCTGGAGTTATGAGATGGAAAAATTCGAGTAACACTGAAATCCATCGCGTATTTCACATCAGTTGAATATTAATGTGTAGACTAGAATAGGAAAAACTAGTTCGGCATTATCCGTAAATCTTACTCAGTAAGTGATGTAAGAATAATCGCTCCACAGGCCTACTAGTCCGACTTTTTAACTGAAAGATAATTACACTTCCTAGGTATGTAATTCGACGATATGGTAATATTATAGAAATGCAGCCAAGCACATACTTCATATAAGATTTCTCTTAAAGAAATGACGACTATGTGTTAGTCGAAACCGGTAGTCTGTTCTGTGTTATTCAAGTGAATTCTTTAGAAAGTACTGCATTATTTTTTCCCTGAACCACGTGAAGGTTGCATCCGTTGATAATTTTCTTAAAGAAAAGAATGGAAAGATTTCCAATAATAACGTAGTTATGACCCCCTGTTATAATCATCTGGCAAATAGGAACGGATTTACTTGTGGGCTATATATAGGCTTGAGCTCAGGATTCCGGTTTCGGTCATTATTCTTACCTATAGATAGAACGAATTGCATTTGGAGATGTCCCTAGAAGTAATTTATTTTATTTTATTTTTTTTCAGTAGCGATAAAATTGCACGTTTGTTTCCTTTGCAAAGAGCTTTTTAAACAGCAATAAAGACAATAAGAAGCATTCGTGCCCAAAGGAGGATTCGAACCCGCGATCTTAGCATTGGGAGTCGGGAACGCTAGCCGTCCCTCGACTAAAACCTGGAAACCTAAAAATTCAGTCCGCCGCGGCTAACAAGGGAATCGTGTAATTTAAAGCATAATCATGTAGCGTATCTAACGGTTTTATAACGCAATTCATACTTTATACCACCCGGGGCCGTCTTTATGGGGGGGCTGGGAGGGCAGTCGCCGAGGGCCCCGCGTCTATGGGACTCCGCCCTTGGAGTTGGCTTACGACAGGGGTGGGCAAACTTTTTACGTGGCGGACCGCATTAACAGTTGCAGCTTCTTAGGCGAGCCGCATAAACAGATGAAAATGCTTCGGCGGTCCACATGTGGCCCGCGGGCCGCAGTTTGACCACCCCTGGCTTACGAACTACTCTTACTTACTAGTCTTAGTAGATAGACGTAACGAGGAAAAAAAATTGCTCTAGATGTTTGTTATAAGAAAGATATAATTTTTCTGAGTTTGAGATAGAGGGGGCACCGTGGCTGCACCCACGCCCTGGGCCCCGCGGATCCTAGAGACGATCCTGATACCATCCATAACTGTAAAAACCCGCGTTATCCAACTAGGATCAGATTAAGGGTTCCGTAGGCCCTAGGCACTATGGGTCGTAGGCCTATTGTATGTATATGTACACACACACATATAATGTTTTTAAGGTCCATATATATTCGATTTCTCAAGAAAACTAGAAATTAGGTTTCCGTGATAGTACAACGGCGACCGTTGCGTGGTCTATTTTGGAGGCTGACATGGTGACATGCACAGAAGTACTATTCCACTATTTTTGTTGCACATGTCAGCCGCCGCCTTCAACGAGCCCAATACCAACCTACGTATGCCAAATACCTAGTCCTAATAAATGGGATGAATTTTAATGCACGAAAAAAACATTTGTTAAGATATTATTTTGTCTGAACTTTTCGTAGGCCTAAGCAGAGTTATGTCATAATTCGGCCCTGCGTCCCATCTAAAAATTCCTCCGCGGGGAATCCTGCTTGCCACCCAAGTTTTGAAACGCACTCCAAACGCAATATCCGGTGGGCTGTACGCACAATAATTAAGGTATCCAACCGACGCAGCGGGACTATGGCGGCCACATGCAAACTTTAAAAGCGCGTTCCAACACGTACATTTCAAAACGGCCCTCGTGCAGGTTTAATTTTCCTCCCTTGATGTGACCACGCAGAGCAGTGAATGGGGAGAAACCGAGCACTAAGTTCAATAAACCTTGAGCAGAAAAGTACGACATGCGACGTCACATAGGACTCCATGTTCGTATTTACCAACCCGTCGTGGTGTTTATGGCGATTGGCATGTTTACGGAACGTGCTCTATTCGTTTCCAATCTGTTTTACGCGAAAAATTCCGCTCTCAGCGCTCAAATATAAAAAAGACCACGCCTCGCCCGCTCAATACTATATTTTTTGCAATTTTAATTCGCCGGCTTATTTAGCTTGTTTGCTCTCGTTTTATATTCCTCCGGTAGAAATTTATTTCTCCGATCGACCATAAAACCTAAACGGATGCATTAACATCGCATTAACGGACTGGATAATGCGACGGAATCAGCTGGAAACGTTCCCCTTGTCCGCTGGTTTATTAATACCTTTTTTTTTAACGCTACCAATTAAATGGCTCGAGCTTTCGTTCAGGTCTATATTTATATTATTTATATGCTACATGGTTTTACAGCCCGTTTTTTTCTTAATATCATTGCATGTTTTTAAAAAAACTTCACATTTTTCCTTAAGGTTTGAAATGTTGGCCGAATTCTTTAATGCGAGAATGTCGCTGCACGTTAAATGATCGAATAAAGAATTTTAAATTTCGAAATCGTTAATTTTTCCTCCGTTATTGTTCTTTCTTATTTCTCCGCCTTTCTCGATGCCTGAGTCGAAAGATCGATTAGTTTGTCCACGCATTTAACACTCACCAAGACCCATTTAATTTCATCGCTACTCGCTATACCCCAAAAGAGCAGAGAAACTTTGTTTGGAATTTTGGAGTCCGATATTATTGTTGCGCATGAATATTGACTTCGAAGTTTTTGCTATTGATTTGAATGAAATTATCTCCAATTTTCGCAACAAACCGGAAACCTTCGGGTGTAGTTAGCACCGCGATTAAGTTCACTGCCGTCCTTATTTATTTTAATGAGTCTTATCGTTAAAACGTAATATTAAATTGGCGGAAAGGTAGTTTTTTGTGTTTTTTAACGATTAAAAAGGTATGTATGTAGAAAAAAATCATTATATATACTTTTCGTCAAGAATAATATATTTTTTATTGTGTAAAAACGTATGCTGTCTAAAAAAAGTCTTGAGCGCGTAGCTGCATATTCATGCTTTATTATTACCTGATTTTTACTGAGAAGATGTAGTTCCATTGCCTCCACTGTGCTGTCATGTTACGAAGAGAAAATCGGATGCAACGCAGCGTTGCGTGTATAGTCTCATTTTTAAACATAAAATTCGTCGGCTTTGAGACCTATGTGATGTGTAAATTACGGATAAATATTTCATGATTTAAAGTAAAAAATGTCACAAAAACTCCTCGTAAAAAGCCTCGTTTTTACGGTATTAATATACCATTTTTAAGCGAGCAGCGTGCATGATTTTTGGAGCAAATCATTACGAAGTAATGCAATCACTTTTAATAGGAATGCCGAGAGATTACTTTGGATTTTTTAAACGCCGTCAACCGTTTCGTCCTGTTAATTTGATAATGCTGGATGAAACGCGAAAGCAACGAAGACAAGACTTGCAACCCGCTATCCCCCCTCCTCCTTATTCTCAACCCAATTCCTTCTTCAACCTTTTACGTTGAAAAAATCCTCGTTTCGAGCAGCGCATCAAACACGACCCAATCGCTACCTACCCTCTCACTCACACATCACTTCCCCCTTCCTTTACCCTCAACCCCCACCCTCTTTCCTAACCCGCCCTCTCTCCTAACCCTTCCCCACCCCTTCTCCGCACCATTTCACATCCCCTTTTGCACGATTCCGACCTTACATGCTTAGTTGCGCCTGCGTAATTCGGAAGTAATACCTCCTTCAAGACCTCCTCCTCATCTGACTCCTTACTTCATTACCATGAGAATTTGCATGGGGGAGGGGGAATCCTCGCGCTGCAAAAGGGGTAAGGAAAGGACCGGTTGGAGGATCTTCTTTTCTCTTTAAGCTTCGAGAAAAGGGAGGGGTTTTCCATTGAGGAGTAGGATGGAGGCCATCTCCATCCCGTCAGCCACCGCGTTAATCCCTCAAGGGCCTCAACGCTTGCTCGAAATTTGCATGGATCCGGTTTTAGGAAGGAGCTCTCTACAAGGAGGGTCGTCACCAGGACTGCCCTCCTTGTTCCTTCCTCCATTATCCCTCTTTCACCCCTCTCTCCTTATCTCCCCCTCTCCTCTCCTTCTCTCCCTTCCTTCTGCATGGGTTCGCGAAAGTCTACTACGATCTCACTCGCTGACTGACGGGCAATACATGCAAATAAATGGGGAGGCAATTTGAGATGATGCTTCCCCCCTCGCGCTCTCTCTCTCTCTCTCGCACCCTGTCCCTTCTCCAATCTCGCACACCCTTCCTTATTCCTGCCTTGTCCTTTCTTACCCTTTCAACTACATATCTCTACGTCATGTCTTTCTTCCCGTAGCTCATTGTTCCCCCCTCTCTCTCTCTCTCGGCTTACGTTCTATTCCTCTCCCGGACGAAAACCTCTTCGCTCATTTCCTATCCTTAAATTTCATTTAACGAATTTTACCTTTCGCTTCCTCCGACGAGCGGTATACGTACATCGTCGGAGTAACTTTCAAGAAAGAATTATCGGCCTAATGGCTATAATCCAATTATTAATTCCCAAACTTTGTATTTGCACCTAAATTTTCAAACAGAGTTACAGTGGTTCCTCTGTAACTTAAGCCAAGGGACGATAAAGACTTTTATAGTTGTAATTTCCTGAAATCAAATTTCATTTTAACGTGTACGATTGTGGAAAGGAAAATGTATTCTTATGAGCTACTTCTTGTCGTTTTGTGTTTCATAGCAATGGTTTTTAAATGACAACTTCTTATTATTTACGATAAGGAGTAAAAGTAATTTACATAATCAATGTGAAAGAGCGGGAGTCGCCATGAGGTTCTATTTTGAAATAGGTTGGAGTTGGAATTATACCTTGGAGTTGGACGGACGTTTGACTAAAAGAGTGATTCCTACTATCGACATCATTTAATTGCGTCCAAAATTAGTCCGATAACTTTTAAAAAATAAGAAAAAACTTAGCAGTTCAGTTTACTTGACCGATTAATAATTATCGGGGAAGTTGTACTCGACCTCAAAATAACTGTAGTATCACTGGCATTCAAAAATATTACATCGACGTGAGATTAATACAATAATCTGTCGGTTTATTAAAAAACGATTTAATTCAAATGCGCATATTTTATATCAAATTGGGAATGTATAGCTTACCTACCTTTGTCATGATTCGATTTCGTGCCCCCATTATTATGACGTAATTGCTCGCACTTGCCTGCTGCCCAGAAGGTGCGACAATTCTCTCATTGACACTTTAGAGAAGTGGTTTACGTTTTTTTGTCAGTTGATGTCTACGATATGACAAAGATATCACCCGTCAATCTCCAGGAGGTGCGTTTCATTGCGTGTAATCTTTAATCTCACACAAGTACGACGGCACTGCTTCGAAATTTATATTTGCGTTACGAAATGCCTGTAGTCATCCTCCCTTAATTTACTTCCGTCGTTTCCTTTCTTTCCTTTGGATTGCCCTCGCCTCTTCGTCTACCTTCCTCTGCCTATTTCGTTTTACCACTTCGGTATCGTATTTCATCTACTCTCACTGTCGTCGATTTTACCAATTTTTTGTCGCTTCTTCTAATTCTGTCGCGGTTTCTTCCTTTAGTCACATTCCGCCCTCGGGGATCGCGTGCCCACTTTTCATTGCCATTCATTCACCGCATAATCTCTCCTATTCAATCTTCCACTCTCTATTCTTCCTTTCCTTTATCCCAGTTACTAAGGTCGAATCCCGCCGAGGGCATGAATGTCTGTTTGTCATGCAGGGTTATATGTAAGTACTGGATTAGACTGTTTAAGTATCGCCCTTAAATAAAGACGGATTATTATTCATATGCGTCGAAGATAGATTTCTGTCACTCGAAGTTTCTTTAGTTCGAACTCCTCCCTCTTCTCTTGAAGTTCTAGTTATCGGCGTTCGACTTCATCTCTCTTCCTCTACATCAGCGGTCTCGAACTCAAATTGCATGGGCAACGAATAAGATAATTCCGAAATGCGTGGCGGGCAGCATTTGAAAATTTCAGTATAGTACATGGAGGCCAGCATGTCAGTACAACGTTTGAAACTTAAGGGCACACCACTCAAAATGATATATTCATTAATTTAGCGCAAATTATCGCTCAACTCCTAATTATTAAATATCATTATATTGTTTTGTATCTCTGTTCGCTCCAATTATTATCCCGTCCGCGCTTTCTCTTCTGCCTACTTAAATTAGAATTAGAAATTCTGCAATCCTGAGGCGAATGCGGTCCGCACATCACGTGATTTCAGACCCTTGCTCTGTATTCTTCCTCTCTTCGTCTCTTTCTCTCTCATTTTCCCTCTCCCACTATTCATCACCTAAATTTATTTCCTCCTAAAAATAATAATGAGAGGGCCGCACTTTTTGTACTAATGGGCCTCATGCGGCCCGCGGACTACGTGTTTGAGACCCCTTCTTTCTTTCTCTCTTATATTGTCCCTATGTTTTATTTAAGAAATCTATACAAATATCGCTTTATATCCTTATTGTTGTATTGACCTTTCCACCAGGCCTATAGCCAAATTGCATTGTATATTTTAATAATAATAATCCCTCTTCCTCTCTCCCTATTTCTTTCTCCATACCATCCACCATATCTCTATTCCCTCATCTCTCTCTCTCTCTCTCTCTCTCTTCAATGCCTCTTCCATCCAATCCCATCATAGTGGAAGCGTGTTTCCCCGCATCCATTTCATTATTCATCCGTTTCTCCATTTATTGGACCGTCATGGTGATCCGCGCTGCTTTAGACTGGCAGACCATCTCTCTCACTCTCCTTCCCACCCATCCATCCTACCCACAGAGAGAGAGAGAGGGAGAGCAACACTGATTTCCAAACTCTCCAACTCCACCTCCTACTTCTCAATCCTATTCAGCCTTCCCTTTCCTTTTCATAAGGGGAGTGCTCCCCCCCCCCCCCCCCATTCTCCCTCCAATCCTTCTTCTGTATCCCATTTCCCCGTCGGCTGATATTATCCAAAGAGTTATCTCTCACATAATAGGACAAGGAGGTTTCCTATTGAGGGGTCCCGCGTGTAAGAAAAAAGCACGCTCGTGTGACAGGGAAATTTCCGTGCTCCGTGCCCGTCGTTTTCGTGAAGCGTAAGCGAACTGGTATTGCGCTTCATACACGTCGAGGCGTGATCATCGGGTTGAAAGAACCTGATCGAGGTTCAAAAGGGAAGGAACTGTTTGGTAAATTGAAAGGAAATGGATTCGTAATGTGGTAAATTTCCGTTGTGAGGAACTTATATGGAGTGGATATTCTTGAGCATCATGAAACAAAATCAATTATTTTCTAAATAAATCAATACAAAACGTTTTTCTCCAAACTCTTCTTGAAGTGATTTCATACCGTTTTAAAGTTAAAATTAAATTGCAATGGACAAAATAGCAAAAGATCTTCCAATATGTGGATATTTGCAAATACTTACTTCGGGAATTCAGCCGGGGCAGAACTGTTTTCGTTGTAGCGAATTTTCCGTTACAGCCGTATTCGTTGTAACGAGATTTCACTGTAGTTTAAGATTCCTATGCTAGTGCGGAAGTGAATTCAATTTCCCGGTTTACCATCCCAAAATTTAACAAGGATCCGTAAATCACTTCATAGAACGTTAGTTCTGAAGTTGAAATGCAAGTAACACGTCAGCTGGGTGAAAACAAAATGAGTGATACGTTTTGCTCGCCATAGTACATAGATGTTTTTATTGTCATCGTCGTTACTTCCGTTGATAATATAAATCAATGAAAATTACAATTACGTTTGAATTGACGATCAATAGTAGAAGTTTCTTGATAAACAAGGTCGTATGGACTACGGCGTATCGTTGATGGACATAATTCCTCTCTAGTTGGCAGTTGAACAAGGGATCATTGCCGCATTAGCGATAACGCTTTCAGTTTAACAGTTAAATTAAAAACAATGCCAATGCAATAAAAATCTTAACTAATAAAGACAAAGAATAATGGTTGGAACAACGAATCTCCCATTTTGTTCTACTCAATTCGTCTTCTCTAAAATATCTTTTTAAGGTATCAAAATCCCACAATCAAATCTAACGAAGGAATTGATTTGTACTCATAAACCGAGATTCTAGTCGATATTTTTTAAAAGTTTTCCATAATTTGGCTCAAGAGTATTCCATTTTAAGCCTCTCAGATTCGTCGATTGTTTTAGTTTTTAAGGACACATCTCGATCTTTTCCTTCACGATTACATCGATATAATTTAAAAGGGCGAATTACTTTCGATGGTGGCGGAAATTTTAGCATCTCGCTGAATCCGGTGGCTAAATAGCGTTAACGCTTTCGCAAACAGCAATTTTAATGGTCTTCCGTGGGACTATTCGGCGCTGACCTCTTCACGAGGGAGTGGCCCCACTTATCGCGTGATTTCAAAACCGCGTTCGTGATAATATGATATTCAACGAGTCAGCGGTAATGAGAGAGGAATTCAGTTCAAGGTGCTCGATCTGTCATCTCGCTTGCGAGGTTTTTTTAATTTTTACTCCGGCCACCTTTTTATATATATCGCGTTAATCATCTTTCAACGCGGTGGTGTCTCGTTACCTTCTCTCCAATGCACCAGAGACAAAAAAATCGGGGCGTTATATTCTCGGGCGAATGTTTCTTCTGCTTATAATTTTTCACCGTCCGCCTAGATACGGTCCAGCTGATTCCAGCCTCTCTCTCCCTATATGGCGTTCTTTCAGCCCTTTTTGAAACTCAACTGTCACTTTTCAAGGTCTCTTCGTCACGTTATTCAGCTTAATTAATCAAAATAATGGTTTGTGTTATTGGGATAGATTCCAATTTAAAATAAACTCGGATAGGTCTTTGCAAAAGTATCTTTTGATTACCGGAAAACGGAACAAGTTGAGGTATTATCCGTCAAATTTTCATCCAGGTCGATAATGAATGAGAAGAATCCTACTTTGATCAAGAAAAATCATCCACATTATTATTTTTTACGTTTTACGCCCAGCTGATTCACCTCTTCGTACGCGCAATAAGTATCTAAGAGGTATTGCAATGAATAGGCGGATAGAAAGGGAGGAGAGAAACCTGGTGCCGGCTTTTAGCTTATTCTTAACGAAGAGCACTAAAGGGGCCAACGGCTTAACGTCCCTTCCGAAGGAGGGACACATTATTATTGGATTGTAAAGATAGTGACTAGAAACTTCAGTGTAGTGGGGGCAATCGCGAAAATTAACCTATGCATCTCTTAATACTTCGTTTAATATGATACCATAGTGTGATTTTTAATCCATACAGAGGGTATCGAAATTAATTACTTCGCGTTTTCATCAGTTGCGTTTTGATTTATATTAACATACAAAATTTCTATTCCGTTATTTTATCACAGGGTTGGGCAAACGTTATAAATGGCGCCACTCAGTAGCAGTTGCGGGTTCTTAGGCGGGCCGTTATAAACAGACACAAATGCTTTGGCGGGCCACATTAGGGTTCAAATCGGAAGTTACTTGAGATAATGCAAAGGATCAAATTAGTTAAAAAATATAATTAATAATAAAATTTTAGCCTCATACTTTCACTGAAAAAGTTTTTCAGGCCATAATTTTAACCGACAAATGTGAAATCACCTTTGTTTTTCCTGTCAGTGAGAATATTTCTCCTAAGAGCGGCTTTAGCTTTCGCTATTCTAGTCCTTATTTCATCGGCGAATTTTCACCTCCTGTGATGATAATGATCCTAGCCACTTACGGTCAGAAACTTGCATTATTGGCTTTCCACCAATTCTTATGTTCAAAGGTTTCATTTTTCCCGATATTTGCCTAACGTTGCATTTCCATTTCGTATTTTATACCTGTGGCGGAGGGGTTGGATAACGCTGGCCAAGCTTAGATTAATAACGTTAAGGAAAGAAATATATATAAATAAATAAAAATATATTGTCCAGGTCGCTCATCTGCGAGTAAATGTATGATTAAGGAAAATAAATCATTAATGAAATTGTATGAAAATCAAATTCGAAAATTTGGTGAGTAATCGAGATAATTTATAGAATAAGAGAAGGAAGAATGGAGGCATATTGTAGAACAAGATGATCAAAACGGAACCTATGATGCCTACTTTCCAACATAATTATTTTAAATTAAATGTGGTGCAGAAATTACTTATATTGGCTTTAATAACTTTAAAATCACCGCGGATGTTGCTGTTTTTGTTCCCAAATTTCATAATTTAGCTTTATAAAATATTACAAATACATTCTAACGGGAAACTAAATTGATCACTCGTATTTGTATGGCAAATATACTAGACATACTATTATATAGTAGAATATACCGAATCCGAGTTCAACAATAGTCGTTGCTATGGCAACACTGTAGTAATGATTGGCAAAAACTGCAAATACGCCAGTATTTACGGGAAATTCGAAGAAATACGATCGATAAGCAAAGTTCGACGATAAAAATTAGAATCTCCATTCCTTTCCTCAGAAAATAGTACAAATCCCGCTCCGATATTACAATCCCAAGATATTTTAATGTGCAAGAGAAAATTACCCTGGACAACGGATTTCAGATTTACCTTATAAATCAAATGGGAAGGATAGTTCCTGGAATCGAACCCGGGACTTTCAATCTTCGCAATAAAAATCTATCCTCGGGAGCTCAGCCCCAGTGGCAAGAGATTTCCACCAGGTGTCGTGAAAATCGGTCAATTGGTTCAAAAGTTAATAGGGAGAGAGACAGACAGACACAACGAAGAAATTATAAGGCTATTTCCATTCTGGAAAGTAGGCTAAAAAGGAAGGATATATGTAAAATTAATAGGATTCTTGTAGCTTCTTAGGATGGTTTTGCAACAACCGGAGGATGAGAAAAAGAGAAGTTCAGTTTCTTGGACAAACAAATTGAATAAAAGAACAAGTAATTTGACCTCGACCTTGAAATTTCCGGAAGGAAAGAAAACATCTGTCGATTATATTCACTCTATCGCCTTACTATATACTATTATGTATACTATATATTACTGTATATAATTTTGCGAAACATTAAGAAATCAACTTGCAAATTCGCAACGCCTTCGAATCAGAGAGTCACTTCGTCAAGTATGAGGACGAAAGTTTACTCAATTTGTTCTTATTTCCACACGCGTCATAGTACAGTGTGACCGAGGATTCTAGGAACAGTCGTCATCATCAGGTGTGCGAACTGAATCAACTCGTTTTCCAACAAAATTCAATACTATAATGTATCGTTTCACTCCGATAGACTTTGCGTCATTTCTATTTCTGGAAGTATTTGTTAATACAGCACAGGGATTTTGTTTGGTCTTACTATCTGGATTCCACGTGGATGACTACCGCACATCGGTTTGGCATGATCGCAGAGAGTTATGACACAAACGCACCACGTTCTGTATTCTGTATCACAACGATTTATGATTCCAAAATAATATCGATTTATGTTGCTGGAGACGAATTAATTTTTTATAAGTGCTCTTCGCGAGGTAAGATGCGCGTATGATTTCATTGTAAAGCTATGCGCGAAAAGTGGAAGAACGGAAATTATTCGGATGAGGGTAGAATGGATCAGCATTACTATTACAGATATAAATAATTTCGGCTTTGAGGAAATGAAAATATTTGAAACGGTGCAGCTGAGCGCCTATGGCAGGGGTGGGCAAACCTTTTACGTGGCGGGCCGCATTAACAGTTGCAGCTTCTTAGGCGGGCCGTATAAACAGATGAAAATGCTTCGGCGGGCCACGTTAGGGTTCACATCGTAAGTAATGTGAGGTAATGCCAAGGATCCTGTTAGGGAAAATCAAAAATAAATAATGTTATCCCCATAACATCACTGGAAAAGGTTTTCCGGCATTAATTTTAAGCTACAAATATGAAATAATCTCTATTTTATATTATGGTTCGCTTTCATAATGGCATCGCGGGCCGCAATTTGCCCACCCCTGGCCTATGTCTTGGATGTATATAGCCCGAATTATAATTATATCAAGTATGTTATTTATACCAACCGTATTAGCATGCGTTCATTTAAGTTATAACAGTTCCAGTAATTGAAAATTTTTCTATTGTCTCTTGAGGTTATACGTAATTATTAGTGTTAACTGTGATGGGTCTAGTAGTACCAACTATCAACCGGCAAGTATGTTTCCAAGATTTATTCCAACTATTTTTAAACATCGTTGTCCGGCAGGAAGTTGTTACACTTGGGACTCCGTCGCCAAGACAGTAATTTTAGTTTCGCCTGTAAAACACCCAACATCGCGAAAATACTTCCTCTATCCCCCCTATTTTTTAAAAACCCTTCTCGTCATATTTAAATCTCCCACAGTTCTAAATATCGCAAGGAGCTTTCCGAACCACCTCTCAAGCGTTCGGTAATGGAACACCGGTGCTGCGGTTCAGAGATCAGCTTCCCATACGCAAGGAGCCTCAAGAGGAACAACCCTTTTGTCAACTTCCCTCCCTACCCTACCATCTCTCGTTCTTACGTTTCTCACTCCCTTTTCTCTCCCTCTCTCTCTCTCCGTCCTCCATTTTACTTTCTCTCTCCCTCACGTACTCTCTCTCTAGATTCCTCCCCTCTCTCCTTCACCTTTCCCGTTCTTATCCGCGGTGCTAGTTTCCCAACACGGGCCACCTCAGAAGTGCAACATAGGAAAGGGGTTGTGTGCTACAGTTTCCATAACGACACACCGGTCCGTGGAGTCAGTACGGCCCCGCTATCCATTGTTGGGGCAAATCTTTTTTTCTCTCTCTCTCTCTCTCTACCCACCTCTCGTCCCTCCCTCTGTCACTCTCTCCCCCCTCCGTCTCGTTTCCTCTCTCCCCCCCTCCTCGTTTCCTCCCCCCCCCCTCCTTCTCGTTTCCTCTCTCCCAACCTCCTTTCCGCCTCTTTCGATTTTCCTCATTTGAACCCCTCCTCTCTCCCTCTTTATTTCCCTGTTCGCATCCCTACTTAAATATTTTTTGTGCATTCCTTGATATCTCAATCATGATAAGTTAAAGCAATGATCCTCACAGCACTAAAAGATGCTCGCACGTTATCGATAAACTATCCAGAAGTTTCTGAGCGCCGGGAATTAAGGGGGACAAAAAGAATTTGCGAAAAATTTCCGGAAGAAAACAAAGTGTCCTTTTTTCCAGAGTGTTGCTTTGAAAATTTCCCATCAAATCGTGAAAGTATATCAATATAATAAATAACCTTAATATAATTGAAAACCTACGACGATCGGCATAAAAAATTATGAAATCGTACAAAATGTTTGAGATTTCTGGCTAGTTTCTCAAACGTAAAAGAGATTTATTGCGCCTGAATCGTTTGCATATTCTCTTTGCATTATGTTAATAGTTTAAATAGATATATACTTTCCAAATGTAAAAACGCATTTCATTCGTAATTATTTCTTCCCAAGATTTAAGATTCTTGGTTGGGTTTTAATGTCATAAACTACCTTCATTACAAACAGTTTATAATTTTTTTAAATCGATGATCAGAAGTCTCACAAATTTGACACGCAAAAAAAGACGTGAAATATGCGTAGTAACTTTTATTATTAAATATCCAAATCGGTTGAGCCAATTATTTAAAAGATCACGAAACAATGGGCGCATGATTTTTACCTCCTCGTCTTTTAAAAACCCTTGCTTCATTCTATAACGAATATTTCCCATTTTATCTTTCTCCGTCGACATTTATATCTTCATGTAAAAAAGGAAATCATAATCCACTATTTTCTGCGTAAATAAACCCTATCTTAATTCCCTTTTTATATTCTCCCTTTTCTCGAAAGCATCATCTTCTCATCCTCTTTTTTATCGCAGTCTTGCTAACATCGGTAAATCTTTCATCGTCGTGTACATTTTCTCCTTCTTAAAATGTAGCGGTACACCTAATTCCCGATGCACCCGCATGCGCATAAATATTCCCTTTTTTACGTCTCCCATCCGGAGCATAAAGCTTTATGGTGCATCTCCCATTTCGGGTTTTATACGTATATTTTATAGAAGACGAGATAACTCGTCCTTGCATTAAACTCGAACCTGGTAATCATGCGTCCGATATTTTTATTCCCATTTATGGGCACATTCGTGTACGTGTACCGCATAAAGACTACATGGACCATAACCCCCGAGTATGGAATACATTCTAGCCGTGATTACCTCACTTGACAAGGCGATGGGGGTGCTTTTAATGGCGCATTTTCCGCTCTCGTATAAAACCGAGATGTTAGGTGTGACGTTGTTCGGATCATCCGGCTGATGTATGTATGCTTGCGTGTATGCGTATGGACGTATTTAAACGTGTCCTTCTTTATATATGCGTGTATGTATAAATTTATTGAAGTATTATATTACGATTCCCGAGTGTTCTTCTTGGAATGGAATTTCTAGCTAATCAACGTTTTGGATTAATATAGCCGAATGCTCTTCTGTCACACTTTCTTCATGCGGTTTCATCAGGATCTGAAGCGTTGAAATATAGCGCGTCATGGATGATCTCAAGTGACAATGTGCCAAAAAAAAAATTCACGGAAAGTCGACATAAGTTCGAATCCAAAGACGTTTCTTTTTCTTTCAATTTCTTTGACACGGGATCGAATGTAGTTGATTAGTAATTTCCAAATTATAAATGGTTAGACAGAGCAAAACTACGTTAAAAGCTGAAAAAATCTAAATATACTCCAAAACAGTGTTATGGTGTTTTTAAATATGGTAAGGGGCAATTATTTTATTGCTTCAATGATTGGAGAAATTTAGTTGCCATGATCACTCCTGACGATATCGCAGTTTCTCTGAAACTACATCGCTTCGATATGGTGCTAATGAATAATAATTTTCTTCTCCGTAGAAAATAATTAGAACATTGATATGTGTTTCAATAGAGAATTATCGAGCTCTAATCTTATGGCTAAAACGAAATTGGCAAATAAGTACTTACTCAATTATCTACAGTAGCCTTGGATTTTCATAACCTTTTTGTGGTCACTGGAGATAATTTAGTAGTTATTTATTTTTTTTAATTTGACTTTTAAATGTATGTTTACAAGATTGCTGCTATATTTCATTTGAGAAGCATTGGTAAGCTGCGTAAAAGTCACTTTTTCCTTATGTAAAATGGCTTCATAATTGATTAAAAAACATGTTTCCAGACAAGCAAATATTTGCCCGTTTCTGTGATTCTGCTGAGAATAGCATAGGTATAGTTTATTTTCGTGGTGTTTACGCCGGCGACGCGAAAGCCAGCTACGATATCGAGGTAGGTAACCTTATTTCGCAAAATCTTCCATCTAATGAAAGCCACGTTAGCGGTTCACAGAAAAATGACCCGCAACGTGTATTGGTTTCGGCGATAATTTCTACGTGCTTAGAATTAAGAATTGGGTCAATTAGCGCGATCGTAGAAACCAGGGTGTAATACTATCGCCAGTCTGGCGTGTAGCGATGAGAAAGAAAATATATTATCACGAGACGTTAATTCGGTTCATCCGGCAACTTTTAATTCTTCGACACGGTAACGGTCTACATCAGGTTTCGTTGTCGTCTGCCCTCTCGTCCCGTTCTATTCTTGAGGACGGAGGACATACCGCAAACCTTTCTCGGGTTGTAAAAGCGACAGACATTCTGGCACCAAATACGCCTGCTTCGTTCCCTCTTCCGCCAGCATTCCTCCTTCGCTACCTTGGCAAACTATCGTGACAATCCCGTTGATGAAATAGGTACGCGAGGCGTCGTTTAAAAAAAAATCATGGTCACCTCTGACGTGCCAGAAGTAATGGAACTCGTGACATTTTTTTCGTCATTAGAAATGTAATTGACTGATAAATTGGACGGACGACGATAGGGAAATAGTAGCAGCGCTGACAGAATTTTCTCAAGAGCTGTGCAAAATTTCTAAACTTTAGCACGCGAGACATATCTATGCAGTGCAAATCGTGTACTAACTTACATAACTGAAGGGGAGGAGTGAGTAATAAATAAAAAACAAGCCAATGGGTCATTTATATAATTTTTACTTGTTCTATTTTTAAACTAGTTTTTTGCTTAAAATGGTCTCTAGACTCACTGAATCTCTCCAGTATTTGCGTCCATGTACGCTGAATACAAGAATTTACATCGGAGACCTACACCTACGCAAGCAGCAATATTAATATCCTTTCAGTTTTAGCCGCGTTTAACAGAAATGATAAAGTGTCTATTGACTCCGCTTTTTTAGTCCGCCTGTAAGCATATTACAACTCCATAAGAAAACCTATATTACCTGCGGAAACTAGTGTAATGGATAATGAATTTGAATTATAACTAGGACCCTTCTTGTTCTAATTCATAGACGGTTCCATTTAGCTCTGTGAAAATTATTAATACAGATAGACAATAATGAGTGAGGAGTTAAAACTACCTTTCGTATGATTTAAATAATTAGAATTAATCATTACTGTTTTAACCGTAAATAGTTTTTAGATTCCGCAAAAGCACGCAATATGGTTGAACTAGATTAGAATTATAATATTCTTAATTGTTAATTTTTTATAGAAACACTTCACTTCTTGTCGTTACAACTTGTAATTTAAAAGTATTCATCGTTTGAATTTGTGCTATAACAAAGGTAATATTCCGCGCATTAGCGTATTGAGGAATAACAGAACGAGATCGCAGGATTTATTACATAATTCCAAAGTAAACTTATGTAAAAACAGAAGGAATAGCAACGTATATGCGTATTGCAAAGTAAAATCCGTAATTTATTGAGTAGAAGGTTATAGGTACCAAAATCATTGCACATTTTGGGGTGAAATTAACGGGCAATTTTTGGAATAAAAATGTAACGATAGGTGAATCAACCTCTTTCCTCCTTCAACCGTCCATCCTTTCCACTCTTACCTCTCTCATCCAGTCCCTCTCTTCGCGTTTGTTTAGTTGTGCATGGGTAATGCGATGGTTAGAAGCGTCCTCAGATTTTTCCATTCCAAGTGGCCATTGTTACCCCCCCCCCCCCCCCCCGCCGCGTTAAACCCCCCTCCCCCATCTCTCTCTTTTTTCCGTTCCAACTGTGCTCCATTTTGTGTCAACCCAATACCGAAGTATGCGTGTAACACTTTTTTCTCTCTTTCTCTCTCGTGTCCTCGTGCATCATCTGTCGTGCGCTTCGTTTTTTCCTCTCCCTGTCGTTCGTCTTTTGTTATGGCCGAAACCCTGGACGGGGTGTGTGTGTGTGTGTGCGTGCGTGTTATAGCATCCTCCTCCCATTTTCTTACCTCCATTTTCCCGGGAGTCGATAAATAACTTTTTATTATCTGCGGAAGGTATTTTTAGTGTCGATAACTACTCAATAATTCTTCTTAGGGGAGGAATCCTTAATGCACGTGTTGATGGCAGGCGATATCGTCGATCTTCTTTTTTTAAAAGTAATTTTGTCAACTTATCTGTCGCTCCATTCCCAAAAATTTTACGAAGGCCGTTTCTTTCCATCTCTTCTGGGAGGGTGGTACTTTTATTTTTTACGCTAAAACTGTAAGGTAGGTCTAATGTTCGTAAACGCGAACTATTTTGAACGATTTTCTGGAGGAATAATGTAGGATACGTTGGATCCATACGGGAGGAAAGTATGAATAGCTTCGTTTTTGGCGAGTAGCGGTTTTTTGGGACCATATCATGAAAAAAATTATAATATCAAGACGCAGACATTATAAATGATAGAATATGTTATTTCGGAATTCAGTTCACAGATCCGTTCGTGGAGTTATGTTTTGTCATCTTCGGTGATATTACAAAAATTGGTATAAATAAATAAAATGTCTTATAACAACTAATATTAGCCGCTTCTATGATAGTGGAAAATAAATCATTAATAAATTTGTATGCGTATTTTTCAACCGCAAGTTGGAGCTTTTAGAGCAGGGGTCGGCAACCTACGGCCCGCGGGCCACGTGCGGCCCTCAAGAACCCTTTATGCGGCCCGCAAAGCTGTAATGAAAAAGTGATCAGGAAAATTTCTCATGGGCAATTTTATATTTTTTGAGTAAAATTATGGTCTCAAAGCCTTTTCGGGTGAAGTTTTAACGCTAGTAAATTATGTAGACTTGATTTAGTTCATATGAAATCACAGAATCTCTAGAAAACTTCTGATTTATTCGCTCATCCGGCCCGCCGAGGCTTTCTTGACTCCCAATGCGGCCCTCCGAAGCATTCACAACTGCAGATGTGGCCCGCCATGCAGAAAAGGTTGCCGACCCCTGTTTTAGAGTGTCTTCGCTGTCCGTCGTTTGCTCTCGGAAAATAAAAATAAATTCATGTAGAGGTGGAACTGCCGTTCAAATTCAATGTAGCAGTGGCAATAAGTTTCGAAAGCAGGCCGCACCATTTGTATGCAAAATGTATAATATTCTAATGTGTTCGTATGTTTGAAATGGAGCTTTTCAATCGGGAGACAATATCCATTAACGTATTTTGTTAGAGAAACCAAAATAATAATAGCTCCTTATGGAGTATATTTTAGGGTTCAAGAATTTGAGAGGATAACGTATGCTTGGCGTAACAAAATTTTGAAATTCGTTGTACTCTTTTCAAGCTATGAAATTTAAGGGAGTCTATTCCAGAAAATTTGCAAAAGGGAAAATCAAAATACATACCTCTGCTGACGAACCTCCTAAATAACTTTCAAATCTCGGTGCTGAAATTTTTCGTGAGAAATCTTTCGGAAGTTTTTTTCTAATTTATTAGAATGAGTAAATTTAATTTTCATTGTGTATGCTAGATTTCGCAATTGCGCCTACGGTAAGTATTTACGATAAGTTCTTGCATTTGTTCAATTTAGTTCCTTTTGTATAAATTTATCTTAAAAATACGTTCGTACCAATCATTTGATATCTGTACAAATCCGTGTCGTCAGACTTGTTCGTGAACCATGCTTTATCTATAGGTATCCTAGCCTTATCCAGATAGTGGAACATATTCAATTAATTTTATGAAAATAATAAATATTTATGCATCGCACAATGAGCTAAAAAGGACTTGACTGACAGGATTTGTTCGAGGATTTCCAGATTATCGTTTAGGTAAAACACTTGACAGTGTTCTTTATCCGAAAGGTTCTGGATATTCGTCTCTTTTTTCTGTCGTTTCTATTTGTTTTGCTTGAAACTTGAAGACATATGTCAATCGCCTTCACAAGATTCTTACGAAAATATGTTTTTTATATCCTGGTTAATTGGCCAAAGATAAATATTAACTGTGACCCACTTACGGTACTGTAGACTTTGCTTCATTAGTTGTAATCACCGTAATCCTGGGAGTCAATGTCCTGCGAGTCATACTTGCCAACTGGGTTATGTTAAAGCGACATGTATCTATGAAACTTAAAATTTGATTATTGAAAAGAAGTTTAAATTGATAGCTAGAAAATATGTGTAGTTTTTCGCACTTTTACCCCACTTGGCTTTCATAGGTAAAATATTAACATATTTTACTTTCTTCGTATATAGTATAGGGGAAAGTATTGTTTTCATGAAAAAAAATCGATTTCGAGATTTCAACGAAAATATACGTTTTGAGGTCCCCTGAACACGTTTTGACCATTTTCTCGATGATGTTTGTGTATGTGTATGGCATTTTTTTTGTGGGCACTCTAACTCAAAAGTTATTAATCAGGTCAACGCGAAATTTTATATTTAACATTTTTATAAAAGTCACAAGAGTTGATTAGTTTCTGGTAAAAATCGGTCAGCGGAAGTGAGTGTTTACTCTTGTTTGGAATTTGAAGCATGTTTTGTATTATGTATATTGAGTGACTCGGTTGTGTATTTATTTACGTTGCCACCTGGTCAGCCGACCAACTTGCAACTTATTTTATTGAATAAATAAATATAATGCATTGCTTACGAAATATTTTAAAAAATATTTTTTTAGCTGCAGCCACCACCACATACATACCGGCGACTATTGTAAACACTTTACACTTAGTTATGTCTTAGTAACACTCCTTTTTATTTAGTTACGCCTTAGTAACACTTCTTTTTATTTTCTTAATGTTGGAGCTTCCTGTCTGTATCCAATATCAGAAGGCTACGGTTTGAGTTTGTTTCTGTTCTTTGTAAAGTCTTTAAATTTTTCTCGCAGTTCCGTAAAATATTTATTATCATTTAACTTATTTGGAATTTTTAGAAATATTAAAGGTATGGAGAAAGTCATGTGGAGGCCACGTCAAATTTTTTAAATGTAGGGAACAAAATGTCTTCAAGATTTTATTGTGATGCACCGTCTAGTTTTTAGATGGTGTTAAGAATGGTGAATGGAGACATTCGTGTTATTTTCTGTTCCTACGTTTAATTTATGTATTATCTCTAAATTAGTCGGATTTGTGTTATAATTTAATTTTCAGTATGGTCCAACTTTATAGTATTCTGAGAGGCGAAGAAATGTACTACATTAGCTTGGCAGATGGTTCTGAAAAGGAACTGACCTTTTCTATCCTTCATTTCCATTTTCGTATTTCTTTGAAATTCATTCTGTTTGTTAGTGCCCTTTTTCATAGAAATCTTACTGGTTAGTTTCTCACTTAACCGCAGTTTAGAAGAATTATTATGGATTGACGCACTCGCAAACGTTTAAGTCCATACGAGTCATTTCAAAATCATTCAATCTCGGCTCCATTATACTTTATCCTCGAGCATTCGACGGAACTGTGATTTTCCTTCGATAAATAATTGAGATCATCCAGTATAGTACCCATTTACTCGACACCAATCTTGTAACGCATAGTCCGAATCTGCGTTAAAATCGCCGGGGAGAAATGAATCTCGGCTTTTCGCTCAATTCTCCTTATCTTTCAGCGACAAATATTTGGCAGACACTAGAATTTCTCCTGTCACTTGTCAATGCTCTTCTTTTTAATCCCTCTCCAAGTTCGTGTTTATTCGGCGATCGGCGATAATGATATCGATCACGAAACTTAGAGAGATAAAATGCTGCTTAGGTAAATGTCTCCTTGGACATATCGTTGACGTGGCTGCCAATCATTGATAAGGTCACCAGTTCAAATCATGCCGCTGGCGTGATTTTTTGTTGCCCTTATTCATTTTTGATAATCCCGCGGTGATGTTATGACAGCTGTTGAGTAACGAGCAAATTAAAATTAACTTCGAAGAAACCCTTTCAGTTGCGGAAAACGATTCACGTTTACAGTAAAAAGATCACTCGCGTATAGAAAATTAACAGTGTGTTCACGTAGATGGATTTGTCAATAATTTATTAAGGTCGCTGAGATTAATCAAGTTATTCCTCTCAGCTTATTTTTTTATCGTTAAAAAATATCTCTTTCGGTAGACACATTTTTATATTTCAAAATAATTTATAGTATTTAGCTTATATTTGACTCCGTAGCTATATATATATAGAGAGAGAGAGCCTGATTATATGCATTTGTTTAACAAATACCTATCCTTCATAGTGGGCTTTAGCATGGATTTGACATAATTTTTACTATATTTGCAAAGTATATACACAATGTTAAACCTCTCCTGTGGCAGTTGGCGAATATTATGCTTCGCACGAATCTCAAACAAAAAAATCAAAAATTTCATTATCTGTCGCCATAATAAAAGATCTCACCCACTTTCATTCCGTATTACGTTGGGCATACATATTGCGTCACTGAGTGTTCGCATAAAAACTTCTATTTCTCTCTCTCTCTCTCTACGGCTCATATGAATATAAACGTACACTCGCATTCTCAGGGGTCGGAAATAATAAAAATACGTTTTATGTGCTAATTCCGCTGCGCGATCCCGACTGTTAAACTTTTAAAAAACGAAAATCCTATATTATTTCCTCCGGGTTGTAAAAATACGATTGCACCGAATGATACGGAGTCCTCCGTTCTTTTACTCTTGGCACCACCATATCCCTCCTTAAAAACCTCCCCCAAACGCGCACACGGTCTCCCTCCCTCTTCCAGCAATGCCATCCTCCATTCTGGGGGCCCCTACGTCTTCATGGGGCCACGCGCCCATCCTATCTCTCTCTGGCGCTGTCTGTACACAGTCTACCGCCCCCGTCTTGACTCTTTCTCTCCCACACCCCCTCTCCCACCCACACGCACTTATTCCGCGTCCTGCGCCCCCAAATATTACGGAGCAAACTTCCCTTTCCCTTCCTCCCCTTATCTCTTTCTCTTCCTCTCTCCCCTTCCCTCTCCATTTCCCTCTTCACTTCCCTCCCCTTTTCTCCCACTTTCCATCCCCCCCGCCATAAACCCTGTCACACTCTCATGAATCCCGGGGAAGAAGGGGTGGAGGCGTGTGAGGCCATGGGTAGCGGGGTGGCGGTGGGTCGTTTCGGAAGAGGGTGGTGCCCAGAATGGTAGAGAGGAAGAGAGGTAGGTCCTAAAGAGAAAGATAGGGGAGGAGCTGGTTTTGGGCAAGAGAAAGAGGGGGAGGGAGACGGAGGGTAGTTTCGGGATATAAGGTGTGGGAAGGGGATGGATAAGAGCGAAGCCAGCCATTTTCTCTCTCTCTCTCAACCCCCAACCCTCCCTACGCTTTTATATTACAACCCCCCTCTTTTCATAGTGGTATTCAGGAGGGGTTGTGGATGAGAGGAGATTGGACGTGGAGAAGGGAATGGGGGGATAAGGGGATGTGACGTGGGGAAAGGAAGGGAGAGGAGGTAGTAATGGTAGATGTTTGGGGATGGTTCGGGAGAGAGAGAGGAGGTTGGGTAAGGAATGATGGAGTGGGGTGGGGTTGGGTTTTCGGGGGAAGGAGAGAGAAGGAAAAGGGGGAGGGGGCGGGAGGACTGCAGCGTGGAAAGTTTTTGGGTTCTCTAGGGTCGAATTGAGGGGTGGGGTAGGTAATGGTTAGGACCGGAATATCCTCTATCGACCGCAAAAGGCGTAGGCTTACGTGGGCACGTTGGCGCGGCTTCGATATCTAGAAGAAACACGAGTCGTACACCAGTTCAAGGAGTCCTAATAAGAGCGCGGTTCAGGAAAAGAGGCACGGGGAAAAATACGGGAAATTTCCCCTTTTGAACGAAATGAATAGGAATTAAAGCAGCGTTGACCTTAAATCGGACTGTCTTTGCAGTTGGCAATGGCCACCGATGGCGGCTGTTTTGTTTTTGGAATTCGGAAATAGTTTTCCCAACCGATTATTGTACTAAGAATCTACTATAGTGTGTCTGTGGTAGGAGTTTCGGTTCCTAAAGAAATACGACGACCTGCAATGATTTCCACATAGTGCTTTTTTATGTACTAAGAATAAAACATGGCGTCCTATGTCCTTCCCTCATCAGCCGCAATACGCCATTAGTAGCTTTCAGGATAATAACGTGTAAACGTATTGTAGAACCTTTCCATCTATTATTACTCGGACGCATGAATTGCATTTGAATTGGACAGGGTTTCTGTAAATATAGTGGTGCTTTAAATATCATTGGAACAAAATCTCAAAACAACTCACGCTAATTGTTAAAAATATTGTGACTCTAATTTTAAAAATATTTGCTCTGTCTTATGTAACCGTTCGATTAATTTAGTCTGCTGTAACTTGTAAGTTGTTTTTTTAATTATCGCAACGCTATTAGTCAATTAAGTTCTTGCTAGATACCATGGAATATACAGTATAGCGAACGCCGTTACAAGGAAATATTCAGTATAAGGAAAATATTGTTCAACTCCCATTTAATTTTTTATACAAATTCAATTAATTTAATCATCATCGCTTATCCCATTCTAAGAGTATATTCATTTAAAGCGCTCAAATCCATTATAATTTATTTTTTGTTTTGATTCTCTTCTTTACTTATTTTTCCGATCCCTCGAGAAATGCTACATTATTTCGTAAATATTCGGTTATACAGTCAAACCGCGACTAAGCGCCCCCCCCCCCCCTCCCCCTATATAGTGCCACTTCCCCATACCGCCCATGGAACATAGTGAACAGAACTTCCATCTTATGATTAGATAGAGAAAACATATACCTCTATTTACCACCACCCGTCACCCCTGCTTTAACGCCAATGTCAGTGATGGACAAACGGTGGCGCTAAATCGGGGTTTCACTGTAGTTCAGCAAGCACATTTTCACTCTGTGACAGCGTGCCTCATTCATTACACGTAGTTTTTTAATCCTTTCGAATCGAACCACGTAACTTCGTCCGGGAGGACGGATATTCAACGCATACCAACACAGCTGTACCGCCTGTCGTTTGAAATGGCGATTCCGATGTTACTCGGAACACGGAATTCATGCCAACTGGTGTCAAGAGGGATAGAGCTACCCTTACCTACGCCAAACACGAGCCTACGCGGAACTCATGCAGTCGCCGCTTAGTTCGAATCCTTCCGCCGTATGCTGTCCGAGAGGCGGCCACGCAACTCTCCTCAGCAAAACGCGAAATCTGGGAGGCTAGCAAAGGAAATGCTTTCATTCGACGAAAGCGACCGATTCGTCCGTGTTGGTAACATAGTTGCGACACACTAGACTACCAACTGGTTAGTTGCTATGGGAAATGGAAAAGGTTTTGGGGTAGGTCCTTGTCGGGTCGGGATGCGCCTACGGGGGGAGGGGGTTAGGGGTATGGAAGGAAGGGATATGGAGGAGAGGGGTAGGTTAAGTTTAGGGACAGGGGGAGCTTTTGAGCTATGACGCGAGGGGGGATAGAATAGGGAGCTTTTCGGGGATCTTTCTGTCCCTCGCCCTATGTGCAGCACAAAAGGGAACGCCGAGATCCGGACAACACAGAAAAATTCCAGATTAAATTTTTAATTCAATCAAGTTCTATTCCGAAGACCTGCTCGTAATTTTCTTTCCATCTTCCGCCGTGACTAAGTAAGTGGAAATTACGTTCGAGATGAGAAAAAGTTTCATTAATGCTATTTGAAGAGTCGGAAAAAAGCCCTCGTTGACGCAGGTCGTGAAGGGTCTTTTGGGCTTCGAAGCGTAAGCAGCTGCGCGTGAAGGCAGTATGGAGATGCAACGGCGATTGGAGATATAATTGCGAGAAATAAACGGAAAGCGGCGCTGCAGTACAGAGGAGCTACTTTTTTAACTCTGCCCAGGGACGTACTGATAGGCCCCGTAATGCGGGGGAGCCCCGAGATTTAGGGGGCCCCCAATCATTCAAACCTTACTAAGGTGTCTGACGCCCGCTTTAGAGACCCGAAAAATGTAATTGCGACTTCTAAAATACGGCTTTATAACGCTGAGAAGAGGCATTTCTCGGCATGAAAACCAGTGCAAGATATAGGCTACGATGATATGCCTTCTGATGTCTCTCGCCCTTACGCCAATGTATTTTCTCATTTGTCAACATTTCTTAAGTATAGCTAGGGAAGATTATTGTGCTTATTTGTGTATTAGTGTGTGTATTTACTTGTTAAGTGAAGCATGAGGTCTTCGTCCACTGTTCGGACTCTAAAGGATGACGACTTGACTTCAATTGCCGTTTGGTTCAGTAGTCACTACTTTAGGCCTTCAATATCATCATGAAGTAAGTTTTTGTTTTCATTTATACGATAGGTACATACATAGATAGATTTTGGTTGACTTGACTTTTCGACACTACGAGCCGCCCCTGATGGCACATAGAATTTTACAGATCGTATTTATTCACTAGGGGACCGTTCATGTATTACGACAGCAAATGTTTAACTATTTTTGACCCCCTCGTCCCTCCATGTCAGCAACCGTTAGCATTTGGGTGAACCTCTTCCCCTTCGTTGTACCCCCCCTTTTCAATAAAAATTAGAAAATGCATAGTTATGCATGCAATACTCTCTAATGCCTTCTTACATCATTGCAGCGCATTTTAATGCTCTTTAAATCACAATGAGGAAACATCTATCAGGTTAAATAAGGTAAAGTTATGTTTACCGAAAAATCAGTTAAATATAGCGAAAAGAATTCTAACGCCGGGCGAAACGCGGGTAACGAGCAGGTGGAAGCTCGCTGTGGACGAGCTGTCGCGACACGTAAATCGCACGTAAAAAGTAAAAAATTTCTTAGATAAAAAATCTTACTTAAGGATTGGTCATACTTCCCTTCCCCCTAAGGCGGGTTATTTACAGGTTCCAGGGGCTTAGCTACCTAATGTCCCATATGAAAAGGGGTTCTTTGAAGTCCACCGACATCGTACAATACACGGGATCGATGGCTTCACTTCCTCGCCAAAGGAATACTTGTCATATTTTTTAGCCGTAAAATATTACCGACCAAGAATCGAACCCGCAATACTTGAAACCATTGACGAGAATTTCAACCACTGCTCCACTGGCGTCGACCGATAACTAAGTTAATAAGCATACTCAATGTCATAGAGTAATGAATGCGTCTTATTTTTCTTGTCTCTATGGCATTATAAGGATTGTTAGGCATAATATAATATTTTGAACCCATTTATCCTAATGGATTAATATTAATAAAAGAAACAAACTTATCACTATATTTTTTTATAATTTCAGGCTTTTCAGAATATCAAAAGCGTTTGTGTGAGGGAGGGGGTGGGGAATTCTTCATTAATATACAGACAATGATAAGTAATTCAGCTTGGAAAATATTTAAGATTTACATAGGGAGCCTCGGTATTATTTGCTGCGGGGGGCTCCCGCAGATTTTCCGGTACGCCACTGACTCTGCCTACGCTACAAACTGTCCCCAAAGGGATAACTTTCGCGTTATTGTTACGCAGTTCGTGCGGATATGCATTTAGAGGCTATTCAACTCAGCCTTTGAAAGGGAAAGATAGATATAGAGTAGTTACAATTATCTACTCGTGGAGATGAATCACTTGTTCGCAGCGCATGCAAATTAACTGCCCAACCAATAACAGAAGCGCGGGGTCAGACACTTTAGTTCAGCATGGCTCTTATGTGTTGAAGTTACTTAGCTCAGAGTTATAACCCCGGGTGCGCTAATTTTTTTATGCCGTTAAATGAATGAATATATAAATAATGAATGAATATTGTAGTCATGAATAACCAATATGCATCGCCACATATCTTGAGAAAAGCCAGTGTTACCGCCGAATTTAAATTATTCTCCGTGCTTACAAGATGAATATCGCTTACGTTAAAAAAATATTTTAAAAATAACAACAAAAACTACTTTAATAAATGGATATGACGCACGTATGAGCCGAAGGAATCTCGAAAAAACGCTAAATAAAAATCAAGTCCACAACCGAGCATTTTAGATGATCCCATCCGATTTTGAAAAAATCGGAACCCAAGTGAAGTCACTGAATAATCTCCGGCGCAGAATTCGTGGGACTGAAAGATCTAAAAAGGAGTTAGTTGAATAAATGAAAGAGGGATGCAGATACCATTGCCTGGAGAGACGCAGGATAAACCGTTTTGAATATTTGGTCGTTCTTATCTATCGAGCGCATGAAATGGCATTAGGAAAATTCGTTGGAACCGAATATTTCGATAAAATGATGTTACTTACGATCGATTTCTCCCGTTCTCGACATTCTCGATTTTTTCTACGAGTCCATTCGCGTAGCTGGTGTCCGAGATAAAAAAAATATCATGTCCGAAATGCGCGCCGAAGCGAAGAGTCAGATATACATAAGAAATCGCGCGGAAGAGCGGTCGATTCGGCTGACGCAAGTAAAAGGCAAAACTCATATTTTTAGTAATCTCACCGGCTTAATCGGTCTCAACGCATTTGATGAAACTTACCCGTCCGTTAAAATCCGTTATATCCGCAGAAAACAAATAAACCCACAACTGAATTACATAAAAGCAATGACGATAAAATTTCGTCATGGTAGGCATTGCAAAGTCGGCAATCTCTTTGAATCTTTTACCATATTTATTTCGAATATTTTTATTTTGATTGGGATATGTATGCTATCTTCAAGATTGGTTGTAATTTATTCGAGTTTTTTTTATCTTCATGCCAGTCATCGGAGAAAAAACATTCAAGGTAGCCTTAAACGAGACTAAAAGTAATGTCATAGATATTACTGCCCACCAATCCCATCAACACAAGAGTACACTTTAGATGCACGTTGATGAAAACGATTAATCGAAATTAATAGAAACGATAGGTAAGGCTATAAAGCAGGGATGGGCAAGTTTTTTAGTATGACAGTCCGGATTAGCAGTTGCGAGTACTTCGGTGGGCCGCACTACAGCTCACATCGTAAGTTACACGACGGACCAAAGTCCGTCGTGTAACTTACGATGTCATAACCTAACTAGAAAAAGTTTTCAAGCCATGATTTTGAGTAACAAGTATGAGATTATCCGTATTGAATTTCACGGTTCGCTTTCGTAATGGCTTTATGGCCACACAAAATACTCACGGGAGCCGCATGCGACCCGTTTCCCGTAGTCTATCCACTCCTGATATAAATCCACAATCATGGTGCAGAGAAAAACAAACCCATTAAGGTTAAAATGTTGCCTATTACTGCTAAATTTCTGTAAATCTAAATCGGAGCATTCAAGTCTCTAAGATTTGTGCTAGGCATTGTAATCGCATTATTCCGCAGTAACATTCTTTGGTGTAAGAGTACAGTATTAAGAAAATTAGGGATTCGTTTTCAAAGATAAGTACGTGTAATTAACGCAGGCAGCGTGAATGATTAAAGGATACGATAAAGAGTTAATAAACAATTCTGATTAAATCGCTCCCTGGCAGATAAATTCTTCGATTTTCCCGCAAAACGGAAGAGGAAGCATGTCGCGAGTTTACGTTTACATTTTTCAAAACCTGCAGCTCGGCCAAATGGCGTGTGGCGGAGGGTGGCCATCCGACGATTATCAGATCAAAGGAGACATTTATCTGTACCTCGTTTGTAACATCTTGCGAGAAAAGTTGCGTAGAATATCAAGCCGTCGTCGCTCTAATCTCATAGAGCTTCCTGTATTAGTGGGAAAAACTGTCACCGGCAGGACGGGTTCGCGATAAAAATCGCTTACGACACCCACTAGCATTCGGCTTCTTCTGTCATATTGCGTTGATGTAAAAAAAAAAAAATATTGGACGCTCCATGTCTTGATAAACCTCAAGAGTCAGTCATTCTAATCTTTAACTTAAACAGTCTAACGAAGGTCCTGGTTTCGCTACCTATCAATTAACAGCAAGCGCGATAAATGTTAAATAAGGGACGTGCGTGAAAAATAAATTAAATATGAGGTTTTTTTCTTACAAAGTCGAACGAAAGCCCATCGTTCATATTATTTTTTTTGATCCGTTTTAACGAAGAAAATTGCCAAAAACAAACCTTTTGATTGGATATCAAGGCAGCGTATTTGAGAAGCGAAGGGATATTGGGTGCACCAACTGGATAAAGGACAGATCCCCCTCGTCGTCATATATTTCAAAAATTTTAACGACATCTGGTTTCAACAAAGGACTCCTCCGAGCGCTTAAAACTTAACAACCATCTCGCCAGTATCCGTCCGAGCCCGCTGCAGCCCTTCCTTCGATGCATTTTCGGATTCCGAAACGAAACATTCGTCCCTCCCACCCCCAAAAATAAGAAAATGATCCGTTTCCCAGAAACGCAACATCATCGCCAAAATGACTTGAAAAAAAAAGAACGAAACGTGGCTACCGAAACGGGGAATTATCCGAGAGAAGCACAAAAAATAAAAAAGTAGAAACTGGTTGCGCTCGTTTCACCTAGTATGTATGCATAATAGCTCCTCCCCCCTCCCCCTCCCCCGACACCTTAAGAGAGGTTCATCGCACTTCATACGGATAGAGAGTGAAAGAGAGAGAGAGAGTCATTGCCGGTGAGGGAGAAGCGTGATTGGTCGGAGGCTAGCTGCTCGTGTGTGCCAGCGCAGTATACGAGATCGATTGGAGGTTAGTGGAAAATTCCGCTTGCCTTCTCTCTCTCTCTCTCACTCCTTGCTGCTCTCTCGCCCGAGGGAGAGACAGGGAAATAGAGTGTGAGGAAGATGTACGTTCAGAGGGGGGAGTGGGGTGAGGGAAGAAGAGACTCTCACCTCTCCAGACGTGGTTGCAATGGCTCTTACGTCCTCTATCGGATCAGCTGTGTGCAGCAACGAGAGTGAAGGAGGAAAGGGAAGGGGGTTTGAAGATAGGAGTAGGAGGAGATAGGGGACGTAAAGGGTTGTTATAAAGGGGATGGAGTTTACAGAGGGAGGGGTGAAAGGAAAGGGAGAGGAAACGTCGGCCCTTCTCTATGTTCGAGACTAGGAGAAGGGGGGAAAAAGAGGAATGTCGGCAGATGCCATACGTCTAGTACACACACACACACACACACACACACACAGTCTCACACACATGCACATACACAAACATTCGCTATCTCTCTTTCTCTCCACGGCGTCATGTGTTTCCCTTCCCTCAAACCCTCTCCCCCCTCCCCTCCCCCGCCCTTTGCGGAAAGCAAGAGAGTTAGTTCACTTTCGTTTGCATCCGTACGCCAATGGGCATGCACCGCGTTAAGGGAAGGGGTTTTTGTTTTTCGGGGGTGGGGTGGGTTCGTTCGAAATTATCGGATCCGTATTTTGTTTTTTTTTTCAATTCGATTTTTGCGTGCCCCGGAGGCGAATGGAGAAAAAAAAGCGATTGCAGATCACGCGTAGATCTGGCCGTGCGTGGAAATTTAAACGGTTGTCAAGGGGGAAAAATGTTTGGGTGACTCACGAAAGAAATAAAAAAGCACCGCCTGAAAGGCTTGCGTCGATAGTCTGGAAAAAAAACAATGCTCATTGATTCAAAAATTTACATTTACTGCAGAGAGCGTCTCTTCTGAGCAATTTTAAGATCGATAAGTTTAATTCCGGCGTGAAGTATTGACCCAATCTTAGTAGTTCATTGTGGAAATTTTTGACAACATCCAGCGCTAAGGAATTAATAGTAAAGTCCTATGCGGTTTCATTTATTTTGTTTAACAATTCATGGGTCTATATCGATATTACATGATTTTCAATGGTGAAATTTATGAATGTTGTTAAGACGTCCAGGCTATTCTTCTTTCTTTACGAACAAAATATTACGTGTATCAATTTGTTGTGCAATAAAAAAATTGAAATTTTTGAGAATATTAGATTTATTTATCCGTCAAATCGTGCGTTGCGGTGGTTTAATATTTCCCAAATTATTGCTAAATTTTAAATCCTTATGTGATTAAATTCCGTTCGAATTTACTCGATTCTGTTATATTCATTCTTTGATCTTAACTTATAGAGGCAGATGCTCAAGATACTTAGGCTTATACGTTACTTAAGAAAAATATCATTACTCAATGTTATGATAATTTACATTTACATAATGTATAACATTAACGCTTTAATGAAATTAAACAATGTATTTGCGGTTTCCTTACAAGGAAAACATGAGCAAGCGATATTATCTTTATTACGAAATTAAATGCATCATGTTTCTTAAAAATATTTGAGTGGCGGTTAAATATGACTCATTGCTCAAGGTAATCGTTGGCTAAGTATGAAGATTCCTGCATTTATGCTCCTAAATAATACCCCATTGCTCTTTTTAAAAATGCCTAAATTTTCACGGGAAAATTTTCATATATTATCTTCCATTCAAAAGATGGAAGGAAATTTTCACCGTCATTAAGTTGGTTCCAACCACGCCCGCAGATTGTAACCGAGGCGCCGCAGTCTCCTATCTCGCCTTCTCGTGGGATTTCTATATTAAGTAACCGCCCAAGTGGTCTTTTAATCTCTCTCACCACTCCATTATGTCACTGTTTACACGGCAAACGACACGGTTTCCCGCAATTGTCTTCCCCTCGTCCATATATCACCGCGGAGGAGGTTAAAGGAACCGCAATAAGGTGATTCGAAGAGAGCCAATCGCAGGATCCTGCATACACGACGTCGCTTTGTCCCCTTTGGGGTGTGTGCGTGCGCGTGTCCAATTACGAGTCGCGTGAGAAGATTCAAACAGGAGGAGTGTGATCGCAATGCTCTTTAAAGGAGGAGGAGGAGGAGAGGATTATTACGCGGAGGCGAGAGCACGTGTGCGGCTGAGAGGAAGAGAGAGAGGTTGAAGGAGATAGAGGTGTGAGTGAAAGGGGTAATGAGGAAATGAATAAGGAAAATGAAAATAGAGAAGGTGAAGCGAGGGAGAATAAGTGGGAGGGATGAGGAAAGAGAGGGCGTGAGGAGGGGAGAGATAGATAGGGAGGGAGAAAGAACGAAAGGGAGGGAGAGGGACAGTGGAAGAAGATAGAGATGGAGGAGAGAGATAGAAGGCAGAGTGGTGGGGAGGGAGAGGAGAGAGATGAAGAGATGGAAAGGGAGATATTGAGAGAGTGAGTGAGAAGTACAGATGGAGAGAAAGAAATGGATAGATATGAAGTGAAATAAATGGAGAGAGATGGAGAGAAACAAATGAGAGTGAGGGAAAGGGGAGAGATAGAGGAGGAAGATGAAAGTGGGAGACGGCAAGTGAGAGGCAGAGAAAGATAAGTGGAGAGAAAGAGAGGGAGAAATTAGGAGAGGGGAAGAAAGGGAGAGGGAGAGAGTAGTAGCAGAAAAAAAGAAAGGGAGGCATCTAGAGAGGGAGAGTAAGAGATATATAGGGAGATAGAGATGAGGAGAGATGAGTAGAAATACAGGGTGTCCGCAAGAAACCTTCACAATTTTCAGATGTTGCAACTCTTTAAAAAGGAAACAGTAAGATATAATCAATTCTTATTAAATCCTGCAAAAAGAAACTATTAGTTGACCTTACATATGAATAAAACTACCTTTTTATCTTCCCTTATTAAAAAATTATGAGTAATCAAAATTGTAAAGGTTTCTAGTACATTGAGAGAGAGAGAGAAAAGGGGATAGTTAAATAGATGAAAGAATAGGCCAATCGGGGGGAAAAGGAGGGAGAATGGAAGAGGCACCGATAAATATGACGAGAGAAGCGAGTGATAAACAGAAGAAGAGTCAGATAGCGTTGGCGGAATGTTTGAGGGAAGGAACGGACACCTTGGCGACCTCGGTTTATCCTCGCCCTTGAGGGACCTCTGAAGATGGCCGCGGGTGAATACACATACACGAACCCGCGCGCATACACGCTGAACGCTAAACAACAGAGAGAATCCTAAAAGTTGGCTTATTCACGGTCGCGGTAACCTTGAAAGCCAGGAAACCGTGCGTTAGCGATCGGGAGCCAAGGCGTGGTTGGAATAGAGTGATATGTACGGGTTGCGTGTCGTTAGATTTGTATATCCGTCGGTACGGAAAATAATGGAACATTTCGAAAGCCGCTTTAAGGTGAAAATAATGGGTCATGAAAACCACTAAACAAGGGTTTTATGGAAATGTGTGCGTATAGATACCTTTTTCGTTGCCGTTCCGCTAGCCAATTAAGATTATCGAGGATTTATAAACTAATTCACTTCGTTTAAAACAAGTAATCACTGCGAAAGTGTTCCCTCGAAATACTTAAGGGAAGGTTGAGGTAAGAGTAATAATATTCAAGGATGAAGTCCTTGGAGTAATCGGGACTGCAATTTAAAAGGGAAGACGCGATCTCAAAGACAAGATAAGTGAGATAGATTATCGGACTAAGAGTTTCCTTTTCCCAGGATGTTAGGAGAGTGCCACAAAGGCGCGCCTACCGCATTGTTTTTTTTTCTTGGGGTAATTGCATCCCTTCCCATCCACCATCAGGGCTATTTTCAGGTTTTTGTGTTCTCGTAATACTCTTCGGTTAATAATGACGGTAACAACAGTGGAAAATCTGTTTAAGATTGGCATTGATATTATGATTATTACTATTTGTTTTTTTTTATAGAAAATATGAAAATAAATACTTTTCCGTATGAGTTGAAAGACTGTTGAATTCGTTACATATAATCTGAAATGAGGTCGCCGTACGAGCCGTAACTTTGTGTTTACGGTTTGAAGAAATAATCTGAAGTCATCTGCTTTTTTGCAGACGTGAAAAATTATGATATGATCCCTTTGTTTCTCAATCCGGAGTGGAGAAAACGTCATGCGTGAACTCCTTGAATGGTCCAGAAATTGCCATTGAAATTGCCGTGCGTTGCTGTGGTGGCTGACTGTGGGTTTTCGATCAATTTCTGTCTTTGTGTGTGGACTTATCTTTATTTCATTTTTTCAAAAGAGGGATTTCTATCGGAGTAAATTAACGTTCTGACATCATTGCTTGAAAATATATTTTGACTTTTTACCCATCTTCCTTGTAATCTAATTGTCCTTTACATAATTGCGAAAGCTTAGGAAATCATCATCATCATAGGTAGTCTGTCCGTAGACAGGTCCGTGATTATTCTTGGTTAAACCTGGTTCTCCATATACTCCTATTTTCCGCTGTCCTCTTTATATCTTGATAACTCTCTTTCCCTTTCAAATCGTCTATCAGCTGAAACCTTTTCC
Organism: Tanypteryx hageni; assembly: GCA_028673005.1. Lineage (NCBI taxonomy): Eukaryota > Metazoa > Arthropoda > Insecta > Odonata > Petaluridae > Tanypteryx > Tanypteryx hageni. The sequence goes on along the minus strand of CM054118.1, from coordinate 19,126,196 downwards.
TACCTCTTTCCCTTTTTCCATCTAGTTTTCCTTCTAACACGTCTTTAATCATACTCTCTCTCCTCAGGTAATGTCCAACCCAGTTAGCCTTCCTCTTTCTCATAGTCTGTATAATCATTCGCTTCTCTCCTATTCTTCGTAGCACTTCATCGTTTTTCATCCTATCTGTCCATTTTATCTTCAGCATTCTCCTCCAAGTCCACATTTCAAAGCTTTCCAAGTATTTGATGTCATTTTTCCTTAGCGTCCATGTTTCTGCCCCATACAATGCTATACTCCATACGTAGCATTTTATCAACTTCTTGCGGATGTCTTCCCTTATATTCCCTGTAAGTAGTTGTTTCTTTCTCCTGAAAGCCGCTTTTGCTTTTCCTATTCTAGTTTTGATCTCATCCGTACATTTTGCCTCTCGTGTTATGATACTTCCAAGGTATTTATATTCTGAAACTTGTTCTAATGGCTTTCCCCCAATAGTTATGTTCAGATTCTCTTCTTTACCCGATATTCGAATGACCTTGGATTTTTCTGTATTTATTTCCATACCGTATTTTCTACCTGTTATCACTAGTCTATTTATCATTTTTTGTAGCTCCTCTTCCTTTCTTGCTAGAAGTACTTGATCATCTGCGTATTTCACTGTTCTTATAATTCTTCCTCCAATTTTGAAATCCCCTGTGCCTTCTAAAGCTTCTTGCATTAGACTTTCTCCATATATATTGAATAGGGTTGGCGATAGGCAGCAGCCTTGTCTTACTCCTCTACCGATATTTATTCCGCAGGTGTCCACATTCTCAAACCTGACCTTTACAACTTGATTCTCATATAGATTCCTAATCAGTCTCCTGTCTTTCCAGTCTAAACCTATATCCTTTAATATCTTCATCAACTTTACCCAATTTACTCTATGAAAGGCCTTCTGCCAGTCTACGAAACATGCGCAGATATCTTGACTGTATTCTATTGCCCTTTCTGATATGATTCTAACTACTCCTATAGCATCTCTAGTTCCTCGTCCTTTTCTGAAACCGAATTGATCTTCCCCTATGATTTCTTCTGCCTTTTTCTCCAGCCTTTTATTAAGAATCCTCGTGATGATCTTCGATGTGTGTGACAGAAGGCTTATAGTTCTGTAATCTTTACACTGAATTGTCTTTGGCTTCTTCTTTAGAGGGATCATTGTTACTTCTAGGAAATCCTGAGGCCACTCTCCCGTGTCGTAAATCTTATTAATTAATTTCGTGATCGCTTTTAGTCCTTCTGATCCTATGACTTTAAGTATCTCAGCCGGTATTCCATCGCTGCCCGTGGCTTTCCCCTTCTTTAGTTCCACTATAGCCTTTTCTACTTCGCTCTCCATAATACTTGGTCCTAAGTTGTCTTCTTCAATGTTTTCCTCATTTTCCAGTTCTATTTTTGCCGCTCCTGCCTGTTTGCTGTATAATTCCTTAATGTATTCTTCCCATACCTGTGCTACATCCTTTGTTTCTGAGACTATCTTCCCATCCGTATTCATAATTCCTTTGCCACAAATTCCATTAGACTTCTTATCTTCTAATTCCAGTGCCCTAGCGTACATCATATCGTACCGTCCTAACTTCTCCATTTGTTCTATTTCATCACATTTTCCTTTTATCCAGTTTTCTCTAGCTTTATCTGTTACCCTTCTCAACTCATTGTTTATACGCCTATAGTTGGCTCTACCTTCTTCACTGTTAACGTTTTTCCATTTTCGTCTCTCATTCATTTTCTCCAGCATTTCCTTCGTGATCCATGGTTTTCTGATTTTCTTCTCTTGTTTTCCAATCTCTTTATCCAAGGTATCCTTGATACTGGTTTTAATTTCATCCCATTCTATATCAACCGTCTTCGGTTTGTTTTCCAACTTTCTTAGGTTATCTTCCAACTTCATGCTGACTACATCCTGCCTTTCTTTCAGTTTTTCTAGGTCCCAGGTCTGTCTTTCTCTTCTCGTTTTTCTTATTTGTTTGAGCTTTGTACTCACGTCAAGTATTAGAAGGCTGTGATCTGAATCAATGTCTGCTCCTTGCAATGCCTTGGCGTTCTTTATGCTGTTCCTGAATCTTTGTTTTACAAGGATGTAATCTATTTGGCATCTCATTTTATCTCCTGGGCTTTTCCATGTGTATAACCTTCGTTTATGGTTTTTGAACCATGTATTAGTCACTACAAGGTCATTATTGATGCAGAATTCTACGAGTTTCTCCCCTCCTCGATTTCTCTTCCCAAGTCCGTATTGCCCGACAACATTTTCTTCCTGTCCTTCTCCGACTATGCTGTTCCAATCTCCCATCATTATGCAGTTTACCTTTCCTCTTCCGTCTTCTTCGTAAATTTCATTAATTTGCTCATAGATCTCATCTATTTCTTCATCGTCATGAGCTGACGTTGGCATATATACCTGGATTATCAGCATGCCCACTGGGACTGCTTTTAGCTTTATTGCCATCAGTCTATCGTTCGTTGCTATTATCTTTGTCACGCTTTTCATCATATCTTTCCTAAGTACCAGAGCTACTCCCCTTTCCCCACTATTTCCTCCAGAATAAACTACCGTGAATTCTTCCGAGTCGAACTGTCCTTCTCCCTCCCATCTAGTTTCGCTTAGCCCTATAATGTCGACTCTATTTCTTCTCATTTCTTCTTTCAAGTTCTCTAGCTTTCCTGCCTTTCTCATAGTTCTTACGTTCCAAGTCCCTATTCGTAATTTACTTTCGACAAATGTTTTCCTCAAGGCGGTCCCCGCCCGGAGATCCGATTGGGGGACTATTTTACCTCCGCATTGTTTTACCTCGAGAGAACTCATATTGTCCAACCATATAATCTTTACTAGGGATTGTAATGTGGTAGTTTCCCTCTTGCTTTCCACATCGCAGTACTGTAGCCGTTCAAATCGTCCTGATCACGCCTACAGCTGTATTGGATATAGACCCAACCAACATCATTTGTTTTCGGCTCTATACCATACTGACAGTACTGCTGCCTACTGCCAGGCACTGATGATAGTTTTTTTTTGTTTTTAATAAAACCTCCATTCGAGGGGTTTGAACCCCCGAACTTTGCAATAGAAAGCCGACACGCTAACCACTACACCACCAGTGTAGCATAGGAAATATGTAACACTTATTGCCAACACCGATTGCCAAGAAACGATTCACCATATTCGGATCTCGGCTAAGAAATGGAAATTAGTTGAAGATAAATTTGAGTGCAGGATTGTTTTATCACCTTTGAATACTTATATTTTGCAAATGAAAAGTTGTTATTTTTATATCGTTTTACATACGAGTTGTCGGTGCTTACACACTGCAAGCACTTAAAAAAATCACCATACACCAAGATCTAAACTCGTAAATAAACCAACGAGATCTCCAGAGCAAGGTATTTATAATGAATATCATACTAAAAATAATAATAGTATAGAAATAAATGGAGTTTTATTATGTGTTAGGATTAAGACGTCACCATATGTTTATCTAGTTGGTTGGCATTAACGATATTATGTAATATAGTTTCATTGATCCCATTGAAAGCATTAAGTCAATGCTCTTGAAGTATGGAAAATCAATTCCCATTGAAAGGCATTGGAGTCGTTGCTATGGTAGTTTATATTTTTCATTGTTGAAAACCGAAAAAAATTATAATTTAATGATTAAAATCAAATTTTTACTTAAATTCAGCATGGATTTGGATTTTGTCTTAAAAAAAAGAAACTTCATTCTTTCATCTACAGTACGATGCATGCCCCGACTTTGTATGTTAATTGTAAATAATTTAAAAAGCAATTTTATATAATCCTGCACCGTTTTCAATGCTTTTTTTACGGGTGTTTAAAATTGGACTTGAGGATACAAATTTCGGATTTTTCCAGAACTATCTTCATGCCAAATTTTAGCTCTGTAGCACTTCTAGAAGTACCTTAGGTTTTACATGATATATCATATGTATATATATATATATATATATATATATATATATATATATATATATATAACAACTTACGGAAAAGGAAAGGTAAAATAGATATATGGATGTCAACAAGGTGTTGGGATGAGGAAACCCAGTGAGCACTCACCAATCAGACGACTTCAGGTTGGCGAGGCCCCGGGGATGTCGAAGCGACACACGTAAAATAACACAAAAACACAGAAACATCACAAACGTAAAGCTTTCGGAACTACTCCTTCTTCAGCTACAGAGAGAGAACTGATTTCTATAAGAGCCTTGAGTTTGGCGAGCTAATTCATAAAGTATAAAAGAATTTCGTTACGTTGTGTGAATGAAACAAAATTTCGAACTTTTCTAACATTCCCCTCGGTGGACATTGAATTCATACCTTAAAAGAGTAAAAAGTGTAAACGGTTTTACTATCGAATTCATTGTATGTACCTCCGAGAGAGTTAAAAATAGCATTGTCAAAATGTGTATTGCGGTAGTTAGGATTGAATTTACACCCCATCAAAGTGTCATATATTGTAAATTGCGCTTATATAACATAAAGAGTAAGAAATCAAACACAGGTGTGTATGCCCGGCACGCCATAAAATTATTCCTTCCGTCGCTTCAGAGTACAGAGAGAAAAATTTCGTATGCGCTTACGTCCACTCATCTCCTGGCCCCCACCAGCCTTCTCCACGCACACCTTCCTCACCATTTTTGTCCGGAGAACATAATGAGCATAATAAACGTTTGTTTGATCAATGTCTCCCGGCCAAACTATTTACCGACAACTCCGCAACGACCGCGTCCACCGCGGAGAGTAAACACAAGAATTTTTAGGTGTCCAAAATATTACTGGGAGGCGGCTATCTATCTCTTTCTTTCTTTTTTTTTTCTCGATTCCCTCTCTCTCTCCTCGACGCGTCGCACGTAAGCTCTAAAATGAGATGTAAAGCCATGGCAACCAATTATGAATGGCGTGCCAAAGGGTGCGTGTCATTCACATGACCTTAGATTGTCTTCGAGAGATGGGAAGAGAAAAAGGGAGGGTGGGAGAGAGAGAGAGATGAGGTGGGAGGAGGAGGTGACGAGATGGGGAGGGTGGGACGGAAGATCATTCACCCTCGAGTTGCTTAGCCCACAAAAGCGCACGCCCCCGCGTCATTGCTGTTATTACCACTCTGTCCTGCGGTGAATAAGCTTCGGATGGAATTGCCGCAAGGCTAGCGGAGAACTAATTAATAATCCCTTTCGAAATAATTAATCCGTCCCGACTGCATCGAGGAACGAATGACGGTTTAAGGTGTCGCGTCTGACCTCGCTTTGTAAATAACGAGTTGCTGCGAAATGTCGGCGTTAGTCATAAATCTGTTAGAGCGATTAGGATTCTGACCGCAGTTTGTTTTTTAAAAAATTCTCTCATCAAATTTGTTTAGATTAAGGTGTCCGTGATCAGCAAATGACGTAAGAAGTGCATGACACGAAAAGGCACTTTTATGAAAATATTTTCGAAAATTCATATTCGCCTTACTATATGTATCGAAAAGTTGAGCAGAATCAGTTTATGACGCTGTATAGCAATGAACCACTCTACGCTTGGTGTTTCATCAAAGATTTTGTATAGTAATTGTGAATAAATTGCATTTTATCGATGAATTTTACGAAGTATCTCGGTAACAATATATTTTAACAAAAATCTTCGGCTCGACTGGGGGGGAGGGCTTATATATGGGCATCGATTGACTGGCGGTCATGGAGAATCTTAGACTGCGTCGATCCAAATTTTATGAAAATGCTGTAGATTTTGGTGCATTTTCGTAGTGCGACATTGAGGAGTCGTTTTATTTATCGTTATCAGAGGGCGCTGTTTTCGTACGCGGTTTTTTTTTTACTGGAAAAATTTATCCCGCAAAAATATCCAACGAAGTTATCTCAGGAGTAAAAATAATCTTAAGACATGTTAAAAACATAATCGCGGACAAAGCCGTCGTGAAACCAGTATCACTTGCGTAGAATTTTATTAGCGTATACGTGGTGAAGGACTCCAAGAACGCTGCGAACTTTTTTATCTCGGTAAATTTTACTTTCGGGTTTGAATCAGAGTACAAAATAATGTCTCTAACTGAATTTATTACAGAATCATGGATAACGCTTCCTAAAATCTAAAGTTTTGACCATACACGCCATTCACACACGCATGTTATGCGAAATAACTCATCGACATTTTGATATGCAGAAATGTTCGGACATTCAACCCGATCCTATACTTTTTTTGTCTGTCTATCTTTATAAATGCTTACAAAAACTTTCCTTATATTTTAAGAATTCCCCTCCACTGAACATGAAAATGCAGATGTTCTCCCACCGAGGGCGAGAACAGTAAAGGCCTATTCAAATGAACTCGCTTCAGAACAAGAGAAGTTTTCTCATCAAAAAGTCGACCGAAAGTCTTATAAAAAGCTTTCACTTTAAGAATCCGAAGGTTTTCTATCGTTTAACGATGTAATATCCTTTTCCCGTCCATCTTTTCGCGATATTTCTCTCGCTCGTAAAACTTTTATTTCGTGTCTCATTGCTGAAAGTTTCCTATCTGCGGAAACATTTCGGAGTATCCTCGGAACTGCGAATGTTTATTCGTTCTTCGCCCTCGTTCATTTTGTGTTCAATTTCTGGATAATACGATTATAAAGAAGCGACTTCTGACCTTTCGCTCGTTACAATAAAACAAGCATTTTTTTCTTCCTGGATATGTGTTCCTGCGAATAATTCGACGACGTGTTATCGTACGACCGTGGAAATTCTCCTTCATTATTTTTAGCGGAGGGAAATAAAATGATTAATTCATACTTTCGGAAAATTTCCAAACTTAAAGACAACAAATGAGGGAAGAATTGCTGAGAAAATTACATAAGGCGCTTTTTAGACTGGTTTCCAAAGGAAACATAGCCTTATGAAATGGTCCTGTCTGTGCGTGTCCCCTACTAATAACTTTTGAACCAATAGACCGATTTCCATGAAACATGGTATGAGGCTCGTGCTGCCAGAGACCACCTCCGGATTATATTTTATTTGGCCAAAATTGAAGTCCCGGGTTCGATTTCAGGAACGTTTTTTCCCTATTTGTAGGAAGTCTCAAATCCATCGTGCAGAGATATTTTCTTTAATACTAGTACTTTAAAATATCTTAAAATTGTGATATCGGAGCGAGGTTTTTTACTGTTCTAAGGAAAAAGAATGTAGATTCTAATTAGAATTTTAATAATTGATCGTATTTTCTTGAATTTCTACTAAAACATAACGGTTTTGCGTTTTAAATCGCATTTTATCGGATTGTTGCCATGTTGGCGATTATTACCGAACTAGGCTTGAGCATAGACGAGTGAACAAATGGGTTATTTTCTTTTCCACTCAACTACCCTTCAGCAATGGACAGTTGATCCATACATGTGTATTAGCGTATAAACAGTAACATTTATTAAATTCGTTTATTTAAAAAAATACATCCAAAATATAATGTCAGAAAGAGATTTTGACATTGCTTTGAGTATTTTAAACCTGATAATGCTCTATTAATTTGTTTTAAAAAATTTCTCTATCATTGATAAACTATGAAATACAAATGGTATTTATGGTATGAGAATTCCTTGGAATGACTAACACATACCGAAACATTTCCTGTCAATCTAAGTAATCAATTCGGGGCGTCAACTTTGGGAAACCAGCCTGCATTAGTCCTGGTTTGGACTTATTGTTTCCACCAATTGTTGTCTTACCACCGGAGTGAAGAATGCAGACGCCTATATTTGTAGCAGCATGTACGTTTTAGCGATTTTTTTTCGATATACTCCCCAACAGTTGATACAGTTGAACTATCAATTCCGAAATTTCGGCTTCTCCAAGTTTCAGGATTCCAGAGACATCCGTACAGACGGACAGACAAACCGAATACATAAGCGCCTTTTTTAGTAAAAAAGGCGCTATAATAGGATTTTTGATCGAGCGTAAGCAGGGTAAACGTTCTAGGTTTTTTAAACTAGGAAAATTGTTAGGAATTATATGAAACCCTTAAAATTATTCTGCCATTTTTCATTTACTTTTTTCTTTGTTGTAAAACGTATGTTCTATTCATGTCGACGACCATTTTTTCTCTTTCATAACCCTTAACGAAAAATTTATTTACTTCCACCTCATTATTTGCTGTTGACAAAATTGTACAATCAATCCACTTTGCGAGGGAAACCGGATTACGTGTCCTCGTCCCCAGGGAAAGCACTCCATCTCCTTGACAACAGCCAGACAAACGCGGACTCTTTCCCAAAGACCCTTTTCACTTTTATTGAGAGAAGGAATCAGATCCTGCGTGTGTCACACTAATGATAAATGCACCTCCTGAAGCGCACAGAAAGGGAAACATTTGCGAAAGGCATTGGGCGGTTATGTGAAAGATGCGAGATGAATGCAGGAGATGGGAAAGACCGCTCCTGGGGATACGGTCGTTTCCATGGAGACAACGTGGAAAAAAAGGAGAGGAAGGGAGGGATAAAGTAGTGTCGAGGGTGCGTGCGTGTGCTCGCGTGTTTGTTTCTTCTCGTGTTTGGCTGAAGGGATGATGATCTGTCGCGTAGATGCGATGAAGCCAAGGAGATTTTCATTCCCTCCAACGACGGTAACAATTACGGATGTATATCGATAATGAATCTCCGTACCTTTTTCTCAAATATTGATGTTAGCGAAGCGATACGTCGAATCGTTTTATCGATAGCTGTTTTCAAGAATTTTTTTTTACAAGATGCTAATATAAAGTTGACATTCGTTTTCGGACTAGATAAAACATAGGTAATGTAAATAAGTAATAACTTGTTATGTATAAAGTAAACTCAAGAAAGACGTATGAAAATAGGGCTAAAAATGACAGAATTTTCCTCTCTTCTCTTGAAACTTTCAAAAGAATAAAAAGGACGAAATGAGTGGATTCGTATAAAACCACACCCATTTACGACGGAATGAATTTGCCAGGCCATATCTTGCCATCGTAACAGTTATAATACCGCAATTTTTATGTTTGTACATTCTTGGTCGTGCAACTTTTCAGGTCTTACGAATCATTACTTCCGCCCGGGTGGATCCGCTCATATATATTTCAGATGGGGAAGTTTACGCTTTACATGGAAAAGTTTGAACCAACACACTCGCGTCGAGCGATGTATTTAAAAGATCCCGCTATATATATCACATCCTCGCATAAACAAGCTGCTTCAGACTGTCGCCTTAAATCTTAATCATAAACTTCCCGAACCTTGGAAGGGTATATCGAGCACGATTGGATGGGCATCCAACTGATTTGATCGGCGAGGCATTGAAGGCGGGCCAACTTGACGAAGACGATAAGCAGTTCTCACGTGCCGTGGCCGTTGTTGACTTCGGATTGGGTTGGAAGGGCGTGTGCTGTTCTTCGGCTATTACTGCTCATTCGTGAGGAAGGGTTTCCTTCTCGACGTCTGCTATGCCTCGTCCCTTTGTTGACAGACAAACTCCGCTCTTGGTGCGCCTAATGTGCTGTGTGTTCTGCATATTTCGACACATGCGTACGTGTAGGCATTCACACATACAATGGCAAACCTCGCTAAGGCAGCCATTTCAGATTTCGCGAAAAATGGCCGTTTAGAGGGGTGGCCGTTTAGAGGGGAGGCCGCTTTGAGAGGTTTGACTACATATAATTTATTAAATTTATTTGTTAAATAGATCGTCCTATATAAGTAATAATGTCAATATGGTTATGAAGTACATTTACATTTCGTTACCTTTTACTTCGTTTTCGAGAAGGCTCCAAGCATAAGAAAATAATAATTATTCCCCGAAGTGCACCCAGAAAGGAGCCTACATTCCATTAAATTGGTTCCTTAATGTCATGATACGAATTACTGTCATGTTTACCATGAAAATCAAAAGCTTCTCTGCATTGTAACCAGCTATATTTTTAACAAATATAGTCAATGGCTCTTTCTTAAATATACTTAGCATGAAACCAAAAAATTCCGCAGCTGTTAGACGTAGAAGATATTTATCATGTCCGTATATCCGTGTACGAAGTGCGATAAGTTTCCGTCAAGGATGCGCGTGGTTATATTCACACATACATGCATGCGCATATAAGTATTTATGGAGGCGTTCGTGGGCTTAGGAAGAGATCGATAAATGATAGGACTGCTCTTCGCTCTCTCTCCAGGAAAAAAAGAAGCCCACAGGACCAGAACGTTAAGTCGTCCGGGCTGTTTCACTAATGCCTCGAGGAAAACTTTTGGAAAGGTTCTCTTTCCTTCTCTCCATTGTTGGATCTCGGGCCGATGCTACGGAGGAGAAGAATATATATATAGGTATATATATATATGAAAAACCTCTCAAGAGTACTAACCACTTGCCAGATAAGGGAGGAGAAAGAAAAGATTTTTGTAGTAGGTGTATAATACGGTTCCATTTCGGAGTTAAACGACCGCGACCGCTCTCTTCCGCAATATACGCGCGCATGTGTTTACGCGAGAACCTTTTTTGTGTTAACGCTCGGATGAATTCCTTTGTGGAAGGAAGTCGTCGGGTGTTGTCGAACGCACCCCCGATTCCGGGACGACCGCTCCGGGTATGATCTAAGGGAGACGTCAGGAGATAAAAACGTCGAGGAGAGTTTTTTTGACGTGTTCCTCACGTTGCCAGGTTTGTAATCGCCATTTGTTGAATTTTGTCGGAGCGGAAAAGCTTCCGTCGGACATCTCGATCGAAGTATCGGTGTGCGTCTGTACCGAGGGAAAGTTTTCTCCGAAAAATATCGCATGTTTTCCGTTCGTTTCCGCGCCGTCTGCTTTGGAGCTATGGGCTATTGATTGTTTCATTAAATGCTTTCAAATTAAAAAAAATGATTTATGAATAAAATCTCGTGTCTTTTATGTAATTATTTTATATCAAAGTATTGAGGCTTTCGGCATTATATGTTTACCTTAACGATTTTTATATGCTAATAATGTAGGTGAGGATTGAAAGAATAAATAAACTGTGAAAGTTACTTACGTCATCAGTTTGATACAACCACATAAACCGAGCTTGCATATCCAGGTTCAAAAATATTTTCGTTTGTTTAGTATCGTAACCAAGATTATTTCGCCGATTGAAGAAACCATATACGATATCTTACATACGGATTTGTAATAAAGTATTTTGCCAACTAATAACTTCAAATTGCGTTGCATGGAATGGTTTTAGAAAACTCTAAAAGACAAAATTGAATTTTAAAATCTGATCGTTAAAAAAGTATAATATAATGAACGAAGATTTATTTTAATTCTCTACAAGCAAAGCGTTTTTAAATTGGATTTCAATACAAATCGTCAAATACGAGCGAAGCGAATTCAAGGAGAAAATCGTCTTAAACAGACTGAAGATACGCAATTGTTAATTTACTCCACGTAACCGCTAACATCAAGAGAACTCCCTAAGGTCACGTCGAAGCTGTAATTATCTGTGCTAGCCGTTCACGGGGATACGTATAAAGAGGCCGCTTAATGCATGCGTAATCTTGAGAGTGATCTGATGCGTGTATGATATTTTGAGAAGAATAGAAAGAACTCAAAAACGTGAGAAAATCTTTTATTCTCTAAGAAAGGTGAAGGGAGAAAGAGAGCGGGATATATAGGGAAATGCAACTTTGTCTTTCTTTACTCAGAGAGTTTTTCTAGGTCTTTTGAGGACAGAGCACAAAATGGACGCATTCCACAAGGGAGGTCGTGTCTGTCATCTCGTAGACCGCGTGACTTATTTTCATGACATTCGGTATAGAAGATTTACGTTATCGGTCGGGTTTCATTTTGATCCACACTGACCAATTAGATGGCTTAAATGAACGGTTACCTGAACATATCTCGGTTATCAATACACGCAAATTAATTAGTGGTTGCTAAGGAGACATTTCTAGTCGATCGCAAATTATAACAGTTACATTTGAACCGGATTTAGAGGGTGACTGGACGTTCTGAAGTAACTAAGAAATTCCTCATATTAGTAAGCTTGGTAGAATTCGACATTTATTTTCTTTTAAATCGACGATTATATCGGTCTATTTTCCCGAGAGATTTTCGACGAATGTCGACGCTTAAAATTACTACTTGGTATAATTCGATTATTTTTTTGAAAATCGACGTTTATTGTCCCAAGATATTTTGGACGAATTTCGACGCTTAAAATTACTACTTACATATATGGCTGGCAGTTTTCGGCCTTTCAATCCGATGATTTAAATTTTACTTTTTATTTCGAAATTCTTAAATTTTTAAATGTTAATATTAAAGAAAACAATCAATAACGAACTTATTAAAATATTATTTTATCTTTTACTCACAGTAAAGAAAGTATACAAAGTAAGAAGTATATTTATTATCCTAAATCCTGATTAAAATGTGTTTCTGCAATCGGCAAAATATTTTACAACAAATAGCAATTAAACATTAATCGTTAATCCCTCTTCAATTTTAAGTAAAGATTGCTAATTTATGTGCTCCTTTTTTAAACCATTATATATAAATTGAAATATACTAACCTGTAGCAAAGGATGAAGGAACCAAAAGCAAGAGGGCGAAACGATCTTTCCTGGACAACTTTTAGAGAAAGTGCCAAAAGAGTGAGTTCAGTGCATAAGGAGAAGGGGTTAAAGTGCATACAACAACGTCCATCTATCGTAAAAACCCTAGCAAACAATCGAGAAACATTTATTCCAGGAATACACTCCACGGGGTAGATGTGTGGAAGGGGTAGCAAAACGGTAAGCTGGCTGTCTTCAAACGATCACCGAAATTCCTTTCTTCCGAACCTCGTTTATTCTGGGTCGAGGAACTCTCACAGGACATATCCATGACCTTATTTGTATAGAGAGGCTCGTGGAATCATCATCATTATAGGTAGTCTGTCCGTAGACAGGTCCGTGATTATTCTTGGTTAAACCTGGTTCTCCATATACTCCTATTTTCCGCTGTCCTCTTTATATCTTGATAACTCTCTTTCCCTTTCAAATCGTCTATCAGCTGAAACCTTTTCCTACCTCTTTCCCTTTTCTCATCTAGTTTTCCTTCTAACACGTCTTTAATCATACTCTCTCTCCTCAGGTAATGTCCAACCCAGTTAGCCTTCCTCTTTCTGATAGTCTGTATAATCATTCGCTTCTCTCCTATTCTTCGTAGCACTTCATCGTTTTTCATCCTATCTGTCCATTTTATCTTCAGCATTCTCCTCCAAGTCCACATTTCAAAGCTTTCCAAGTATTTGATGTCGTGGAATATCCCACCATTATATCGGCAAATATAATCTGAAAAACCTCGAAAGGGCTAAGAAACATGTGTTCTCAAAACTACCCTAGTGCCTTGCGGTTACCTGATTATTCAGAGTGGAAGCGTTAACTTTTCAAAAAGACGCATATTTGAATATAAGAAAATACCCTTATTTCAGTCCCGCTGTTAATGCAAGCTCAGAAATGAAACGAAATCGTTGGTAGGAAATGATAATGCGAAAAAAGTAAACTGAAACGACTTTAATATTATAATTCAGAATAAAATAGGTTTTTATACGTATACTTTTCCATTTTGTTGGTAAATCGACGTTTATCGATGTTTTTCGATTTTAATCGAATCCTACCAAGCCTACTTATAAGGTATTTTAAATATTTCCTTTTTTATGAAAAAAATTTGCAGCCGCTTTGTAAATTTATTTATTTATCGTTCGGACCGTATACAGCGATCTAATTACAAATGCAATGAGTATGCTGCGTGAATCTCAATATTTCATCCACTAATAACTTTTTTCTGCATAGACATCGTCTTTGTTCCGTTGAATACAGATTTTTTTGCGTAAATAAATTTGCCGAGTGTTCAAAAGATATTTTTTTAAAGTTCACCTTTCGGATCATCCCAATTCTCCCGCCATCCGTACTTGACACGATCATAATTAAGGGGGATAATAATCGGTTTTGCAGCCTTAGAAAAATCGTCGATACAGCATCAGATTCCGTTATTGTAATTATGAAACCAATGATTTGTGTGAATCCTATATCTAATCGCCGAAAACAGATTCTGAAACTTTGTACTCTTGACGGTACTCTTAAGAGTACATCGTTCCACTCTCGTTAAGGTTCATGTACTGTACACACACACACCTTCATCCTGTTAACGTGAATCATCTCTCCTCGTGACTAACCTACTCCAACAATTCTCCATCTCTTCCCCCTTATAAGGAGAAAGCGTGCGCAAAAAAACTAAAAACCCTTATCATTCAACGTATTCGTTTTTTTAATTTTTCGGTAGACGCAGCGATAACCAAAGCCATTTCCCAACTCTGGTTGCGCAATTTCCGACTCCGAAGTCTCATCATTCCTTGTTTTTTAGAATGGCTGAGAGGAGGAGAGATAGCGAAGTTATAGACCGGCGTCTGCGTCGATTATCGATTATAACGATCCGGCTTCGATGAAGAAGGCGACGAGAACTTCACTTCCACGGCCTTAGTCGGACGGATGAGATTTCTCCTGCGCGTTGATGAGGGGAAGTCTGAAGCAATTATCGTTTTTCCCCGTAACTGTGTCAATGAGGGGAGGGAAAGGGTTCGAAAATGACCGTTGAAATTGCTCGAGTGGATGGGAATATTTCAATCCTGTTCGCAACGACTGGTTAACGCTTATTTTTTTAATCCGTTTTTAAATGTTCTCCGAGATGCATCAGGTTTTGATTCGAACCTTTTGTTTTTTTTCTGCTTTTGAAAGTTGGCCGTATCGTCTCCTGGGAAACTCGCGGAGATTGTTGGTCATTAATCTAAAGTACGGTTGCTTTCTCTGTGCTTCAAATTTAATGCAGCGCGAGAGTTAGGTGCGGGTGGCAATCGGTGGCGGATCCTGGGTTGGGGGGAGGGAGGCGATGGATCTCACCTTCACTCACCGTTGGATGCATTCTTAAACCCATTTTCCGCGCAACATTCCTTGATTATGCGTTGCAGATTAGGTCCATAGGGAAAGAAAGGCTCTGACAGGGTTGGGGATTTTCAGGATTGGCGGGTTCAAGAAAGGGAGGGGCGATTGGTGCGATCGATAAGAGGTTACAGAGCTATTAGAGGTCACATCAGAACATTAAATTCTGCAAGTAAAATTGTGTAGTGATTCTGATGTATGGTGAATTGCAGGATATCATGCAGATGTAGAAGTACTGGTTCCGCCCTTGGTGGCAGTACTTGTGATGATATTAAAGGATAAATCTTTTACGGCGAATATCTCTCGGTGCGATTTTACATCGCCTAGAGCCAGTGGTTCCCAACCTGGGTGCCGCGGCACTTTGAGGCGCCGCAGCTGATTTTTAGGGGTTCCGCGATAAAATTAGGTTTGCTAATAAAGCATCGATTTGGATGTGTTTACTGGTAACTAGGGCATTAATTTTATCTCTACTAAATTTATTATGATGTGTTGAATATGTTGAAAACGTTGTAATACTCGTTTGTGAACATATAAAAAACTTGTTTGAAGGCTTCGAAATTCCGTATATCTTTGAAAGGGTGCCGCGCCTACAAAAGGTTGAAAACAACTGGCCTAGACCTTGAAGGAACTTGTATAGCTTATAGATTTAAATGTTATTAGACCGACAAATACGCGATAATAACCTCAGATTCTTTATTAATGACTGATTAATGTATTATAACGTTATAGTGGAACAAATAAATTATTTAAGACGATTTTTTTAATTGAGCAAATTCTTAATTAAAAAAAAATAATTACTTAGAGGCAAAATCGAATTACTTTTTACTGTCGTGTTGGCCTGTTTCAATACAAATTATATGCATTTCGGAGATTTAAGGGTTTGTTAGCGGAATTTAAGTTTAATTAATGCCAGTAAAACTTCAACTATCAACCTAATAATATATATTAATTATTGATAATGTATAATCGTTCGCTCTCCCATTGCAAACAAAAAGTATGTTATCTCTTGATTTAATAGTTTGTCTCTCCATATGTATTTCATGGTATAGATCTAGGTATAGTAGATGTGTTGAACGAAGTAAGAAAAGCCACATATCGCGGATGAAATCAGGAGAATTTATCGTTCCTATTACAGGTTTCCCTCTTTTTATGCGGATTCGCTTTATGCGGATTCGCTATTATACAGCAAACTTATTTCTACGGGAATTTGTTTTTATGCGTCTTCGATTCGCTCTTATGCGGTTACGCGGTCAGTGCAATACAAATGGAAGAAAGTTATCCACTACACACAAGGCGACTATTCAGTCTCTCATTGTCTCTTATGCTTTGCGTATTAGTACTACAGTAAAAGTGGAGTGGAGTGGATATTGTAGATTGGAGATGAGACGGAGATTTCGTGTGATACTGTTTGAGCACACTTGAGAAATTTTGTCTTCTTGCCCGCGGTACTTGGGTTGGGCCAAGACAACCCTCCAGCGCTTTAAACCTCCACTATTATTTCACCCACTACTTGTGCTCGTCTGCTTCCTTATATTGGCGATTATAATTTAGTGTTAATTGTTTTAAGTTTGTATTTAGCGCATAAGAAGTCATTATGGAGCGAAAGAAGAGCGTCTTGGAGGGGAGTTAGGATTGCTTGTGGAACGTATCCCTATCTTTTACATGTAAATATGGGTTCTGTTTATGTGAATTCGCTTTATGCGTCACTTTTCTGGAACGCAACCCCCGCATAAAGAGAGGGAAACCATAATTTCATGGATAAAAATGAAGCATTTCGAGACCTTGGTTTAACCACATATTATAGATTTAAATCGAATCGCTAACTATAAGCATAAAACGCGAACTTGGAAAAAAAACTTTCCACGAAAAGAAGCAACAAATTCACATCGACAGATAAGCTGAAGCCACAAAAGGAAATATCCAGTTTCTTGGTTTACAAAACTAAAAAAGTCGAAACAGGAAAAAATTTCAAAACGCCACGGTATTATCTAATATCCATCCCACTATCTGGAGCCATCTAGTTCGACATGGAACAGCGACGTAGGTTTTTTCGAACGAGGAAGAAGGCCCCCAATGGATTGAATTTCAACGCTTGCTCAGGAGACGCATCAATCTTTTTTAGAAAAATCGAATTCCGATTCTCATTCGTCCCCGTAACACCGATGACAAGATGACAAAAAAATAAAAAAACGGCGCCATCTCCTGGGAATATCATTTCCACACTCACATGCAGGCACACAGTCACATGCATACCTGTATATACATCTACACACACATACATCATTATATATAGACGTTCCTTACAGAGGAAGAGGAGGAGGATATTACATATGATATATAGGAAACTAATGTTTAGGCACTTTCAGTTGAGCTGGAGATTCGAAATTTTTTTCTTATGTGGGATTTTGTGCAAAACCGACTAGAAAAAACGAAAAACTTGAAAAAGTGCAACAATGCGGACGCTAAAAATTCGCAGTTGTTTAAACAAATTTTCAAGATTTATGTATTTTCGAATGTGCTAAGGAGCTGAAATTTTTTTGGAGGTAGAATTTGTAATAAAACAAAATAGGGATTATACAAATTTTGATATTTTAATCTGTTTGGCAGTTAAAAATTCTTAAATTTTAAACAAATAGGTAAAGGTTTAGACACTACGCGACGATTTAGGGAGCTGAAATTTTTAAATTTATTTAGAGTTTAGTCTATATAAACGAATAAACATTTCAATGTATCCATGGAATTGTTATTGTGCCCGTTAAAAATTATTTAAATTTAAACAATTAAATAAATGTTGTTTCACTTCTAATTGTGCTATAAATATAAAATTTGGCAAAATGTGTGGCATTATTAACCCAGTGTGGGAAAAGTATAATATTCCTAAAATTGCAAAAATTAGTGATTGTTTTACTCCATTATTGTTCCATAATGAAAAAACGAAAACCGGTCCAGAGGAGAAATCTTTAGAATCAAAGAAATATTTCTCATGATGAAGTATCTCTCTGAAAAATTAATGTTTTTCCAAGGTGAGATGAAATGCTTGCAGTATGCAAGCACCTTCTACTAGTATATATATATATATATATATATATATATATATATATATATATATATATATATATATACACACACACATACATATGTATAAGTACTTGGAAAGCTTAGAAACGTGGACTTGGAGGAGAATGCTGAAGATAAAATGGACAGATAGGATGAAAAACGATGAAGTGCTACGAAGAGTAGGAGAGAAGCGAATGATTTTACAGTCTATCAGAAAGAGGAAGGCAAACCGGGTTGGACATTACCGGAGAAGAGAGTATGATTAAAGACGTGTTAGAAGGAAAACTAGACGGAAAAAGGGAAAGAGGTAGGAAAAGGTTTCAGCTGATAGACGATTTGAAAGGGAAAGAGAGTTATCAAGATATAAAGAGGACAGCGGAAAATAGGAGTATATGGATAACCAGGTTTAACCATGAATAATCACGGACCTGTCTACGGACAGACTACCTGTGATGATGTGATATATATATATATATATAAACACACGCACACTCACATACTTATACATGCGCGCATGCACACACACTGACATATATACATACATGCACACATATATCCTCTCATGCTTCCATCTTCCTCACACGTAATATACATTATTCAAGAAAGGAAACGACCCCTTTTTCTATCAATCTCTCTCGCCTATTTCTTTTTCGGGGGAAATTCAATGCATGGGACCAGAAGCGACGTCTGGCCGGAAATGGGAGGTGTGCGAAGAGAGAGTGGGTGGAGGGAGTAAACTGAGGGAGAGAGAGAAGGGAGGAAATGGAGGGAGGGAGAGGAGGAGGGAGGTGGCAAGGGAGGGAAAGGAGAGAAATAGGAGCATTAGTGCACCGATGTGAAACTGTGGAAAGGGGAAGGAGAGAGAGAGGGTTGTGTGGCGTGGGAGGGGAGAGGGTTGAACTAGGAAATGTAGAAGACGCAGGGTTTTGGAGGCGGGGGAATTGCCTGCGGAAACATTAGAGGGATGGAAGGGGGAGAAGCGGCTGCGATGGGAAAGAGAGGGTTTTTGGGGGAGGGGATGGAAATGGGAGGAGTTGGAAAAGGGAGGATATTAGAGGGAGGGAAAGAGAGAGAAAGGGGAGGAATTGAGAATTAGGGTTGAGGTGCTATAGAGGAGGGAAGGGGTGGTATTTTGTCGGATTGGTAGACTTTGGTGATGAAAGGCCGGGATGAAAGAGGTGAATGGAGCGGAGAAAGTTTTTCGGATGCATATTTGCTCGAGAATAGGAGGGCAATTACAGGACTTGATTGCAGGAATAGAGTAAAAATGTTAATAGGGGATTGTATGCAATTTTTGACGCGGCCGTCCTGTAATTAGTTCTCCTTTATGTTAAGTTTATTCTAAACGCCGCTGTTAATAGTTTTCCTCACAATAGAACTAATCCGTAAGTTCATAATGGATGATTTTAGTTACTCCGGGAATTATAGACTGAAATGCTTCATGCCGTACAACTTAGCTTTGTGCCAATTTTACTTTTTAACTCTCCCTTCGATCACGTTGATGATTCATCGCGTTGTTACACGCACATCATTTCATCAGCAGAATTGGTCGATAAAGAATTATTGATCTCGTTCTATGAATTGGTGAGTACCACTGATGACGGTTGCATTGTAGCCGAAATGCTTATATAGTCTTCTTAACTTCTTCATGGCTATTGCAGGATCCTGTCGTGTCAAGCAGAGATGTAGTTGCCCGATTTCTCATAAATATTGAATATTCTAAAATGTTCTGTATAAAATACTATTCAGTTATTGTCCTATGGAGTAATAACTCTCTTTACATCGTTTCCTACCTCCGTAGTGCGTGATTTTAAAAGGTTATTTTCTTCTTTTAGATAAGCATGATGTTGTACACGAAATATTGATGTGCGACTTTAATTTTTTAAGATTACTTTACGTTGTTCGTGAAACTGCTTAAGCTTCTAAAGATAAATTATAAATAACTCGCACAGTTCGAAAGAAAACATTCGTAGAGTAGATTCAGTACGGTATTAAACGAACTCCTGTGATCAGTTCGGAAGATATAACGCCCAAAGTTGTAGGATAAAAACCATTTGTCAGAGTCAAGACGCGGAATCAAGGGGTTACAGCGGAAGATAGTATTGTGTACGCGACAAAAAAGAATGGTATGAATACATAGAGAACGCGAGGAGAAATTTATGTGGAGACGGAGAGAGAGAGAGAGAGGTTCGTGATGTAGAATCGAGACAAGGAGTTAATTTGTAGCGCGGGACACGAGTTGGGAGTTGGTGGAGAAATTAACTTGTAAGACCCCGGGATAGAAGTTAGGTAAGAAATTAATGCCCGAGATCTTAGTCGAGGAATTAATTTGCCAGAGGTGACACGGAAGTTGGGAGTATATGTCCCGAAAAGAGGAGGAGGGGATGGAGTTTTGGAGGAAATTTGGTAGCCGGGGAGGGAACGAGTGATGAAGGGGAGGAAGAGAGGATTGAGGGGGTGCGTTTCGGGTTGTGCGTGGAGATAGGAGGGTTGGAATTGAGGAACAAGGGTTGCTTTGGAAAAAAAGGGGTTGAAGAGACGTTGGATAAAGAACGATGTGGCAGGTGTCGGGAGGGGGAGGGCGAAGGAGGGTTTTTAACCATTCCTCTCTCTCTCTCTGCTTCCTCCCCTTCCCTTAACCTCTCCCTCACTCAAATAGATTACGTTTTTGGGGTGGGAGATGGGATAAGAGATCAGGATTCCGAACCCTTCACTCACGAATGTCCCGGAACTCTGGTTCCTGGTTTTATTACAGCTTTGCCCTAAGGTACCGAATTTTTTTAGGGAGAGTTCGTGAGGGATAGATGATATGTGCGCCGACGTTACATTTATAACGGAATGCTAGGAAAAAGGCGTTGGTAATTCGTACATGCGTATTACAGTCATTACTTAAAAAGGTAGAATATCAGTATGTGATACTAATGCAAAAAATTCCAGGAACAGTTTTATAGTAGCGTAGTTAGTACTCGTTCTTGAATTCTAGTTTGATAGAATTTTCCGACAAAAAGTTTGTAAATTTACTCTATGAATGTAAACAATCTACAAAAACTAGTATTTTTTACGGTACTGTGATAAAAAATCAAGGTTAGTTTTTTTACATTCTGCTATACGTAAATTCAAATAGAAACTGTATAATTACATGAAATTTCCAAAAAATACTGATGCACATAGTTTTATAAATTATTCGATTTTGGAACAATTATTTACTATACCTGAGTCATGTAGGTTATTAATGAACAGAAGTAATTTTCAAGTATTATTTGGTTCTTTTGCGTCGGTTGACTGATATTATTGATTGATATACCACCGACAGATCTTATTCGTTTTTAGTGGACTCATTTCGCAATAATCCGAATGGTTACGGCTTAATCGAATGATACTCAAGTAAGCGAATCCTTAACGTCAGAAAACCAAACGTATTATAGGTACAATTGATCTTCTTTTAAATTCGATCTTACTTGCACCTTTTCGCTATTAGGTCTTAGGTTGGACATTGCTCGCGTAGAATAAGTCACCGAGCATGACGCTCGTCTCAAAATTAAAACTGCATAAAGGAAAGTGGCTCATCTTTGCGGTAACGCTTTTCCGAAATCGTCAAGGACATACGAAAATAGCTTATCGTGTTTTTTCGCGTCTTTGGCCGTGACACACGTTCTCACTTCCTGTTAGCCGACATAACGCGAGGTTCCGGGGTGATTATGTCAGTCTCGAAAAAACAGCGAAGCTTTCATATCAGCGCAGGCGAAGACAGCAATTAGGGCACAACTTGAAATCGTGACGTTTTGGAGATTTTTGAAAAAAAAAAACTGGTTCCAAATAGGAATTTAGATTCGATTTCGGAGCATTGTAAAGTACGCCCTGGGAATGTAAAACGTTCATCTCACCACTCTTGCGGTGCAAACTGATGGTCTTCGGTAATTGTTGCCGATTAATAGGGATAGTATTTCGTTTCGTGCTACTAAAAATCACCCTTTAACATCTTCTGTCCAAATTTTAAATAATGACCCTTAGTTTAATTTGAGCACGCGACTTTCCCCAGTAGAAGTTGTATAGTACATACATCATAAATATTTGTCACGCAAATTAAATGTTTTTAAATTGAAATAAAAATATTTGCATAACTTTCGTAAACTAATGGGAAATTTCCTTGAAGGAATAATGCCATTTCGCCCGTCAAACAAGACATTATGAGGTGGATTAATTTTAGCTATACTCCCAGCCTCATTCTGTTGATCCTTAAACTAAGATAGCGTATAAGGCCTTGGATTCGATTCAGAGAGTGGAAAATGGGATAGAGGCATATCCTGTTTTCCGCCATCGTGGCTTAATAAAAATGAGGGAAAAAATATTTGTAGCCCTTGTTCGAGACGGACATGACTTAGAGAGGGAGAGAGAGCTCTGTTGCTAGGGCGGTACCTTTCCTAATGCCGGCACGGAATAATCGGTTGCTTTTGGTCATGGTCTCCGAAGCTCTTTAGTTCCATCCGCTCTGCGCCATGGTGGAGATGGGTATCTCCACCCCCGGCCACCAACACTTTCCCGCCCCGCACTCTAACCCCCTTCCCCCGGAAAGAAGAAAGAGTTCAGGGCAGCGTTTCCCAAGCTGGGTGCCGCAGTTTGGTTTTTAGGGGTGCCGCGAAAAAACTTGGTTGAATAAATAAATCCAACGATTTGGGAATTTTGGTAGGCCATTATGTTAATAAATTTTGCTCTAATGAATTGATTATGGTGTAGTAACAACAAATGAATACGTACTAAAGCTGCGA
Organism: Tanypteryx hageni; assembly: GCA_028673005.1. Classification (NCBI taxonomy): domain Eukaryota; kingdom Metazoa; phylum Arthropoda; class Insecta; order Odonata; family Petaluridae; genus Tanypteryx; species Tanypteryx hageni. Next base: position 19,103,429 of record CM054118.1, on the reverse strand, counting down.
TACCCGTTTGCTTACAGATAAAAACTTGATTCAAGGCGGGGATGCCGCGCCTATTGAAAAAGTTTGGGAACCACTGGTTTAGAGTGAGGGATTACACGAACACCCACTTATATTCTTCCTGTATCCCAGGGATCGCCAACTATTCTACGCTGGCGGGCTACTTTTGGTAACGACGAAAGGAAAGCGGGCGCCTAAGAAAAATTAAGGCAGGTCTCGACATATTCGCCACAAAACTTAGTTTCTAGATCCGATGTCATATAGTTTGGAAATATTACTCTGTACCTGGGGAGGCATACAATTTAGGAATCTTTAAAATGACGAAACAACGAACCTAAAATTTATATAAATGATTAAAAAATAAAGCAGGATAAAATAGAAGGCGCCACGACAAAATTTCTAGTGGCCATGGCGATATTTGTATACATGTGTAGTGTGGCACTTGGCATGGTATTTATTTAATCTGAATGTCGCAACCTGGAGTAATATAGCAATAATTAGAGTTTAATAACGCATATAATATATATTCTGAAAATTCTCAAATTGGACCTCTTAAGACTTTGAAGGTACCATATGAATAGACATACACGTTTTTTGGTGATACAACTATACTTCACCATGGCAGCCGAAAGCACCTTGGCGACCGCTGTTGTATCATGAAAGTTTCATAATCACTAGCGTAATGGCCGCGTAAAATACTTCCTCTAATAAGTCTGGGAAATTTTTGTATTTGTTTCTTTTGTTCACAGCAACTTTAATTCGCGTTTATTTTTAAACGAGCCAAATTTCAGCTAGGTGTCGGTGATCTTATGTGGATTTATCATCGATATAAATTATTTGCTAGGCAAAAGTGAAAGCTTATCCTAAAAGGAGAATATGTAAATTCACCAACCGTACTGATATGTTCTGTGACCAGGGCCGGCCCGAGGTACGGGTGAGCTGGACAGCTGCCCGGGGCGCTAAGACTTGGGGGCGATGTCCAGACCATCTATCTACGTTAAGGCGGCCAACTTTTTAGGAGTCTAAGGAGGGACACATTACAGTGGCGTATTTATGGTGCATTTATTGATGGGTCAACCTCGGATAGATAGATGTAATAGGTATCAGATATCTTGGTGAGATAGGCGAGGGTGTCCCGCGGCTGTTTCGATGACAATTTGGGATTTTAATCATGATTTTCAAAAAGCGGGACATTCAACAATGCGGTACGAGTGATGAAAAGGAGGGACTATCACTCCAAATTTGGGACGGTAGGTCACATTATCTACGTATTACTTGCGACTGAATACGAATTTATATCGCGGAAAATGCTGAAATCTTGGTGGCATTTATTTTATTTTTTCATTATCAATGATTTCTGCAGAGCGATGAATAGGTTAACATTTATTTTGAAAATATCTAAACAAACATTTACGTAGGGGGGCGCTGTAGTGCTACCTCGCCCGGGGCGTCAAAATACCTCGTCTGTGACTTGCTGATTTTGACATTTTTGTACCGATTAACTCTTTGTATCTTTTCGTGATCATTGCAATTTATTATTTCACTTAACTGTGTTTAGAAATATCAATCTCTGCCACGCGGATTTTAGCCTACTTTCCAGAATGGAAATAGGCTTATAGTTTTGTCGTTGTGTCTGTCTGTCTGTCCTTCCTTCCTACATGAGTCGAGCTCCCGAGGAGAGTTTTTGTTGCGAAGATTGAAGTCCCGGGTTCGATTCCAGAAACTATCCTTCCCATTGGATTTACATGGGAAATCTGAAATCCATCGTGCAGAGTAATTTTCCCTTGCACATTAAAATATCTTAGAATTGTAATATCGGAGCGAGATTTCTACTATTCTCTGAGGAAAGGAATGAAAGTTTTAAATTTTATTATAGAAATTTGCTCATCGATTGTATTTTGCGTAAATACTGGCGTTTTTTGCAGTTTTTGTCACTCATTACTACAGTGTGGCCATTGCAACGACTATTGCTGGACTCGGATTCGGTATAGCCTAGTACAGTGGTCGGCAACCTATGACCCGCGGGTCAGAAGGTGACCCACCAACATGATTTAGGTGACCCGCAGTCGATCATCCCCCCGCAGGTTCAGACTATCGACAGCCTTAACACCAAACACTGTAGGTTTGGAGCGCATGCGTGTAACATCTGAGCTGATGCATGCGCAACCACTTTGCTTGCGTCGGCCGCTACTAGCCTAAAAATAAAGGATTGCCATAGCAACAACTATTGTTGGACTCAGATTCGGTATATTCTAATGCGTGCACGCGTTATTTTTGCCGCACAAATACGCGTGATCAATTTAACATTCCGTTCGAATGTATGTGTAGTATTTTATAACGCTAAATTATGAAATTTGGGAACACAAAGAGCTACATGTCCGCGATGACTTTAAAGCTATTAAAGCCAATACATATAATTATTAAATAAATGATAAAATGTAAAGTAGGCTCATAAGTTCTCTCTGGATCATCTTTTTAGTACCTTCGTATCTATTTTAATATAAATCGACTGAATGAACTTCAATCATAGAATCATATTATATACAAAAATAATTTAGAGTATGAGGCGGTGACCGGTCAAGTACGTATCTATAACTCAAAAACTACATAACGTAGAGACAAGTGGAATGTATCATTACCGCAATAACGAGTATAGGGTAATAAGCTTGTTTTTAAATCGATTCATTCGACCTATTTATTTAAAATATTTTCTGATTTCATTTTCCACATTTATAAACATGGAGATGAGTGTAGACTATTTTTCATTTGTACATTAAAATTACTAAAAATCATTGTACAAGATCAGCACTTGAACTCGAGGACGGAGATAATTATGAAGTTTCATTTTCCTGCAGTGAAATTTCAAATACAAATCGAATTTTTCCAAAATTGAGCTTTAAGCTAAAAATCTCGAGGTTTTTTTATTGAAAAACTTTTCCTTTTCATGGCGACCGATATTGTTGCCAAACTCAATGTCGTAAGAGGGAGAGAGAGGGAGGGAAAATGGGGGAAGGAAGAGAGAGAGGGAGAGAGAATGGAGGAAGAGAGAGAGGAAAGAAGAGAGAAGGAGGGAGAGAGAGAGAGGGAGGGGGAATGGGGGAAGGGATTTGATTTGTTTATTCCGCTCTGGGACATGTCCCCTAAAGGCGCTTAGAATACAACAATGAGAGAATAGTCTCATTACTTGTCATACAGTCATACATTTTGACAAAAATATATATATTGAGAGAGAGAGAGAATGGGAGGAAGAGAAAGGGAGAGAGCATTGTAGGAAGGGAGAGAGGGAAAAATAAGGAGAGGTGGAAAATGTATTTATCTTTGTAAGGCATTGTAACTAAATGGTTTGTCGCACTATCGACGTTTGACTATTCTTTTTATCTTTGCTCTTCTTTTGTTATTGCTTTATCATTTTTGTTCTTTTCGAGGTTCTTTCTTTGTTCATATTTGTCCGTTTCTCGTTTTGCCACTCTCTCCCGACGTTTGATTCTTCTTTTCTGTTCGTTCTTCGTTTACTATAACATTTTTTGGCGTTTCTCAGAATTTCCCGCGGCCTCTCTACTAGCATTCGTAAAAAAGACGCATATGTCTAATATTTTTGTAGTACCTATATGCTGATTTTTTCATTTACCTTGACATTCATTTTTAAATATGCTGGGTTTTATGGAAAAATGTGCCATTCATGGTGGGAATATAATTGGTCTCTTTAGACATTAACCGCATTTACAGCATTCTGATCACACTCTTTGAAGTTTCTCCCACAGTTAACACGCCCTTATTTAAGCCGAGATAAAAAGAGCGGAATCTGCGATAGCGAATACGATATTTCTTCACCGAACCGAGATCATTCTTCCGTCCCTCCTTGTTTGTTGCGGGTAACGATTCGGTTACTCCCAGTTCCCTATCTACTTCCAACACCCTCTTTATCCTGCTCCGACCTCCTCCAATCTCCCACACGCTCTCTATCCCCTTCCAACCTCATTCACTCTTCTTCCTTTCATTTCCCTCCCTATCTCATTCCGCACCCCCTCTCATCCCCACTTCCCGCCTCCCCGAAAAATTCCCCGTGTCCCCTCCCATTTCTCCCCACCCCCCTCTCCCGGACAATAATCCTACGCACACCCCATCGATTTACTCTCTGATCTTCCTTTTCTCCCCTCCATCTCTCTCTTCCTCATCCTCCCCCACGAAGTTAAATAAAAAAACGAATTTCTCCCCACTTTCCGTATCGCCGGTTCACCTCCGGTCTCTTTTCCCCTCCGGTCTCTCTTCCCCTCCTCCCATTCCCCCCTCCTCCCATTCCCCCCTCCTCCCATTCCCCCCTCTTCCCATCCTCCCTCCTCCCCTCTCCACCCCTCTCCACCCCCCTCCTCCCACCCCCTCCCCCTTCCTCCCATACCCCGCTTCCTTCATCCTATTCCCCTCCTCCCATCTCCCTCCTCCCATCTCCCTCCTCCCATCCCCTCCTCCCTCCTCCCATCCCCCTCATCCCATCCCCCTCTCCCCTCATCCCATCCCCTTCTCCCCTCCTCGCATCCCCCTCTCCCCTCCTTCGATCCCCTCTCCCCTCCTTCTATCCCCTCTCCCCTCCTTCGATCCCCTCTCCCCTCCTTCGATCCCCTCTCCCCTCCTTCGATCCCCTCCCCCCTCCTTCTATCCCCTCTCCCCTCCTTCTATCCCCTCTCCCCTCCTATCCCCTCTCCCCTCCTTCTATCCCCTCTCCCCTCCTATCCCCTCTCCCCTCCTTCTATCCCCTCTCCCCTCCTTCTAGCCCCTCTCCCCTTCTTCTATCCCCTCTCCCCTCCTTCTAGCCCCTCTCCCCTCCTTCTATCCCCTCTCCTCTCCTTCTATCCCCTCTCCTCTCCTTCTATCCCCTCTCCCCATCCCCCTCTCCCCTCCTCCTAACCCCTCTCCCCTCCTCCTAAAACCTCTCCCCTCCTCCTAAAACCTCTCCTCTCCTCCTAACCCCTCTCTCCTCTGGGCAACCGTGCCGGAGGATTGCATTGAAAAGAGTCGTCCATTTGGACTCGCCGTCGTTTCGAGCAAGCCCCTTTTTTTATTTATCCTGCCGGCGACTCGAAGTTCCCTTAAAACGCGTGGATTCGTTCGACCGCAAATCCTGGATTCCCCCTATTTTTTCCGGGCATTGATTAAATCGTATCGAAATAAGGCGAGGGACGCCTCTATATACCACTTCTGTTTGATGCCTCTGAACGACCGATTTTTGGGAGGGGGAGAGTTGGGAAATGGATGCGTGGGTGTGTGTGCAGAAAGAAGCGTTGTCCTAAGCTATCCACTCTCCAAGATTTTTGGCGTTATAAAAGGGTTGCATTGTAGGGAAATCGGTGCGTTTGTGCGCTGTGGAATAGCTGCGGGGAAACCGCATTACGCTGAGGTAAGCGCCTCAGGATGTGGGGGAGGAATGGAGGAGTGAAGAGCTTTATTGCGTGTGCGCGAGTCGAAAAACTCGTCTGGGATTGAAATTTTAATTTAATTTGACCGAGTAGTTTGGTTATTGCTTAATATACCTTAGGAATCATTTCTAGTCTAATTAAAAAACGTATAACGAAGTTTTCATAAGTTTATTTATGCCAAACTTATTGAGCGGGTAAATTAAATATACCAGCCAAGTTTTGCGTTGAACTCATTTTCTATGTATGACCAAATACACAAAAAATCTCAGTTATTTATTCATAACTAATACACGGGTTTCAAATGTTTCGTCATTAGAATCAGGTTGAAGACAAAGTTTACCGTGCGGCAGGATTTAATAAATGTTTAATAATATTTAACTTTCACAGTGATCTTTGTCATTTCAGTATGTTGAGATGATGAAAAGGCAAAGGTAACTAACCCTATTGCCATAAAACTTTCATAAGGCAGAGCATTTGTGGCAGCAAGTAATAAGCTGATCTTGTTACTTAAAGAAAAAATATATGGCGAACCATTGTTAAGTGAATTTAAAAAAACGACCATCTAAAATTTGATTTACTATATCAAGGTAAAATGAATTTTTTTAAATGAAGTGGAATTTTTACCCAGTTATTTTTCCTTGTTACTTCAATGGAACTCCATGAATTTAAGGTTCACATATGATTAACTTTAACCCAAATGCACATTTTGTTGTCATTCGTCTAATACAAGAGTTCCCAACCTTTTCGATAGTACATCAAGCGAACTGCACTATATGTACTTTTACGAAAGTGGGAATGATCGCAAACGAAATCATGCTGACGTCAATGTTATTAGTTGTGTTCTTTGAAACGTTTATTAATAAAACCAGCGAACGAATTAGATCGCAGGTGCTAGGAATAGCGATTTTACGCACTGTAGAAGAGCACGGTCTGGCTACCAAAGAGCACGGTGGTACTCGCGAGCACGAGGTTGGGAACCCATGATCTAAAATCATACGAAAAATGAAATCCGATTTTATTTTACCACGTACGCTTTCCAAGGGTTTATTGGAAAATTTTCTTTCAGGTCAACTCAGACTTGACTCATACTGAAGAATCTTGCGATGCGTTTCCTCGTAACAATTTCGAAGGGGCTTAGTTTATCAGACTGATTCATAACATGATTGAATTATGTTCATAAACTTTTGACTCTCTCCTACGCATAAAACTACAGCTATATTTGGAATCCCATGTTGTAATTTGGTTCAATTAAAAATATAGTTGTGAGTCACCTGCGACTCAAGGACTTCCTGTGCAATAAATCCGACGACTCACTCGTGATTCATGGACAGTGAGCGCGTCAATAAAGAATTACTTGCAGAATTTCCGAATTCGATCACGCAACCTCCTATGTATTCATTTGCCTAATCAGTCGAGAACGTTTTTGCTGTAGCGAATATTCTCTCCCTTCGTTCAAGTTTTCAGTATATATTGAATATGATTTATAGCGAATTTTCGCCAGAGAAAACCAACCGCCAAAATTTCACATTTCTACCTCGAGTAGTTTCACTGAAATTATGCACCCGGACAAACAGGCAGAATGAATCAAGTCGGACGCGGTGAGTGCGGCGTCGGAGTGAAATTTCTATGATACGGCAAACAGAGAGAGAAGAAATACATTTGCGTCTCTATCAGTTTCCCTACTTCGTTCATTTTTTTACGCATGGCAAGAAACGCCTCATTTTCTTTACCGCCGCTTTGACAAGGTAAGCGCAGTCATTGAATTCCACGTTGCTCGCGATTTCACTCCATTTCAAAAGATGAAAGTTCTCGGCGAGAAAATTTACTTTCTTTTGTCTGCAATAGGATTTGAAAAGTGATCGAGGAATGCCGACCTAAGTGGCGTTTTTTTTACTCTTATTTCTTGGACCGGTAATTTCCTTCGGGTAATCGCGTGAAGTGATTTAGTTTCTAGAGGAAAGGATGTCTGCGACATTCGATTTCTAACCAAGGCAATAATCCTCTATTTACTACATAGTGACGTATTTAGCGTTACGTGAAAGCTTGTCTCGTTACAATTAAGTCGGCCATTTAGTTATTTATTCGTTGGTTTATTTATTTAATTTATTTTATTATTTTATTAACTTAATTTAATGTATTTATTTCTAATATATTCATTTTTTATTTAATTAATAATTTTATTTTATTTGTTTTGTTTATTTTACTTAATTTATTCGGTTTAATTAATTAACTAATTTCATTCATTCCCTTTATTCCATTTATTTTATTATATTTATTATATTTATTTTATTTTAATCGTTTTCAATTTCAAAGGTTTTTATTCCTGAATTCGATTTACATTGCACAATAATAACAAATAACAGATACAGACAACAGTATATAATTAACGCAATATGTAGCAATTTGCACGACGCATTTCTTGTCCCGGAAAGCCCGTTTAGGCCGGAGTCTCTTAGGGTCTGCTTACGTCTGTTCTTCCGAAGTCTTTTGTATTTGTTCAGCCTTTGGCATTTCACTTTCATTTAAATAATTTGTTTATTTATATACTTTCAAACTTTAGGTCATCTAAAGCTGATTGGTTTACGAAATAAATTAAGTAGGTAGTTAATATTTCCACCCTATCAATCTTTTTTCATTCTTATTACCAAAGTACGAAATGAATCATCAGATAAGATATAAAATATCGTCGATATTATCGCTTTGTCTGATATATAGACATTTATCGATCGTTAGATATCGAAGGACTCGGGATTTCGATCCCTGACTAAGCGTATACGAGTCCAGACGGTCACCTATTTGCATCCATCGTCCTTATCTTCTCTAGGCTTTGCAGGTGTAAGATGATAGCGTCTGCATTTTTTCCCAATTTAAAAGTTTCCCGATTCCTTTTTGGTCTAGAGATAGCGGTCGGTAAGTGTACCTCTCAGAGAATGATTCACGTCGTATTGAATCGGCATTTTTTCCTCTCCGGTTAACTATTGTCCCGCAAAAGAAGTGATTAAACGCCTTTTGCTGATTGGCCAACTTTAGTATCAACTCGCACGCTTGGCGTTGCCAATACCTCGATAAACTTCGACGGCAAAAACTGTGATATGTATTGTGGCCCCACACAATGTAACTCTTTTTAAGAGAGTTGAACACTTTAGACCAGAAAGTTTTTTTAGCTGCCGCTCACCGCGCTTCAGTTGTTAGTCAATCCATTTTTTAAAATTACTTTTCTTTTATTATTCGTATCATTCTTCTGAGTCATGAAATTACGATTTATTCTGTTTTGGAGCATGTGGAATAGTATAGGCGTGTTGCAAGAAAGCAAACCCACTGCACAATGATTTCTGTCTTTCCAAAACATTACATTTTCTGATTTTTCGTTTACTTTTCCGGCTTATTGTTGCAAAATTCTCCGCGCTGGCACACCCTTGTCTCTGTTTCTCGAAAAAAGTGAATGACCATATCTCTTACGTTTGTTCGCACAAAACGTTCACCGCAAATCGTGAAAGTTTTAGTAAAAACGCTTAGGAAAATGAAGTGAAATATGTTGATCGACTGAAACGCTTGGAAAGAAATGAGGGCTCTTGGTGGCGAGAGGTTTTTCTAATTAGAAACTAATAACTTTCCATCGCATAAATGTGACCGATAGAGTTTTCAAGGAGTTTCTAAAATCGAAATAGCTGTTTTATTCGCCGCTTTTGATAAGGTGAAATCCACCCGTCATTTTGTAACATTTTACGTAATATCATTATATATCGACGACTCTTACAGAGGAGGATATAACATATAGGAGGATACTAATGTTTAGGCACTTCCAGATGTGCTGGAGATTCGACATTTTTTTCTTAGGTAGGATTTTGTGCAAAACCGACTAGAAAAAACGAAAATATTGAAAAAGTGCAACAATGCGGCCGCTAGAAATTCGCAATTGTTTAAACAAATTTTCATGGTTCATGTATTTCCGCATGTGCTACGGAGTTGAAATTTATTTTGTAAGTAGAATTCTTAAAAAAACGAAATAGGGATTATAAAAATTTTGATATTTTAATTTGTTTGGCAGTTAAAAATTCTTAAAGTTTAAACAAATGGATAACTGTTTTGGTACTAAGGGATGAGCTAGGAAGCTGAAATTTTCAAATTATTTACAGAGTAGTAAATTTCCAAAAATAAACATTTCAATTTTACCATATATGCATTGTGGCGGCCGTTAAAAATTATTTAAATTTAAACAATTAGAGAAATATTATTTTACTTCTAGAAGTGCTACAACTTTAAAATTTGGCTAAAATGTGTAGCATTATTACCCCATAATGGAAAAAGTCTAAAATGTTTAAAATTGCAACATTTGGAGATTTTTTAAACTATTATTTTTACATGTGGGAAAAACGAAAATCGCTGCGGAGTTGAAATCTTTACAATTTAAAAGAATATTTGTAATGATGAAATGTCTGTCTGAAAAATGAATGTTTTTTTAAGGTGAGATGAAATGCTTGCAGTATGCAAGCACCAACTACTAGTAACATATACTTAACGGCAGGTATCGGAAAGCTACGGCCAGCGGACCGCATGCGACCCGTGAAGCTAGGATGAAAAAGTTGTCAGTAAAATTTTATAAGGACAATTTCATATTTTCAGTAAAATTATGCTCTCGAATCCGTTTCTGGTGAAGTCGAATCGCTAGTAAATTATTTACTCTTCATGTTCATTAATATGATACCACAGAATCCCTAGGTAACTTGCGATGCAAACGTTCATCCTCCCCGCCGAAGCTCTCGTGACTTTCAATGCGGCCCTCCGAAGCATTCACAACTACTAATGCGGCCCGCCCTGCAGAAAAGATTGCCGACTACTGCTTTAACGACAACGATTCTTCGCAACAAAAAATATACCTATTTTTTTAATTTGAACTTTTCTAGATTAATCGGAAAAATGTATACTAATAAGAAAATCCTAAACGGTTGAAAACAGGCTTTTTAAGCATATCGAAATAAGAAAAGTTTTTTTTTGTATCTAACTGTAAGACTGGTTCTTAAAATTTCTATTGCCGCGGCCCCCTTGAGTATCATGCGGTCCCCTTTGAAAAGAAAATAGTAAACCGAAGAAAAATTAATGCAAATTTCGTAATTTTATATAATTATTAATAATTTTTATTAAACCGTACACCGCTCCCCGGTTATAACGCGGGTTTTTGGGGTGGGGCTCTGACCCGCGTTATAAGACAACAGCGATATAACCGATGACTACAATAATTCTCTAATTATTCTCTAATTTATTAATTCTCTAATCGACTAATAACTCGATCGAATTTTTTCACTATTGAGCAAGATAAACTTCGCTGTGCGCGCAATATTTTTGAACGACAAAGATGGAAACCGGCGTGAAATGAAGTGAGCAGCAAAGAGGAAGCTTTGTGGGACACACATTTAAGTCGTGAGCGGCCGCGAACGCACGCAGGTTAGAGGGAAAGTGACCTATCACACAAAGCGCTTAATACTCACGTACGTACATTTTTTTAAATTTAATTTGTCATCACTACCGAAGCTTAGACTTAATTTCTTTTGCAGCCCCGCTCCGCAAAGCACTACGGGGCTTTTCATTTTTCTTTATATTTTCAATGAACATACAAAATTAACATTTCTGCTCTAAGCTCACGTATGTACAATCTAAATTAATTACAGAGGATAGTTCCGTCCGTAAAACTCGCTCAAAAATGTGAAGATTCACGGATACACAAAAACAGTAGCCAACAAAAGACAACTGGCGCAGATAAGTTCTCACGTCACGGATTTATTTATTCCGTTGGCAGTGACAAACCTAACACAAGTATTCAACGCTCGATACTAACTGGAGTGACTAAAACACATTTCGCAACATGCATGCTTTTCTCGGCATTTCTTTCAATGAAACGGGGAGGAAGAAGGACCCGCGCTATATCCGATCCGCGCTGTAGCTGACGGCGTTATAACCGGGGAGCGGTGTATTTCCTAAAATTCCCCGGTAAAATTTTGTTACTCGCGAAAATTTATTTTTTTGGTACTTCACTTTATATCTAAAATAATTTTGCGGCCCTTGGTGGTCCGCGGCTCCTAGTTTGAGAAACGCTGCTCTGAAATACAAAACATCGACCGCATAAGTAATATCATGTGAGCAATTTCCATTTTTGTTAAGAAAACTTGCTTAAGGCTTTCTTTCTTTCTCTGCATCCGAGTGTGGAATCTCTTTCCACCGGGATCTTTGAAAATTTCCTCTCCCGATACTTAATGTTTTTAAGGCTCGCCGCCCGTTTAACCCAATTCTTCCATTCCATCCGGGGCAGAGCGAGGAGGGATCGCGATTACCACCACAGCGAAGGATATTTCATAAAAAAGTATAATGGCCTGGCATTTCATTCTTTCGGACAGTAGTGAGCCTTTTGACTCATTTCGGGTGGAAACTGGAGTCGAAGAGTGCCGTAAAAAAAATCCATCCCTTTGGAAACGGTGCCTCAAGTATTCCCAGCTGCTTTTCACCAGCTCCTCCGTGACGTCAGCGGCCGGGGAAAAATAGTTCCCATGGCTCCCTTTCGGTGCCAATGCACTCCAAATGTGCCGTCGCTGCGTTTTTGTTATCCTTAATGACGCTGCGTGGAGGGCCGAACCCGAGGTGAAACGACTTTACAACTTAAGAGGACATTTACGAATGGAAATACGTTTTGCGAATTCATAACGGATGATAAATTCACTCGTCGACGCGGTAAATTAAATTTTTTGCCGACGTTTTACTTCTTTGCGTAATTTCCATATTTTCCTTCTTCGGGTGAGTCGAGTGCTCATTTCTGCGCGGAATATTCGCGTCACACCGAATAAACGTTAAAACTGCTTGGTAAACTGAAAAGCTGTGCTCAATAATTATATGAAAAATATATCTATATATTATGCATCTACAAATAAATCTTGGTATATTTGGTGTTTCGTTGATAACTCCTGAAAATAGAAATCTTTGTAGCTCTTGAGTTCTACAAAGTATCTGATCTTATCTATGTGAAAGCGTCTTGTACGTAATTTGGAATCTCGGTAATTCCAGGTACCTCAGCGTTTATACGAGTTTTTTTTCTTTATTACAGAATTCATATCAATCATGACACGATGCTTTGTTTTCTCTCGTTAACAATAATCATTTGCTCATGTTGACACATATGAATAAAGAAAACATTTGTCTCTCAAATGCGAAGTCTTATTACTATCTGAAATGAAAGGTTGTCTTTTCAGAGAGAGGAAGCGGCAAAAAAATATTGATTCGTTCAATTTTTAATTTATACGGCGTTCTTCCGGGAGATATTAAGCAAAACGTAATATTTGAATTCAAACCATCTGCGAAAATTCTTCCATTTTTATTACGAAGATGAGTCTCCAAGTCTAAGGAAGAGAGTCAAGAAAATTTCACCTGTGCCTCTTCTAAGAAATATTGAGCATCGATAAAGTCGTCTGACAGATATGTATTGACTACGACTACCAAGACATTCTGGAAAAACAGGAAGACATTTCTGCCTTGACCATGAATCGAACCCTGCACTTCCAGTTGGCGGGCAGATATTCTAGCACTTAACTACCGAGGCAGACATATATTAACAAAGGACTCTCACATGCGAAATCTTATTACTATCTCGAATGATTGCTTGTTCAGTGCGTGAAAGCGGTAAGAACATTCTTCATTCGTTCGGTCTTTTAACTTGTACAACGTTCTTCCGAGAGATATTAAACAAAACGTGATAATCGAATCCAAACCAGCAGAATTGGGTATTTCTCACACATTGAGATTAGGCCGGCCAAACTGGTATCAACTTTCCCCGAAAAGAATGCCCTACAAAGCCCAAAGAAAACCTAATTACACATCAAAGGTAAAATGACCGAGTAAACACAAATGAAATTGTCGATGTAAATTATATGCAGGCAGACATATACTGAGCACGAAGAAATTAATTTCATTTGTATTTACGACCAACGATTTGACCAACATCGAAAGGTCGTCGTAGAGAAAGGCATGGAAGACGTTTAGCCAGAGAGAGAGAGAGAGAGGGAAAGAGATAGGGAGCGCGGATAATTGTTCAAAGTGACGTTCTTCGTGTTGTCGCTGTCGTCCCACCCTCGAGGGAAATAGTTGTCGATGGTGAATCTGTTTACTTCGATCCCTAATGCCTTTCATTGACGTAAGCTGCCCTTTGGCTTCTGTTTCCTCTCAATCTTCTAACATATCCATGCAGGATGTCACGTTCGTGTCTGACACGGAAAGCCGGAGAAACGCGCTCCGAAAAGAGTTCTGAGGTAGAAAGAGAGAGGGGGAGCAAACAATAGTATTTACATGGAGAAAAGGTAAAGACAGGAGAAGGATAGTGAAATGTCGCGTTTCCGGTAAGAACGTTACTTCCTTTGATTTCTTCCGATCTCGGGTCAAGTGGGAGGCGTCAGTTTCATTTTGTTACGTCCGTTTCCACAAACGAGTCGGAAGAAACGACCGTTGGAGTTAAAGGAAACTTCTGGAATTAGTTTTTTCGCATTTCATCCGTCAGTTGTTTCAGATTTGGTTTCAGTCTAATTTTAGTCGAGAAATAATAGCCTTGAAGGAATTTAAGGGCCGACGGGTGTCATTTTTCGGTCGTCTTGCGATATAAACAGCTTAATTTGTTTGTATTTTTACTACAAATGTAGCGTTTCCAATTCTTTGGCGTCGCTGTTGTTATTTCGCGCTGCAGCTGTTTTCCTTGGTCGCGGAACGATCCGGAATTCGGTGGATGCGTGAATCGTTTGCCTTGCTTTACGGAAATTACGTGGGGTACCTTCATTAGTGGCCGAATTTGTTTTAACCGTAGTAATTCGCCATAAATACTCAGCTTTTATTTTCTGAAATTTAGATTTTTCACTTATATGATAATTCGGTACACGAAGGGGACAGAATGATGATAGAGCGTATTATACGAGAGTATTTCTTGCTTTTTATCACATCCTCAACTTGTACGTTACCTTTCCCTAATTTCCTTCATTACAAGCCCAGGTGTGTTGCCTCATCTCGTCCAAACCTTATGTTGCATCCCGAAGGCGGTTCGAGCCGTTGAATTTATTCATCTTTCTTCGGTTAAACGAAAAGAAAAAAGTGAACGGCCGGCTCACTAACTGACCACGGTTTTCGAAAAAAATTGTGACTAGGTCATAACTTATGCACATAACGACCCTTTACCCTATCTCCTCTTCGAGATCGGTCTAATCTCATCGTTTCACACACGATACCTCCATTAAAAATGGCGCTGGATTTTTTTTCATTGGGAGGGGGTGAAAGTGGGTGTGAGAGAGAGAAGGGGGTTGAAGAAAAGGGAGGAAGCGGAGTCAGGACAGCGTAAAGGAAAAATGAGTCGAGAGAGGGAGAGAAAGCGTGGAAGGGGGAAGAGGGTGGAGAGATGGTTAGGTGGAGTGATAGAGGCGCCCAGGGCCGGAAATTTCTCGCAGTTACTAAAAACCCCTCCCGTTGCCCGTCTGGTGTCGCTTCTGGCGGAACGGTGTCCATTTTTGGGCCTTTATTTTCGAAAGAGAGAGGAAGTCGGAGGGGGTGGAGAAAGAGGGAGAGGTGAGCAGGTGGGGATATGGAAAGAGAGAGAGAGAGAATGCAGGAAGAAGGAAACGGGAGGAGTTTTGTTAGGAGTTGGTTCCGTTTTGGATGAGCAATGACCGTCCGAGGGTGGCCCGTCCTTTATTTCTCTTCCTCTCTCGTTTCCACCCTCTCATTTCCCGTACCTCATAACATTTTCTCACCCTCTTTTCCCCTTCCTCTGCGTCCCTATCCTCCCTCTCTCGTCTCTTTTCAACCTTTCTCCTCTCGTAAAATGGCCACTGCTGAGAATGACCCATCCGTGAGACCAAAGCTCCTCATTAATCCCCGTCAGCGAAGAGATCGCCTTACCCTCTCCCCTCCCCACCGGGGTACGATCAGCTGTTTGATGTCTTTCGGAAGGGAGATCCAGAACGGACTTTCTTGGATGCCTTCCCCAAAGAGCGTCCGCCCTCAGTTGCCAAGCTGTCAGGAAAGGGAGCTGAACTAGCTGTGCCTTATCCGACGCGTAGGAGGACACCTCCTATAGATCGAGGGGTTTCCATTTATGTACAGGTTTTATGAGCACGTGGCTAATGAGGAAGTACCAAATGCTGTCCGATAAGGGAGGATGTTAACCAATGTAATTGTGTGGGGTAAATGGATCGTTTTGGTTTCGAAATGCAGGTTAACGGAGCAAAAATGCTTGGGTAAGGAAGACGAGGATTATGGACTTTTAAAAAGGGAAAAACGGTAATGAGATGACAAAGTTGTTGGGGAATGAAAAAATAAAAAATCTCGATGTTGTTGTTTTACGTGCAATTTTCGGTCTCAAACCTTTATGCCTATCTAACCGACCAAATTATATAGTATACGCTATCAAGATTGATACATCAAGCCAGTTGATGATGTCGGTAACTAATATAGCTATAAAATTGGTGATTTAAGGGGGCAACCCCAGCTCTAAGGGTCAAAAAAATCGATTTTTTATTTTTCATCTCTTCGAATAGCCGATTTATTTCTCTTCATTTTAATAAAAACCGGATGTATATAGCGTCAAAATTGAGAATGCTACAACGATTTTTCTTAAGCCGTGCGCTTCTCCCTCGGCTTTCACCGCAGGTCGAATATTTGCCACTGACCTTGAGGGATGCATTGAGTGCTATGAATAGCTCAGGGTGGGGGAAGGTGCAATATACTAGGCCCAGGAGTGTTTGAGAGAGGAAAAAGAATACACGCGTTTTTCTTGTAACACAGAGAAGTGATAGATTTTTCGTTTGAGAGCTTCGTGTTTTGTTTTACGAAGTTTTCTCCGTGATGAATATACCGGAAAAGTCCAAATCTTGCTCCAGTAAGCGTCCAAAAAAGAGAAGGTTCCATGGAAACCAATATCTAAAGGCAGATCGCTCTAAACGAGAGGAAGAGCCGCCGAGGAAGAAGAGTTCGTCGGACGCTAAGCTTACCACGTCAGAGGGTTCCTCGAAGGAGGAGGCAGTTTCGTGGAGTGGCTACAGACTTATAGATATGGATATTTTATTTGACTTCTTGAAAAACTTTTGCGCTTGCAAAAAGTGGTGGGGAATAAGAATTTAATGAGAAGAGTGTCGGTGGGTTTTGCAGTAAATTTACAGGTTTATGTGCGAACTGCGGTAAAAGTGGAGAGTGCTACAGCAGTGAAATGATCGGTGTTTTCAATAATATCGCTGAAGTAAACAGAAGATCGGTTTATACAATGAGATCTTTAGGTTTGGGTCATGCTGGCCTCAGGAAACTCTCTGCACTCATGGGTTTGCCGCCACCCATACGCAGTTCAACATTCGAGCTTGTGATGGAGAGAATTCACCGTGCAACCAAAGATGAAGCCATTCAGAATATGAAGGAGGCAGCTAATGAGGAGGCTATAAAGAAAGGATGCACAGATATTACAGGAAGTGGTGATGGAACATGGGAGACTCGAGGCCATAGGTCAGTGCATGGTGTTGTGAGCATAATAGGACTGGAAACAGGAAAAGTTATTGATGTTGACGTCATGTCGAAAATGTGTAAAGTGTGTGCATCCTACAGAGGGTCTAAACACACGGAAGAATATGAAGAATGGTGGGAGAAGCACAGAGGTCAATGCCAGCAAAATCACACTGGATCTGCAGGCAAAATGGAATGTGATGGTATGCTGCGCATCTTCCAGAGGACAGAGATGGAACGAGGCATCCGGTACGTACATAGGTGATGAGGATGCAAAGACATTCAAAAATATTAGCGAAGCGAAACCCTATGGACCTCACGTTAAAATAAATAAAAAGGAGTGTGTGGGGCACATTCAGAAGAAAATGGGTACATGGCTGCGGCGGCTGAAGCAAAGCAAAAAAATGTCAAGCTTGCAGATGGAAAAGGGCTTTTTGGGAAGGGGAGGCTGACAGAGAATAATATTAAAATAATGCAAGGCTACCATGGAAATTCAATAAGGGCGCATCCAAATAGCGTGGAGGAGATGAAAAAGGCTATATGGGCTATATACCATCACTGCAAGTCGACTGATGAAAATTATGACCACAGCTACTGTCCAATTGATGAAAATTCCTGGTGTAAGTATCAGCAGGCGGTGGCAAGGAAGGAAGAGGCACAATTTCAACATAAGAAGCCAGATGTTGCTCCTATTGTGATGGAGGCAATAAGAGATGTTTTTGAAGAGCTCTCTAGCAAGGAACTTTTGGAAAGATGCGTGGGAGCCCATACACAGAACCCAAATGAATCCCTCAATTCCCTAATTTGGAAGAATTCTCCGAAAACGTCCTTTTTTGGGCGAAAAGTGGTGGAGATAGGCACAAATGATGCTTTGTTGGTATTTAATAGCGGCCAAAGAAGCAGATTTAATGTAATGAAGAGGCTGAACCTGAAGATTGGGAATTATTGCGGAGAGTGGGCCGAGAACGAGAATGCAGCTCGAATCGCCCAAGCAGACAAGAGGATGTCAGCGGCAACTAAAGAGGCAAGGCTGGCTGCAAGAATGAATAGTATTGCTGAATTAGAAAGACTTGAGGCTGAGGAGGGTGTATATTATTCAGCAAGTGCCTTTTGAGAGGTTGGTCTTTTCAATGAATTTTATTTATTTTTTTACATCAATTTTTTCTTTTAACCCATTTTTCTCAAATCGCCATTTTTCGATCTTGCGCGCACGATTTCTCAAAAACCATTTGTCCTAAGGCTTCAAAATTTCTGTGACAGATTAAATACTGTTTTTTTATTAATGTGAACCTCAGTTATTGCTGTGGAATAGATAACAAAAATTTATAAACTTTTTACTGAACAACTTTTGAATAATTTATAATAATTTTATTTAAAAAATTATAATATTTGAAATTTTTCAGATACAAATAAGTTGTAGGTTCATTTTATTAACCAATAAGATCTAAATTTGTGAGCGAAGTTTGAGACCTGTAGGTTGCTTACTTATTGAAAAATCATGCGCGCAATGGGAACATGCAATTAATGCAGAGCATTCATCGATCAGCCATAACTCTTACAATTTTAATAGAAATTAAGAAAATAATGGCTTATATATAAGAATAATGTAAGTATAATTTATTGGTATGAACATAATTTGCATAAATGTTTGAGATTATGTACTATAATTATTCAAAAACATGGAAAAATTAGCACCGTAGAGCTGGGGTTGCCCCCTAAGGATTTGAAAGTTGGACAGCTCTTTTTTTGGAAGTCACTCGAATTCCAATCTCTTCTTGCGAAAAAATGTAAAAAAATTAATATTGATCTCACCACATAACTTGAATGTCTTTCTCTGTTTTTCAACATCTAAATAGAGGAATCGTTAAACCAATAGTTTATATGTATTTGCAGTTTATACAAAGTGTCTTATAGATTTGTTCTCCATATCCATAAGTTAACTCCTTAAATATTAACGTTGTTTGCCGGAGGATTTGGGATGATGCAACGATAACCAGAGGTAACGATAGAGATATTTTTATCGAATGGCACACATATTTCGAACCCGCTTCCTCCTGATTGGATAGCAAATTCTTTTCGCTGCATCGATAAAACATCCATCCTGATAAGAACCAGGAAATCAGAACTTCAATAAGTTTCGTGATTTTTAAAGAAAACCCAATACGGGAAGAAATAACTATTTCTTCGGCCAATCTCGAAGAAGTATTTGAGTTAATGTTATGCGAATTTTAGTCACATCGTAGTGTTTCTCACCTATGCTTTTACCATCTATGATCACAACTATCAGTGAGTTTTCATTGAGGTCGGTCAACGTACGTCTAGTTATACCAACAATTTCATAGCTATACTATTAGCTATCACTAGAATCGATTTTATATCAGTCGTAAGTGTAGTTCAATAATTAATTTAATTTTTTAATCAAGTATTATCATTTATTCGTTACGAAACATTAAACTAAGCTTGGTAATCAGTATTTAACATAGTATCATACTCGAGAGAAGACGAATTTTATTTACTGATTGCATTATAACTTGAACTTCTTTTCCACTTAGTGCCCTTGAGAATTCTCATTGCACTCTCCCCATTCAACCCCTCAAAATGCTGGCCACCCCATCTCACGTCCACTCCTTGCTTACCCCAACTCTCTACCCATTGGTCACTTATACGAGAGGTCGGATATGAGGGGTGCTTTCCTCCCCTTTTGTGTTCTTTTCTCCTGAGGAGTCTAAAAATGGCCAACTAAGGGGGATTATCCCACCCTCGCCCTTCTTTCTCGACCACCTCCTTCGTCCCAGGCCCGCCCCTTGCTACCATTCTTACAGAATTGCCCCTCTCAATTGCCCACTCACCTTCTTCTCTTACACACGCACATTTTCAAGACCAGTTTGGCCAACATTTCAAGATTTGGAAAAATTACGAGAAATTGAGCTTTCGTAGACCACAGTCTTTTTGCATTTCGGCTCTACGATTCCCTTCCGCTAAGAAGCAATCGTGAAATTTTCTGTCCTTACCATCGCAGAGCCATTTACCGGTTAACTGTTTCCAAAATAAAAATAAAGATCTTGTTGCAGGTTAGCAGTATTTAGTGTCGCTTTTGAAACCGTAACTGCAATGCTCATCTTAAAAATCTCGTTTTATCCGAACTGTTCGTTCAATAATTCTATGACGCAAATAACCGGGTTTCAAAAATCGAGCCGCTGTTCATAGCCTTAATTTCTTCTTGGATCTTTAAAATTTATTTCATTGACTATTTTAGATAACTCTTTAAAATTTATAACCAAGATTATTGCAATTGGGGAATTAGAATCGATAACCCGCGTTATTTTAGTTAACTTGGAACGAGTTTGACTGGTAGATGGTGTTCAGTGAGGAAACGATTATAAAGGCTGCCTTAACCCTCCGCCTCGCTTCTTTTATGAACAAATAGATAAAAACCTAGTGAACTTATTATCATATTTTTTATACTATTCGCCACGAATTCGAAGCATGTCTGCTTTAATAAAATCAATATTTCCGTCAAATCCAAGGTGATGCTCAACACATAGCATTCCACCACTTTTCCACTGTGAGTTTAAGGGAGAAATGGATCATGTGCGTCGAAGTCAGGGGAGACTGTAGCGAAAAAAATTCACCTTCCTATGTTTTCTTCTTATATCTGAATCGGAAACTTTTTGACCCTGTGTGTGTGTATACAGGAGCGGCCTGGGGTATTTTGTCGTCTCGGGCGAGAAGCGAGAAACCGCTCCAGCGCCTCCTTCCGTAAACTATGGTTTAGATATTTTTTAAGTAAACTTGTCAATCTATTCAAATCAAATAATTGATAGGTAAAAGGAATTGCGTCTAGATTTCCGCCTGTTTCGCGACTTAAATTGGTATCCAAAATTTAGTCAGTTGCATGTAATGTATAGGTAAATGGCCTGGATAGCGCCCCTGGCAGCCTCCCGGCCCGCCGGCACGTCGTGCCGGCCCTGTGTATGTATTTATATATGCGCGTGTGCCTGTTTTATTTATTTACTTTTATTTATGCATACCGGAATGAGTGGTTCTCTAGAGGTAGCTGAAGGCTTGCAATGTTGGCACGTCTTGCAACCAAAAGGGAATGCAAGGTGGAAATTCCATTCTTTATTTCGCGGCACAAAGACCTTCTTTCCCCCTCCTCCTCCCCCTCCCCATTCCGTTCCCCTATTTACTCCTTTCGAGTGAGGAAGGGCTTCCTTCACCCTAGCCTTCACCTGCTCCTCCGCCACCCCATTCATCCTTCCTACGTTTCATTCATTCTTGTTCGGCGCCTGCGTGTCGCTGCAACCCGCTCGCCTCTCTGTCCACGTTTTCACCCTTCCTCCCCTAAGGCAGGAAAGGGGGGGGAAATCGTTCCTTGTTTTCACGGGTTTTTGGCGATTTTTGCGGGGCTTCGGAAGGTTAAGGGGGAGGGAGGTGAGGTTTAGAAGGGGCAGTTAGGCTAGTATGCGTGATGGGAGTGTAGAGTCGAAGGAAAACCTTGAATTTTTCCGATATTGACGCAGCGCTGACGCGAGGTGATTTAAAAAAATAATAAAGGTGGATATGGAAGGCTAGCGAATACGCTGTTCGCGCTTCTTCGGGAATACAAATGATCTCACTTCGGGGAGGATTGTATTTTTACATCGGTTTTTTTGTCTCATGTCAAGCGCATAAATACCTAAATTATCGATAGGCGTTGCGATAGAAGAAGGGATAAACTACAGGACGGAAAATTCATCGAGAGAAGATTATTAGTTGCGGTAACCGTTGAAAGATATAGAAACTGTTTTATTGCTGGAAGGGGGAAATGCATTATCTTACCAACCGTTATCGATATGGAATTTTTCTATCAGTTAAATAAATATTTAAATTAGTAAGAAATGGGAATATATTTCAGTTTCACAGCTGGCATTTCGCTTAATTTTTTTAATCAAGTTTTTTGTCTCTCTGTCGATTTAAAAAGCTGACATTCAGTTGCTGCCGTGCGAAAATCAGAAATAAAGATTGAAATTTTCAAACAATGTTCTCTGAAACTAAACACGACTAAATTGTTCTGTAATTTTATGATAGCAACCGTAATTTTTTGCCTATATCGATTTCGATTGGTGTCCATTATAAATTATCTGACCATAAAAGGAATAGCAGGAAGGGAAGGAGTGAGATATAGCTAGAAAACCCTCGAAAATGCATTCAAACCCTTTGCCCTTCCCATTTCGATATCGACAAGGCTCTGTATGCTGCTCCCGAGTCGATATCTTCATTTAGCCTATTATTCTGACAAACTAATGAACCTGGAAAAGACGTGGAAATTGGGATTTATTTCTCCATAGGAATGCGACATGTGGTTACTTTTGAGTACCGTCTTGTGTTCAGCGTTCAGCAATTCCGTTATATTTTATTCATAATTGCTTCCTTAATTCTTTATTAAAACCTCAGAGTCGAGCTGACAAATTTTATGAAATTTTAATGCTTGGAGACAGTTACAAAACCGTGCTAAGGTGAAATTTATGGCGGCGCAATTCGAAGTAATTCTCTAAAATGAAAACCTTGCAAAACCGAAAGCGTGCTAAACTAAACCGTGAGTGCTTATTAGTGTGTATTATATATGTTTTCCCGCTTCTTTTTGACATCCGTTATTGCCATTTTAGAGCCGATAATGTTGGTTTTGAAGATTCTTTTCGCGCCGAGGTCACGTCTATTCCAGGGTTAACAGTTTAAGGGGTTGATAGGGAGAAAGAGGATAAAATGAACGGGGGAGATAGAGGGAGAGTCTTTAATGGTTGAGTGAGATATAAGGATGGTCACTTCTGCTGAAAGGGGCGGCATTTGTAGAAGGACTAGAGAGAGGAATGGCGAAAGGATGAGACGAGGAAATTTCAGTCGCTTCTTGGGTTCCTTTGGCCTGGTCGGTTAGGAGGGAGGACACAGGATGTGAAGGAAGTCTTAGAAAAGCGAAGGACCTCGCTCACTCTCCTGTTATCTGCGGTGGTGTGCTCCCGTGGAAATCAGGGTATGGAAAGGTAGAAGAATGGCTGCGGTGCGCCTCTTGCGAATTTTTTTAAGGGTGGGAAATCGGCAAGAGCCGCTTCCCTTTTGGGATATCACCTGTTCGCATTTACGCTTTTATGTAACTCAATACGGAGGATGTGGCGATTTCTCATCGGGAATTTTTGGGTGGTATTTTGCGGTTTAGAGCGGTAAATGCATTCAAAAGCCGGCGATTTGGTTTCTCAAAAAAAATGCTTTCAGTCGACTTTACTCGGTCTTGGTCTAAAACAGGCCCTCCTATAACGCTGGGAATGCGTTCTGGAAAAGCGCTGGGTAATGTGGATCCGTGTTATGTGAACCTAGCTTAGCGAAAGGATGGTTGCGTTCCATATCCTTTCAGGGACTCTCCTCTAAACCAATAATTTCTAAACCCCTATCTGATGGGCATATATCTACAACTAGAGTGTTATTTTCGATAACCTAAGCTTATAAACCAAGCCCTCGGGCCCTCCAAAATGTCAATTCCTCGATAAACCAAAATGTCAATTCCTCGCTCAGCAATCTGAAATTCCACATACCAGGCCCGGCAAAACCGCGTTAATGCGAATCGTAATCCGCGTTATCTGAATATTTTGCAAGGAAAACAAACCGTGTCGTAGCGAATCTGTTTAATAAGAGGGACAGGCAAACTTTGCCCGAGGGGTTTAATATTTGGGGTAAAATAACGAGTTATGCGTAATATTTAAGATACGATTAATCGAATCAGGCGTGACTTCGTGGAAGTAGGCAATATTATTCATATTAAATAACTGTTTATTTAATATGAATAATTAAGGATACGGTTATCTATGCAACATATGGTGGTATGTGTTTGATAAATGTATCATAATAATTGTTTCTTTTTTGTATTTCGTCTTAATTAATAATATCTACTTGTGTTTGTATTGGAGGCATACAATTTCATTTCACTAGTTGTGTCTAGCAGTTGAATATCGATTTCTGTTATTCTCACTTCTTACTTCGAACCTTTACTATATTTATGAATGACACATGTATTTAGAGAGTAATGCTAAAACGTTTTATACTTTTTATACGTAATGGAACTGCGCCGTGAGTTTTGTTTTTTGTCGTTGCTGTTAAATTTAACTCAAAATAGCTCCTTGATATTAGTATTTTCCATGCATCTGCAAAGTAGCTATAATTATGATAACTGTTTGTCATCAATGTGATATTTTTTATCCTGTTGGTGATGTAACTTTAGAATTTAACTATAATCGCAAAAGCAAAATTATATTATTACTATTAACTTCGAAATAGGATATTTTTCGGAAACGTCACATCAAATAACCGATATCCTCGGTGTTGAGTGGTCGTATGTATTACAGAGCCCATATAAATTTTCATTATATAAGTTAAATTTAAATTATGTGAAAATAATGTTTGACATTTATTTAAATTTATTAACGAGTCTTTTTTTATTTTCAGGTAATACGCCTTCCTCAACTAATCTCGCTGAGAAGTCGTACTTTGAAAAAAGCCGCATTGCCGAATTTGGTGAGGAAAATTATCATGAAATTCGCTTAATGATAGCGCGATCAAAACTTATTTCGTTTTCGCTAAAAAAAGTTGCCCAAGTTTTTCAATACTTATTCGTTAAAATAAAATAAATTCAGTCGTATCGATATTCAATAACAGAAAACGAATGAGGCTTCGTGACCTTGAACGTTCCGTTTCTCGGCTCGCCGACTACGAAAATTGGAAGAAAACTGAGAATATTTCAAACTTGGCAAAATCGTTACATTTTGGATAGGAATCGTTCTTTATGACGTATGATAAAATATTTTTTGTACTTTTGTGAACTTGGCCAAACATGGAGAACTTAAAAAACTTTCTTCAAGAAGCGCACAAATTTCTTTGACGTCATGCCCTTTAAATTATCATAATCGATTCGTTTAAATTTTATGTGAACACTTTTTCTTAAATGATGTCTTCTATCCAGGAAGTAATCCAGTGAAAACAAAACATTTCGTATTTCGCGAATGTATTTTGCGTGTCTTAAATCGTCAAAAAAAACCTTTCGAATCTAAGAGGATTTTCACAAAATAATAAAAGAAAGTCCCCTACGTGACCTTGGAACGACTTTTCTATCTAAAATCTGACCCAACTTGGAGACACGAATAACACGAAAATACCGGAAGCTTTAAAAAAATATACAAAGTCGCTATCGGCCGACATGCATACTCATTCTCTCCGCTCAATCGGTAGTATCTACAGTTCGCTTACTTATCCGCTTCTCTCTTTCCATCACGCCTCGCCCACTACTCCTCAACGCCCACGTCCCTCGTTCCCATTCCATTTATATCCTATTCCTATTCTTCATTGTTTTTTCCTTCTTAAACGAAAATACGCTACCCTCCTTTTTCCTATCCTCCTCTGTTACATCTCTGCATATTTTCTTCTGTTTGAGTCCTCCGCTACACTCTCCATTACCCCTTTCTTATTCCTCCTTTCTCCCTCTCGCGATAGCTAATATCTAGAGAAGCGTTTCTAAGCCTTTTTGATGATACGGCCAATAAAGGAAATTATCCGCGGCCCACTTAAACTACAAGAAATTGTCTACGGCCCACCTATGTATCTATACGTCCATATAAAGGCAGGAGAAATTTCTATATTATTAGCTACCAAGTTATTTAAAAAACACGAAGCAATTAATTAAAATTTTCATTATATTAACTTTTTACAAAATGTTAAGTTCTCACTATATTTGTGTGACAGTTTTTAAATATAGTTAACCGATCTTAAATTTATTAAAAATTTTCACGGTCCTCCTCAAATTCTTTGGTGGCCCGCCAGAGGGCCGCGGCCCATTGGTTGAGAAACGCTGATCTCGAACCGCCCAACGCAGCAACATAATTGCCATGCTTCCATTCTCCGCGTGGCCTCCAGTTTCCTTCCGCTGACGTATTCTTCCAAAAGCGATAAATTCTCCCTAATCTCTCCCATGCACGATCAGTTTTATACGTGTTTTCCGTACCTTTCTTTAAGGGAACCTTTTGCGAATGGTTTCCAATTTCTAGTCGATAGGACTTTGTTTTATTTTGTTTTTTGGATCGATGTACGCATTTATCCGACTATAACACGACCTCAGGGAAGACAGTATTGAGGAGAAAAATTTTTTACAAGTTATTCTGAAGCAAATAAATTAAACAAGATCATTGGGGAATTTTTATGTAAACCTTTAAAAAAATATCATCACAATGCGCAGTGTAAAGATTAATGTGATTTAAACCATTATAGGCTAGCCATAATCACTGTCATTATTTCTTTGTTCGCGAATATGAGACGACCCATAACCTTTGATTGGAAAAAAATCGTCTTATAGTCGGATGAATTCGGTAAATCCCTCGATCCCTTCGGTACGAGACAAATGGAAATGATCTTGGAGATATTTTTCAGAGAGGAATTTTTACCCAATGGCAAAGCGTGGAGGAGCTATGCAAATGAATTGGACTTTGGAGTGTTTTTCATTTCTTCCTCCGGCATTGAATTTATGGGGTCAAAGATTTTTACTTTTATCCGTTATATATTGAAAGGGTTACGATAATTTCTCTTTGCGCACTGACACTTTTTATAGAACGGCAACAATTGTAACCTCCTAGATTTGGTTCACGATGATTCATGAACTCTATGGCTGTCAAAGGGGCAAGGTGAAGTGTTTTTTAATGCTGATCGTCTCCGCGAATTTTCATAGATAAGAGACCTTTTCAACGGTTAATTATTTAAAGTTTACAATTCATCGTATCTCTAGGCCATGCAGTTCTATTGCATATTGACATAAAAGTGGCGCAACAATTTAAAACGAAGAGTGCTTGCCATAGAATTTTTATTTATTAACAAATTTCAACAAATTTTTTATCAAATTTTTAAACAAATCCTTCATAATTTTTTATACCGTCAGAAATCTTATTTGCACTGTATAAATTAACGTGATGGCTTTCTGCTTTTCGTCAATGCTGCCAATTTCATAATGCCTTTTTTTAAATATCCGTTGAACAACACGTTCATATTCATCGTCATCTATTTTTTTATGATTTTGAGCACTTAACGGTTTTCTTTCAGTGATAGCGCATGATTTTCGCGCGGTGTAAAACCACGTACGGGTAAACTAGTGCTATTATGAGCGGGAAGTGAGGTAACGGCCAGAAATTCTCGCATTTTTCGGAAGATGACGCAATCTAACCCGGGGATTAAACAGACAAACGCGTCGTATCTCGCATAAACCGACCCCGTGACGAAGGGGATTACTGTCTCTGTTTGAGATGCAAATAATAATCGCTCGGTAAACAAGTTATCCAGATCCGTTTTTATCCCCATCTCATCCAACCGCCGCTTCTCCCGTTCCTATCTCGTGACCTTACGTGACATTTATGGTAAATAGGAGGAAGGGGTGGATCACATTAATCACATCCGATCGCATGCCACCGAGGCGATGCGACTACTAAATGCCCCCCCCCCTCTCTCTCTCTCTCTATTTTACTGATTTATTTGTTTTTTTCTTTCCATTTTGTTCAGACACACTAATGTTAATATCGATCCATTTTTCATTTTCTTATGTTTATTTTATCAATGATCTCTTCGTGTTGTGCCAATTTATTTTTCTTTATCTCTTTACGATTTTAATTTATTTATAACTTGTTCTAAATCTCATTTATGTCATGTCTTTAGTGAATCTCAGTAGGTTTCGCAGGTTTTTCACACCCCCCTTCTTGTGTGGGTGTTTTCCTGCAGTGGGTTTTTTTTACATGGATACCATTATTCAGCAGTCCATATTTTCCCCCACAAGATCACATCTTTTCTTTTCAAATACTTGTATTTTTATTGTTATATGTATTTACATTGCTAATGTTTTATGTATTAGTCTTCTTCTTAGTCTAAATCTCGCCCCAGATAAAGACCAAAACTATCAATCAATCAATCTCTTGCTTCATTTCTCCGTTCCCTGTTACAGTCTTGCGCCAGCAATCCGCCGGTACCGATACTCGCCTTTTGTTTGTTCGGTGAAAAAATCGGACGATTATGGACCAAAAAGGGTTGTTTCCTTCGTCGTTCCATCAGCGAAACTTCGGCACTTCATTTTGCCTCCGTTATCTGTCACGGTTTGTGACCGAATGAATGTTTTTTAAACATGGAAAAGGTTCAGGTGGATTTGTGAAGGTAGATTATCTTCTTGGTGCTTGAATTGGCAGTTAGCTGTCAAAAAGAATCAATGACGGCCTTTTAAGCTCTGGAGAGTAAAGAAACAAGCTATAGATTTTGCTACAAAATGGAGGAGGTCGATATATCCTTGGCGGAGAAGAAGATGGCCTTAATAGGAAGAGTACAACTAAATAGTACCGAAAATTCGGAGAAACGATATGTATATTTGATTTGACGTCAGGTAGAAGGGCCATATATGTACTTGATGAAGACTTCATCATGGGAGCTAGATTTGTATTTAATATAAATTACGTGAACCAAATTCTACGGGATTTGTACTAAATATAAGTAATGAGACATAACTATAAATTGAATCTTATAGATATGAGCATGTTATGCGGAAAGACCTCGCTGCGAAAACTGTAATCAGATCATCGAAAGGAATCCGAAAAATGCATGTTTTTTCTCCTAGACCAACTTGTGTATAATATTCGCATAAGATCCAGCCGATTTACATTAAATCGATAAGATTTTACCTAGATGTCCGCACATCCGCAAGTTGGCCTCAATATAAAAGCAATGAATTATAGAAGCCATTGTGGCATTATTTAAACGGTTGTTTATTATAGACTTATTCGTGTTTGGATTTATCGTTCGTTGAACAAGTTGTTAAACAAAATAAATTGTTTTTTTGTGAATAAGCTCACAGAAAAGGTTGATGAAAATGGTGTTTCTTGTCATTTATAATAAAAACATAGCGTCGAGAAAGATTATCCCGCACGAATAAAGAAATTACGGTCGGATCGGTTTCTTTCGAACCAAATAGATGATAGAGAGAGAAACTACTGTTCGTAACTTCTTCTTTAAACAACCAATAAGCCTTTCTCTTTGCGTGAAAGGCTGCTTTGTACCAAAGAACGCCCTGGCTCCATAGATCGGTTTTTCCGAATTGTTGTGTCGATTAAAACTGGAAAGAAAAACACACGCGGGCCGACGTTAAAATCAGTCGCTGACATAAGCCGACTTTCTCTCGGAAACCGGGCCAATGAAAAATAACCCCCTTTTACTTATCTCCCACTCGGTTTCCGGGCTCTTTTATGTGTAGTATCTACGAGTGGATTCGCCCTTCGTTCGTCGGTTTGGCGAAGGTTTTTTTTTTCGCGAGGCGAAGGCGGCTCGTGTGTGTCTGTCCGTGGGCCGCAGACTGACGCGGAAGGAGCGTTTGTTTTGGAGGGCCGAAGAGGGCGGAAACGACGAAGGTCCTTCCGCGCAGACTCTTCGTGGGAGGAGGATCAGAAAAGAGATAGACGAAAACATGTCGCCCCCTATCAGACAGAGGGTTGTATTACGGGAGCAGATGTGTGTTATAATCGATTATATTCAGGGTCGCCGTTCATTTGTTCTTTCTCCATACCTATACGAAGTATAGAGAAAGTATTGTTTTCATGAAAAAAATCGAATTCGAGATTTCAACATATATACATGTTTTAAGGTCCAATCAACCCGTTTTGACTATTTTCTCGATTATTACGTGTTCAGGGGACCTCAAAACGTGTATTTCCGTTGAAATCTCGAAATCGATTTTTTCATGAAAAAAATACTTCTTTCTATACTACGTATGGAGAAAATAAAAAAGAAGCGATATTATAAGACATAACTAAGCGTCAATTGTTAATAATAGTCGCCGGTAGGTGGTGGCAGCTAAAAAATTAATTTTTAAAATATCACTTAAACAATGCATTATATGGGAAAATGTTTCAAACGAAAGTTGTAGAGAATTTAATATCCTCCAACAAATATTCCAGTATAGTTTTATATATATCTAACATTAAAGCAAATATTTCAAATTAACGGATTAGTGAACACCAACTTCCGATTGACCGATTTTTATCAAAAACTAATCAATTCTTGTGACTGCCATAAAACTGTTAAATATAAAATTTCGCGTTGATTTGATCATAGCTTTTGAGAGAGCATCCACAAAAAAACTGTCACATACACATACAGTCTGTATGTGTATGTGACTGATTTTTTATCGATAAAATGGTCAAAACGTGTTCAGGGGACCTCAAAACGTGTATTTCCGTTGAAATCTCGAAATCGATTTTTTCATGAAAAAAATACTTCTTTCTATACTACGTATGGAGAAAATAAAAAAGAAGCGATATTATAAGACATAACTAAGCGTCAATTGTTAATAATAGTCGCCGGTAGGTGGTGGCAGCTAAAAAATTAATTTTTAAAATATCACTTAAACAATGCATTATATGGGAAAATGTTTCAAACGAAAGTTGTAGAGAATTTAATATCCTCCAACAAATATTCCAGTATAGTTTTATATATATCTAACATTAAAGCAAATATTTCAAATTAACGGATTAGTGAACACCAACTTCCGATTGACCGATTTTTATCAAAAACTAATCAATTCTTGTGACTGCCATAAAACTGTTAAATATAAAATTTCGCGTTGATTTGATCATAGCTTTTGAGAGAGCATCCACAAAAAAACTGTCACATACACATACAGTCTGTATGTGTATGTGACTGATTTTTTATCGATAAAATGGTCAAAACGTGTTCAGGGGACCTCAAAACGTGTATTTCCGTTGAAATCTCGAAATCGATTTTTTCATGAAAAAAATACTTCTTTCTATACTACGTATGGAGAAAATAAAAAAGAAGCGATATTATAAGACATAACTAAGCGTCAATTGTTAATAATAGTCGCCGGTAGGTGGTGGCAGCTAAAAAATTAATTTTTAAAATATCACTTAAACAATGCATTATATGGGAAAATGTTTCAAACGAAAGTTGTAGAGAATTTAATATCCTCCAACAAATATTCCAGTATAGTTTTATATATATCTAACATTAAAGCAAATATTTCAAATTAACGGATTAGTGAACACCAACTTCCGATTGACCGATTTTTATCAAAAACTAATCAATTCTTGTGACTGCCATAAAACTGTTAAATATAAAATTTCGCGTTGATTTGATCATAGCTTTTGAGAGAGCATCCACAAAAAAACTGTCACATACACATACAGTCTGTATGTGTATGTGACTGATTTTTTATCGATAAAATGGTCAAAACGTGTTCAGGGGACCTGAAAACGTGTATTTCTGTTGAAATCTCGAAATCGATTTTTTTCATGAAAATACTTTCATCTGTATACGTATGGAGAAAGTAAAAATTCATCGCGGATGAGTTGCTCTTTGTGTTACCCAATTGCATAAGTTAGCGTTATAAAATATTACAGATGCATTCGATAAAAAACTAAACGCGTATTTGTGTGGCAAAAATAAAGCACGTATGTACATACTAGACCATAAGTCGGAAACCTTTTTCTACGGCGGGTCAAATATTGGTTTTCGGATTGTTTTGATGGGTCGTAGCAGTCGATCGGTACTGAAAATTGTGGAATAAAAAAATCATTTATGAATCCTTTATTTTTAGGCTAGTAGCGGCCGACGCAAGCGAAGTGGTTGCGCATGCATCAGCTCAGATGTTACACGCATGCGCTCCAAACCTACAGCGTTTGGTTTTAAGGCTGTCGATAGTCTGGATGATCGACTGCGGGTCACCTAAATCATGTTGGTGGGTCACCTTCTGACCCGCGGGTCATAGGTTGCCGACCACTGTACTAGGCTGTACCGAATCCGAGTCCAGCAATAGTCGTTGCAATGGCCACACCGTAGTAATGGATGACAAAAACTGCAAAAAACGCCAGTATTTACGCGAAATTCGAAGAAATGCCATTGATAAGCAAACTTCTACGATAAAAATTAGAATCTCCATTCATTTCCTCAGAGAATAGTACAAATCTCGCTCCGATAATACAATTCTAAGATATTTTAATGTGCAAGAGAACATTATCCTGAATGATGGATTTCAGATTCCCCATGTAAATCAAATGGAAAGGATAGTTTCTGGAATCGAACCCGGGACTTTCAATATACGCAACAAAAACTAGCATCGGCAGCTCGGTCCCAGTAGCAAGAGATTTCCACCAAGTGTTATGAATATCGGTCTATTGGTTCAAAAGTTAATAGGGGTGACGGACAGACAGACAAAACGACAAAACTATAAGCCTATTTCCATTCTGGAAAGTAGGCTAAAAATTTGGTAATGCGTTTCAGTGAAAACCTTAAGGCGAAATTATTCCTTCACAAGAACTTCTTCATTTCGCTTCTCAGGAAAATAGGAATTAATGGTTGATCCATTCGCTATGTTTTTCAAAGAGATATATAGATGAAATTGTTTTCATTTTAACTCATTCCCTGGCAATTACGTGTTTTGCTGTCATCACAAGTACACCCTTTTTATATGACAATTTTGACTTTTTTCAAGAGCCTGAGTTTTTGTATTTCTGCCATATAATGAGTGGCTTTAGGATAAATTTCAATGTGATATCTCAAATGGCTCACTTGCAATGAAATTATCAGTAAAACTTCGCATTTAAGTCGCAAAGCATTAAAATGCTTTGCCTGGGAAAGGGCCTAAGTATCGATAAAGTCGATATGTCTCCCGCGTTTATTCGTTCGAGTAGAGATATAGTAGAAAGAAACAATTTATTTCTTAGGCGCAACAGAAAAATTTTGAACCGCTTTAATCGCAATCCGTCGCCATAAAATAAAATGAACCGTCTTGATATCGCGCATGAAATAACGGAAATTTGATTTATCGTTTTCAAATAATATTTTTTGTCAGTTTCGATCAATTCCGCTATTTGTTGAATTGCCAGCATGTGCTCGTAAATTACCTTAAATTGGTAGAAAATGATTTGACAAAAGATTGCTTCTCTCATCCCGGAAATATTTGTAGCATTGAGTGGCAGCGATATGCTAATCTACGAAGGACAATAGGCAAGGGAAACCTAAAAAAACAGTACAGTATTGATTCAAGTCTTTATTTATGTAAAGTATTCAAATCGTTGTATCGATTATCCAACCTATGCACGAGTTTTAATTTAAAATTTTTCTTGAGATCTATTATTACATTTCAATAGAAACAGATTTGAAAATTAAAGTTTTAAGCCAAGATATTTTCATAATATTCGATGTTTAAACTGTCGAGGATCATTTTTCTCGAGAATAAATTATGTTTTTTGTTGAACACGATACGGTCTTGTGAAAGATTTCAAAAGGTGTTCGAGTATTGACATGTTTCTTTAAAATTATGACGTTGTTGTGAAAGAATAAGCTGGAAATTCATTTTAATTGTATATCACCTCAAACGATGAACAATTTAATTTTCTACTTCCATCACGCCAGCAACGTCATATCCTCAATATAATTTACTTGTTCCCTTCTGTTTCCTAGAAACATATCTACGAAAAGAAATTTCCATTTCCCTAGTAGAGAGTTGCTCCTAATATAAAACTGTGTGACTTTTCGTTGTTATTCTTCAAGGCGATTAACCAGACCAGTTGCGTTAAATTACCCTACTATTTTCTTATTAGTTGGTTTGGTTATGCACATCAATAATTTATAGGGCGAAATAACAAAGCAATTAGGATTTAGAAAGAGAGAGAGTCTATTTTTATATCTCCTAAATATATCATCATACTTGAGTAACTTCGGTTGGTTTGTTAATATAGAGTTAAAGAAGTCACCCTTGACGACGGTTTCCTGGCTGGCACTTAGCCCAGTCAGTTATGCGTTCACCAGTTCAACTGTCATGTCATCCATTTATGATCATTACGTAAAAAGGTAAATTACCCGGTGGTTATTAAGGATTTGTGGTTATAATCGAATTGGATCGTGAAAATTTTTATCTAAGAAAATTCAAGCAAGTAAATAAATTATATAATCGTAAGTGCTTCTTATGCAAGAAATGTTTAATTTGGTAAACAAAAAAATGTGAAATTCCTACAAAAATTAACTACGCTCAGTTTTTAGAGTAAATATGTATGTAAGCCGAAGCGGCGATCGAGCTGTACATTTGACTCATGTTAGCGTATAGTATTAATAATCGTAGCAACCAAATATGCGAGCAGCTTAAACGAGTTATTAGTATGCCTTTTAAAGATATAATGTATTAGTAAGTTATTAAATATATTTTTCGCCATATAAAACTACCGTGGCGATATTTCGTGGACAGCATTCAGGACGGCAAGAAAGTGATAGCGCACCTTCATTCTTTTTAAGAAAGAAACGGAGTAGGATTTATCATAGCAGAGAAACCCGATTGAATTTACTTGTGGTACTCTACGAACGGGGGGAAGACGATTTCCTTCGATCTACCCCAAGTCCGGTGCCGTTCGGAATGGCAGAAAAATGTTTTTCTTTTTTTTTTTTTCAATTTCCGCCGCCGCCTTGCGATTAGCCACTCGTGAGGTTAAGGGACGGGGGAGCCCGTGACTCCGTTGATAGGCGCTGAAGGCCTTTCGTGCACGGATGGACATGTTGGGTAGAGAAGAGGCAATTAGTGACGCCTACCCTAATCGATAATGGCCGAGTCGTACATGTAAACTTTTACGGTCGCGATAGGAAACCGAACGAGCACAAATATTGCATTCTCGACGAAAAATCGGATTCGGAGAAAGTAATACGTATATCTCTCCCCCTCTTAAAAACCCTCCGATAAGACAAACGTGAAAAATAAAGCCATTCTTTTATTTGTCCCGAGTTGCGTAAGATGATGACAACGGAGTCGTCAGATATTTTTAAGGATTTGAGATGAGAGAGGGGGGAGGGGAGAGAGAGAGACATTTTTATCTAGTTTTTTTTAATTTCTTTAGCCTTGATTACCAATATAAACATATTTTGTCAACTTGTTTACTTGCACATCGATTTGATTATGTTGTCGAAGATGATTACGTTAATTATTGAGTGATAAACTTACGACATTTCGATACGTGTCAAAACTAGATAACTTTTTCTACAATTACAATCAACGAAAATAAACTTAGAAATTGTTTTGAAACATTTCTCTCCGAATTTCGCCTTTAATTCGTGTAAAAATATGCCGCGTGTGAACACATGTTAAAAAAGTCTCCATGGAATGCACAGATCAAACTTAATTCATAAGTCCATCGCTCAAATTCGTCTCCAAGGTTACCCGTTACTATATTAAGATTCGAAGCCCAAACGAAGCAGGTTGAATGTGACCGATCGCTCTAATGAAACTAATTAGCTAAGTTTCCAGGTGCTCGGTTTTTAATTTTTTTTTTCAGAAGTCGAGTCCTAATTAATTTGGTTAGACCCACTTTGAACCTATT
This sequence comes from Tanypteryx hageni, assembly GCA_028673005.1. Classification (NCBI taxonomy): domain Eukaryota; kingdom Metazoa; phylum Arthropoda; class Insecta; order Odonata; family Petaluridae; genus Tanypteryx; species Tanypteryx hageni. The sequence goes on along the minus strand of CM054118.1, from coordinate 19,068,103 downwards.
AGTTCCAATTGAAATGGCTTTGTGCATCCTTGTTACGTAAACGCAAAAGAAAACTGCTATGCATTTATGAATTGGCGTTTTTTGAGAAATACCCTTAAGAATCGTGGAGGATCCGGCTCGTCTGAACGAAGCTGTTTTCAATAAATCGCAGGAATCTGTCAGGTTTCATAATCATTTTCATGTGCTATAATAAGGCGATCGGTAAACGTGAAGTTATATCAGGAAATATTTAACGTGACTAGCATTTAACAATGGTTGCGCAAACCCTCAATTCACCACCGATAGCACGCGCTACGAAACACGATGAAAATGAAACTGTTTCATCATTATCAGTATCAGATGTGTTTAGAGTCAGAGGAGAAATGTTTTTTTTTCAGCCGATTCTTGCACAGAAAAAGTTTTTCCTGCAAGGGAAAAAATTGATCTTTTCGTTTGAATTTATCGAAGGTGTTTCCTGTTATTTTATGATGGTGAAATTAGGTCATCAAAAAGGCAAACGCTAATGCAGCAGCATTATAATAACCTCTTTACACAATGGAAAATGTGGATTTTAAGTTTTTATGCGCGAAGGCATATTCTAGACCAGAGATGGCAAACCTATATCACGCGTACCACTTATGGCGCGCGAAACGATTTTCTTTGGCATGCTACAGAATAAAATTGTGCATTGACTATTTCCTTAATATTTCTGCATCTCTGAAATAATATAAAAGACTTTTTCATCGAGATTTCAATTATGTTGATTAAATAACTGACTAATAGTGACTAATTGTACGATAATTGGGTGCTTGTTGCTCCATAATAGTCGTTCGACCATGAATGACCTGGGAAAATGCCTCTTTTTAACCAAGAAATTGAATTTTATACAACCAGTCAATAGTTTTTTTTTTTTGCTCTAAGTCTGAGAATGTATAATCAGAGTTAAACCATAAAATTGTTTCTATTTGCATGTATTATAAATTAGCAGTTGAGTTAGAAAAAGGAAAGCCAATTAATACTGCCACGCGAGCAAAAAAGATTTTTACAATCTTTGTTATAGACAGTAAAGGGTAGATGGAGAGCAGGAGAAAATGTCTGCCTTAACTGGGAATCGAGCCCGAGTCTTCCACTTGCCGCGCGGACCACTGACTCATTGAGGCGGTTCTGTTTGTTTTACAAGTATAATTACCCATTCCGAAATGAATCTACCTCGATAGTTCAAGGGTATCCGCCCGGCAATCGAAAGAACCGGATTCGATTCTCGGTCAAGGCAGAATTATTCTCCTGCTCTCCATCTACTCTTTGGTCTCTCTGCAAAATAACCCATTCCTTAATATATGCGGTGTTTGGTAAGCGAGAGATGATCCAGCAGTATTATAGCGAAAAGCGTTCCGCCCGTTTGAAGACATCGATAAGGGAAAAAAAAACTATTCGCGAACCGTACCGCTATTATGCGCGGAGAAAGGCGAAAAAAATGAATATCCTTATTTTCGACGGTTTGGTGGATCAGACGCTTATGAAAATCTCTCGGAGTCATTTTTTTATTCCTGGGTGAAATATTTATCTGGGATCGCTAGTCTCCCACGTCTCCACCCTCGCTGTCTTCCCATTCCATTTTTAACATACGCTGCCCTCCCTAACCAACTCCTAAAGAGTACACAAGGACGAATCCCATCGCAGGCGTATCTTCTGCCGTGTTTGTGAGACCCAAGGGTCAAGGTTCGTTCGACGGAGGAGATGACACAATGTTAAAGAGATTCTAAGCAGCCTCTTATGTTAGTTCTCCACCCAATCGCCCTCGCCCCTTTTCTTCTCTCCCCACTCTCTTTTCTCCATCTCTCTCCTTCTTTCTTTCTCTATCTTTGCACCCCATAAGTCTTTTAAGACATTCTCTCCTACAGAGTATCTTAAAACGGAGATGCAAACACATCGTCTTGTTTTCTGTCAGCGAGAATTTCTAAGCAAGCTCTCTTTTGATTTTTTTATTGAATAAATAAATTTAAGCGCGAATAAAGTTTTTAATAATAGGAAAAAATAACCGCGAATTCCTTTAAACTTCCATAGGTTATCATTTCTTCAGGTGAAGAGAATCGCCTGCTATTTTCGGGCGAGTATGCAAGTTTAAGTAGTTTTTTGTGTTTATGTTTCAAATTCTGAGCCAAATGCATAAAAATATCGATTGCGTCGACTTGTGTACGCGACTTGAAGACTAATGAAAAATAGTTCAGGCTTAACAAACGTAAATACGAATTTACGTTTCGTAAAGCACTATCTTCTATTTGGAGCATCCTACAATGGAACGCATTTTGGATTAAAATAACTGTTTTTGGGCTTAAAAAGAAGTAACATACTTAGCGATGCTTTCTTTTATCGTTTTCCTCGAAATGTGAAGTAAAAAAAATCTAACTTCAAATAACCAGAGATCTTCATCGTGGGCTAACATCTAGCCAGTCGCCCATATGAAACGGCATTTCATCAGAGGACGGATATCGAATCGGATTTATATTTTCCAGCCAGAAATATGTCGCAAGTCCTTTCTCGTTACATCACCCGCGGCAGTAATTAGAACCGTGTGGAAAAATAACGCAGATGCCTTTCCGATGGCCCTTTTTTTCTTACGGTTTCTATCTCGTAAACAAGAGTTTGCTCCGTGCTACATATCTCTCTCTAACACACATTTTCTCGCTATCTCTCTCTCTCTAACCAGACTTGACTTTAAAGCGAACATCTAGGAGATAAGGGAGGGATCACATCAGAGAGAGGCGGATGAGATGCCGCCACTTCCTAATCTCCTTCCCTGCCTTTCCCTCTTCCTCTCTCTCTCTCTCTCTCTCTCTCTCTCTCTCTCTCTTCCTCTCCATCATATAAAAATGATTCATATGAGAGATGGGTAAGCAGTGCAGTGGGCGACTGCTGCGAGTAGAGCCGGTCAACCTAGAGTGAATGTGACATCCCATTCGGGAAGGGTGTTTGGAGAAGCACCAGAACATCTCTCCTTGTCTCTCTCTCTTCTTTTCATTTTGCTTTCTCTCTATTTCCCCTTCTACATTTCTCCCTATACGCTTTTCTCTCTACATTTCTATCTTAACGTCTCTTTCTACATTTTTCTCTATACACTTCTGTCTCTCTCTCTAAATTTTCCCTATTCATTTCCCCGTTTTCGTTTCTCACTACACTTAGGTTTATCGCTAAACTTTTTCTACATTTATCTCGAATTAATTTTCTCCCCACTCTCTACGTTTGTCTTTACCATTATCTCTACTTTTCCCTCGCACTTCCACTTCTCCCTTTTTCTCTCTCCTCGTCTCTTGCCCGCCCACTTTCTCCCCTCCTATATCCGTAACTCTCATCCTTTATCTCCCTCCCTTTACCTTCTTTTCTCTCTCTCTTTTTTCTACTTTCTCACTCCCCGTCCATTTCCCCTAAGTTTCTTTATCTCCTTTTCAGCCTCTCTTTTTCTCTCAGCTCCTGTCTCGCCCAGATCTTTTTCTGCCTCTCTATGCGCCTATATAAAGTCTCAATTGCGTCCAAATAAAGACCATCTCTCTCTCTCTCTCTTTCTATCATTCCCATTTCCCTTTCCTCTACGTTTCTCCATAATTTTCCCTTTTAATCTCTGCCCCTGACCATCTGGTTTCTTCCCATTTTCTTTCTCTCTCTCCCTCCTCTCATCCTACTTCTCTCTCCTCTCATCCTACCTCTCTCTTCTCTCATCCTACCTCTCTCTTCTCTCATCCTACCTCTCTCTTCTCTCATCCTACCTCTCTCTCTCCTCTCATCCTACTTCTCTCTCCTCTCATCCTACTTCTCTCTCCTCTCATTCTACCTCTCTCTCCTCTCATTCTACTTCTCTCTCTCCTCTCATCCTACCTCTCTCTTCTCTCATCCTACCTCTCTCTCTCCTCTCATCCTACTTCTCTCTCTCCTCTCACCCTACCTCTCTCTCTCCTTTCATCCTATCTCTCTCTCACTTCCCTCCCTCCCTCTCGGCTCAGTACCAGTAATTTCTCTTCCGTTGCTGTCTCCTATCAGAACCCTTGCCCCCATTCTCTCCATGTATAGACGAAGCCAAAGTCTCCTGCCTAAAAAAATGAGAACCATAAACCAGATATCGGTGTTTTCGGATCGATTATCGGCACTCTTTTCGAGCGCTCGTTCTTAAATTATTTTTCGGGGTATCTACATTGCGGCGTTACAGAAGCGTCGTTCGAATCGATATCCGGCTCCTCGAAGTTTTTATAATGGAGATTTTTTATGTTTTGGCGCACCGCCCGCCTCTATCTCATTCTCTGGAGAATTTAAAATAATTTCGTGCTGGTAAATGACAATTTCCGATAAGATTCTAACTTTTATTGCTTTATTTTTTTCGCTTAATCTCTGTGCCCCCTTCTCTGAAAAGAAAGTTGCTTTTGTTCTTATCGTCATTCTTCTACAGAGTATTCTCTGACATTGATCGATAAACGTAGCCGTTATTCTTCCATATATTTTTCTTTAATTTCCACTAATTCTTTATGATTTTCCCTCTCTCTTTTAACTTCTCTCCCGAATAGCGCAACCTTGCTGCTAATTCTCTCTTCGATCTTATCTTGTGCAGATTTTCTTATCCATTGCATTGTAAAGCAAAATGTTTGTGTAAGGCCCGGCTTGAACCTTGGCTTATTTGAATGAGAAGAAAGTAAACATTTAAATTGTATTTTTTCGCAGGTTACTCGCGCTAATTTTTCCATTAGAGCGATTTAGTTATTAAAAGTCGGGAGACACTCTACAATATAAAATGCAATAAAAACATTTCTTAACGAATAAAGTTGATAAGATTACTTTCAAGTTCGAGACGTTTTTGGCTGGATGTCTCTCGGACGTGTAGATGTGCACTAGAGTGTAGATCCGCGCGTGTGTTCTTGCGTCTAATGTCACATGAGCTCGGCCTCTTTCGTTGTTCTCACTATATCTCTATTATCTGTTGTTTCCGTTTATCGTATTTTTCATTCTATATATCTTGCATTGTCTTATTTTCTCTTTCCATTTCCTTTTGTTTTCTATTTCCTATTTCTCCCCGAACTTAATACGCCGTGTTCATCCCTCTTTCTTTATCCCCATTTTTCTCGGACCTTTTGTCGACTTCAGCAAAAATAAAATCTCACTTTAGTTCGAATATTCAGGCGTTGTTTAACATTTAATTGAGAAATATGCTTGAAATCCAGACTTTTTCAATTGCAGCGATTACCTTTAAACGACGGGTTGATCTAGGAGTTTGTTACCTCGGGGGATCATTTTCTTTCGTCAGTTCCTTTCCTATCTTCACTCTGCTGCGGAAAAATTGTGGCGGCAAATTACAATTATGTGATATAATAACTGTCGTAGAAAATACACGCTACAGAGTTGGTTTCATGATGTCCGGACTATTATTTTTGCTCGTTATTTATCTTCATTGTTAGTTACTTCAAACTATTTAGAAATCGTCGTGAAATACAACTTCATATTGTGATAACCCAAACGAGAAATAATATTACCATTTTTTTACTATATAGATATGGAAGCGAGATTCCGAAGACGAAAGACATTTTTTGAACCGCCATTCAGCGAAAGCTCCCTTTTATACCTGTCTCCATTTTCTCTTACCAACCTCATCTTTATCACACTCTCCGACTTCTCTCTCTCTTACGCTCCTTCCTCTTCGTTTCTCGTAAGTTTTTCCCGACCTTTTTTCCGACTATCTTTAACTGCGTGAGCCAATCTGTTTCATTCGTTGCGTCATCTCCTTTCGATGCAAAAAGAAGACGCGCTGCTCGAGTCCGCATTTGTCGTCGTGTTTCCCCTTTCTCCCTCTTATTTCGTTTTTTCGCTCTTCTCGTCCATCTTTATCTTGCTCTTCGTTATTTTTTCTTTTTCGCCTTCCACTTTTGGAGGGGCTTCTCTAGTCTCCCCTCCACGACGACAGCTGAGACGTAATCGGGCAGATGAGATCTCTAAGAGCGGAGGATTGAAGTAGGTGGGGGGAGAGGGAGGGTGGGAGGTTGATAATTCTAACGAGACTTCATCACGCATTGATGAGAGAGAGAGAGGTTACTTAAGTAAATGAAATGTACGACTCCCGCCGTCATTAAGCGGTCGCGTGAACCGTAGGCAAAGTTCGACCGTAAAGAGGCCGGCTTCAATGGAGATTCTCCCGATCGTCGTTTCTCATAATTAGCAGAAAAGCCCGTTCCATTAACGGATTCATTTGCATAACAAACGTTTTCATCGCGAAATCTTTTTCCCGCGGGTTTAGACGTACCTACAGAGGGAAGATATCAAAGGGAAGGACCCGGAAAGGTTGGAGGAGAGATCAAGGTGGAATGAGATGTGAAACTGGTCCGACGGCTTTATCTACGAAAGGGGATGGCGACGGCGATAATTTATTTTCGTTTACTTCACAGCTACACTGGCGTACCTGAACGAATTTGTCTTTCGTAAAAGATCAAGTAATAAAATAATTAATCACCGTAAATACCCTTGCATAGGACGCACATTCTTCCGAAAATTTTGGACTCCGGAATTGGGTTGGTCCTATATAAGGGCACACAATTCTCCTCAAAATCAAAAGTAAAAAACTCAGATGAATACATTACAAGTAATTCATTTAAATATCAGCAATACAAATAAAATTACAAATTTTATTACCGAATCTCTATATTACATGCGGAACGAGCTATATATAGTTTTAATAAGAGGAGTCATGAAATTTGACGGCAGGTAGTCTAGACATATATAACGGAAGCACGTTTAAAAATCACAGACTAAAATGCATGAAATTCTTTTTTTTTTGGGCCCTCAGCACTCGCCTTTTGTCCGTTATGAATGGTAAATCCACCTCTGCCTACGGCCGTCCTAGGTTGGCAGAATGGATATGAGTCCTACATACGATTGCATTGAATTTTCCTGAGTTTTAGACCAAAAACCTCCCTGTATCCTATGCATAGATGTGTCCTATAGAGTATTTACGGTTTTATATGACATATACGTACCTGGAAAAAATTCCAATGTAACGCTGCGTTGTAGACGTGAAATGATCACTGCAGATGGGAACGATTCCTCAAATGATGAAGATGATTCAACGCAAGGATGATAACTTAAGACCTATGCTTTAAAACATTATCGCCTCTTCAGTGAGGACAATATTTTTCGTGTGGGGTGTTATAATCGTTGCATCACTATTAGCGACGGGTTGAGGGAGACTGTTGGAGCGTTCGACCATGGACCAAAATCATGATATGATTCATATAGCTGCGGATTAAGGTTGTGAATGTTAATTGGGAGGCCCTCGGCCGGGGTAACGTCCGGAGCCCTTGGTACTCTTATCCGTCTCTGGCAAATGACCTAAGGCGATTTTTTTCACCGACTGTTATCTTTCCAGCGGAGTAAAGAATGCAGATGCGATGTATTGTTAGTTGCCTTCATTTGTTGCAGCATGTGCTTTTTGGTGAGTACTATGATTACTCCTCATCGGCTGATCCTAGATACCCCAAATGTATGCCATACGTAGCCCTAATGAAGAACTATCTATCATGGAATTTTGGCCCTTGTAACTTAGGTCATTTTTCCGTTATTTTTTACATGGACATACGGACGAATGAAGCGATTACGTGAGTGATTTTTTGAGAAAAAAAACGCTAAAAATCTGAGCACCTGACCTTTTAGCTAATCCATTAACTTCTGCCTTTTAAACTACTTGCCACTGCTGAGTTTTTCTTCCTGTTTTTGGTAGAGTTTGATGTAGTGCATGGGCCTTTTTTATAAACTATTGAAATGAAACTTTAGCTTATCTTTTAGAGCACATATGATTTTTACTTTTATTACCTATTTGTACCACTTATACAATGTTTAGTTCGATATATTTTTAGTGTGTTGCACTCTTCAAAACAGGGTGACACGCGCATTGTACTCCTCTCGCATATATCTACTCGCCATCCTTTTTGGGGCCTATTTATAAAATATCACACACACACAAATCATTCTCACATACAGTTAAATATGCGGAGGCGGGATAAGAAGAGGTATTTTTATCGTTGAATTAATTTGAAATTAAGCTCAACATAATTATTCTAGATTTCATTTATTATATTCATAGAAATATGCTGCATTAATCGAGTTAACTAATTGGCATTATTGACGTTTGGCGACGATCACCCATTTCAATTTATGTATGTCGACATTCTTCCTCGAAAAAGCTATATTGCGGAATAAACAGAACATTTACGACGGTTCATTTTTACCACGCACAAAATATCCATTGACTTGACAAAGATTTGCGCTGCCTCTCGGTTTTTGTTGCTCGTCGGAGTAAGTAATTAGGCGTGGAAATATTCGACATTTTCGATGGAATCTGCAGCTGGCGTTCGTGTTTCGGTGACGCAGATGCGTGCCCGTTACGCACAATCAAGATCAACAGTGAGCACTTCCGCCCTTAAAAAAAGAAATAGGATAGGAAAAACAATTTGAATGTTTTTTTTTTTGCTTTAAAGAAAAACATGAAACTTACCTTAACCATTAGAGCAGTGGCGTGCAACATACGGCCCGCTGGCCGCATTTGGGCGGCGAAGTTTCGATGATGAAGATGTACGTGGACTGTGATATTTAATACAGATAATTTTGCATATTTCAGTTGCAATTTTTGACTTGCCTTGGCACCATGGCGAATTTACGAATGCGGCCCGCCACTTGCAAAAGTTGCACACCACTGCATCAGATTAAGAGAATACTGAACTGTATCGGTTTAAACACGCACGGAGTTATGTTTGTGTGCAACATAGAATAAATCGCTGGATTTTGTGAACTTGACCTCAAAAATCTCTTCTTTTAATCTTCTCACAGCTGTGCTCTTCTTATAGCTATCAATAAACCCCAAATGCTTCTTCCCTTCTATTACGTCAACATACATTTGTGCATCAAAAATTGACCCACCCAATCCCTCTGTTTTTAGAGATTAAAAAAACATCTGTGACGCGCTAATTCCTCCTAAACGAAAACAGAGACTTCGTTTTTTCGCAAATCGCTTTGTTCGTTTTCTTGTGGAGGTCAGTCTGTCTGTCACACGCACTAACTCCAAAACAAAAGCAGGCAGAGACTTCGTTTTTTCGACAGTCGATCCTGTCCCATCGTGGACGTTTTCTTGGTTTGCTCGTGTCTGTCACGCTAACTTCTTCTAAAGGAAGGTAGCTGTAAACGTCATTTTTAGCATATTATGTCTCATTGAGCACGTTTTCTTGTGGAGGTCCTAGAGGCAATCAGAATGGGGATAAGAAGTTCAATTTAAATTTACTTTTTTATAAAATTTCTGTTTGATTTTTTTCTTAATTATATTAAATTATTTTTCATTTTGATATAACGAAATTGATTTTTTTTTAAACAGCCATTTACTCTGTTTCAGCAACTCTTTCATTGTCATTCTGTTGAGATTCTATTACGATTCAAAAAAAAATTAAAGACTTCTTTCGAAATTGTCATATTACGGCGTAGAACAAAATTGGTTGCATAATTTATGCGTGATATATATTTTTATCGCATTTGCAATTTTGATTAGACGATAACATTCTCCGCTTAATTCTTTTCAGCGGTTCAAGTTCGTCGCAGTGTCGTAATCGTTGTTGATTGGTATGGCCAAAGTATCGCAATCAAATCTCTTTACTGCTCTTTCTTACGGTCTTAAAAAAATTCGGATCGACCCGGTCTCCACGTGCTTGTCAAAATAAGTCTCGATGAAAGTTCGCGAATGATTTCAAGACTCGTATTGCGGGGCAAAAAGAGATTTTGTGATCAAATTCCCATAGAATGAAACAGATAAGAGCAGGCCATCGACTTTTTCGGGACCAATTTGCTTCCTTTATTTCCTGGTGTTTTTACTCGGCATTGATTCGCGTAATCGTTATAGAATGTCGCGGTTTTCGATTTTCCGTTGAACAGAAATGTTGAATTCGTTGCATTTAGGAAGAAACTAGCTGAAGGATGTACATATGTAGCTTCGAATTAATTTCTATTTACGAGAGAATGTTCTATCAAATTTTCATTGGTGTACATTAAAAAAAAATGTTATTCACTGAGGAATTTCGTTGGATAAGCCGTAATATTCATCCACAGCATGGGTAAAACCCGTTTTCTAAGAAAACTTGTTTAAATTCAACCGCCTTTTAACCCGTGATGTCACCGTTGGACTTGATCAAGTTGAAACATGTAAACCTAGAATTCCACTTGAATTGAATCCATCAGTCAAGCTGCTATGCTCATAGCGAGTGGTGCGTGGAAATTCTGATCGTAGAAAATGGCGTTGAAGTGGTCGGAACAGGTGATGATGCGATTTTTGGAATTATAACAAAAACACAATTGTCTATGGCAGGGGTCGGCAACATACGGCCCGCAGGCCACATGCGGCCCCCGAAGATATAATGAAATAGCGGTCGGTAAAATTTAAAATCGACAATGTAATATTTTTCAGTGAAATTATAGTTTCAAAACCTCCTCTGGTGGAGTTTTAATGCTGGTTAAATATTTAGACATGATTTTCAATAACGTGAGACCACAGAATCTCCAGGCTACTTCTGATATAAACGGTTATCCGGCCCGCTGAAGCTCTTGTGACTTTCAATGCGGCCCTCCGAAGCATTCACAACTACGAATGTGGCCCGCCATGCAAAAAATGATGTGAAAGAAAATGCGCTGCGGCTTATTGTTAATTGCGCGTCTTCTGTTAATAGTTCTATCAGCAAGTTTTGAGATGCACCCAATTGAAATTCTTGAAATCCATGGTTTTACCCAGAAGCGATGCTTCTTGCGTTTTTTTATTATATCGCGTAAGATTTTCGCAAGTTCTTCGGCTAAACAAGCGGAAAAAACTGTGATGTCAGCTCCAACAATTTCACTTGACGCCATGCTTAGTCGAGCTGTTGCTTCAGTTATTATCGAATCGTGAAAATGAAAAGTTGATCAACTTAGCGTTCAACTTGTGTTGATAAACTTTAGTTGAACAACAAAAATCGGACGGTGGAAATCCTCCTTTAGGCATCCCCAATGCGTCTCAAGTCGCACTACGGCGTTGTTTTCAGCAGTGAGAAACGTTGCAACGCCTCTTAGTGTAAATTTTAAGGAGCCGCATGCTTCATAAGTCAAAAGAACCGCATGCGGCTCGGGAGCCCCGGTTTGGCCGCCCCTTAAATTGACGAAAGGATTTTTTCTACGCCGTTTCCGATATCTGCCTGGAGTCACTTTAAATTTAACTCACACGCATGCTCCCGCTCATCAAAGCAAAAACAAACCCGGAGCTTTTTTTTAGTCATCCAGCCTGTGACCCCGTTCAGACCTCCGCTCCAGCGAGCAGATGGGAGAGACTTCGTTATCGCGGGAGTTTCGTCAGATCCCAAAATGAAAAGAACTTTTTGAATCGGACGGAATCAAATTGGCGCGAAGGTATTTTTCCCTTAACCATAGAAAACCCTTTGAGCCGAAAAATTTCAATTCCGATATAGAATTTCCGTTCAAATCAGACAGCACCGCGCATCCTTTTATACCAGTATTTCTCAGCCCAAATTTCGTCTTGGCCGCATCTGCGGCCACCAGCAAAGTCCTGGTGGCCGCACTATTAAATTTAGGGTAAAAGTAATATTTGTTCTTTCGAAAAAATCTCAAATTGTATATCGATATAAAATAACAATACGCAATAATATTAATGAATTTCTATACCAGTAATTTATTGTACATTGTCTTTGAAAATATAATGGGGAATACATGTTGAAATCACAGTTAGTGAGAATACACGTAAGAATACATGAAAAAGCAAATACATTTACAATTATAGCGATTCGTTAAAAGAAAAATAACTCAATTTCCAAGACCTTCTTGGATCCTTCGTCGGCCCAGGACGACGGGAGCAAGGAAAATTGAAAACAAATTTCCTACCACTAGTCGCTTACACCATGGCGGACTAAAAGAAGACAGGCGTAATTCATATCGCGTCTAGATTTTCGTCCTTTTAGTGAGAAATATAAATTATTAAAAATGTGACATTTCAATCTGCGTATTAATCATTTCACGTTGAAAATTTTGTCTGGTGGCCGCATAAAAATGTTCTGGTGGCCGCATGCATAGTTGTTTCCTGGAAATACAAATGAGACATATTACTGAGCGTTCCGGTTGACATAGCGCAAACTACTTTGCGTAATTTTGTGAGAATCCAAGGCCTGTTTTAATCGAGATCAACCGCCTCGGAGTACTCGGTTGTTAGGATGGCCATGGCGCTGCCCTTTGTATTTAAGTTTTATTATATGTACTTGTAATGCAGTAAGCAGGTTTTGTGAAATTTAGTATGATTTATTAATTTACTCATTTAATCTCTATAGTCATCTATCACAAGTAAATAGTTTGTGAACATGGGTCGCGGCCAAAAAAGTTACATATCGACTGCTTTGTGGAATATTTTCGTTCGTATTTCTCTTTATCTCTCTTTCTCTTCATATTTATTCATTGTATGCATTTTCTTCTGTCTCTCTCCACCACTCCTTGTATATCTCTCTCTTATATATATATATATATATATATATATATATATATATATATATATATATATATATATATGTGTGTGTGTGTGTGTGTGTGTGTATGTATGTATGTGTGTGTGTGTGTGTATTTGTCACCTGGAATCCAAGCTATTTTTCAATGCAATGCAATAAGAGTATTGTATCTCTTCCTTTTCCTCTCTCTATCTCTATCTCTTTCTCCCTCTCTCCCTCCCTCCCTCCACCCTTTCGCTACTCTCTCTCTTTCGCTCACCTCTCCGATTTTTGTTCGTGGCCTCGCTCCCAGTCGATTGGCTCCCTTCTAATTCGCTATCTTTTTTGCATTTTTGTCATCTCTTTTCCCTCTCTCTACTTTCTCTCCTCTCTGTCCCTTTATCTCCTCTCTCTGCTCTCTTTTATTTCTATTGTCTCTTTTTCTCTCTGCTCTCTCTTCTCTCTATTTCCTCTCTCACTCCTCTTACTGCTCTACCCGTTACATCTCCTTAAATTGCAAATTTTACTCCATTCATGGACTTTTATATCTCTTGCGTTTGCTTAAAAATTCCAAGTTCAGTTTTATGTTTTTCTAAATGAATGGGGAATGGTTTCAGGCGGAAGAGGAGGTTTACCAGCCTCGATCTCGCCCAAATAAAGTCAAATATCTATGTATCTATCTATCTATCCCCCCCTCTCGCTCTCTTCGCTGCGATCGGTTGCTATAGCGTAATCTCCGTGCAGCCGATTCGAAATTGTTTTATTCTTTTTTTCTCTCTGTCATTGGTTCGATCGAATGCATTCTCCTGTCGAGCGCCTTTTCAGAGCGTAAATATATATCTCTCTTTTTTCTTTTACTTATTTCATCTTATTCTTCCCTCGTTTTCTCCCTGCCTCTATTTTCTCTCTGTTTGTGAAGGATTTAGATAAAAAGTGGGTCGTGCGAGTAGTTAAGGGGGCGTGGATGCGGGGAACGGAAAGGGACTTTCGTTACATGCAGGCAATCCTAGTGCACGTGTGTGTGTGTGCGCGCGCGTGAATGTGTTCGCGCGATCGCATCGCCTTTTTGTTTCATTCTGTTTTTCCTGGAAATGGTTATTTATTTGAGTCAGTAGGAAGCGGGGAACCGGTTCTGTTTTCGACCGGGTCGTATACATATGCATGCATGGTCTTTTATTTCGATTGCGGTTGTACGCTTTTCCTTATGCCTTCGAAATGAAGGTATAATTGGGTGCAATGCTCGGTAATTAAGGAAATGATTAATTATCATTCGAGAACGTTGAGGGCGGATGGATGTGGGGTCAATACAAATCGGCCTTATTACTGTTAAGACAGTAACATCGAAACCATCTTGAATTATTGACTTTCCCCATTAAAATGATTCCGAAATTAAAAAGTCGAAAATTTTCCATGGGCGATAAGCAACACCGCGCGGTTTTTACGAGCGGCTTTCCACGAACAAGAATTGTGGAAACCCTTGGAAAAGAATATTTTTTTGTTTCTATCCGAGATTGATAGGTTTATAAATATGAAAACTTCCTTCCTATGCTATGTTTACTGGTTCTAATCATCGCACGAATGTTTTCGTGCATGTTTATTGTAAAATGTTTTTTTAAATCTATGAGTTGGATCTTAGCTATTTAAAAATGAACGAAAAGGCCCGATTTAATCGTCGGCTCACTGAATAAAATTGCTCTTTTCATAAAAATTTTCAAAAAACGGCCATAACCGTTAATTTCGTCTCTAAAAGAAGGGGCTCGGAATTTATAAAAGGAATATTTCCGTGGAAAAATATGGTCACCGTACACTCTAAATCCACTGCCAAATCAGATATATATGTAGAGTCATGCGTTTACGTATTCGCCTGCCAATAAAGTATGCCCTCACAAGAATTAGCTCGTTAAAAGAAGCGAGTTATAGTGAGAAAAAACTACTTCGCTTAAAGCGGGCCTAACGAACTGTATTAGAGAGATTATGATATATCTCGTATACGTCAATTGTTATCGATAATTTGATACGGTATTGCGAGCAGATTAAAAAACGATATCAAAATGAAAATATTTTTATCTACGTATTGATTTATGGATATCGAGATGTGATTTAATTTTCGGTTATAATTCCGAGGAAAAAATATGGGCTTTTTAGCATTTTTTTCGACGGTTGATGATTATTTCAATACAAGTATCTTCAGAATTAATTTGGAGTCGTCAATGAAAAATATGGAACCACTGCAAACTACGTCTTACGCACCCACCCACATATACAAGCGCACGTACATAATTCGAATTTTATATAATTCTGCACAGAATTTTTTTCACCTATGTAAACATTCGCAAATATGTTTTTCGGTAGCTGTGACTTTTTTATCTCCCCTCGAGATCGAATCGTCCGCATTCGACCGCGCATGTGCGTAGCATTTATACGTGACGCATTCCAGCGAAAATCATTACTTTAAAAACAGTGGATCCGATGGATGGGTGGTCATGGCGATGCTTCGCTGTTCATAAACGAACCGTTTACTCACCTTGTAAAAAAATAAAATAAAAATTGGAGCGAGTCCTCGTAATATAAAGTTCAATGAAATTCAGGCTCTTATCTCGATTTCCAGAATTCGTTTCAACTTCGCCGATATTATCCGCTCTTTAATCCGAGATACAATTATCTGTTTCTCCTCTGTCACTACGAGATGGGCGATAAACGGAGGACGGAGCAGAGCGATTTTTCCACGCGTACGGCGATGGCCGCGAGAAGCTGCGAGCGTGGTCCAATGCCAAGGTGCAAAGTGTTCGCGGGAGCAGCTTACTCAGTCAGCGAGGACGCCTCGCGTTAGTCGTCTTTTTCTGTAAATCTTCGGATAGGCTGATTGATTGAGGGCGCTCCCGACAGATTGATTGACATTCGCCGCGTAATCGCTGGGCTCGGAGTCCTGACGTAAGTGAAGGACTTAAAAATAAAAAAATTAAGGGAGATACGACTCCAGGTTTGAAGTGGAAACAACGCGCCTCTCGACTCTTCCATCCCGTGGTTCATGTTCCATCGTGCGAAGAGGTGATTCAGTCGTTACGAAACTTAATTTTAATCGATTTTCTCTACTTGGGAGAATCTCGATATGGGATGACCTTCTAGAAGGTTTGGAAAATAGCTTATTCTATTCACGATGATTCATTTTTGTAAGCATTTTAGATCATGCAATATACAGTCAAATCCTGAATTAGCGCCACCGTTGGCGAGAATGGCAGTAATTCGAGGTAGTACATATATGCTTGCTCTATGTAATCATAAGATGGAAGTTCTGTTCACGACGACTCATAGGCGGTATGCGGGGTTGGCATTATATAGGGGGGGGGGGGCGCTAAATCGGGTTTTCACTGTATTCTTATATTTCTTTCATAGCAATACAGCAATTGTATCCAGTGAAGCTGATTTTTTTATTTTCCGTTGAGTATTTTATTTCTGTTGGTGTTGAAGGAAGAAATGGTGGTGTATGTAGCGAAGCCCCTCTTGGCGACCATCATCATTCGACGACCTTTTTCACACATAGCAACCAATTTTTCTCAGAACGGATAGCCATATTTATATATTCCCACTTTTCAACCTCGAACCATTAAAACGATCATTTTTCTTCGGAACCGTCTATGGCCTCCCAAAAGAATTGCACTTGTTTTTTTCATGGGGTGAAATATATGGCCTGACTTGCTAGCCAAGTTGCACCTGTTCTTCAATGATTAAACATTTCTGTACGGAGAACTCGCGATTAACCAGATTTAGAATAGGAATTTTTTTAATTTGTGACTTGAAAGTCTTTTTAAGCTGTGCCTCGAACGCGTGTAAGTCCGTGTTAGCTCGTAGTATGAGTATACTGGTCTTACTTGATCTGTAAAAATTCATTTATGCAATATTAGAATTTTCTTTGAGTGTTTCTGTCACTTTTTTAATATTTGCTTAACTTTTTCATGTTTTTTAATTGTGGCGTAAGGAGGCATATCAACTCATCGGAATGGCTGATCAACAAGCACATGCTCTGTCCCGAACCATCCGGTAAATCATGAGTTTTATCGCATTTTGTTACAACCCTTTTCGATTTTTTTATCCAGTTAAAGGAAATATATTTTCAACAGCACAGTAAAGTTATAAAAAAGAAAGAAAAAAGAAACGAATTCTGAATACTTATTTAAAAGATAGTACATTGTATGGGTTTCATTTTGGTCCCTTGGGGACTTCGTTTGAAGAGTTCACATTTCGCTTGGATGAAGAGGAAGAAAAAAGCGACCGTCGAAAATACGCCTTTAAATATAAAGTGGACCAAAGCTCGTTGCGTTGCCAAAACCGATTCACGTCGTCGAAACTGCGTCTCTTAATGACCGCAAAGTGTCTCAGCAAATCCTCGACGACGCACCAAATTTAAGTAACAATTTACTCGGATTTTAAAGAGACTTTTGTGTAGTTTATTTGTGGTAATTATTTTCGGAAGAAGTAAAGTTGATATGGCCTTACTCTTTTACATTTTAACAACCCGGGCATTAAATCTCATTTTTTTCTTATCTACAGAAAAATCTAAGAGAGGGAAAACCTCCCCTCGGAGTAGTTTTTGAGGCGTTTTAATGAGTCATTATGGGACCGAAGAAGTATATTTTAGCTTAAAAAGAGATGATAAAAAATACATTTCTACTGCTTGTAAGCATGTTGTTCGTGATGTTTTTCTCAAAGAGAATCGAGATACTCGCCAAGACATTATAAAGTTCTTGTTACCAATGGAAAAGCAATTAATCTTGTAATTGAAAAACAATTCTTACCTTCTTGTTTTGTGAAACAGGGGTCGGCAACCTACGGGCCGAGGGCCTCATGAGCGGAATGGGACGTTTCGCCGCGAGGTACGGTTCGCCGCGGTCGTTGCGCCGTCTTCGTTAATGAATTTTAATGTACATATTGGGAAGAATAGGCTGAACCAACTTAAAGGAAATTTTATATATAGGATCTTCACATAAATACATGAAGTGTTTGGGATTTTGTGCCAGAACTATCCAGCAGAATTGCAAAGATTGCAACTTGAAACATTTTTGTTTTCACAAATTCGGAAAAGATTAGCCCAATTAGTTTCCAAAAAATTTACTACATATTATCTTCTAATAAGTACGTGAATAAATGTTATATTTGGAGCGCATTGAGCCAGCAGGGATGCCACTATTGGCAATTGAATTTTTTCGGTTTTAATGAATTTATTTAGAGATTGGCCAAACCGATGCCAAATAAATTTTGTTTGAAGGTGTGCAATACATTAAAACGAAATTAAGACGTTTTTTACAGATATTAAATAAATGGCTGCACGTGCAACGAATAATAAAATTCTTTACACAAATTTGTGTTTAACTCTCCGCTTAATTTTCAACGATATTTAATATTTATAGTTTACACATATTTGTTTCAGATCAGACAGACGGGTATGCCATAAAAGCAAATTAACATCTATAATTATTGACGGTTTTGAACGGAATTGGATTCGACGTATTTTCGTCGAAAGCAGTTAATTATATTTATATTTATTTTAACATTATGAAGAGTAAAGAAAATTTTCCATTTCTGAACTTCATTCAAAGAGTTGAAAATTATTTTTATTTCAATGATTAGGTATTGCCCTGTGAAAAAAGAATTAATTGTTAGAAATATTACAGATAATGAGAAATTCATGTGGTGACCACATCATATTTTCTTAACATAAGAATTATGAGTTTGGGGTATAAAATATTTGTTTAAAGCCAAAGTAACTAGATATTATGAAAGATTTCAATAAACTATCGACATATGGCGTAATAACTACATGATTACGAGTAGGTACTACAGTCGATCTAGCATATTCTATCGAAGTGATCCTATCGGGTGTACTTTGTATTACATTTGTGATTTTCAGTTGTAACGCAAGATCTATTTCTTCATATAACGCTTGATTATTTTTTTTGTCCCTATAATCTACGTTTCCGAGATAAAATATTTCTTTGAGCCTCAATCATTACAAAGATTTTGAAGTACTTATCCTACGTCCAAATAACTGAAAATTGCAATTTTATGATTTCTTGCACAAATTTTTAAATGACATCTGGTGACGAAACTGCCGTGGCGAAACGGCTGCGGCGAAACGGCCGCGGCGAAACGTCCTAGACCCCCTTATGGGGCCCTCGTGAGCGTTTTATTTGCCATTCAAAGCTATGACGAAGAAGCGATCCGTAAAAGCTCAGCATAAATTCACGTTTTTTTATTTAATGTTATGATAATAAAACCTTAGTTGTTTTAGTTTTCCTCCCTGAAAACACTATCTATATTTGATCTTCACTTGTATGACGTCTCAGAATCTCTCGGTAACTTTCGTTTTCAACCGACTCGCCGAACCATTGTCAACTTCCAATGCAGTCCGTCATTTAGAAGAGTTTTACATCCCCTGTTTAAGTTAAATCCCTGCAAATATTGTTGAAAATAGCGGAATTAAACCTTATCATTCCACTAACATGGTTGTGGTCAATGCAAAAATCTAAGGGGTGACGCAAAAATTAATCTCAAGAAATATTTTTAAGGCGCTTTGCTTTTAGACCACAAGCTACTTTTCTAGACAACACATTTGTAAACGGCATCAAAATTCGCTGAATTAGAATAAGTTAACTGAAAATATGCGGAAAAATCTACCAAGTGCAGGTAATTACCCAAAGCTTTATTTCAGTATCACTCAAGTAACCGAAATAACAACGGAGAATCGCAGAGATTTGTAAAGAGACGGCTACGACGGCGGCAGAACTAAAAGCGCGCATAAGAGCTGTTAATCCTTAATTTTTTTGAAGTCGTTCACCTGTTTTCCAACCTTGGAGTGAATTGGGTGCGGCATCGGTATGAATCCGGGCAGCTGGACATTTTGGATGCGTGTCAGGGGAGTGGCCACAAAGCCCACGCTTATTCTTCGCTGTTGCATCCGCGCTTAAACTCATATTCCACGTTCTATTTATATTCCTTTCAAATACACGATTGCGCAGCTGGTGCGCACTCGCACAATATTTCCGGACGCCAGCTTGATGATCAATAGAGAAGGCTTAATACTACCTGGTTATTTACCTGACGCACCCAGAAGAGTTGGGCGGGTTTTTGGGGAGAAATGGTCCGGAAGCCAAGGAAAACTTGGCCAGATTGGATAAATCATCCTGTTAGTTACTAGTAGTATCGTAAGACGTGGATGTACTTCAAAGGTGGTTTTTCAGATGTTATGGCTAAACGGAGGCGATTATGTTCGCCGGGATTACTCATCACGGGAAACAACCCGTGAATAATTACTGCGGGAATAGCGATGGTTTTTGCTAGAGAACTTTATACCCGATTAAATAGTACTTCATTTAATATTGAAATGCATTCATAGGTGCTTATATAAGAAAGATACATGTACAATAGAGAATTATCGAACACGCCAATATGTATATCTCTCCAGTAGCCATTAAAAGGTTAAGAAAACTAGGTGCGCATCTCGGCTACAAAACAGCCGTCAGCAGTAGTGGCTCGCCGATAGTAGAATAGAATCTTATCTCGGTGCATCGCCACAGATGACGACTGCTTTGTAGTCGAGATGTGCATATTTTTCTAACCTTTTATAGCTATTGGAGAGACATGTTGTGTCAATCGGATTTCCTTGGTATAATATTTTGCGGTTATTGAGAATTATTGAAGAAAATAGCGAATATTTATTTCACAGTTTTAATTTTTATTGGTAGGTACCCGATGTATTTAACAAATGTTTGGAAAACTCCGTGCGAATCTTTAACGGGGATTTTTTATAATACTATAATGCTTACATTTAAAACCAATTATTTCATCGAAAATTAACGGAAATAACAAAATTGTATGGACACGCACATAATTTTATATAATAGCACCGATTATGAAAGGCGCCTGATTTCTGGATTAATTTGTCGCAGTCGTCTTTGAAAAACCGCAGACATGAATATTTTCCGATCTTAACTACCTTTTTTTAAATATATAAACTTTTGCCAAAGAGGTCGCGAGTCCGTGGAACGCCGTCTATTTAGCGTGCATGTCGAAAGCCCTGTAACCCAGCGCGCATTAGCGCCTTAAATAATTAACCGGCCTAAACGTTTTTGGCGTCGTTAATTATACCCCGGAGTTAATCTTGCGCGACTTCGGCGATCCGTCGTCAGCGACGGAAAGAAAAGAAACCCCCGTTTACGCTCGCGGAAAATAAACAAACGCGGTTTTCCATTCGCGACGACATTAGATACGCTACGATACGAGATTTTCCGTTCGGCAGAGGCTATTTTTCCGCGGGGTGATGTTTACTAATTCTTTCGGGAGCGTTGACCCTTTTGGTTCTGCTCGTGTGTTCTTTTTTTCTATCTTCCCTCTCGTTTCCACGCTATTTATCCAAGTGGTCCATCGTCGTAAGCGGATAGAAGAGGGAGGGAGAAAAATGGAGTGAAGTCGAGAGAGAGAGAGATACATAAGGAGAAAATAGAAAAAAGAGGAAGTGAGAGATAAAATAAGAGGGAGAAAAGGAGAGGTAGGAAGGGAGGGATAGAGAGGTAGGGAGAAAGTGAATTAGGAAGGGAGAGAGAGGCAGGGAGAGTAAGGTAGGGAGGGAGAGGTAGAGAGAAATAGGATTGGAGGGAGAGAGAGGATTGGAGGGAGTGGGAGGATTGGAGGGAGACAAGAGGATTGGAGGGAGTGAGAGAATTGGAGAGAGAGAGAGGATTGGAGGGAGAGGTAGGGAGGGAGGGAGAGGTAGTGATGGATGGAGAGAGAGAAGTAGGGGAGAGGGAGGTAGGGGAGAGCGAGGTAGGGGAGAGCGAGGTAGGGGGGAGAGAGGTAGGAGAGAGAGAAGTAGGGGAGAGAGAAGTAGGGGAGAGAGAGGTAGGGGAGAGCGAGGTAGGGGAGAGCGAGGTAGGGGGGAGAGAGGTAGGAGAGAGAGAAGTAGGGGAGAGGGAGGTAGGGGAGAGCGAAGTAGGGGAGAGCGAGGTAGGGGGGAGAGAGGTAGGAGAGAGAGAAGTAGGGGAGAGAGAAGTAGGGGAGAGAGAGGTAGGGGAGAGTGAGGTAGGTAGGGAGGGACAGGCAGGCAGACAAACGACTTTATTTAAGGCGAAATTGAGACTATATAGTCCCTTCTTACATTTAACCCTTTCGTCGTATAAGTAGTTACAATATTTACATATTAGAAGAAATTAAATTACATAAAAATTAGGGAGAGAGAGGTAGAGATGGAAAGAGAGATAGGAAGGGAGAGAGAGGTATGGAAGGAGGGAGAATATTGGAGGAGAGAGAAGTGGAGTAAGTTAACGGGGTGGGTAGAGAAGGAGAGAAAAATGGAAAGGAAAGGGGTGATAGAGAAGGAAGTGGTATGGAGGGAGAGAAATGGAATGGGGAGGAGAGAAATGAGAGAGAGGGAAAGAAAGCGAGAGTAGGAAGAGAGAGGGAGAGAAAGAGAGGTATGGAAGGAGGGAGGGATTGAGGAGGGAATAGGTGAGAGAGAAAGAGCAGAGATAAAGAGAAATATGGGGTGAGTTAACTAGGGGGAGGAGGAAGGAAGAGGGTTGAGGATAGGAGGAGAGATAGGAAGTGGGAATGGGAGGGATGAGAGCGGAGGAATTAATAGAGCGAAGGAGACGGAGAGAGAAGCAGGTTGGATGGAATGGAGATATGGCGGAGAAAGGAAAGAAGGATAAGAGGAAGGGGTTTAATGTGTACGTTTCTCTCTCTCTTTCCCTCAAGGAACAGATAATAAACTTTAGTGGGACGCATTTCGGCTCTATCCGAACGGAAGATGAACATCGCTTAGTGAAGCGGGCGAGCGCCGAGTTATAGCTCGCTCTGGAGGGACAAAAAAATAACCGCTTCTATGCTTATCCCATGTGTCGTTTCGAGATCGGGTGAGTGAAAGCGTAATGCGCCGGGAATAGGGCTGGGCGGGAGTAGGCGGGACGTGACGGGAAACGGCGAGACGGTACGGGAATCGGCGGTAGCGTACGGGAATCGGCGGGACGGTAATGGGCGGTACGATATGGAAGGATGGGATGGAGAAAAAATTGGAAGGTGCAGGGAATGAGGGGATAGGGGGTGGGGGAAATAGGGTAAGGGAACGAATGAGAGAAAGGAAATGGGATGGGGTTCCTGCGAGGGAGGATGAGATGCGCGTATCTCTAGAAATTGGGGCGGGAATTTATGGGACAGCTTGTCTCGTTTAATTTTTTCCCCGCTCCTCTCTCTCTCTCTCATCCTATTCTTCCCTCCTTTTCGCCTCTGTTTGCAGTTTCTTTCCCCCTCTATACTCCATCTCCCATTCGAAATCTCTTCGCATTTCCGGGTTGTCCTTATTCTCTCCGCTTCTATCGCCTCCCTCCTTTTCCGTGTTTTTTATTATAGTTTTCCATCTCTCTCTTTCTTTCCCTCATCTTATCTCCTCGCCTTCTTGTCACCATCTCTATTACTTCTCGTCTTTCTATTTCTCTCCATTTCGCTCTCAATTCATTCCATTGCTCCGCATTTCTCCTTCTCTGCACTTTGTTTTCTTCTTCTCTTTACGTTTTTCTTGATCCCCTGCCCTTCGCCATTCCTCTTCTCGTTCTCGTGATGTATATTTATGTATTCATATATTCTTACAAACACGCTCATAAATACGCGCATGCATAGACACACAGTGGAACTCAGAACCACGATGGAAGACCAAAAAAAACGCTCCACTTATCAAAGCGTCGAGTGGGATAATTCTTTATTTCAGCGCGTATGGAAATAGGAGAAAATTGCCACCTTCTAATTGTAGATGGTCGAGTTGGTCGGAGTTTGACTGTGCGTGTGTATGTATACAGAAGAATTCGGTTATTGCAGTGGCAATCAATACGACAGCCTCGATTTACCGGCGGACCATTTTCAGTTACTGTTTCCATCCTAATTGTATGGCATCCCTCAATGAAAAATGGATGATTGTGTGAAAGCATCAGCATCAGTTTTGTAATTCTACTCGTAATAAATTAAGCCGTGAATTATTTACCCTTTAATTGTCTGTTGTAAATTTCTCCTTCACTCTATGTGGACTAACCCGGTTTGTGCGTCACTGTTATAACGAAGCGGATTTTTCTTTAACTTGAATTTCGTTGTAACCGGTTTCTATTCGTTTTATGTGATGGAGTGTACATATAAAAATCTTCGTATAAATTCGGTTAATGCAAAACACTCGCTTATACGAAGCATACTTGAGTTCACCACGGAACACACACACACATATCTGAAATTGTCTCGATTGATACATTGGAGGAAATTTAAAGAATAAGTTATCATTGCTATTAAGGGTGTAGTTAAAGTTAAATACGCCGAAGCTAATGCCGAACTGGTTTTTAGTATTGATTTGTAGTGTGGTTATTATAAGAGACCTTGTTATTACAAACTACGAAAAATTATATCCCTTGATTTTTTTTATGTTAACGAGGTCATACTTTACGTGCATACACACACACACACACTTTTCCCAGTGAAATGATGCACGTTCTTGCCGAGTGTCTTCTTTCCGCTCGAGGACTCTCTTCGACATTCTTGCTTTTTTCCCTCGGTTTTTCCTTTCGTCCTCCCTACGTCTGGAATGACTCCAAAGGAAGGCATTCAAAATTTATCTTTCCCGAAGAAAGCTGAATCGGTAGAAGGGTATGAGCCGTGGTCGGGGGAGGATTTACAGCGAGGAGGAAGGGCGGGAGAGTGGTAAAGGCGAAGGGAGATCGAGATAGAAAGAGAGAGAGAGAGAGTTAGAAATGGAGTTGGAGGGAGCTGCAATCCCGTCTCCTCCCTTCTTTTTTTCTTCAAAACCTACGCACATGCACACGCCCAAACTCAACCTGAAAGAAATGCCTTGTTGACGCGATCGTCTCTGAGGAATTTCTGCGGTCCTGGAATCCAGGTTGCGAATGTTTATTTCGAGGGTTTTTATTAGATGGATCCGAAAGAGGTTTTTTTCTTCTTCTTCTTCTTCTTATCTGTTCTTTTCCCATCCTCTTTCTATTCCGATCTTTTTCTTTCTTTTTTGGGACAACAACGTTTTTTTTCTTCCCTACGATCCTGCAGTTCGTCTGTCTACAGAGCGTTCTTTTTTGCTGTCAACGTTCTCACTTCGTAGTTTGGCTTCGAACGTAAAACCGTGGCTTTTTTTAAGTTTTCGTCCTATTTTCGTCAATTGTCTTTACTTTCTGTTGAAGCCTTATTAAAGCGTAAGTAGAAATTTATTGCGGAGATAATGCCAACAGTTAAGAAAATGATTTATCGTGCTCACCTTATGGCTGAAATCCAAAGATAACTCCAATAGCCTTAAAACTATTAGAAAACCAATGAAAACCAGCCATAATCAGTGGTTATTTATCGGTCTTTGATTAAAAACTAATCCTTCAAATTTGTATTTAAAGGATATAATACATAATCGTTATAATATATTTTCATATACAGCATTTATGGTAATCTAATCTTTAATATTAAAGGAATAGGTAATGGTTGTAATATTTCTTCGTAATCACAGTCGATTTAACGACCCTCGAGTCGTAAATAACTCCTATTTGCTTAATGGGCTTTCGTAATTACCATCGATACTCACTAAATTTCCCCCTTAAAAAACATCCGCGTACAGGAAACACATTCGGAATGTTGAACATCAACCCAGTAGAGGAGGACCGAGTTAATGGATTAGTGAAAAATTCAAAGTTCTCCATGGTCCCTAATGGGAAATGTAGGGACTCAAGTTCCCGTTCCCTTCCTGTTCGATTGCTCTCTACAATGCGGCACGGAACTGCGGCAAAACGTCCCTCCGTATATACGTTATCTCAAGCTATCGTGGTCTCCGTAGAATGATATAGGCGGTGGTACCCAGCTGTACACGACGTGATAATGCAAAAAACTGGGCGGGGATCGCTCGCTCGAACCAACAATTAAAGAGGCAGTAACAGGATTGAATATTTTATACCATTTCATTCGCTACTGTTTATCGGCAGGTAAACAGAGGGAGGGAAGGGGAGTTAAAAAATAAAACGACTTTTATTAGAAAGGAAAAAAAATTTTCAAAACAAATTATGAAATATTTATACGGAAATGCGTAATTATGGAACCCGTTGAGTGATAGTAATTGCCTCAACTTTTGCTCGTAAAAACTCCTGTTTTGGTTTTGATCCTACATTTTTGCGTGATAGTTATAAATTCAAAGACGCTACTCTAATCAAGAATGTATGTACATGCGGGATATTTTTTCTTTTTACTCAGTTGTTTCAACGACTACGGGAAAATCCGATTATTGGATGAGCTGGAAATTTTTGTTTGATAAGCCAAAGCATTATATATATATATACCGTCACATTACTTGTAAAAAATATTAATACCTTTAAGTTTTATCACCAGTTTTTCTTTAAAGCTAATGATGTCAAACTACAAGTAATTTGATTGTTAATTTCCTTTATCAAGATGTAAAAATTTTGCAGTTATTCATTTTCTGCAATATAAAATTGAACCTATTAAAATATAAAAATCTATATAAATACAAAATCTCAATTTAATTAAAGTCAAGTAATGTATAAAAATAAATCCTTCTAGAATGATTCTGCTGTTGGCTACTTAATTATAATCGGATTGATAATTAAATAAAAAGGAAGCACGAACTTTCTTATTTTTAAACGATTTAGTTGAATTAGATTTCACATCGTTTTACTTTCAGATAAACCGCTTATGAATGAAAAATTCACAATTTTGCTCGTTTTCTAGATCTTAAGTGCTTTCAGCTTGCCTTGTCCTCACTCATACGCTAACCATTACAACATTACAAAGTTACATATTACAAACCCAAATATTCTTTTTATAAAAATAAAAGTCGTTTAATTAAATTTAACGCTTGAAACGGCGAGCTTGCCAGATCTGGTTTTTTGTCGATTGCGTGGCAATGGAAAGGGAAAGCTACACTCGATTAGGTAACGGAATTCCTCATTTTTTCATATTTCTTTTTTAAGCCCATTATACTTACTCCAATAATAATTGATTGCTCGGCAAAAATAACTTCCTCTGCGACTTAGAGAATGAATCACCGTAATCCGGAAGATGGCGCGTGACGCTGGGCGCTCGGATTTTTCTCGTCTTTCTCTTGCTGTCGCCGCCTTTTGCGGCGGAGAAGAGGGGAAAAAGAAAAGTGCTTAATTCCACACGACTTTTTGTGTTTGTTTTCTTGGATCGTGGACCGGCGCCGACGTAGTAGGAAAGGGGGAATTGTTTTGTCCTTCGGTCACACCGGCGCTGCCAACCGCGCAGAAGGTAAATATACATTCATACATCCCGTCTCGTGGTAGGTATTTACTTCTATCACGACTATCTTTTTTCTTAACTGTAAAAATATTCCTTTTGCCTTCGCCCTCCGTCTTTTCCTTGAATTTGAAATTAAAACATTTCCCCGCGGGATTATTTTATGGCGGAAACGGACGTTGTAACAGGAAAGACTGTGGATGGTTCCTCGCCCTATGTTTATTCTTGCTTTATTCGATTTCAGGCGGACCGCAGAGTCTTCAAACAATTTTGAATTTATTAACCCATCGACTTACCTAGCCGTCGAATCATTAGGGAGGAAGATAAATATCGAAAGGTGAAAAATATGGCTTTAGAATGGAAATTCAACCTACCATAAGTGGTACTTAAATTGTCTCTCTCTCTCTCTATATATATATATATATATATATATATATATATATATATATATATATATATATATATATATATAATGGTATTAAAATATAAATACTCATAAATCAGAAAAGGTCTTTTCATAATTTTTTGCCAAATATTCCGTTATAATGTTCATATATGACTTTCCTTTTTAAAGAGATAGAGAAATCATGTACTTGCTGTACAAATTTTGAAGATGCTGTGTTGACTAAATTTTTGCGATGGTCTATGTACTGATCTGCGAATAGAATTTTTACTTATTTAATTTTCTATTTTAATTCTACCACGTATGTCACTTCCCAAAATTTTACGCCCAGATTTCTGTCCCACTTATTTTTAACTCTGTTTTCACGCCTATTTAAGTACTTCATAATATTGGCCGATTGACAATAGAATACTTTTTTAACTTGGGGGTGAGACTTTTTCGTACTGGTTTTCTAATTTATGATTATTTGCTATTTATTAGGAAAAATGGCGCTGGTAGTGTGAATGGAAGAAACAGGTCACTTAAAAGTACTAGGAACGACTTTCGGAATTGATTAGAGAAGTGCTTACTTTTCCGCCATGAAATTTGTAAAAATTCTCACGGTATCTATATTACCTCATGTTATTATACGACGCAGCAGAGGGTAAGGCTGGAATATTAGGTATCCAATGCTAAAATATTCGGAATCTGCTTAGCGCAGTTTCCTCATGTGTTGACCCAAATGGTGCGTACGATGCAAAAATGGTCTTTACGCCGTACTCGAAGTGGGTGTTTTAGAATAAACAAAAAGAGATATCTCAATCAAACAAAAATAAAAGATAAATAGTCGAACCGCTTTGACTCGGAGGAAATGAGGTCGCTGTAAACGCTAGCGCGTATGTATGTAGCCGTGTTTGTTTATCTTTTATTTTTCATCAAATCTTTTCTCGAGCTCAATCCGAGAGCTCAGAACAAAGAGACCCCACTGAAAAGAAAACAACATTTGCGGATTGAAATTTCGTCGCAATAATCCCCCTTCTTCGATTTCGTTCACTCCCTCTCCCCTCCCCTCCTCTCTCCTCCTCTCTTTCTGTCCCTCTCACTCTCCATTCCTCTCTTTTTCTCCCTCTCCCTCCCTCTCTCTCTCTCTCTCTCTTTCTCCCTCTCTCTTCCTTTCTTTCTACTTCTCCATTTTTCTATTCTCTCTCATTTCCTATCCCTCTCTCCATTTATCCCTCGCTTACTATCCCCGTCTCTCTTCCTCCTCTGTCTCTCTACTTCTATCCCCTCTCTCTACTTCTCTCTTTCTCTACTCTTTTCCCTATCTCTCTATTTCTATCCCTCTCTCTCTAGTTCTTTCTCTGCTTCTCTCTCTCCCTCCCTTTCAACTCCTATCTCTCTCTATCTCTCCCTCTCTCTCCCTCCCTCCCTCTCTCCATTATCCGACGTCTTTCGTGGGGACACCTCCCTTACCTTTATTCTAGCGCTTTGAAAATCTATAGCACGAGACGTCGACATTCACGACACCTATCTCCTTTTATTATAGTCCGATGAGACGTCCAGTCATTCCCGCGTCTTATCTCTCAGTTTTTTTTGTATCTGTCAACCTCCCTCTTTCTCCTATCTCTCACCCACCCCCAAAGTCCTCTCGGAATTGTTTTCGACTTGTTGTTCGGAAGAAAAGGATCCAGTTCTAACCGGTGTGAATCAGTTGATATCTCTCTCCTCCTCTTTACCTTTCGACTCCCACTCCACTTCTTCCAATATATCCTCCCATGTCCAGCATCCCACTTCCCCCGCCCACCTTCTCTCTCTCTCTCCCTCCCTATCTCTTTTCCTGCCCGCTCGCTACGCCTCGGAGGTCGATTTTCTCTTTTTATTCGACTCTCAAATGGACGGTTCTTGTAATACGATTTCTCCTTTCCCCCCTCCTCCCACGAAACCGCAAGATGCACTTCTCCAGCACGTGGACAATATACGGGTTTTTTCGGCTACCTGTGATTCTTTTGGTAGGGAAAATGTTTTTTGGAGGGTAGGAAGGAGGGTGGGTAGTTGGAGGTGGGAGGAGGTGGGCAGGAGGGGAGGCGATTTCTTCCACTCCGTTACCCTAAATGAGGTCTACGCCGGCGTATGTAACTTTTGGTCATGCTGCGAATGGTTTTTATAGCTAGAAGAACCTAGAGCGAATGCTACATTGGATTTATTTTAGACGACTTTTTGGGACTAATCTTCTTACCTATATGTAAGAAAGCACGATTGCCAAAATAAAAGACGCGAGATCGTTTGTGGGACAGAACGACATTAAGTACTATTTAACCCTTAACTGGTATACCGTATTTGGTATGGTGGGGTCAGATTTGACCCCAAAAGTAAAAATTCTGTATCAGTTAACAATATTCTTTTTTAATCAAAACCTTATCTAATGCTTTATGTACACTCTTTTGCAAGGGATAAAACTCATTGCTTTTATTTAAAAGTAACTTTAGTTGAATTAGGTAATAAAAAATCGTCTGCAAATATATGTATATCAATTAAAATATTATTATTTGCATTATATAAAAAGATAAATCAAATCGTTTTCATTGTTGAATTCTCTGGTGTTGTTTCATTCCCCCTAAACAAAAAAATATGAACAATTATCGAATGCATAAAAACCAACAAGGGCGTTTGTGAAGGAATTTTACTAAACAAAAATTGGCTTACCTCACTCTAATTTGTCAGCACAAACGTCGCATACAACTCTCTATTACAATAATTATTACAACTCTAACTATTACAGTGATTGATATCGTCAATTACTTTCGTAACAAAATTATTCATTATAGCCTATTAGCTTTTATAAAACGTAGTAAGCAGTGGTTGCCTTCTGCAAGGATTTCAGCCTACTTGAACATTACATAAAACGTTTTTATGATTATTATTAAATGTTATTATTCTGCAGCGATTTACATGATTTATTTGTGAAGAAATTTTACGACAAAAAAGTTACTCTGTTGGTATGGTGGGGTAAAATCTAACCCCAAGAGGTCCCTGGGTGTAGGAAACGAATTAAGATAAAACACTGCAAGATCCTCTAAAGCGGCTATTCTCAAATGCCGCCACCAGAGAATTTCAGTGCGGCCACCAATAATTTCACCTTCATTTAAGAGATCGTCAACACAGTCAATAATTTTCATCTACGAAGTCGAAAACACTTCAGAATCAGTAGAAGAAGATATGGTCCAGATTCCACCCTATATTTACAAAGAAAATTTAATTAACTTTAAGTGTTGACCAGGGAAAACGGCCCATAACTTGCTAGAAGATGGTAACATCCAATATTACTCATGAGGAGACTATATTACGTGTGACCATTCTAGAAAACAGATGCCTTTTTTACTCACCAAGCTAGATGGATTCTGTAGGAAAGTCATTCGTAATCGAATGCATCAGAAGGTAGGAAATAGGTTTGTCTCACATACGGATTGTCTGCTGCTAAAATACTGTGCTGAGTGATTAGTTTTCGAATTTTTCACCCATGTTATAGTGAACATTGCATAAAATAACATGAGCATCTCTCGTGTCGTAATCAAAAGTATTCTTACCCTTGATGGGACAGTGAAACTTATCAAACGTTGCCGGACATCATTCAGTGATAATGCACAGTTAAGTAAAGTTTTGCGTATAAAATTCGTTTAGCAGTAGTAATATACATATATATAATTTGGTATACAATGGTATGGCATCTTGAAGCCGCGCTCCGATTAGCTGTGGAGGACAGGAGTGTGGATGAATTTCCGTTTAATAAACTTCTCTAACACAAAGGTAGGAATTATAACCAGTAAATTAATATTAATAACTAAATTATAAGATTTTTAGGCATATATTGCGACCACAGCAATATTTTTCATGAGAACCGTCGATGTAGAGGATGGAGTTATCTATATTTTTTTATCTAAAAAATTCGGAACTTCAGTCTCAAAATATCAACTTTAGGAAAAAAGAATGGGGATGAATTTCTTTATAATAAATTTCTATGATCATCAGTAACCAATAATTTCACATCAGTAACTCGATTTTCGATCATATAAGAATTTGAAGACGCATCTTTTCCATACTGGGGGCTGAGGAACACCGCAGTTTGATTTTTAAGGGTGCCGAAAAAAAACTTAGTTAAGTAATTAAATCAAAGATTTGGAAATGTTGGTAAGTCATTATGGAAGTATCTCCTGCTCTAATTAATGGATTATGGTGTATTACCAACCAATGGATGCGTGCAAAGCTTGTGATCTCTCAAACATCTCGCGCATCAAGATTTTTAAAAACAAAAAATTACGTGAGAAGTCGATCTCGCATAAGTAACGATTAATTGAAGATGATGATATATCTGCCTGTTTTTCAAAGCCCTGGAACGAAGATGGAACCTATACTTTTTTCGAGTTATCGAAAGTCAAGTAGCATACGTTCGATTTGTCGTGGTTCCATTTTACAAAGATGGCGAACGAAAGAGACCGAGCTAAAATGATTGTTTTTGTTAAGTTAAGAATCGATTTGCATTTTTTGATGGCGCAAAAATCTGGTAAGATTGACCTTTTAAGTTATATTCTCTGTGTCAACTCGTTTCGCGACCTACGGGTAACTCCGCGAAGCGTTAAATTATTTTCTGGTCCGTCCAGTTGTAATCAAGCGAAAAATCTCCCTCGATGAAAATGTTTTTATTCTTCGCTACAACGAGAAACCAAACGATAGCGAAGAACCTGCGTTGTTTTGAAGGAAAGACCTTTTCTCCATCCTGTCAAGGGTAGGAATGGCGGTCCTCGTGCGCCGTGAGTAATGGCTTTGTTTACGCGTTGGCTCGATAATATCCCGAGGCGGTAAAACGTTCGAGAAAGAGCGAGAGGTGGAAACGGAGACCTGTTACCGCGCTGAAGGCGTACGAATAAATTGGCACAACTGCATCGAGGCCTTCAGCGCGCGTTTTCGGTGCCGCCTTCGTCACATCTCTTCCTATATTCTAATAGTCATAAAACGCTTTTACCACGACGGCAATGTTATTTTTATAGAGATCACGCGCCGCGCAAAAAAAATATAATGATAATAAAAACAAGTGGCGGGGAAAAAAGTTTAGAACGGTATCCGAAATTTTCGGGTTCATCTGGTACGGTTTTATAATGCGATCTCGAGAACTCGTTTGGTTTTTATTTTCCGTCTCTCGTCTTCTCCGTAATCGGAGGCACGCATCAATGTCACGCCACCTGCCATCTCCCCCTCGCCTCTTCAACTCCCCTCTCCTCATACCGTTAAATAAGGAAACCTTTAATTCCTCTCAATTTCGTTTAAACGACGCATTTGGCACGCCTTCCTAAATATTATTATTTTTTCGTGCTCCGCTGTAGAACCTGCCTGAACCGAGGTGTTTAAGAAAAGAGAGAGAAAAGAGATTCTGGTCCATTATTCTTCCTGTTCCAACTCTTCCACCCCTCCACTTCCTTCCCCTCTTTCCTCCCCCCTCCCTGGCTATACCTGACGCGTGACCTCTCTCCTAAGGAGATCTCAACGTATCCCTCCGCCTCCGAGTGCTGAGGCCAAGAGGAGAAAAGAGGATTGACGACCAAGTCCTACGCGAGATATACCCCGAGGTGAGAACGGGGCCAGGTCCATCTCCCTCCCTCTCTCTCCTCATCTCCCCTTTCTCCCTCTCTCTCTCTCTCCTCCTCCTCCTCCTTTATAACCATTTCCCTTAATCCCATCATCCTCTCCGATATTTTTTACGTTGCGACACTTTCACCAGGGCTACTCCCTCTACCTTACATTCCATATCCTTTCACCTCTTCCCTCCACTACCTCCCTCCTCATCTCCCTCCTCAGCTCTCCCTCTTCTTTCTCCCTTCTCTCCTCCCTTATCTCTCCTTCCTCACCCTCTCCCTCCTCAACCCCTCTCTCTCTCCCTCCTCAACCCCCCCCTCTCTCTCTCCTCAACCCCCCTCTCTCTCTCTCCATCTTCCTCCTATTTCTCCCAATCTCTCTCCTCATCTCTCTCTCATCTTTCTCTCCACATCTCTCTCCACATCTCTCCCTCATCTCTCTCCTCATTTTCCCCTCTCCATCTCTCCCTCTCTCCAACCCCTTCTCTCCCTCTCCATCCCCCTCTCTCCCTAACTTGCCATCTTCCTCCTGTCTCTCTCTCATCTCTCCCTTATCTTCCTCATCTCTCTCCCCCCATCCCCCTCTCTCTCTCACTCCTCTCCCTCTCTCTCTCTCCATATTTCACTTCTTCCCCCCTCATCTCTCCTTCCTCTCTCCCTCCTCTCTTCTTCTTTTCCATCTCCCTTCCCTACTCCCTAAAACACCTCCCTTCTCCATACACCTCCTTTTTCTAGCTCAACCTCCCTCCTTCCCTGCCGAGCTACCTCTTTCCCCCTGTCCTCCTCCACCTCCTCTTCCATCTCCTCCATATCATCCTCTTCATTCTCAACCCTCCCTCCCCCTCTTTCTAAATCTACCTCCTCCACCTTCCCCCGTACTCCTCCTCCCTTTTCCAAATCTTCTGGGAGAACTATAGGAATCCCGCGTGGTAGACATTTTTAAGTCTGGCTAGAGAGAGACAGAGAGTTAGAAAAACACGGCGGTGTGGGATAAGTTAAGAAAAACCGGTGGGTTCGCACTTGGCGCCAAGTGGTGTCAAACTCTTCTCTCTCCCTCTCTCCTTTACCTCTCCTCCTTTCTCTCGTTCTCCCTCTAGTTCTTGTTGTTTACCTTGTAATGGGTCAACCTTTTAAAAGATCCGCCGCTTATTGCGTTCTCCCTCCTGCTATTTTTCCTGCTCTTGTTTGGTCCACGATGACGTGTTTTGAGTCCTTCGGTGAGGGGAAGTTGGTGAGAAATTCCGAGAAATATATATATTATTTCCTCCCTGGAATATTTCCCGCGACTTAAGAAGCTGTCCTATCTTTTTCTTCCGGTGGAAAAAGGTGAGGCGAAAACGCGTGCCGAACCAAAGGAAAAAATGCTTCATTTGCTGACGCAACATGAAAAAACGCGTTTTCTTTATTGAAGTTTATTTAGAATTGTAAACATAAAATTCTTTCTAAATTTAGCAATATAATTATGCTCATGAAGTACTTTATTCAGTAATTATTTTAAAAAATCAATTTTCAAAATGTGCTCAAAATATTAATTTGAAATTTTTGAAGGCATTCCCTGCCGCCCACCGGCTTTTCAAAGTCATTAAAAGTCTTTATAGGAAAAATGATAAGTTTTGAAAATATATTAATATAAAAAATGCACCGAGATTTACAGTATTGTCATAACTCGCCAGGGACTCGTATCTGCCACACAAACTCCAAGAGAATCAAATATTATGATTATTGATAAAGAGTGGAACTCACCAGAAAAACGTTTTCGAGCCCTATTTTTCTTACCTTATTGGCATTCAGATTGTAGTTAAATTTATGGTTCAATCGTCTTTTTTATGTCCATCTATTTTACCCTAAATAAAAATATTTTAAGAATCGCTATAAAATAAATCATATAAATATATAACCCAATAAAATATTCAAACTTTTACACAGAGGGACCTGAAAGTTTGGAGAGGAGTATCTGTAATCTTTAACTTCAATTCAGGTCAAATAAAAATAATTTATCCTCAGCGAGCGTTTTATGTAAAAAAATACGGTATTTTTTGAAAGGGTTTAGTGTGTTTTAAATATATTTATTGTGTTTTAATAATTAAAGATAATGCAGTTGAAGAAAAAACTGGAGTATTCCGAGTGAAAATGAATTGTTATAACTTAGAAAATTTAATTTTCCCTTTATTAAACAGGAAAACTCCGTCATTCTACGTTTATTAGTTTATCTGCGATATACATCATTAACGCACATGAGTCGTAATGGACGGTGTTTTAATCGTATATATTTGCCTGTTGTCTTGCAGCTAAACACGTGGTCTTAATAACTAGTCACGCCCTCGAACACACGTAACGTATGGCGTGTTATATCTAGGTACTGCTGTATTATCTTCGGATTGACACTGATGAGTATCAAATTCATGTTCTCGGTTGAAAATTGTTAATGAATTAAGAAAGTAAACTCCCTTAAGATCAATAATGGAATTCCATTATCAGACAAACGATCACATTAACTACTAATTGCGGTGTAAACTTGGCTCTGATTGGTTTTGATTCCGAATTCAATCCTTGAGGAATGGTTGATTTCAAATAAAAATTTAGGGGAATACATCAATCTCAAATAATTTCTTAATATTCATTTTTGAGGGATAAGTTCTGAATCCAACCAACCCTCTTGCTGTTAATGGTGTTCTCGAATCATACATTTAATTGAGGATCATCAATAGAATTATCATTCTCATATCCATGAGTAGACCTTGGAGATTCTCTTTTCGTTTGCATCATAATAAAAAATGAATTAAAGAATCTGGAAAATTTTGTTTTGGCTAAAACTAGGCTTTTATTTGATCTCTGTAAACCCCAATATCTCGTCCAGAATGCATGTTAAATTCTTCCGTTCTTTTGTTTGCGTGAAATTATAGTTTTTCAAATAAATTGATAGATATGGGCAAATGTCATTGTGGTAGTTTTTCGACTAGCTATCGCTAAATTTTGCGTGCTCTCAGTTTGATAAGCCACTATTGATGCCCGAGCAAATATTTTCGAATAAATTGCATATTTGTGATCTCAAGAAACAGACTGTGAGCAGGGCTTCATAACTTGAGCAGTAACGGAAAAATTTTATTATAAACAAAGTGTCGTTTTTTTCCGTGCAGGTACTGTTGTTACCAAGATAACCATATGGTTCCATCGGCCACAATACCCGCTAAATAGCACAGATAACACGACTACGAACTTCCATCCTTTCGCTACTAATTCTGATCTCAAGCCAAAATAAACGGACTGATCGCAAAATTGAGGTCACGTGTGTTGACTGTATCAGGTTTATGTCCTCGAATCTAGGCCGCGGGTATTCCAGTTCGACATCCGCTGGAAGTGCGGTTATAAATTAATCAAGAAAATTCAGAGTTTAATTTGCAGGTCAATTTCTGTTTTTTTTTATACGAAGAGGAATGCCACCCAAATCCTTTCTCCACCCACAGTGGTGAAGTAAGGGAAGTGACGAGAGATCAAACGGCGAAAGAATTTTTCAACTCAAAACTGCTGCCTGGTGAAGGAGAATAAGTAGGATTCTTCCTAAGATTTTTTATTTTGGAAAATATTCCTTTTTGAAACAAAACTCATTGTATTTTCATGTCGTTCCTCTCATTATTAATAGTTTTGCGTCCAAACACAATATCTAACTTGGTGCGAGTGATTTACAGTCCCTCGACTTTCGTGGATCTTGTTCGCAGTTTCTCGCGTCCGCGCAGAAATTATAGCGGCCATTTTCAGTGTTCACAGATGTTGAATTTCGCTTATTCGCGCCCGCAGATCGCACTTTTAGTCCGCTGAATTCCAACAAACGCAGCGCGAATTCCTATCGACAATAAAACAAGTACGTAGCGCGTACATTCTACAAACCCAACCTCGTTTTCCTTTAATCTTTCAGTATCTATATTGTCGGTTTCTGTATTCGCGCTTTTTCCCAGGAACGTAATCTCCGCTAATATAGAGAGACTACTGTGTTATTACCCTAGAAAGATAGGATATTTAAAACACTTTAACGTTAATAATTAATTATCAAGATCAATAGCCATCTTAGGTTTAGTTGTCTTATATAAAATATCGTTCAAAGCAAAGGACAAGAATTTGCGATTATTAAATTTTGAATATCGAATCGTTTTTTCACAAAGCTGGTATTAGTATTTAAATTGACATATAATATATATATATATATACATTAATTAACTTTCTTTTCTGACGTAACATTACATCTTATTCGAACTGCTTCCTACAGTTAATTATTTTATTATTGCTATAATATACCTATTTCAGAACTGCACTTTGGAGTATTTGTCACAAACTATCAAGTCGAAAGTGTTGGGCTTGCCTTTGAATTGATTTACGTGATTGAAAACATAAGACTTTCGTTACCGATATCCGAACGTTAAATGTATACGTTTTTACGTATATGTACCCCATTTTTACGTGCCCTTTGGGTCAAATGTCTAGCGTGTCAGTGACCGTCACGACGGTCAGCGGAAATAAACCATTCACGCCTTTGCATTTCCCTTCGTAATGGAAAATGTTCTTTGGCCGTCCGTTTTTTTTATGGATCTCCTGTGTTTATAGAGCCTCGGTTCCCATTTCAGGTTAACATCAACCCACGACCATACGAGAAAGAGTTTTCGTCCTCCATCTCGGCGATTCCCACCCTCGAACACACACGGGAGGACGGTGCGCTCCTGGCATTGTCGTCATAACTTGATATCGTGACCTCAAAACAAAGTATAAAAGACCGGTAGTTCCGCGGGGGCACATTTTTCGTCAGCAGGGGGGGAGGGTCGAATGCGTCAGGGGGTGAATCGAATAGGGCGGGGGATCCCTATGGAAACGTAGGAGCGGATGGGATGGGGCGCAGATGGGGATGTGGCACGGAGTGTTGTCAGAACGCGAAGGCCAAACTCTTAAATGGCTGTTGCTGCTCTCCGATGACGCAAAGTCCGCGAACCTTATGAAGGAAAAGAGGAGGAGTGTTTACGCGTAGGAGAGTGAAGGGGGAGTGGAGGAGGTAGGTGGGGCTTGTGCATGGAAAGAGGGTGGGGAGGGGACGATGTGTTTACTTCTCATTCTTACCTTGTTCGCAGAAATAAAAAGAAGTCGGCTCAGGACTACCACGACTCTTTTTCAGTTCGAGGTTTGCCAGTTTTAGAAGGATTCCACATACCTTTAAGGAGAAAACGAAAACAGTCAGGATGGCGTATATGCGTTGCAGAGGCGCCGTATTTTGTTTCGTTGGAGTGTTGTAGTTTTTTTAATGTTTCAGTTGGAAAGAGTGGTGAGGCCGCTGTTGTGGATTGGTCTACATCTTGTCGTCTCTCTCCTGAGCGGTGCCTCATTTTAAATGGTCCATTCTTGTCTCTTCTCCCTACCTCTCTCCTCCCCGCTCTCTTCTCCATTTTCCCCCCTCACTCCTCCTCCCTCCCTCTCTTCTCCCCCCTCTCCCTCCCTCTCTTCTCTCCCCATACACCCCTCCTCTCCCTCCCTAACCACGGACGACGCGAGGGGTAGGGATGTTCTCCGAAGCAGGTGTTTATTTCGTGGGGAGAATTTCGCACCTTATTAAAATCACAGTGGCGGAAAAAATGTGCAAATTATTTACAAATTCATCGTTCTTGCTGGCCAATAATAATTTACCTTATCTATGAAAGATATAGTCTACCATAAAATGTCACGATCCGCACGTTATTTTTCTCAAGAACGATAATGTGAAAGTATGCGAATATGTTGGCGTCAATGCGCTTCGGTGAATGGATGCATACGCATTGCTTAATTCGCGATTATCGGCCGCGCTCGTATTCATGCGGGAAAATTTATCTGTGGCTCTTGCATTAGCATGACCCATGAGAGAAAGCCGCATCATAATTGCGTTATCGCGCTTAATGCGAAAACGAGTCGTGTTAATTAAAAGGAGTTTTAATTAAGAGGGGTTAATAACGCGTAACAGTTTTAAATGAATAATCAGCGTCGTGGCAGCTAAATTTATTCGGGGTTGTTAAGTGGCGTCATGGTAATCAAGTGAAGTAGTGCTTCGAGACGTGTGAATTCGGGTTTATTTAAAATTTTTCCTGATAAAGAGTGGTACGAATTTGTTTTATAAAACAAGTGCGAATTCGAAGACGGGACAGAAGATCGGTTTATTTATTTGTTTAAAATGATGCGTCATGTTTCATCTAATAATAATCACGATAAACCTTGGTTTTGAGAATTTGAGGCCGAAACATCTGGCGTAAATCGAATAAGATTTTATTAATGTTCTCCCAAACAGAGATCCTAGAAACAGTTGTTGTGTCCAGGCATCGTTGTCGGATGATATAATGTGATAGTCAGTTTCTCGGAATGATATTGTTATAAAAAATCAATCACCTGGAAGTTATCATGTCATAAGAAATTTAAAACCAACTGCATATTAATCACCTTGCTAGAAATGCTTCAGGGAAGATCGTCGAAACTAATGATAAATTAGCCTTTAAAATATATTAAAGAAACTAATTCTCATTAATTGGACTATTAGGGCAATTTATTGTTAATCCTGTCAAAACTATGTAAAGATCAAATAATATAGGCGCATGAATTTTTCTAGGAGCATTTATCCCTTAAGTATGGGTGAAAAAACACCCAGAGCAGCTGTGTTTACTTAGAAATCTTTCTATAGTGGAGCTCAATGCATTTTTGGGGTTTTTATAGGTATATTACCGCTGCAAAAAAAGATTATCGTGTTGATACAAACTATATTCGGTGAAGTGCACATCATGCAAGCAGTTTGTTTGTAATCAACATCGCAACATAATGTGTGAAAATTGCATTAAAAATAGATCTGAATATAGCTATTCATAAATTGATTTTTAATATTTTTGTTAAAATTCATTTTGTATCATTACCAATTTTGCATGCATGCACTATCACTAAAGCTGCGTTTTTGTGTTTTAAATCTCATTTGATGTGATTGTTCCCATGGAGACAATTATTTCCGAACTTGCCTTGAGCATAGACGAGTGAAAAAATGAGTTATTTTGCGTTCTTTGCACGAAGTGAACGCATATAGGGGAGATCGATGCCGTCCGTCCGTCCGCATGTTAAAACTCGGAAACCGCTGGACGTATTATGATGAAATTTGCTATTGGGGAGTTTTCCTAAAATTGGTCGACCGATTTCAATTTTGGTCAAAATCGAACAAAAATGATGACCACTTTACATGAAGACTTACATACAATGTTCTTTTGTTTCAACTCGGAAACCGCTGGACGTATTTTGGTGAAATTTGGTATTGGGGAGTTTTGCTAAAATTGGTTTATCGATTCCATTTTGGTTAAAATCGGACAGCAATTACAACCACTTTACATGACCTACAAATAGTTGACAATGTTACATTGTTTCAACTCGATTTCAATTTTGGTTAAATTCGGACATTAATTACGACTACTTTACATGAAGACCTACATGTATGTTACAACGTACCTCGCTTGCTTCTCGTTAAAATCTCATCTGTGCGAAAAATATTGAGAACATTGTGAAATCTCAAAGAATGCATTTGAAAACTCTGTGTACTCCGAAATGGAGTACACCTTTCCAATCTTGTTTTCTTTTCCACTCGACTACCCTTCAGCAATGGACAGTTGATCCATACATATGCATTAGCATATAAACAGTAACATTCAATTAATTTGTTTATTTAAAAAAATACATGCAAAATGTAATGTCAGAAAGAGATTTTGACATTATTTTTAGTATTTTAAACCTGATAATGCTTTATTAATTTGTTTTCCAATATTCCTCTATCATTGATAAACTTTGAACTACAAGTGGTATTTATGGTATGAGAATTCCTTGGAATGACTAACACATCATGCTGAAACGTTTCCTGTCAATAAAAGTAATCAATTCGAGACGTCAAATTTAGGAAACCAGCCTGCATTAGTCCTGGTTTGGACTTATTGTATTTGATGAAAATAAAAAGTAATAGATCAAAAATAAATTATTTCAGGTCGTTATCGTCGTTACTGTTATTATTCCCACGGTAAAAGTTATCTGACGGCTGTTCACGAGCCATTTTAAATGAATAAATGATTAAATAAAACATTGCAGTGCCTTCAAACTCGAAAATTTTCTTCCTTAACGGATGTTAATATCAACCTTTTGAATGCGCAACGCTCCCGAAGAACTTCGCCGGATCTAAAATTACATTTCGGAGCTAATTAGCGTGCCCTCCGAGATAAATCGTAAGATCGTACAAAAAATCGCGTCAAAGAGGAAATGCCGGAGGTTGGGAGAGGGAAAAAATAAAACGTCGGTCGTTCGCGGGGTGGTTCGTGAATATGCGGAAGAGCAGTCCAAAGTAACGTTAAGACAAACATTTGCTCGACGCGAACTTTTCGTACTTTCCTCCCCTTTCAAAGATGCCAACCTTTCTCCCCCTCCCAGAAATAACAAGTTTCGCATGCCTCGGGTCGTTTTAGAGAGAAATTGACGTTCTATGTGTGCCGCTGCGGTAGGAATCTCTATTTTCGTTATTCCGATTGTGGAACCCGCGGAAGGAACCAGCTTAAGGCGTATTTCCACCGGTTGTAACCTTACCGCGTGATATTATTCCTGTTTTTTTAGTTCTAGCAATCGTTTAGAGTTTGAATCGCGGGTTCAACAGCCTTGCACGAATTAGTTCGTCGTTCTTTGCCTATTCAGGGTGTCTTCTATAGCTTCGATTATCTTTAAAAAATGTTTTTCTATGGAATGCCGACGGATACGGATGTCCACGCTCAAGTCGATGTCGCCAACGCATGTTAGTACAAGTAGGAATACGATATCGAAACAAAAGTATCGATACCGTAATCATATGATGTATCGAATGAAAAGTATCGATACCACAAAAGTATCGGGCCGAAAGTGCCGATATCACTAGAAAATCGAAAGAAAAGAATCGAGTACAAAAGTACTTGGTATCGAAAGGAAATTACCCATATGAGTAAAGTATCGATACTTTTTTCGTATCTAAGGATACGAAATCAAAACGAAAGTATCGATACCTTACTCATATGTTATATCGAATGAAAAGTATCGATACCACAAAAGTATCGGGCCGAAAGTGCCGATATCACTAGAAAATCGAAAGAAAAGAATCGAGTACAAAAGTACTTGGTATCGAAAGGAAATTACCGATATGAGTAAAGTATCGATACTTTTTTCGTATCCCTAAGTACAAGTATAAGCCTCGCGTTTTGAAATAAATACCAAGATATGTTTCATATATTTGATATATCAATCACGCTATACAGGGCCGTCGTGATACATTTGGGGGTCCGTATGCAAGTAAAATCTCCGCTGAGATTCTCTCTTCTTCAACTTTTCTTCCTACAAGCGAATGACATATGCTCTTCACGTTCTCCGATTTTGGCCAACTAATTTTTCTCTCACTCTTTTCGAGTCTCCTGATTGGCAATTTTATCCTTGTTCGGTCTTCCATTTCTTAAGTATAAACTTTCATCTATAATCAGTGTGAGATAAATAATATGATATTCAATCAACTCTGGTGTATCGTCGCAGAAACTACAGAACTATCCAGGTTTCTCAATGGCAATTTGAATTTGCTACCTTTAGTTTGACGTGATGGTTTCATAAGGGTCATGAATTTTATCACGTACAGTTGTTTTACTCGTATTAAGTTAGCTCTTACTTTCAATTCCGTTGCTAAGAAGACTCGCAATTTCGTTGCTAAAATCTTCGAAAATCATGGTAAGTACCTAATAATAAAATGAAAATGTCGATTAGATATGTGACAATGGATTTATCAAAAATCCATGGTGAGTTAGAGAACAAATGCTGATAGGACATTCCCTTCACTATAGTATACATAAAAAACTAAAAGATACTGATCCCCCCTCCCATATCGCAAAGTAGCGATGTAACTTGGTTGTCGATTATTGACCATTAACTTGATCATCTCAGGTCGGAGAGAAATCTCATTCTTCTTCTTGAAATGTATGACTCTTTGTGTTTCGATACTAGTCCACGTGCCATTATCATTTTTTTTCAGGCCTATTTGTTCTAGACCTAGAGATTGATTTCTCGAGGAAACCTTTTTATCTTTGGAGCTAATAAAGGTACTCGTATTAAATTGTACCCACTAGAGAAACTTTCATAATCTCCGAAGCGAACCTGCTATCGCTCTATCTGCCCTCCAAATTATCCGCCGAATTGGTTTATCAGGTCTCGCGAAAAGAAAAAATGAAAGTATCGTGTTGTTTATATTCGCGGTTCGGAATGAATAACATCAATTTCGGGACGATCGATTAAAAACACGTGCTAAATTGCCCGTCGACTGGATGAAAGTTCTGTGTTCCTTAATTTTCACGCTGGCGCACAATATTTGCGTGAGTTTCTCTCTGCTAAAATTTGCTTGTCCATGCCCTCGAGGGATTTGGGGCATTTTTTTCTTTATGGCGCTTGGCGGAATATGGTTTAATTACTGCGCCACGAGCGCAAAAGTAATCGATTCGCATCCATAAACAAGTTTTCAAATGTTTATTTACATAAGGGTTTGGCGTTGTTTTACATCAAGACAATCAATTGCAGCGTGGAAGAGCGGCGTTGAAGGGACAACGTACCTACTCATAAATATTTTCAATTGAATTACTTCTCACTCCTATGTTCTCTCGGATTCCTACTGAAGCCCTATTCTATTCTCTTGTCATTTGCCTCTTCTTCGGCCATTATAATTGGATGCTATCATTATATATAGACGTTCCTTACAGAGGAGGAGTAACATCATTATATATAGACATTATTTACATATATAACATACTAGCAGAAGGTGCTTGCATACTGCAAGCATTTAATCTCACCTTGAAAAAAAAATTAAATTTTCAGAGATATATTTCATCATGAGAAATATGTCTTTAATTCTAAAGATTTCTCCTCTGGACGGGTTTTCGTTTTTTCATTATGGAAAAATAATGAAGTAAAACAATGACTAATTTTTGCAATTTTAGTAATATTATACTTTTCCCACATTGAGTTAATAATGCCACACAATTCTGCCAAATTTTTAATTTATAGTACAATTAGAAGTGAAATAGTATTTATATAATTCTTTTAATATAAATAATTTTTAACGGCCAAAATAACAATTTTATGGATAAACTGAAATGCTTATTCGTTTATATAGACTAATCTCTAAATAATTTAAAAATTTCAGCTTCCTAACTTCCGGCTTAGTGTCTAAGTATCTACCTATTTGTTTAAATATAAAGAATTTTTAACTGCCAAACAAATAAAAATATAAAAATTTCTATCATCTCTAATTCGTTTTTTTACAAATCCTACCTCTGAAAAAAATTTCAGCTCTGTCGCACATTCGAAAATAAATAAACCTTGAAAATTTGTTTAAACAGTTGCGAATTTTTAGCGGCCGCATTGTTGCACTTTTTCAAGTTTTTCGTTTTTTCTAGTCGGTTTTGCACGAAATCCTACCTAAGAAATAAATTTCGAATCTCCAGCTCATCTGGAAGTGCCTAAACATTAGTATCCTCCTATCATTATATATCGACGTTTCTTACAGAGGAGGAGGAGGACACTAATGTTTAGGCACTTCCAGGTGAGCTGGAGATTCGAAATTTTTTTTAGGTAGGATTTTGTGCAAAACCGACTAGAAAAAACGAAAATCTTGAAAAAGTGCAACAATGTGGCCGCTAAAAATTCGCAATTGTTTAAACAAATATTCATGGTTTATGTATTTTCGCA
Source organism: Tanypteryx hageni (assembly GCA_028673005.1). Taxonomy (NCBI): domain Eukaryota; kingdom Metazoa; phylum Arthropoda; class Insecta; order Odonata; family Petaluridae; genus Tanypteryx; species Tanypteryx hageni. The sequence goes on along the minus strand of CM054118.1, from coordinate 19,023,560 downwards.
TGTGCTACATAGTTGAAATTTTTTTTAAAAGTAGAATTCTTAAAAAAAACGAAATATAGATTATACAAATTTTGATATGTTAATTTGTTTGGCAGTTAAAAATTCTTAAAGTTTAAACAAATAGATAGCTGTTTAGGTACTATAGGATGAGCTAGGAAGCTAAAATTTTCAAATTATTTACAGAGTAGTGAATTTGTGCAAATAAACATTTCAAATTTACCATCTCTGAGTTGCGGCGGCCGTTAAAAATTATTTAAATTTAAACAATTAGAAAAATATTATTTTATTTCTAGAAGTGCAACAACTTAAAAATTTGGCTAAAATATGTAGCATTAGAACCTTATAATGAAGAAAGTGTAAAATTTTTAAAATTGCGACATTTGGAGATTGTTTTAAACTATTATTTTTACATGTGGGAAAAACGAAAATCGCTGTGGAGGTGAAATATTTAGATTTAAAAATATGTGTTGTGATGAAAGATGAATAATGAATGTTTTTTATGTTGAGATGAAATGCTTGCAGTATGCAAGCACCAACTACTAGTATGTTATATCCTCCTCCTCCTCCTCTGTAAGGAACTTCTATATAGAATGATACTAGTAGTTGGTGCTTGCATACTGCAAGCATTTAATCTCACCTTGAAAAAACATTCATTTTTCAGACAGATGTTTCATCATTACAAATATTATATAAATTCTAAAGATTTCACCTCCGCGGCGATTTTCGTTTTTCCCACATGTAAAAATAATAGTTTTAAACAATCCTCAAATGTTGCAATTTTAAATATTTTACACTTTCTTCATTATAAGGTACTAATGCTACACATTTTAGCCAAATTTTAAAGTTGTAGTATTTCTATAAGTAAAATAATATTTTTCTAATTGTTTCAATTTAAATAATTTTTAACGGCCGCCTCAAATCATATATGGTAAAATTGAAATGTAAATTTGTGCAAATTTACTACTCTGCAAATAACTGAAAAATTTCAGCTTCCTAGCTCATCCCGTAGTACCTAAACAGTTATCTATTTGTTTAAACTTTAAGATTTTTTAACTGCCAAACAAATTAAAATATCAAATTTTGTATAATCCATATTTCGTTTTTTTAAGAATTCTACTTTTAAAAAAAATTTCAGGTCCGTAGCACATTCGGAAATGCCCAAACCCCTAAAATTTGTTTAAACAATTGCGAATTTTTAGCGGCCGCATTCTTGCACTTTTTCATGATTTTCGTTTTTTCTAGTCGGTTTTGCACAAACACCTACCTAAGAAAAAAAATTTCGAATCTCCAGCACATCTGGAAGTGCCTAAACATTAGTATCCTCCTATTATGTTATATCCTCCTCTGTAAGAGTCGTCGATATATAATGATAACAGGAGGATACTAATGTTTAGGCACTTCCAGATGAGCTGGAGATTAGAAATTCTTTTCATAGGTAGAATTTTGTGCAAAACCGACTAGAAAAAACGAAAATCTTGAAAAAGTGCAACAATGCGCCCGCTAAAAATTCTCAATTGTTTAAACAAATTTTCCAGGTTTATGTATTTCCGTATGTGCCACGGAGTTGAAATTTTATTTTATAAGTAGAATTTCTAAAAAAAACGAAATAGGGATTATACAAATTTTGATATTTTAATTTGTTTGGCAGTTAAAAATTCTTAAAATTTAAACAAATGGATAACTGTTTTGGTACTAAGGGATGAGCTAGGAAGCTGAAATTTTCAAATTATTTACAAAGTAGCAAATTTACACAAATAAACATTTCAATTTTACCATATATGAATTGCGGCGGCCGTTAAGAATTATTTAATTTTAAACAATTAGAAAAATATTATTTTACTTCTAGAAGTGCTACAACTTTAAAATTTGGCTAAAAGGTGTAGCATTAGTACCTTATAATGAAGAAATTGTAAAATATTTAAAATTGCAAAAATTGGGGATTGTTTTAAACTTTTATTTTTTATGTGGGAAAAACGAAAATCGCTGCGGAGGTGAAATCTTTAGAATTAAAGGACTATTTGTAATGATGAAATGTGTGTCTGAAAAATGAATGTTTTTTCAACGTGAGATGAAATGCTTGCAGTATGCAAGCACCAACTACTAGTATATATATAGATATATATATATAACATATAGGAGGATGCTAATGTCCAGCCCAAACTACAAGAGCTAGAGAGCTGAAAGTTTTATTTTTTATAGATATGATGGAGAAACCTTCAGATAAAATAAGACTTCTTCCGTAAGTGACATGAGTTCGACTTCAGAAATTCCGAAAGTTGCGTTTTTTCCCATAAGAAAAGCATTGCGCCATTTTTGTAAAATAATTATGGGCACTTGCCAGTAAGCTAGAAAGATGAAATTTTCAGTGTTGCTAGATGGCCACAATATTTATTAATAAATTTTGTCACTTTTGCTTACAGTGTCTTGGGTTCGACTCCAGATACCTCGGAATATCTCCCATAAGTTAGCATGGGAAAACGCAATCCAGTGTGTAGACCAATCTAATTTGTTTAGGAAGCTGAAATTTTGCAAGATTATAGAAATTTTCTCATAACCTACTATAAAAATCAAAAATTTAAAAATTGTAAATTTTAGGTGTTGTTTTAACCCCATTTGAACATTAAAGTTTAATAATTTTTTAGGGACTACAGGATGAGCTAGGAAGCTGCAATTTTCAAATTATTTACAGAACAGTACATTTGCACAAATAAACATTTCAATATATATATTGCGGCAACCGTTAAAAATGTTTAAATTTTAAATTATTAGAAAAATAATATTTTACTTCTAGAAGTGCTAGAACTTTAAAATTTGGCTCAAATGTGTAGCATTAGTACCCCATAATGGAGAAAGTGTAACATGTTTAAAATTGCAACATTTGAGGATTGTTTTAAACTATTATTTTTACATTTGGGATAAACGAAAATCGCTGCGGAGGTGAAATCTTAAGAATTAAAAGACTATTTGTAATGATGTAATGTCTGCCTGAAAAATTAATGTTTTTTCAAGGTGAGATGAAATGCTTGCAGTATGCAAGCACCAACTACTAGTATATATATAAAACTAGTATTGCTATATGGCTATGCTTGCTGTCTACAGCCACTTTCTTCCCAAAACCGTCTTCCCTCCCTTCTTTATCACGGCCTTGTAATTATCTTAAGTACTACTCTTCGTTAGGTGAATGTATCTCATCTCAATCATCAGTTTTTTCCTCATCTATCATGATCACTTCATTGCCATGCGATTGTTTTATTTTTGTGTTATGACTCACTCCTGTATTCTGGACTTAAATAAGCTGGGAAATAACGAAGATTGAATCACGGTGGTATCATCGTATCTTGAAGGTAGCAACTGTTTGATAATTAAAAGAAGTTTAACCCTAAACTGCCCAATGTCAAATTATAATAGCACTTTTGTGACGCATATTAATTATCCCCTAATCATCTATATTTATTATGTATTAATGTTTTAGCGGTACACATATTCGATCGTAAGTCATTTATAGGGTTATAAATGATAATTTAACACCAATAAGGACGAGAGCTTTATAACCCAAACGCATATTGGTTTCTCCCAAACCTTTTGTAACCATAGGATTGGTCCTAGTCATATTTAAATCTGTCATTATAAACTCGTTTAAAAAATGGATGAATGAGTTTCAATTTTTCAAATACAAAATATTTTTTGTTTTCGAAGGAATAAAAGCGAAAGAAGTTCTTGCAGTGGCGTATTTAAGGGAGCTCGCAGTTGAAGTAAAGGGCCTCAAAAAAATGTTTCTATATATAATCTCAGAAATATTACATATCTTATTTTTTAAATCACGAAGAAAAAATCCATTTCTTTTCACCGTGATAATTGATTTATTAAAACGATCGTTAGTATTCGATAAGTGAGGTTTCACTATATATTCAGATTTCAGGGCCCCAGTTGTTTAGCGCCAGGGGCCCCAAAAGTTTAGCCCCAAGGGCCCCAGAATGCCCAAATCCGCCCCTGAGTTCTCGCCTCCATAACGCCGACGTTTGCGAGCGAAACGATCTCCATACCGAAGCAGTCCGCCGAGGAGGAACAAAGTACATAAGAACCGCCCACCTCGCGTGCCGAAAATCGCATGTCGATCCGTCGAAGTCTCCTCGGAATCGGACCGGACGGACGATTCAGACCTCACCTCCGACACGTCCGAAAGCGAATCCGGCGCGCGCAGCTCTAGTGCGCCCGCAGATTTGAAGGCGTGCGCACGCACGCCACATGCGAAGGAAAAATCGCATCGTTTTTCTCAAAAGGGGCGACTCGAGGGAGCTCTCACGAATGAAGCTCGGGAATAAATAAATCGAGGCCGCGATAAAATCACTGCCAGGTGTTGACGCTGTCGAACGGACCATTGTTGAGCGGAATTGGAAGCTTAAAAGAGAGGAGAGAGGGGGAGGGGAGGAAGGAGAGGGAAAAAAGGCCGAAACTCTATACGATGCAAAACCTTGAATGCTATAATAGCTTGCCATACAGCGCGTGCCCGTGTGTCGGAATATGTAACATGTCTACACGCGGAAGTTTCAGAGTTGGAGGGACTTGTTTAGAATCGATGTTCGAAAAGCTGTGTGTGTATGTTTCCTAGCGTTGAATTCCCAGAACCAGGCGCGGCTAAGCTGAATGGCGGGAAGGAGTTTCGGAGGGTGGTTTGGGCGAGGAATATATTCTGTATTTGTTTACGCGGCTTTATTTTTTACTCCCATCCCCCACCACCACCTTTCTCGGCGTGCCGAATGGATGAGATGCAGCCCGTTTCTTCTCATTCAGTTTCGGAGGGTTTGTTGTGTTTCGTCGGAAATATTTGTGTTGAACGGTTTGTTTACTCCGCGTCCGAAACTTCTGGAGGGAAGGAAATAATAAATCCGCGGCGGAATTCAAATAAGAAATATTCGAAATTTAAACGAGTTATGTCGCAGGAACTGCGCGGAAGAAATGACGAATGAGATCGTTTTTAAATTCCTTTGAGTGAAAAATGCCGACTGGAAAGCGACGCGTTATAGTGAGATGTAAAAAAACTATGATTAATTCCACTCGACTAAAAAAATCTGAGCATTACTATCTTTTTCCTATATCAAAATTAGTCTTATAATTGCTTTAACGACACGGACATCTTTCACGTGACCTATGCATGAAACCATGATGGAAAGAGAGGACTCCCGCAGCCAATGAGGTATTCAGTTAGTCCGGTGAGTGTATTGGCAGTAGATTAGCCGTCTTCACGACTGATTCAAAAGTCGCCGATCGTAACGGACGCTGTATTGTAAACATGGTCCTGTAGAAAACAGACACAAAATATCGCGCCCATCCTCGTAAGGTAGATAATTTTTTTCGTGCATAATAACTTTTCGAAGAGTCGATACGGCTTTTCGATAGATCGATACGGAGATTTTCGAAACACTCATTATTCGAAGTTTTTCGTTTCTACATCCATCCCAAAAGAGACATCGGCCGGGGTTCTAATGTCGTAATTTTATAATATTAAGCCTCGAATCGAGAGTTTAACTTCGAATATCTTGGCACGAAGTTCGAGGTGAGAGCTCCATCGTGGCATCGCGAACACGTCATCGCTTTTCTCCCATGTGTTTATCGAACGAATATTTCTTGTTTACAAGAACTCATGTCTAAATTAACGTTCGGAAACGACCTGTTCCATTTAGCTACTCTTTCATAATTCTCGAAGATGCTCAACAAACTAGAGACAAAAAACAGCCCTTTTAGAGAACACTGGTGCTGGCTCAGACAATCAATGATAAGTTAACCGTAACGTAAAAAGCAGAATACTGACAAATATATGTCAATCTACATCGTGAACAACGTTTGTTGTCTGCGACTCCAGGATATAATTTCTGTTTCCAGTAAGATAGCACGTAAAAAGCGATTTTTTTCGACGTGCAGCCTTTCATTTATTCCCAAACTGAAATTAGAAATAATTGACCACCGATTTTTGGCGTAGAATACTTAAATTAGTACATTTTGATTAGCATAACGTTTGGCGAGGATCGAGATCTTAAGGCTGAATCCCTATGGCAACACTTTGGACTTTGACCGACCACCCATGCGTTTCATTTATTTAACGGCTTAATGACGTCACGTCATACACGAGTGAAAATTTAATATTCACACTCCAGTTGTTCATCGAAATGCGGGATTTTCTCCGCATATCTTGCACGTGTGACCTTTTTTTTTACTTTCACGTCTCCTCGGGAAACCGCAGCGGAGAGCTTGATTTCAGTTGCCCCGAGCTACAGGAGTCTGGCTCGCATCTCGTAGAGCTGTAAACACGTCGAGATTCTCGATCTTATTCTCATCGAGCGAAAGGAAGAAAATAACTTAAATCAAACTAAGAGGAGATTTTATTTATATTGTGAAATCGTGTCAAAACTGTCAGGGTTTTCTAAGAGTAAAAGGCATCGTTTTTAAATTCGATTTAAACACAGTTGTGGTGACTCGCTTTATGTTCAGGTTTATCGCCAGCGCCTAACTGATACAAAATAGACACAAATTAGAGAAATGATTTAATGGAACGCGTTATAATATCACTGCAGTTAATTAAGAATATAGGTGTCGAGAGTTTTTCTTAGCTTTGCTTGTTGTACCGCAATTGCGAAAATGGGGAAACGGCTTCAATTAGAAGCAGCATAAGTTGAAACGGATAAAAAGATTTTTTCCCTCTCATGCATACGAAGAAACACTCATGCATTTTTTTATTCATCTAGATACACATGTACTCGGTTAAACCTCCTTAATTCTAAAAGTAAGATAATACCAAGTCATTTCGAGACTTAGAAAAATGTACATAAATAACACATTGTAATTCTGAATGGGAAATATAAAATCGTGTTATAGAAAATATTTTATATTATATATTTTTTTATATATAATATTTCATAGAAGCTACAGTTAAATTATAATTATAATTCGATAGTAAAGACGTTTGAATCTTCATGCAATTCCTAATTATGTGATATGCATCACCCGACTCTCTAAAAGCAGACTTAATACAATATCAAAGATCCTTGTTTGCTTTGTGCATTATCCTTGAATCGCGATTGTTATTTTTAAGCGTTACGTTGCTCTCTTTAGCAGAAAAAAATTTCTTATTATATTCTGGAGAAAAAAATATTTTATAAAAGACGCCATACTTTAATAGATGCATTAATCGACAAAACTTGTATTGTATAGGATATTGCGGCAGAGTAATAAATCCCCAAGTGCGAAGAATAACTTAGTTTATATTTGTTATTTTCGTTTATGGAAATAGGATAATTTACCTTGCTTTCTCGCTCGGTGATTTACATCTTCTTAGGTTTATTATACCAGTTATTAAAGCAATTCCTTGTCTGCGTGTATTTCTGGTTGAAAGCATACCAGAAGGCAGAACGCTTTGGGCTCTGAGAATATTTACAAGCATATCACTTTAAAAGGTTGCCTTGTAAAAATTTTACTGGTGAATAAATGATGACTGTATCAAAGAAATCGTTTCGAAATACTTTTACGTAGATATCAGTTGCGTAGAACTTACGTGAGGCTATTTCTCCGTTAGTAGAGCAGAATGTCTGACCAGTTTGATATCACCCATGTATATATATATATATATATATATATATATATATATATATATATATATATATATATATACACACACACACAGTGCAACCTCGATAATCCCAACTAATTATTGCAAGGGCGTGTTCGGATTATTGAGGTTTTCGGATTACTGGATTCTAAGTAAATGACCACGTTTTTAAGAAAAAAATATTTATTATAATGTATATCTATCGCCACCCTATTTTTGAAAAATTCTGCCCTATGGAGCTAATACTTAAAAGGAGTGTCACATAAACATTAAATTAAGAAACCATCAAATTAAGGTAATTATTGCAGCAGAAATATTTTGAACGATTTCATTTCGGTAAAAATACTTAAAATATGGAGAAGCATAGAAACGGATTAAAATAAAAGGTTTAAATAGAAATCTAAACTAACCTCTTCAATTGAAATTCTGCACCGATTATGTTTGGTATGTCTCTAAGTCTTTAAATAACACCTGCATTCATTAACAGGAAAACAGTAAAAATCAATATTCATGTAAAATAAGGAGAAAAAAATCTATGATGTATGAAATTTCTGTAAAAAACAGCAATTAATGTACTTACAGTTCACTAACATGATTGGGAGAGATCGCGTCGATGGATGGGAAAATTGTACTCTACACTGAGACGCGGCAGTAGGAATGAGCGATATTGGCACGGCCGGCAGTGCAGATATCGCTCATTCCTTTTAAAACAATGTTTCAAAGAATCAGTGGTGGGCAACCTTTTCTACGTGATGGGCCGCATTGGTGGCTGCGAGTTCTTCGGCGGGCCGCATTGGAAGTTATCAATGCTTCGGCGAGCCAGATTAGATTTGAAATCGGACGTCAACAAGAGATTCTGAGGATCACATCAGTGAAAATCATGTCGAAATTAGGTTTTTAGGGTTAAAATTTCAATAATAAGTGTTTTATTGTCGTAATTTGAATGTATAAGATATGAATTTGGGTTAAATCTCTTTTTGATCGTAGCTTCGCGGGCCGTGGGTTGCTCACCACTGATCTATACAGCCGCAAGAGGCATTAGTAGTGGACATCTGTGTCCGACTTGGTTACAAAATAAAAGCTTCAAATTTCACTTTCCGACGCTCAATTCGCTTAACCGACACTTTACACCTGATGTTGAGAAACAGTTCGAATTATAGAGGTTGTACTAGGTATATATGTATGTATGTATATATAACCGATTGGTAAATAAACAAATGGATATATATATATATATATATATATATATATATATATATATATATATATATATATATATATATATATATATATAAACAATTTATGTTGTGGCAAATATAGCTTAGAAAGAGAAGTTTAATAAAAGCGATTTATCGTTCACCTTCACGATAGCTGTGTGAAATTATTGAAAATATTGCCTTTCATAACTAGTAGTTCATTTATAAATATTTCGCCATAAGTGAGCTCTTGAGTATTTTCACGTCCTGCGAAAGTCATTTCTTTGGGACAGCAGGACATTTAGTAGTGCATTACAAAGGGAATGATTTTGTGGGTTACCTCCAACTTTCCACGAAAACTATATAGAAGTTCCTATAATTAAAGCTTAAATGAATGGATTTGCTATCTGCCCGGGCGTTCGGAATTTTGAATTCTCGAAAGACTCGGCGTTTAATGGCGAATTAATACCACCTCTAGGAAAAGCTTTCCTCAGGAACCATACCAAACATCCAGAACGAAAAATTCATTTGAGTTTTAGAAATTATACCATTGAAGCTGAATGCATTTTTCTCTCTCATATATTATACACAGATATAACGAGCATTCCCAATGTATTTTCTCATTTTATGAAATCTAATTACTAAGGATTTTTGTTGTGTTAAGTAAAAATAGTATACTGAAATTAAAAATGGACGAAAAGGAATGTTCGTTATCGAAGTTCGGTATATAATTCCTGATACTAAGAGCGGCATCCCTGTACATTTATAGCCTTGAGCCATATAATGGCTTTTCAAGTGTTTCTTATTCAACCTTGAAATGAGCATTTATCGGAAAATCTTTCGGCGAAATGGTCGAAGAAAAAAAGATTCACCTTCGAAACAATCAAGGATTGAAAAATGCTTCGTAGATCGACTGGAACGGTTATGAACTGGACCCATGTCCGTGATAGTCCATGATTTGTCGAGATAGTAGCCGGACGCCATGACTTCGAAGGACCACCACAGTACGAACCTTCGCGATGTTTCTTTCCACTAACATAAGTGAGATCGGCGACACCGACTGCATGTTTATTATTACGCCGGCGGCTAAATCTCGGCACGAAAAGGCCTTTTCGTGAACGTTGACCGACATCAGTGGCAATGCAGAGAGAAAGATAGGAAGGTCTTACAAGCCCTGCGGCGGGCCGCGAACTCGGGACCTCTCCAGAACCATGATTCATACCGGCCACCCCACTCGAGCTCAAGGCACCCGTTCCGGTTATCGCGGCATTTCATGTTTATCCGATTGGAATGGGTCTCCATCACGTGCTCATTTGATGTGATGGAATATTTGGACGTTGAGTCACATATACCGATCGATTGCGATAACACGCCCTTATTTCGAGAAAGAGATGTTACATAACATCATCGCAAGGAGCAATTCTCGAGATATACATATGCGTGTAAACAATGATTTTCGGCATCTTAGCTTTCGGACAGTCGGAGATTGGCAGGACCAAGTAATCAAGCTACCGAAGTAACTTATAAGGTAGCAAGTATATTTGGGGAAAAAGGTAAGCCATATAGTGATGTGGAAACCATAAAAGAGTGCCTTGTAGAAGTTGTATCATGTCTGGATCCAGATAATGTACAGGCAACTACCTCTTTCACGAAGAACTATAACCGATCGACAGCATGAATTGGCTGTCAGTGTTGCTGAACAACTTCAAAAAATCTGACAAGGTGAAGGTTTTATTATTCCATTGCCGTATAGGAGTCCACTGATATTACTGTCTCATCACATATGTTAATTTTTAATCGTGCCGTAACTGCAAACTTTCATTGCCATGAGGAGTTACTAGCTTTAGCTACTCTTATGGGAAAAACGCGTGGAATTGACATTTTTACTGCCCTTAAAGAAAATGTCTGGAAGAAAAACTGAATTTGTGTAATCTCGTGTGTGCACAGACGGTGCACCTTCCATGAGAGGAAAACGTAAAGGTTTTGTTGCTTTATTACAAAAGGAAATACCAAAACCAGATAGCTTAATTTCTTTTCGCTGTATTTGCATCAACAGAATCTTTGCGCCAAATCTACTGTTTTAAATGATACATTACGTAAAGTTATTGGTATTGTGAACTACATCCGAGCAAATGCTTCACGGCTCAAATCAAGACGTCCCTGAGATCACAGATGACAAACACTCATCTGGAAGACCAATTAAAGCTAAAGACAACGATGCTGGAACCAAATATCAAGTTCTTAGCTCACAACATACATTCACAAAAAAGTCATTAAATTGTGTTTGCCTTCTTATTTTGCTGAATGTGATTGAATGCAACATTTTTATTTACAATTCTTTAATCTGTTTTAACTTCTTTAAAGTTTATTAATATATTAGTATAGCAATATGAAGAATTGAAATTTTTTCCATTAGATTAAAAAGTCGTTGTATTGTGTTAAAGCCTTCAAAGTTTTTAAAAATATTTGCAAGTATGAAGAATTGAAATCTTTATTCATTAAATTAAAAAACCATTAAATTGTGTTTGCCTTTTATTATTTCAATTTTGATATATGTGAATGTATGTAACGTGCATCGCAATGTGCGTCCTGATGAGGTCTCCGTTATGTAACATTTGGCCTTCCGATGAAGAAAGATTCCCCACCCCTGGGCTAGACTAAAGTTCGAATACCCTCGAAGTAACTGGAATACGCACGAATAAGGCCACATCGTTGAGTTAGAAAAAACCCAACGCAAGGCAGTCATATTCGTAAAAAAAACGTATGGCCATAACCAAAGTGTTGCGTCACTATAGAAACTGAGTGTCGCTGAAGGATCTCAGACTGAACGCTAGGAGAAATATAGATCGGAAGGTTTAACAGAATATGTTTTAGGAATAAGAACCAACGTGCATTTGGTGCCACGTTTATGACGATAAAAATACTCGAAATCGATCATATGACAGAGCGATATAAAGGATTGTTTTTGTTGGAGGACAATCTGCCTGAACATCTTTTAATCTGCGCACATTTTTTCAGCGAGCTATACTCCTGCCACGAAATTTAAATTTTGTATTTAACCTCTTGCAGGTGTAACTCAAGCACCTTTATAGATAGCGTCTCTTTGAATGCATTGTTTTCGCTAAAAATTAACAGCGGTCTTCTCAAGAGTCTGATTACTCCACGGAATCGTTAAAAAAATGCAATTTTTCAGTTCCCTTGAGAAATTATTTGTCTTTTCGTTCAAATCTCTGTCGAAATATCCTCTTCGATTTTTTGCCATCTCTAATAGATACGTACCGGAATTCCTGGATTGTGTACTGGCATTGACAAATAAAAACTTTGTTGTTTCACTGATCGTATTTAATATTTTTTTCTGGAAATCCGTAAACCCTCTGCCTCGCAACGTTCCGGAAGTGTTTTTCCCTGTTTTCCATGATTTTGTGTGAAGACAAGTTTCTTTTGTTCGTACCCCATCCAGGGCCGGCCTAAGGACAATTGGCGCCCTAGGCTAACTGCGTACTTGGGCGTCCCCACCACATCCAATATAGAGGAAAATAAGTCTATAATGTAAACAATTCACTGTATTGGCCTTTACTTGGTGGAATTTCATCTTAAAAAACAAAAATTATATATAGTACTACACCACAAAAATTTTTAATTAAAAACTCGACCCGGGTTTTGATGCATGATGATGATGCTATCCTATGTCGTTTTTTTAGTTTTCTATAATGTACTTTTACGTGTATTTATTTGATACTCGACATGAACAGTATAACAATAAAAACGAAGTTTTACCTTTTTTTATCGCCCTTAACTGCCCCTAACATAATTGTACTGTATATATAAAATTAAATGCTCCTATAAACATGTGTTTTAAAAAAATAGAAATTCAGGAAAAATTTCTTTGTGACAGAGTTTTCCAGCTATTTCACGTTTCATTAACACGCTGGCAGCCCTACTATTTTTGCCGTCCTAAGCGACTGCTTAGTTCGCCAATATGGCCCTATGGTCCTGAATCCATCCGTCTCTTTGCACGTGCGTTTCTGGAAAAGAGCGTGTAACGCGAAACCGTGCAAATAGGGATATATCCCATAGGAACATGTTGAAGTTACATTTGAGCGCCGTCTTGAGTTCACCGGGCGGCAATTTAGTTATATTTCTTTCAGAATTGCTTCGTTTATTCTTGATTTTGATCCTAACTGAAACATTTTATGATTTTTAATATTTGTAGACCGTTTCAAAACCGTAGGAAACCGAAAACGTGTGAAGCGAATCCGTGCAAAGCGAGGGATGAGGTTTTTGTCCAATGTTTCTACCAAATCGTGCAATTTTCAAAGCTATGTAATTATTTTAGCGTAACTTTTTATGCTAAAGCAGCGGTTCCCGAACTTTTCTTTTCGCGTACCACCGAAAACTTGGCAAAATTTCTTCGTATCACATAGTAAGTATGAACTTAAAAAAATTTTCTTTACTACCGAAAGAGAGTTTCAAAATAATATAAGGTAGTCAGATAAAATAGGTAGTACTGAAAAATTAATTATCTTCTCGCATTTATCATACTTAAAATACAAAGAAAATCAGTCAATGTGACGGATGAGCTTGGATATGTGTAGATCGCATTTTAATATTTGATTCGATGTTAGTTAACTTCCAAAGAAGGTCCGATTTTTGTTTTTAATTACCAACATAGTAGAAAACCCCGTTTCACATAGGTAAGTCGTGCAGAATGAGATTAGATTTTTCAGCGCTATGTCAGAAAGAATGGGGTATTTAGCTCATCTCCTTGACCAAAATTCTTCGAGTTTGTAGATGCTAAATCCAAATTGTAGTCCTCCATCACAAGCCAAATCAATCAGCTGGTCTTTTTCCCTCACGTTCACATTTTCAGGAATGGAATTAATTGAAACAAACGAGTTTCTCGCCTAATTCAGTTCAGAATAATTTTGTTTAAAATAGCAACGTGAAGACGCAAACAGACGAGTAACGATACGTCGGCAGTTGACTGTGAGCCACGAGCGGCGCAGCGGAAGCGTCCGGACGGTGCGGGCAATAGTCCGTCACGCGTTGTGCAGTTCCATGGGTGAATGCTGACACTAAATTCGCGTACCACTGGCAGAATCTTCGAGTACCACTCTTGGCACGCTTACCGTAGTTTGGGAATCGCTGTGCTAAAGGGTTTGAAAGTTCCTGATAGAACTTTAGTCATTTGTCGGGAGATTTGATTAAAAATGCCGTTATTTGACCTTTCTAGTGTATTATTTTTGGGTTATGAATTTAGCTCAATATTTTCGATGCCGCGCATCGTTTTTATTTTCTCCGTAGTTTCAAAAAAATGCTCGGACGCTTCTGGTTGCACAGAGGCTAACTCCGGGCGCTAAGCGATTCAAATGCGAAATGAAATTCGTGGAAGAGCGTTAATCTCTAACATGTACTGCAGCAATAAATGATATTTCCTCGCAATGCTGCGAAAATTGGTTCCGTAGCCGATTCTCACGATTTTTCCTTTCGGTCGGTTTTTTTCTCAAGCACGTCGATCGATATCGATCATTTGATTCATTATTGCGAGTGGTTTTTAACGCCTGAGGGAGTTTTTGTCAACAGAGCCCCGTGGCGGGGTAATTATGGTGGGTTTAAAGCAGGGATTCTCACGAGAAAAATTGCTGCGGCCGCATTTGCGTCCGACCGTCTGTGAAAGGCTTTCTGCGCTGTCCAATGCAGTAACGAGCTTTGAATGCAGCTAATCGTAGCTCCTCATCACGGAAAAGGAACGCTTTTATTGAGGAATCAATTAATTCCCAGTTGTATTCACAAGTACTCTGCACGAAGTCGCATCGCTATATTTATTTATTCGTTACTTCTAACTCATGCGCACTGAAATAGCGTTGCACCGCGTATGTTTTTATTTGACGAAGTACTGTTTCGTATATCACACAAATTGTTACCTATATTTTCAGACAAATCTAGCTTTTGAAACACCAAGTATCGTATTTTTCTATCCAATCTGGATTAAAATTTATATTTTCCGCTCTAAAATCACGGGGTTTTGGAGGTGGTGAAACATTTTAAAATATGTACTCTTGCTCGAAATCGCATCATAATTCTCTTCCTCATCTTTTTTCTCAAAATAATTTAGTATTCTCATTATGACTTATTTTTTAGAACATTTATAAAGTGTAAGTAAATTCACTAAGACAAAAAAGTCGCCCCTTCACAAAGGGCACAGTAAAAGGGTTTCTCCAACAATGACAACTGTTACACCGATAGAATATTCTGAAAATCAATTAAAATTCATAAATATCCCCGTGTAAGCTATATTAAATTTATTAATTATATTACAACTAAATATATTTAAAAACTTCACCAGTACATTTCCAATGAGCGGTGTTTCAACGTCGCTATCATCAACGGTAAGGATATTGTGGATTTTTATATGACCAACGCACCTGCTATTGGACGCAATATACACGACCAGACGAGGTGCAAAATTGGAAAAACTAGGCACTCGTGGCACAACACTTCATCAACATCGGACAACCGAACTCCCTACTTTCAGGCGCACTCTACCACAATTGATCTCCCTGCAGCTATTATTCTGAGTAAAAAAATCAGCTGCTTTTTAGAAGGACCGCACTTTATATGCCCGTCTCAAGAGCCTGAGTAATGTTGGTTCCATAGTTCATTTTTAAAATCAGTGTGGGGCTTCTCCCTGATATTCAAGCTGTATATTTTCCTTTGTATATATACATGGAGGCATATGGCTCATGTCTTTCTTTATTAAATCTGATCCAGCTAGTATTCATTCTGCGTGTTTATTCTAAACACTTCTCTAGAGTTCTAGTTAACCCCTCCAGGGTGCGTGATGTACCTTTTTCGTCCGTGTTTTCTTTATGAGCTGTAATCTTTCGGACTCTGGTTTATTAGCTCTCCTGCAGTTGGTTTATGAATTAATTTCTTCTGCCTGAGTTCTGTGGTTCGTTGTCTGTGTTATTTTTTCTTCCTCGTGTCTGTCTAACAGTACACCCCTCAATCAGTTCAAGATGGCTTTTAGCTCCCATGCGTTGGATGGCGACAGACACACTAAATTAATATAATATACGCTCGAAAATAGACATTACCGAAAAAATACGCCCTTTAAAGTTTAAATACCACGGAAAATACACACTTGAGGGGTTAATACTCTTGGTAGATGAGAAATGCCTGTTAGTTTGAAGAGCTTTCGTTTGAAGGAGAAGTTATTTGTGGCCGCACTGAAATTCCCTGGTGGCCACACTTGAGAATAGCTGGTTTAGAGGGCTATCTGTCCCATTCTGCGCCACAGACAACTGCCCCCCTCGTCCTGTCGTAGTTACCACAACGATGCGAGACGACGCGATATCGGCAAAGAAACTGCGATATCGAATGCAAAAATCTATTATCGATATTTCTTTTCGAGTTTTTCCCTTTTAATCTTGACCCGAAATACACAATATTTATGTATTTCATTAAAACTTGCGAACTTTACCGGCATAACAGCACGATTTTGTTTTCTCTCATCAATTTTAAGAACATAGAATGAGAATGGGTGAATTATTATACGATAAAACCTCGATATAGATGTGAATTTGTGCAACTTCCAGATGATAATTCACATATATTATATCTATCGCTCTATCTAAACATTTAATTCATTACTTTCGTGCCTTGGTAGAGGGGTAGTAAGCGTACATATCCCGTTGTTGAAACGGGCGTCAGTGGATGTCTTTGCAACTGCTGGCAAACTTCTAGTACAATGCCGAGAAAATAAATGAATAAATTCTTTCCCTCTTTAACGAAGGCTTCAATTACTTATAAAAACTTCGCCGTTGATTTCAAATATGGACGAATATGATTTGTTATCCTGGGCAATATTTCAATCTAATAATTTGTATTCTCTCTTCTACTCGCAAGTCACAGGGAAAATGGAGTGAAATACTCGAGTCTCCTTCCCCCAGTCTCATTGAACCTTCTATCTCACTGGTCTCTTCCCAATTCGATCTAAAATACTCCTTCTAGCGCCATGCGATAGATATCTGGGAAACGAGACTGTCGATAGGCAAAACGTTCACGTTGGAATTGGATGTAGGTATTTTAAGTTCGTGAATTATATCCGAGGGAGATATTATGTAAAGCGCCTTATAAAAAATTTAACAGGAAATTCGCAGAACCTGAGCTTTCATTTTAGAGGCTTTCTCTCGAATTTCGTGTAAATACGGTCGGATGTTAAAACTTTTATACACAATTTGCCCATAAACGGCATTTTACATCGAGATTATTAACTTTCATAAAGGTTATACCTAGGGCCCTGCGAATTTCAAATTATGGAACGAATCGAATCTCGAATCGAATCGTCGTATTCGAATCTCGAATCGAATCGTCGTATTCGAATCTCGAATCTGGATTGTTTTTTACATTTAAGTCTCTCAAGGCTGAAGTATTTTATCACTCTTTAGTTAGCTATCCAGTTTTTTTTCTGTTTTGTGTCAAATATCTTCAAAAAACACACCAAAAACAGTTACCCACCGAATTTACTCGCCCTGATGAAGTGTTTGTAGCCTGAATTGCCAACAAATCTCTCCCAACTTATGCCAGAAATGGGTTCTCTTTCCAGTAAAATAATGGGTCACTATCGCGGTCCATCACAGATTGCTTTGTGTATTTTCTCCTAAAGTGTGGGCATTTCGTCCATTTTTGACGACGCTTCTTTTCGCGTGTAATTAGTTTTTAAAAATAAAGTATACAAAAGGTTGCCCTTTTCTGCTTCGCTTTTTATACATCCAGTATTAGAACCTCGATCTATTACAATTAACTCTTCGTCTTTTCCTTCTTGCCGGAGTGCATCTCCTAATTCTGCATGAATTCTTCTCAAAAAACGCTTTATAGTATTCGCTTGGTTTTCCATGAATGAGTTTAAATCTTGGATCAAGAAATGTTGCAGCTATAAGATGGTCTTTAGAAATGTCAAATCTGTTATTCAAATGCTTCATGAGTTCATTACGGAGCAATTTTACACCGGGCGCTGATGTTGCTATTATTTCGTCTCTTAAAACCTAAATGCAGGGAATAATGAGACTAATGGTAACAGAGTTTTCGGAGGTAAATATGGATGTTGCCTCCGCTGTTACCTTCATAATCGGGAGAGATGCTTCTAAGTTTTCTTTCAGTTGATTAGTCAGAGGTGCGGGAGGGACTTAAGCACAATTCCGTTTCGCACTGCATTCAATAAGAGCAAGAGATGTTGCAGTATAATTCCTTTGCACACAATCAAGCAATTTGTACGTTGTATTAAAAAGATGAACCAGTACAAATACGCTGCACATTATAAAGGCCTAAATGGACACCGGTCCATATTTCGACCGCTCTGTTTATTTGTACCTTCAGGGGAGGGGGAGGATGATCCAAATGACCAAATTTCCCCCACCAGTACCTTATATTTAGAGTATTACACTATGAGGGTTAAAATTAGACCAATAATTTAATAAGAACATATCAAACTTTCATTGGTTGATATATCCTCTGCCGATTCGAAATTTACGAATCGTTTTTTTGCGATGTATATTTTTTACGGTAATTAAAATTGATGAGATATTTGTAGCGTGTGGCACTTTTTTCTAAAAGCAGTTGAAGAAAGATTGGAAATTTAATTTTCTACTCCATACCCGTATTAATTCACAAAAAATAAATAATTGGACGTTTCATTCGGTATTCTCGGGCAAATTTCATAAATGGAATTTCATTTACCTTTCAGTAACAAGATTTTTTTGATAAGCGTTTTAATCGACGATGGTCTGTGGATAATTATGACTCAAGCGATCCATTTCTAACTTTCAAAACAGGGTGCGAATAATTCCTTTAGTTTTCTCGGACGTGTGATAAAACCAAACATTCCTAAATGATAAACTATTAGATACTTTAAATATTTAATTTTATCTCTGATCATCGAAGCGAAAGCTATGTTGGAACTTCGCCCATTTCATTCGCCACTTGGTCTTCGTTGATTACCAGCGTTTATTAAGAAGTTGTTATGAGAACTCGAGTAGGACGTCTGTGATTCGCATCGTTCACAGAGATAGCCATCTGCAGTTATATGACGACTTGCTTGTGTTTTTGGCACATAGTTTAAATTTTCATTATCCTTATCTTTCTGCGTCATAAAACTTGACAATATTATCACTTTTATTGCCCGTCATTATGTTCATCCGTTCATGGCATCTCTCTCAACGGGGGTTCGCCTGAACTTTAATTGAGGCTCACGAAACAGAAATCTGCATTCAGAACTTATACATCGCCATGAAGGAAATTTGCAAAGTTAGACATCAGAAATTAATAGTAAATGTGATAAAGGTGTTGCATACTGTATGTATTTGAATTGCATCGTTCCAAATAGCCTTAACGTATCAACATGATTATATTATAAGCTAATATTTTATCATAATGTATTTGATTTTCCTTTAATGTATGTGATTAAAATGCTATTTTTTGGATTCTTAAATGTGATAATGGATGTCTATATTGGGAAATTGAGATTCCCTTTTACGAAAATTCGATTGGAGGAAAACTTTTCATATTTCTCTCATAAACAGATGTATTTCTGTAATGCCTTAAGTTATTTTTAACTTTTAATTATTTATACCTTCACAGTGGCTTCATCCATCGTAAAAAATCTGTTTTGATCGAGGACTTAGAAATTTTATATTTAAAAAAGATGCGTCAATCATGGAAGTAGGAATTCTTACAGTATTTAAGTCTTTTTTCTTTTCTTTAAAAAATATAAACAAGTGAAACAAACACCTCGTGCCGCGATGGATAACTCGACCGAACTTTTCCGCCTCTGTCGAATTTTTTGTATAATTTCCATCGTAACATCACACTCGACGAAATATTCACTCCCGACGACAGTGGTGCACGTGTGAACTAGGAAAAGGGCAAAAAGACCGGAGACCTTCAAGAATCAACAGACCTCATCTGTTTCCTGCATTTCTTTGAGGGCGGACGCCACCGCGAGCTTCGGACTCGCCCGAGAGAAGCGCACCATCTCCAAAGAAGGGAAAGAGAGAGATGTTGAAAGAGCATCCACTGTAACATCCACCTATGTCTTGACGCCTCAGTCCCCACTGCGAGATTGATAGCCTCGGGTTTTTTTTATTATTATTATTTCTTCAAAAGAGTGAGATGGAACCAGAGGGGCTGGTTATAGCTCCTTTGCCTTATAGTCGGTGGAACTCACAACCTCCCTTCCATCCACTCATCACTTCTTCCCTTCGCGGAATAGAGGTAAGAAAGAGAGGATAGAGAGAGGCAGGAAATAGTTGTAGAGAGAGAGAGATAGAAAATAAACAGTGAATGTGGGGGAGGGAGGAAGAAGTGAGTTGAGAGGGGAGGGGAAAGGGGAAGGAAGGGTAGGAGGTAGAGTCAGAGTACATATTAAAAGAAGAGGGGGAGGGAGTAGATATAGGGGGGGAGGGAGCAGAGTTAGATAGATAGATAAATGTCTTTATTTGGCGAAATTTAGATCATAAGGCCCACTCTTACATTTAACCCATCGTCTATGTTAAATTATATTATAAAAAAATAATATTAACGTCAAAACTATTTAGATGATAATATACTAAATACAGACAGTGCGAAATAGGTAGGTACATATTCAGGAAAACTTCTAAGAAAGGCATGGTGTTTGTGGGAAAAACCTAGGAAGGACCTGCCTTGAGCAACCTAGTAAAAACCCACGCAGGAAAACACCCACGAAGTGAAGGGGGTTGGAAAAAAACCTGCGAAAACCCTAGATACTTGAAAGAACAATGTGAAACGATACATTATCACAATGAAGTGAAAAGTTAAAAAATAATGTTTACATAGCGGCTTAAAAATATAATAATACATCAAAATAAACAAGAAAAAAGAAATGACAATATTTAAATAGGAGACCTATTTGTCAATGAGAATAATAAACAATCTATAAATATCAAATGTACACTTAACAATAACACGAAGAAAAAGAGTTGCAGGAAATATTAAAGGTTTATGGACAACAGGATAAAAAGCAAGTATTGAGTAAAGATAATGAAATAGGTGTGTATGGGGGTGATTAAATATTGCTTTGATGTTTTAGAAGATGGGTGAGACAGGCACGTTTGAAGGAGTTTAAGGAGAGGGAAGTTTTAAGATTATGATCTAAGTTATTCCAGAGTCGGCATCCAGAGACTTGAAAGGATTTATTATAGATGTCAGTTCTGTGATGAGGAATAAGGAGGTTGTTTTTTCCTCTAGTTTCAGCTTGTGTATTGTATTGATTTCGTTGAAGAGGGAAGAGAGGTAATCACGTTTGTTTTAGGTTAGGATTTTATACATTTGCATGAGAATATGTAAGTTCCTTCGAGCGTCAAGTTTGAGCCACGATAGTTTATTGTAATGTTCGCTGATGTGGTCACTCTTTTTAAGATCACAGATGAATCTAATGCAACAGTTTTGCGTACGTTGTAGCTTTAATGTAAGTTCGCAGGATAGATCGTTAAAAACAACATCACCGTATTCAAAGTGAGGAAATAGGAGTGTATTCACTAAGAGTTTACGCAAGGAATTAGGTAAAATATTTTTGAGTCTTTTGAGTGAATGCAAAGAGGAATTTACGGTACTACAGATTTTGTTGGTATTAGGAGCCCAGGAGAGAGTTTCATCTACTGTGATACCGAGGTTGACTACTGATTTTTGAAAATGCAATGTGGACCCCTCTAATGATAGAAGTGGAGATTCACTCTGATCTATGGAAGTCAACAATTTGTGGTAACCGATAATAATAGACTGACTTTTTGCGGGGTTGATCTTCAGAAAGTTGTTAGCACTCCAAAGAGAGAGTGAGGCGCGGGAGGGAGAGAAAGAGGAGAGCAAAGAGAGAGTGGGAGGAGAGAGGGGATGGAGAAAGAAGATAGGAAAGGTGGGAGAGGATGGAAGAAGAGAGAGGGAGTGGGATAGAGATGAATAGAAAGTGATAGGGATAGGGAAGGAGAGAGAGGAAGAGAGAAAGGTAGAGTAGTGAGAGAGAGAATAGAGGGAGGGAGTAAGAGGGGGAAGAAGGGAGAGAGTGATGAGGACAAGTAGAGAGGGAGGGAGAAAAGGAGAGACAGGGAGAGGATAAAGAGAGTAAGGGACAGAGAGAGAGGCTGGAGGAAGAGAGTAGAGAGAGGGGAGATGGGAGAGAGAGAGTGATGAGGACAGAAGTAGAGAGGGAGGGAGAGAAGGAGAGACGGAGGGGGAGGAGAGAGACTAGCGAGGGAGAGGAGGAACGGAGAAAAGGGAGAGAAGAAGACGCAGAGTGAGAGGAGCGAAGAAGGAGATACGGGGAGAGAGAGGAAGCAGTAGGGAAATAGCATCGGTAACAAAGAAATTCTAAAAGGAGCAACAAAAAGAGTTTCTCGCATTCCACGCGACCGGCTACGGCAGATTTATTTTATTTTTATACATTTTTTTTACTTTTTCCGCTTCCGATCGAATGCTTCGCTCACTTTCTGCGGCGGCGGCTCTGAGAGATCGAGAGAAAGAGCGCGATATTGGAAAAAACGAGCCCTATAAGCTATCTGGTTCGACTTGCTTCGTATTTTTCTATATTCTAGTATCGAGATTTGCACACACAGATTCCACCCTCTTCCCCTTCTCTCTCTCTCTTCCTTCACGGTAGATCGATTTTTTCGATCATACCCGTCCAGACGATCCGGTTTTCTTTTCACATGCGAGGCGCGGGGTGTTTCTCTCCTTTGTATGCCAGCATCGAGTTTATCATTCAAATTTTACGAGGATATCGAGAGCTGGAAAAAATTAGCTCTCCTCAGAGTCGAACCTTGGACCTAGAGCTTTAAGCGGATGATTTTGCAAAGTGAGGGAGCTTTTCGTTTGGGAGGTAAGCGATTTTTATATTTCGGCTTCGTTACCGGCCATTGTGGGGATGCGTGACCGTGCGAGATGCCCTCCTCCATTACGGGAAGCGACCGAGGGCCTTTTATGCATTCCAGCACGAGGGAAAAGTTGTTCCATTAACTCCTGCCAGCTGTTTAATCTTGCGCGGATGAAACGACGGTAAGGAGGATGGAAGAGTCTTAGGAGGTCGGCTCCCACGGTTCATTTTCGATCCCGTCGTAAAAATCGCCGTAGTCCTATCGCTTTTTTTATTATTCGCGTTAAAAAGCAAATACGATGAATTATTTATTTCCTTTCTAAATATACTATAGGAGATATATATATATATATATATATATATATATATATATATATATATATATATATATATATATATATATATATATATATATATATATATATACATACACACACACTCTATCGCCATCGCTGAAGAAGGGCATATGCCCGAAAAGCTTACCTGTTTTTTTGTGTGCGTGTTTTCTGTCTTTCTGTCTCTTGGACGCCCCCAGCAGCCTGCCAACTTGGTCCTCAACTTGGTAAGTGCCCGCTGGGCTTCCTTCAACACCTTGTTGCCACCCTCATCACTACCTTTTCTTTTCCTTAAGTTTATACACACGCACACACACACACACATATATATATATATATATATATATATATATATATATATATATATATATATCCTTCCCACATCACCCTGTCATTCCCCGCCCAGTGTGTCACTTTACGTTACTCTTTCGCTGAAGAAGGGCTTAGGCCCGATAAGCTTGCGTGTGTTTTTGTGTTCGTGTGTTTTACGTGTCTCTTCGACGCCCCCAGCAGCCTACCAGCTTGGTCCTCAACTTGGTAAGTGTCCGCTGGGCTTCCTTCAACACCTTGTTGCCACCCTCATCACTACCTTTTCTTTTCCTTAAGTTTATACACACGCACACACACACACACACATACACACACACACACACACACACACATATATATATATATATATATATATATATATATATATATATATATATATATATATATATATATATATATATATATATACCCTTCCCACATCACCCTGTCATTCCCCGCCCAGTGTGTCACTTTACGTTACTCTTTCGCTGAAGAAGGGCTTAGGCCCGATAAGCTTGCGTGTGTTTTTGTGTTCGTGTGTTTTACGTGTCTCTTCGACGCCCCCAGCAGCCTACCAGCTTGGTCCTCAACTTGGTAAGTGTCCGCTGGGCTTCCCTCAACACCTTGTTGCCACCCTCATCACTACCTTTTCTTTTCCTTTAGTTAATATATATATATATATATATATATATATATATATATATATATATATATATAACGATACGGAAAAAGAAATAATATGATGAAATAAATGCAACGAGAGGTTGAGAGGGATAGGAAGGAGCCAGTGAACACTTACCATATAGTGGTGGACGTCCACAGCGATAGAGGAAGGCTTGTAATTTGGAGCTTTCGGGCAACACACTCATTTCTTCAGCGAGAGAAATACGTATATATATATATATATATATATATATATATATATATATATATATATACACACGTGTGTGTGTTCTAAGGCCAAAGCACCGCTCGATGCTTAAACCACGCCTCGCTTTCATTCTAGATTATGATAATTCAGTGCATAATTCTCCAAAAATAACCGTTGCATTCGCACTTAGATTTTTTAATTATTTTATTAAAAGAAAATTTTTTGTGATTTTTGTTCTTTTAAGAAATTAAATAACATTCCTTAAAAATTAAAAGTGTGCTATAACGCTTATTTTCCTTTTAAATATACAGCTTACTTTGAATTATACACAATCGCTCGAGTTCCAACATTTTTAACATACTCTTTTAGGCATAAAAATGAAATGTGAAGCTATATCGTTGGCTGGAATCCAAAGTATGATGAAAACATAAATACCGTATCTGCCCGAATAGAAGCCGACCCCGGATTTAAGCCGACCCAACGAAATTTTCCAACATTTTTTGGCAAAAAAGTATTTTCGTAAATTTTATGCTTAAGTGTACCAGACATGCACGCACAACCTAGAATACATTATACATTACATCTATATAATTATATACGTTCCATGTAAAGTTTTATTAGGTATTATTACTGTTAATTATAAATATAGTCAACGCCGTTGCTCACACCTTACAATCAAATGTAAGTATATTTATTTATCTTACTGGAATTAAAACTGTTGCGCATCGAAAGCTGTCATCGAATTTGGCGTGATCGTCTACTTAGTTATTTTACGCAACTTTAATTTTCCAAGTTTTATTATTATTGCTGTTAATTATCAGATGAATTACAGTTAACGCCGTTGCTCACACCTTCGAATCAGACGTATCTTATGTTAGCGGAATTCAAACAGTTGCGCACCGAAAGTCGTCATCGAACTTGCGAATTGACTAAGCAGACGATATCGTCTGCCTAGTCAGTATACGCACTTTTAATACATTCTATGAAAGAGGGTTTTAACATGCATACAAAAATGACAATGGCTATAACAAAATATAAAATAAACAAGAAAAATTAATATGAACTTCTTTTATACTGTCGGCTCCTAACTTTAACGTACCTGCCATTTAAATGATCCGTAAAAGCTACGACGTCTGCTGCATCTGAACTTTAAATCGATTGCAGCACCAAGAAGTGCAATTAAAACAAAGAGTTGAAGAAGCTTAGTGAAGTCAGAATTTGTAAAAACCTCAAATAAGACCGGTGTTGGTATCTTAAGAACTCGTTGCAAATTATGATCAAAACGAATTTGCTGTAGCGTGCAATCATACTATGAACCTGGTGGGTTGTTAAAACTCGATTGTTTTATATACCGCCGTTTCCTTTGGATAAGAACCCAGTTACTTTTAACTACGTGTTAAAATATATAAATAACCTTCAATAGCAATTTAAATTACAGCTCCGGGCAATCGCTGTAAGAAGGGAGCGTTTTTCAGACATCGAGTGCCTTATCAGTGGAATATAGGAGGTATGCTATGGAAACAAGACATTTTTCAGCGATGGCGTCGTACGAGGATGCCAAATTTTTCCTCAGGCTCGCATTTAAGCCGAGGGTGATTTTTTTCACGATAGATTTTGACAAAAAGTATCGGCTTATATTCGGGCAGATACGGTACTCTTTGAAATCATGCATACATTTCGGCTATAAAGCAGTCCTGGTGATACACCTATCGGTTTCTAAAAATATATAGCTTTCTACTTGATTCGTCGATCGGTGGATCATCACTGAAGGCAGATGCGTTGATAACGAAATGTGCCAATGGTTTTGCTCTCCGTTTCCCGACTTTTGGAGTCTTCTTAACATCAAAATATACACAATGTTCAAAAAGTCTCTGTGCATTTGGATCGTGTGTAACGCATGTAATTATTGTGGTTAATTTAATGATCTAGTACATAGTGAATTTTTGTGCACTTTGTATTATTCATCCGAGTTTTTGAGACTTATAATTTGCAGAGGTGATTTAATTAAATTCTGCCAGGAGGTAGTCGTAATTCCTGCAGCTTAGCGAGAAGGGACGAGTTTTTACACAATAGAAGTTTTTTAAATTTTGCTTTCATCGCATCAAGTGCGTGGCGGTATACAGTAAATACGACCGGGAAATGCCAAAATTTCTCTCGCCAAGTTGGGTTTTTTATCTCGGGGAAAAATTACGAATTTCGCCATCAAACGTGATAGAGTAACAGACAATTTCGGATGCGTCTGCAGCATTGCGTCCTCTGCATCTTCGGTTTGCCATGCCAGGATTGGAGAGGGGGCAGCGAACGTCATCCTGACTTACATGATGGATTATTCTGCAACCGACGATCTCAGCTCAGCTCTCTCGACCGCATGTCCCTTCCGAAATAAAAACCGATTCATATAAATGTCCCCCATAGTCGACACTGCAGTGGTTTAAAATGGAGAACAAAAAATGTAAACCTCGGTTTAACGGGCTGTGCCAAAGGCCTCCCTTTTCCTTTTCTCTCCTCTCTTCATCCTTTTATCGTAAGTTTTTTTTCTTTTAAACAATAAGCCCCATCCAGTTCTTCTCCTCGCTCTCCCGTTCCCTTCCCCTATCCTCCTCTTTCCTTCCTTTTTGTTAATGTCTTCCCCGGCATTACTCATCCGAAGCGCTCTTCTATCGACCAACGCTCCCTTTCTATTGCGACACACTCACTCGGCGACAAAAACAAAAGAGGAGCAGCAGGCGGCGAGCGAAGCGATAGAGAGGGAGGGAGGGAAAAGGGGGAAAAGAGGCAGTGCACTCATTTAACACAAGCTTTAATAACTCACCACACTAGAGATAGAGCGGGGAAAGGGAGAGAGAGAGAGAGCAAACACGAGATTATAATTATTATGGTTCGTGTTATCAGTTCTCTTTAAAAAAAACTCCTCACTGCCTGCACGTGGACCGAGCCGAGAAATTTTTCGGGATGTGTTGAAGAAAAAGGAGGGTGGGGTTATGCGGAAGTGTTAGTCTTAGAGATAGGAAAGGGGAGGAAAATAAAATGGACACTCCTGCCTTATCTCTCTTTGTCTCTCTCTTTCTCTCTCTCTTCTAGTCATTTTTCATCTCGCCTCTTCGTCACCCCTCGGTTTCGCTTTTACGTCACTTTTCTTCGGTCCATTTCCATAAATTTTCTGGTCCAGAGTGATGCCGGAGCGTCCCTTGCATTGCTTGCTCTTCAGCTGTTTATATTACCCGTATTTTTTTACTTTCACTCTCATCATCTCGCGCTTTTCTCGTCAGAGTGGAGAGTAGGGTGGGATCGTTGGGATGGGGAGGTTCGGCTTGCATTTTTTGAAGCTATTAGCGTGTGTCTGTGTCTCCCCTTTGCTGTCCTTCTCGTTATTCTGATAACTTTTGAACCCCTAGCTGACTTGGGTTTGAATAGAATAAATTGCTAAGGGTAGCAATTAGCGGCAGAAAATTTTCGAAATGCATCGTGGGAGGTACGAGGATTTTGTTAAATAAAGAACCAATTATATCAAAGAAGTTATAAAATTTGAATATTTCTCTAGCGTTAAAAGCAAAGCCCGCTCCGTTCTAGTGGTTTCACGATTCTTATTTTGTATCTATCTGATTTAAAGCCATACTTTCGAACCTTTTCCATGGGCAGACGTGTGACCGTCTTCCCTACTGTGAACGAACTGATTATATAGCTTATGATAAATAAACCCTCTTAGAAGCTAAACGTTTTTTATCTCTAATTTGTAAATCCTGGCTTTATTGTGAATTCAGACAGTTTCTACTACTATTTATCTACTCTCTCCATTTCTCTTTAGCGAAATGTGATTTTACTCTCCAAATGAACACATTTTTATACGAATTTGAGAATTGTCGAAGCCATTGTATAACTTTTAAACTTCGTCTTATTTTGCAGTTAAATAACATTATTGATGAATATAAGTTTACTGTTTCAGTAAATCTGGGTTTACTTGGACAGATTTATTTTCGGCGATGCCCACAGCATAAAATAGGAAAATTATCGTAGATGAGTCCATCTCATTTTTTTACATATGTACTAATACCAAACGGTTCCTTGAGGGAAAAACGTTGTTATGGGCTATAAAATTAAGGTTTAAGTCGTCTAAAGTCATTTAAATGCTGATGAAGAACCCCATTATCGGAACTCTGCTGTTGATCCCTATTACTACACTTCATCGCCATTTTTTCGTCTATAATTTTCAATGGCTCTCTATTAGAAGAATGCTCTTCAGTTTTAATTTTTTGCCACGAAGTGTTTCGGCTTAAGACTCGTAATTGCTCATGATGTTTTCCATCCTCCGAATTTTTGCTCTTTTTTATTCACGAGTCATGGTCGCAAGAATTGCTTCCGGTTTTCCTTCCAAAATTTTAACACTCACTCTCTTCTCCCCTCTCTCTCTCTAACCCTCATTCCCCTTTTCCTTTTCTCTTTACCTCTTCAAATTCCATTCCCTCATCCGACAGATCCTTCTGCTTTCTCTTCCTCTGCTTCGCCTCTCCATCCATCATCATATCCTCGAACAAAACCGTCCATTCTGAAGAACCCCAAAAGTTTTTCTCACTCTTCTCTCTCCATCTTCTTTCCCCCTGTTTTTTCTTTTTCTTTCCCTTCTCTCTCTATCCCTTCTCTCTCTACCCTTCTCTCTCTCCCCCTTCTCTCTCCCCCTTCTCTCTCTCCCCCCTTCTCTCTCTCCCCCCTTCTCTCTCTCCCCCCTTCTCTCTCTCCCTCCTCTCTCCCCCTCTCTTCTATCTTCCTCCTCTCTCTCTTATCTCTCTCCCCCTTCTCTCTCTCTCTCTTCTCTCACCCTCCTCTCTCTCCCTCTTCTCTCTCCTTCTCTCTCCCTCTTCTCTCTCTCCATCTTCTCTCTCTCCATCTTCTCTCTCTCCATCTTCTCTCTCTCCATCTTCTCTCTCTCCATCTTCTCTCTCTCCCTCTTCTCTCTCCTTCTTCTCTCTCCCTCTTCTCTCTCTCCCTCTTCTCTCTCTCCATCTTCTCTCTCTCCATCTTCTCTCTCTCCATCTTCTCTCTCTCCATCTTCTCTCTCTCCCTCTTCGCTCTCTCCCTCTTCTCTCTCCCTCTTCTCTCACCTTCTTCTCTCTCCGTCTTCTCTCTCCCTCTTCTCTCTCCCTCTTCTCTCTCCCTCTTCTCTCTCCCTCTTCTCTCTCCCTCTTCTCTCTCCCTCTTCTCTCTCCCTCTTCTCTCTCCCTCTTCTCTCCTTCTCTCTCCCTCTTCTCTCTCTCTTCTCCCCCTCGTCACCCTCCCTCCTCTCTCTCCATCTCTCTTTTCTTTATCGCCGTTCTCCACCCCTCTCCTATCATCCGTCATTTCTTCCCTTCCGCCTTTTGTTTTTCTTCGCTCTTGCATTTCGCCGCTTTCTTGTTTTTCCACTCATTCATCCTTCCTTTCACCATCCATTTTCCTATCTTCCCCTCTTTCCTCGCTCCATATTTTTACTCTTAAGATTACTTCCCCCGTTGCTCTTTCCCTCTTTCTTTCTTCTCTTCTGTTTATACGATGTGTTATTCCTTTGCTCCCTTTTCATTTATTCTGCTTCGCCCACCGACCGAATTTATCATTCGTCTTCGAGGTTGCTACGACCCGTTAATTTTAGAAACCGGACCCACCCTAACAGCTTCTTCTTGTTTTTTCATGCACTTGTTTTCGTGTTTTCTTCGTCCTTTTTATTTACAGATTCTTCGAACTGGATGAGACTGGTTGAAACCGGTCAATTCCGTAGTTATTAAAACTTCAGGCGTGTTCAACGGTGAAATTTCCGACCCGATTTAAATCATTAAAATATTTCATGAATAATTAAAAACTTGAATGTTGTTTTTGGTAGCTTAGCGTGGCACATATTTGACCTGTTCTATGAACAGGGCCGGACCTAGGCGTGGGCGACCGCCCAGGGCTGCCCCTCGCTAGTGGCGGCCACACATTCTTTCCGATGCGTATTTGCGAAAATGGGCGGCGAGATATGACCCGTCTATTCACATCCACAAACTCAACTCGATTATTTTCACACTCATCTGGACGCTCACCTTCTATGAATTTAACAATAGGAACCTTTGATTCTTCTTAAGGCGCCTGTTTTCCTCGATAGCACTCTCACTCAATCCAGCCATAGATATGAGTTCAGGACCAATGTTTTGCTTACAGAGAGTGTAAACAGACTTGCTATGAACAAGTGGCTCATATTTCATACAAATAAGCAGTTTCCCTTATGAGATTCAGGACTCTTCCGCCAGGAATGAGACATAAGAAGCTAATCCGGTGTGAATCACATAGCTATGGTAGGTTGTGAATTTTCTAAGTGGCAATTGAAATAAATTTCAAGACTCAATCCTCATTCGAAATGAATTATCCATTAGTTTCAGAACTTAGGAAAAAGAAAGTGATTCGAAAAGTAGAGTATAAGCACAGCGTTCAGTATTTACAAGGTCAGTTGAAAAAGCTAAAATTAGCAACTCTAGCTTCATTCAGAATAGCGAATTTATTAGCTTCGAAGAAAAAGACGTTTTTAGATTGGGGTCTAATGAAGGAAGTATTCATAGTAAGTTGTGAGCTACTTTTTTATAGCTTCTTAAATAAAATAAAAATATTTTAATTGATAAAAAATTTAAAACACTTCAATAACACAATTGCTAGAAGAGTTAAAGCTATTGAAAGCTTTACGAAAATTCAGTTGCACACTGATCTCATAAACTGTGGCTGGTGTTCCCTTCAACTTGACGGAACCACAGAAAATTAGCAATTATTAAAATTTGTAATAATGTCTAATAAGAGAGGTAAGTAAACACATGAAAACAGGGCTAACCTACCCCTCTAAAAAAAAGTCGCAAGGAAATTTTTATTTGTTAGGGGTGCCCAAATCAAATCTCGCCCACACCTATCAAATCTCACAATCTACGGAGCTCGAATCCCATCATGGAATAATCCTTCCTTTTGCCGTAGGCATCGTGGGTAGTGCACCCTTCCGTAGGTGTGGTTTTTACAATGTCCTGCTCATCCCCATATTTATTATGGAATTGCAGTTCTATGACCTATATTTGCTGTTACTTTCATAGATAATTTTCGACGGCAATTGATAGTTCTTGGGACATAAATATACTTTTATTCCTTTCCTCGATCGCGATTTCGTGAAAGTCAATCCAGTTTTATGTGACACAAATTAGCATGATTGGAAAAAATTAATTCAAAAGTCAGAAATAGTTTAATGGAAAGTAAATTGTTATTTATCGGGAACATTTCTGTTAAATTCACGGAAACATTTCGTAAATGAAAGCAAGAATGAATTCTGTGTATGCGTTGACCCAGACATTTTTCTTATTGCATAATTCATTTCTGATAATCGCTGATAAATTTCATGACGTGTGATATGTTAAATAGATAAAAATTTACTTTCCATTCAACTATTTTTGACTTTTGAATTAATTTTTTCCAATCATGCTAATTTGTATCACATAAAACTGGATTGATTTTCACGAAATCGCGATCGAGGAAAGGAATAAAAGTATATTTATGTCCCAAGAACTATCAATTGCCGTCGAAAATAATCTATGAAAGTAACAGCAAATATAGGTCATAGAATTGCAATTCCATGGAAAATTACGCCACTGCCGTCACGATAATACAGCGACCACGGGAAAGGGAAAAAATGGTCATTGATTTTCAAAAATTCCAAAATGCAGTGCCGATATTATATCTGTTGAAGGCTACCGCATCTGATAATCTCAATAGCTTAAAGTTCTGAGCACACTCGTAAAATCGCCCGATAAGGAAGTGAAATTTTTGCAGAAAAACGATACACAGACAGAAGAATTCCGAGTAGTGGTCACCGCATTCCGCGTCGGCCGCCTTAAAAGAAAACGTCTCTTTTTGAATTGCTTCATAGCCCTTTCATTCACCTTCGCCCGTCACAGTTAACACTTGCGAAAATACCGTTTCATATTGTCAGCGAATTAAAAAAATCCGCTCGGTTTCAAATGCTTTAACGGACGAGACTTACGTCAGCTGTCGATATTGGTCGTTTGTCGTCATTGCTAACGAACCAAACATCCTCGGCTCTCTTTTTTGTTCCGGCGATTTGAAAGAAAACAAGTAATAGTATTGTCCACGAGCATGGATGAAATTAGCGCGTTTTTTATTCCTGCTGTGGTTATACCGCCACATATTCGGTCAATAGAGCCTTGTTTGTTTTATAGCGGGAGGTGCCACGTGAAGGTGAAGTTAGCGTTTAAATGAGAGAGGCTTAATAGCTAAGTTAGAGTTGTATTGCGCATAGGCATTCTGCATAGAAATGTATTTTACATAAAAATACACTTTTTGGATAATAATTGATACTTCCGAAATGACATTTAAGTTTAGAACGCTATCAGTTTTGTATTAAAATCCTGAATGTTTCCCTACCTGCCTCTGTATAGTTTACAAAACTTAAACTTTTCAAGAATAAGTGGCATAGATTTGGTTACGTACTGTTTCAGCCTTCCATCTTCTACACCTTCTGAGATATAAGTAAAACGATTGAAAATTGTTTAAAACATAACTTGCTTGAGTAACTGTGACGTAAGCACTACGTTAAAGTTCATTCCTTCGTCGCGAATTATCCATTCCTGTACACTTATGAAGCGCTTTATGTGCACGAAAGACAAATTAACGGATTTACGCTAATTTTTTCGTCGTAGATATCCATTTCCTTTCGTTTACTATGCGTTGTGTGCACATGGAAGGAAGTTAAAGGTACTTACATATCTGTAGTAGATCTTGTTTACTCCAATTGCTTCTAAAATTGTTTTCGTTAGCAACAATTAATAAAACCGTGTAATAAATTTTCTAGGATAAAACAAATTACGACTTTCGCGTTGGATTTTTTCAAACTTTTCAAGAATAAGTAGAGTCGGTCTGGAAATGCACGCTCAAATTTTCAGCTTTCCATCTTTGACACCTTCGGAGATGTTGAAAAATAAATAAATATATGGGTCCCAATCCAAACTTGTATATTTTTCAAAACTCAAATCTAAAGAAAAATAAATGGCAGTACAGAAATCTACCCTCCAAGTTTCAGCTCTATAGCGTTAACGCTTTTGTCACAATTTAAATTTAAGCAAGTGGACAGACAGGCAGACAGACGTCAAAGTGAAACTATAAAAGCATTTATTGAAAAACGCGCTAAAAATTAATTTTCAAGGAAATAAAGTGGAACTGTCATCGGCGCTTTCTATCCAAGATGCCGAATCGATATTCTTACGGGCAGGGGCGGATACACGGCTAGGCGACCGCCTAGGGCCTCGCGCCTCATTGAGACCTCGCGTCTGGCCCCTAAAAGCAAATTAGGAAAGAAACGCGGTGATGGCATCGCGCTCGAAAAGTCTTCCAGAAAACTTTCGCGGATGTTTATTTTGAGAATAGCGACGAGCGATTAAATGAAGATCTGGAGAGAGGAAGAAAGAAACTCGGAGCTTGTGCAGTCACGTACGGAATGTCGCCGAGAAGAGAGTAAAGAGAAATTGAAAGCCTTTTGTGTCAAGGTCAAAAGGTTAAAAGGTTTTGCGGATGTGTAGAGATTAAGTCGAAAGATGAAAAGAAATAGACCTCAACTAGCCCCATCTCTCACTTGGAAATCCAAAATCTCAACAGAAATTTAATTCCACCGCTCTTTTCTGGACGTAAAATGTATGTACGTTGACGTTGGAAGGCGGGATGTGAAGTTCTCGCCAGATGTATCGTACAATATACGTCGGAAGGCATTGCGTTAATAAGTCGGCAGATTAATATAAGAAGTGAAAGAAACGTTTACAGAGTTTGAAAAGTCCGAGCACAAAGAACTAGTCATGTATTTTAGATGATGAAGGCGATCGTTGTAAAAGAGAACTGGCGTGTTCGAGGACTTGATCACAGGGCATCGAACCGAATTTTCTTCGCTCCGGTTTTCGTTCCGGTTCACACAAAACAAAAAAATTCGGTTCGGTTCCGGTTTCGCTCCAGCAACCACCATTGAACCGGTTCGAACAGTTTTTTTTCGCTCCGATTTTGAAGTTTTGGGGAAATTTTCAAGAGAATTACAAAATAATCTTTATTAATTAATGTTATTTTTATTTAAACCAAATACGTCGTCACTATCGCAAGTCAAGAAGACAAAAATAGATATCCGCACGTAACATCGTGCAAGCGCCTCCTCCCACCATGCAGCGAACAGTAAAACATTGTATGAATTCCCTTCTTACATTTTTCGTTATTCAATTTGTAAACGGCTCCGTCTAATAATGTTCTATAAGAATTACAATTTATTTTTTCCTTTTTAGCGCGTATAAAAGCTATTAAAAATATTATTATTTTCAGTCTTTAATTTGATGTAAAACAGTTTTTATTCTTTCAAAAGTCAACATTTATTTGATTTTGTAATTTCAATATAAGCAGATACTCTCATTATCATAATCAATTTACTCCAACAGTACTTATGCACGTACTTGAACTGGTACAATAATATTAATTCACATTTGAATGTAGAATGTAATTCATAGAGAGTTGTTCAAAGAGGAGCCACTTAACTATTTTTAAGTACAATAATTTAGATGTTAATATTACAAATACAATACAATATATAATTACATAATTTTTTTTAAGATGACAAATATGTGCACAGTAACATTCACTCAAAGCAACCAAAATTTTATCTAATTAATATAAATTCCCTCCAATTGGGTATTGATTTATAGGAAGGAATGGATATAAGTGACTGGTAGGAATAACTACGGGAAAGAGATAGTAAAGAAGAGCAGTAGGGAGAGACTTAAGAGGAAAGGGGGTGAAGAGAAAGAGATGAGGAGGAGACGAGGGATTGAGTGAGAAGGGATGATATATATAGGGAGTTAAATGTACCTATATAGATGAATATATTAAAATTGATTACCGTTGTTGTCATTTTGGACTAGTACTTGCGACATTATGTACAGAATAGAAAAGATGTCCGCTAAAATTCAAAACGTAAAACTTTTCCAAGAAGGAGAAATTCAATGAAGTTGAAATACAACAACTGCTATTATTACAATTCTACGAACCTAGAGTTGAATAGCGTATTATATTCTTTTTCCCATTCTGCTTTATCTCCATGCTCACTTGTAATCTCCTCCCTCTCCCTATTTATTCCGTCCTGGTTCACAACTAGGGGAGATTCGTCGAAGACGATTAGAAAAAAATAGTTGTTTTTTTTAATGTATGCATATTAAGCAGGGAAATGATGACAACAATAGAATCCAGCTATACTGGATATCAAGGACCTACAATGATGAAATTAATAAAAACGTGAATATTTGAAGAAACGCCACTGAGAAATAAAATTCGATGATAAGAAAATTTATCTACAATCTTTTATTTTTAAGGTCATGTAAATATCGCGCCAATATCTTACAGCTTTAAAAATAATAACCATAGAAGTCTGCATGTCAGGACCGACTTTTACGTTTTTCCATGGGAAATGGAGACTAAACCGAATTTACATCGCTGTACTAAATATCCTCTTGAAATCAAACACACACACCGAAAGAAAATTAGACTTACAAATTCTGCGCGTCATGAACTGCATTTCTTCAAGCGGAGTCTTTAATGTGCGTTTTTGCAGTCGGAAAAATACTTCACTAAAAATAACAAATTCACATTAATCCTTAATCCCTATTCAGTTTTAAGCAACGAATGCTAATGTGTTCACTTTTTGTCTAAGACTATATAAATTTACTAACCTGTAAAAAAGGATAACATAAGTAAGAATACCACAAAAGCACGACTGCGGAGCGATCCTTCCTGGATAAGTTTTAGAGAAAAATTACCAGGACATAAGGGTCCAGTGCATATGGGAAAGGGATGAATGTTTATCGGGACAATAACCTCCAACTTTAAGCAAAATTCAAGTTAAGAATCGTAAAATGTTTTTATCGGAACGCTCCACGGGGAGGGTACCAAGACGATTAGCGGCTGTCTTCAAAGTACCACTAAGTTCCTTTCCACTAACCTCCTTTAAGGCTGGTTCACACTGGAGGGACGGTTGGAGGACGGTCGCGGTGAGGGACAGGGCTGTTTTTGCGGAGACCATTCAAGCTTGTAGGTTAGGCCTCGGTCGCGGTACGGTCGCATTCCGGCCCCCACCTACTTTATGTATGCTCTCAACTAGCAGAAAAATTCAAGCCTACTTTGGATGTCACCGAGGATTGCCGATAGTAACCGAAAAGGCTAGGACTCGAAGGGGCTTGGGATAAAAGTTGCCTCCTCGAACGACCCAAGGGGTTCGTACCGAGGCCTAACCCTGTCCTACAAGTATGAACGCCTTTGGGACTTCTCCATAGAAACCCATTGAAAATAGGATTTTTGTATTTTGGTTTAAAATGTCACAACCGCGACCGTCCCTCCAGTGTGAATCAGCCTTAAAGGCAAAATTCAAGTCAAGAATCGTGAAATATTTTTACCCGAAACACTCCACGGGGTAGGCTCAGGGTACCAAGACGAGTAGTGGCTGTTTCCAATGTACTACTAAGTTCCTTTCCACTAGCCTTATTTAAACAGGGTTCTGGGAAACCTCAGCAGAACGTATCCTTGACCCTCTCCCTATATATTGAGACTCTCATGGAAAATCCCACCGTTGAACCAACAGATATTATCACAAAGATGCATCTCTCCAAAGGCTTAGGAGCGTGTATTCTCAAGAAAACCATTAGCCTTTGCCTTATTCGGTGTTGAAAAGTGAGGCTTTTAAAAATGACTCCTATTAAAGAAAAGGGAGAAACCCTTAATCTGCTCCCACTGTTTATGCGAACCAAAAAAATGAAACTAAATAAATAACGGTTTTCGGTTTCGGTTCGGGTTCAGTAAAATATTTTTTTTTCGGTTCGGGTTCGGTTTAACTCCAGCTAAAATAACTGTTTTTTCGGTTTCGGTTTTCGGTTCGGTTCCGGTTCGATGCCCTGCTTGATCAGTTGGACTTCGCTGGTCCTCATAGTTGGTTCGTAGTTCCCGTGAATCGCCAATAGCTAAGTGGCGTTATCGCAAGGTATTTTATTGTATTCGTGAATCATTAACATTATTAACATCGTTATTTTAATCTGACTAAAATATTTAGCTTAGCGTTATTACATTAAGATGTATAATTAACCCCATTTAGGTATTAAAATATCAGGGAGAGATCGGGATAAAGATAGAAAGTGTGAATAAAGAACATTTAAATGAAAAAATCGTGCTCTTTTAAAAGAATAACAACGAAAGTGTAAAGGAACTTCGAAGAAAATTTTCAAGGAGAGCAGTGAAAAAACTGATTCTATATAGGGAATATTTTATAAACGAGAAAAAAGTCTGCTATGACCGGGAATTCGAACCCGGATCTTCCACTTGCCGGGCGGATATTCTACCACTGAACTATTTATGTAGTTGCAGTGTTAGTGAGAACAAGATGATCCAAACAGAACTTATGATGCCTACTTTCCATTTAATCATTTATTTAATACTTATATTGGCTTTAATAGCTTTAAAGTCATCGCGGATATGTAGCTCTTTGTGTTCCCAAATTTCATAATTTAGCGTTATAAAATACTACAAATACATTCGAACGGAATATTAAATTGATCACGCGTATTTTTGCGGTAAAAATAACGCGTGTACGTATTAGAATATACCGAATCTGATTGCAACAATAGTTGTTGTTATGGCAGCTCTCGTGATGAGTGATAAAACCTTCAAAATCGCCAGTATTTACGCGAAATTCTAAGAAATACAATCGATAAGCAAAGTTCTACGATAAAAATTAGAATCTTTATTCCATTCCTCTGAGAATAGTACAAAACTCGATCCGATATTACAATTCTATGATATTTTAATGTGCTAGAGAATATTACTCTGCACGATGGATTTCAGATTTCCCATGTAAATAAAATGGGAAGGATAGTTCCTGAAATCGAATCCGGGACTTCAATCTTCGCAACAAAAACTATCTTCGGGAGCTCGGCCCATGTAGCAAGAGATTTCCACCAGGTGTCATGAAAATCGGTGTATTGGTTCAAAAGTTAATAGGAGGACGGACAGATAGACAGGCAGACACAACGACAAAACTATAAGCCTATTTCCATTCTGGAAAGTAGGCTAAAAATGAAAACCTTAGTAATGTTAGCTGTGAAAGTAGAAATGAAAATCTTGAAGATCCCAACATAACTGTGCAAACTGGAGCTGGAGCAGGCGTAATTATTCAAAATAGCCCAAATTGTGTGATGACTACCTATGATAGTAGCGCTCCGTCAACTTCTACATCAGCAGAATTGGTTGCTGCTAGGGAATAATCTAATGTATACGCCAATTATAGTGATCCTGGTGACTGGATTTTCCCTTGGGCCCTTAAGTAATTGATCAATATTGTTCGGAAAGGTCCGATTCGCATCTTAAGAGAAAATGACGACTTTCCATTAGATGATGAAAACTGACATTTTAGTTCATTTTACTACAGTCGTGTATTAAATCAACGGTTAAAAACATATCCCAACACGTAAGAGTAGAAAACCGCTGTTGTAAAATAAGTGAAGATTTTCTAGGCGGATTCGATATGAAATTGTTAGTTGTAGAATTAAGAACCATGGCCAAATGTTGTTACTACAGTGAATCAACTGCTGCTAATCCATTTGATGACTGGTCCATGATCGACAAGTATACGCATATCATCATCATCATAGGTAGTCTGTCCGTAGACAGGTCCGTGATTATTTATGGTTAAACCTGGTTTTCCATATACTCATATTTTCTGCTGTCCTCTTCATATCTTGATAACTCTCTTTCCCTTTCAAATCGCTGAAATCTTTTCCTACCTGAACTTTGAGAAGGAGAAAAAATCCTGTACTTGCCGGGAATCGAACCCGGGTCTCCCCATTTGCCGGATAGGTGCTTTAACCAAATAACCTATCAAGCCAGCATAGTTGGTTAAAGCACCTATCCGGCAAATGGGGAGACCCGGGTTCGATTCCCGGTCAAGTACAGTATTTTTTCTCCTTCTCAAAGTTCAAAATTCAATTTCAGATTTATGCCCGCATGCATATTAAGTCATCTCAACACCTTTGTTTCTTTTCCTACCTCTTTCTCTTTTTCCATCTAGTTTTCCTTCTAACACGTCTTTAATCATACTCTCTCTCCTCAGGTAATGCCCAACACAGTTTTCCTTCCTCTTTCATATAGTCTTTATAATCATTCGCTTCTCTCCTACTCTTCGTAGCACTTCATTGTTTTTCATCCTATCTGTCCATTTTGTCTTCAGCATTCTCCTCCAAGTCCCCATTACAAAGCTTTCCAAGTATTTAACGTCATTTTTCCTAGGTATATATATAACTTTGTTTGCATGTTTTCTTCATTAAAATATAAACTCATATTCAGAAATAGTAAGTCGTGGGCCTCGCAAACTCCAACCGCCTAGGGGCCTCGCTTATGGGTAGGTGATGCAATCGGCGGGAGAGTTTGCTCCCGTGTATACACGAACGGGCGGTCATGAAAAAATACACCTCAGCCTTAACGACGGATTCCTTTTCGTGGTTACTTGCGGTCAGTAGTCTCAAAGTCTCCGTTGCCACAATAAATGCCCGCACGATGTCGATCCGCGAAAGTTACACAACTTGCCGAGTCGTTTGCGGTGTGACGAAGATACTCCGAAACAGGTTGCAACAGGAGGAAAATTTCTTTTGAACGGTCTGGTGTTATGATGATTCATTGCCCGATTCTGGAAAAGCCTCTGATGTCATTCAAAGTGTCCGTTAAATATTTAATATTCCTCTGCCTTCTCTCGAGTACTCTTCGAAGCAGTCTTAATTCCTCGTCGTGCTTCATTGGTCTTTCGTCGGTTTTTCGGTCTCGATCTAAGTAGTATAACCCTGCTTATAGTATGTCCTTTATTTATGGATAATTAACACGGTTAACACGCCGAAAATTGACTTTAATGTCGCACGTAATCTGATTAAGGCAGCTAATGAATGCATCCATGTATCACTTCTGCTTACACTAAGACCATGTTCCAGGTCCTGTATATTTTCTCACAATCCTCTGCTGTATTTCTACGCATCATCCACCCGTATTCCGGAACACCATCGGATCGGAAACGGGATATTCCATCAGAGACACATTCTCTCGAGGACTAAACCAACGACCGATGTCGTGCACCAAACATTCTCATCCTTCCCGATGTCCTATAGGCATTCAAGGGTATTGCAGACCGGTTTTCTGAATGCACCCACTTCCCTCTTCATCTCCCTTTCCCACTCTCTCTTTCCCGACTTTTTCTATCATTGCATAGACCCCCGCCGAGATCCTTTATCCCCGAATGCAGTGGTCTTGCCTGGCTACGAGGTCCATTACCGCACCGCCCTTCTCTATGCTTCCAGCATAGAAAAAAAGGAGAACTACTCCTTGCTAAGGCTTCGGGTTACAGAATTTTTACCACACACACATTATTTCTCTCTCTCCCTTCACAGATGTGGAGGAAGTTGGGCCTCGGCAAGAAAGAATGTGGCTTGAATAAGTCCGGTTTTCAATAGGGCTACCGAAATAGCACCTACGAATCTCTCCCTCTCTCTTTCCCTCTTTCTCTTTGAAGCACTTTTACTATTGGTCCTGCATTTTTTACGTCACCTGTACGGCCGTGCTCTGTTAGTTCGAAGGACAGCGTTGGTTTTATAATTAAGTTTCCATTACCATCGAGGCATGCTAATTGCGGCTATGCCTTGAGATTTTCCGACGATTGTTATGTGCAGTGAAATTCAACTAACACTAGTAATTTTTTGCACGGCTTCCAAATCGCGGAAAGTGCGGGGTAAATTGAATTTCAGTTAGGACATGAGATTCGCCACGGTGATATTAATTTCCACCACTTGGGATTTTCCTCGTCCAGAAGTCCACTAAGAGCAATGAAATTTTTCTTCGATCACTTTATATTC
Source organism: Tanypteryx hageni (assembly GCA_028673005.1). Classification (NCBI taxonomy): domain Eukaryota; kingdom Metazoa; phylum Arthropoda; class Insecta; order Odonata; family Petaluridae; genus Tanypteryx; species Tanypteryx hageni. The sequence continues at coordinate 18,982,421 of CM054118.1, read as the reverse complement.
CGATGAAGACAAGTATCTACAAATCAAACGAGAATATAATTCCGAACAAATGCGAAATGGTGCTGTGTTAGCTGCTTATTCTTTTATCGACTTCAGCGGTATTTCGAATTCATACAAATCAGCGGAATTTTACCATCCTCGGCCCGTTAGTCATCGGCCAACGTGGAAAAATTCGCGTTTATATCATCAAACATTTTGCCTCTCGCCTTAGAGAATTAAACCATAGCAACTATTGCCGAGCTCGTAAAAAACCGGGAATTATTTATTGTTCTTATCTCATTGAACTGCCAGTGTACTCTTAGTGTCGTGGTTCGAGAAGCAGTAAGACCTAACACCATATTGTCCTCAAGTACGGCATCGTGGAAATGAGGATTATTTTAAGTGATTATTTGTTCCAACTCAATTTCTTGTACATACATACGTACTCACGACCGTTTACGCGTGATACGATCCATATTCTCATAGAGCACGAGATTTCTTAAGATCCGTGTCTCACCTGTCTTCCCCATAACTTCCCACCTATATAGGAATGCAAGACCACCATTCAAGCCTTCAAATGAGATTCTTTAGGAAATCTGATGCACTGCACCCTCTGCCACCCACCTGTCAGGCGAATTGTAAGGTATTATGTAGGTGTAATATAATCAATATCTCCCGGTGGAACGAGCGGCAATCATAAGATGCTTTTTGTGTTCTTCTCCCGCGCCCATGATGGTAAGCATGCATTTCGATAGATAATCATTGGTAAGAATCGTTAAGTGTGTTTGGAATTATTTAACCTCCAAAATCTTACCTTGACCAAGATTCGGCCGTAGCTGTACCAAGGATCAGCCAGCCTCCCCCCCCATAAATCATTTCATGAATGATAATCGCAGAGCGCGATACTAACTGAACCGCGTCGATAATGGGAGTGAGTCGTTTTGCAAGTTTCCTGCGCCCTAAGAGCTACTAATGGCCTCGTGAATTACTTTGTCATTCGCATGCAGCGTGCACATGCTAATGGCGGACGGAAAAACAAAGTAAGCGTGCGAGGAAGAGATAGGTTCCAAAAGTGCTTCCTCTAAAATGATGCTGATGTTGAATTAAAACTATTTTATAGCGTTGTTGGTTAATTAGACTGTTCGAATTTTAATTAAGTATCCGGTGCAACATCATGGGGAAATGATTAAAAACTTGACGCTAATAATCATACAGTCACGCAATATTTACGTGATAACATGAACATGATACCAATACATTTATAGTCAAAACTCTATACGTAGTAACTTCAATATTGAAAATATTGCATCTTAAAATAAATAGTCCTTGAATATAAAGATATTGCCTATTAAATTATCCCTTTCATGACAATGAAATGTTTCTGAAAGAAAATCATCCGTTTTGTCGGTGAAGCTTAACACATCAATGTGTTTCCATGACTACGTTGCTGTCAAGGACATGTCAGAGCCCTGTTCTTTTTCAACCTGAAATATTTATGTCTTCTCTTACACGATCAAAGTTCGAATATCTGGATGGGTTTTTTCCGTTCAACCTGTGTTGTAGCTCATGAATAATGAGTTAATTTGGCTTTTCGCACTTACACATTTTCTCATGTGCGTTCAATGAAAGAATGAATATGTAACCCTTATCTGATAACACTCATGAAAGATGACAGAATGACGAAGCTAACAATTCACCTTACGGAACATTTTATCTCGGAAGCTTTTTTGTCCCACGCTGAACGTTGGCATAATATATGCCTTTTCTTTTTTTAAGTGAAACGCAGAAAGGTTTTGAAGTTGTTTTCGCTCTTTATTTCCTTTATCGATTCATGTTGTGTAAGAAACTAACATTTCGGATAACGTTTTAATAAATCACAAAATACTTTTAAGAGCATTTTTCGAATTCCTTTCATTCGATCAATAACATTAATTAAGCTTCTATGCACAATCGCGATCTTTAAATTCACGGCTATTCATCCTCGGTCCCAATTAAAGTGAAAGAGGTTTGTTTTTTTATTTGACTGGCACAAAGTAATCGTGCGCGTTACATTATTCCTCCTGTGTAGCAGTATTGCGTAGAGACTAAGTAAACACTCGAAGAGGCGAGGAAATAAACTGTCAATCGTCAGACCCAACAACACTTTCTAATTCCGTCGATTCGTATCAGCGAATGAATAAAACCGTAGCTGTTTGTTCCACCTATCTGGGGACCCTGAGGATGGGATACGGGCAGACAGCTAACCATTATACGTACTTAGGTAGAGGTCCTTTCACGGATGGAAGAAGATTTTTTCCCACTTCATCCTACAGTAAATGTATGAAAATTCGAAGTGCCTATTGATTTTTTAAATTATGCATTACGCAGGAGATGAGGGCGATGATGCATTATAACTATTCCAGGCAATATAAGATCGCAACCAGTAGAATTTAAACGCACGTGCGTTGGTAGAAGCTTTTGCAAACAGTCTATGCACTATACATTGCAGTTGAAATCCATCGTGCAGGGCAAATTTCTCTTGCACATTAAAATATCTTAGAATTGTAATATTGGAGTGGGATTTATACTATTCTCTGAGGAAAGTTATGAAGATTCTAATTTTTATCGTAGAATTTTGCTTATCGATTGTATTTCTTCGAATTTCGCGTAAATACTGGCGTTTTTACAGTTTATGTCACTCATTACGAGGGTGTTGCCATCGCAACGACTATTGTTGGACTCGGATTCGGTATAGTCTAATACAGTGCTGCCCAAACCTTTCTAATGGCGGGCCACATCAGCGGTTGCGAATCCTTCGGCGGGCCGCATTGGAAGTTGCCAATTCTTCGGCGGGCCGGATTAGATTTTACATCGGAAGTTTTATATATAATCTGAGGTGCCATATAAGTGAAAATTAAGTCTAAATAAGGTTTTCATGGCTAACATTTCAATATTTAAAGTTTTATTAATATAAAAATTTTCAAAAACTATGAATTTGTGTGTTAAAATTTTCGAATTGCTTTTTCGCCATAGCTTCGCGGGCCGCACAAAAACCCTTCGCGGGCCGCATTTGGTCCGCGGGTCATAGTTTGGGCACCCCTGGTCTAATACACACGCGTTATTTTTGCCACACAAATACGCGTGATCAATTTAGTTTACCTTTCGAATGTAGTTCTAATATTTTATAAAGCTAAATTATGAAATTTGGAAACACAAAGAGCTGCATATCCGCGGTAATTTTAAAGCTAGTAAATCCACTAGAAGTATTAAATCAATAGTTATGTAGAAAGTGGGCATCATAAGTTCCATTTGGATCACCCTGTTTTGATAATGCATTAAAAATATTTAAAATATCTCTTCAAAATGTTCGATACCAACTTTGTTGCCGCATTTGTTTTTACTTTCTCCAAATATACGAAGTATAGAGAAAGTATTGTTTTCATGAAAAAATCGAATTCGAGGTTTTAAGGTCCCCTGAACACGTTTTGACTATTTTCTCGATGATGTCTGTGTGTCTGTCTGTCTGAATGTGATAGATTTTTGTGGGCGCTCTAACTCAAAAAACTATTAATCAGGTTAACGCAAAATTTCATATTTAACATTTTTATGAAAGTTAGAAGATCTGATTGGTTTTTGGTAAAAATCGGTCGACCGAAAGTGGGTGCTTACTCTTGTCACTTATCCGTTATTTTGAAATATTTGCTTTAATATTTGATAAATGTAAAAATGTACTAGAATAAAAGTTGTAGAAAATTTTATTTTCTACAACTTTTGTTTGAAACATTTTTCCATATAATGCATTGTTTAAGAGATATCTTATATTTTTAGCTGCCACCACCACGCCACCTACCGACTATTATTAACAATTGACGCTTAGTTACGTCTTAGTAACGCTCCTTTATATTTTCTTAATTGTCAACCGGAAGTAAATATTGACAACTATACCAGAGCTAACAACATGTATTTTGCCCTATAAATATGGAGAAAGTCATGTGTTGCCACTACAGATTATTTTATGTTATTATCCGAGGTTTCGACTATGTAGGATTTTAACGTATTTTTTCTTTCAATCTCCATTTGTACGTAAATCGGTTTGCAGTAATTCCAAAAACGATTGGGATCAGTTTTTAAGACGGTTTTTACTATTATATGGAGGGAGGGTCTTCCGTATCACTTAAACCAATATTTGAAGCATTTCATTTTCTCGTTTCAGCAAAGATAAAGATGGGCTTCGCAAATGTCAGGCCCCGGACCATATGTCAATTCGAAGGTGTAAACGATTTTACGGCAGGGGACAAATCACGATCCACTATACTATAAGTTGTTTGCTAGGTATCTTATGCTAAATACTGACCTCATAAATAATCTCTTTCGCTTCCAAATTGCCGTCCTTTCACTTTCTTGAGTAACGTGAATCCTCCCACGACCCAATCCCCAAAGGGAATGGATTATTTGTCTCCTTTTATTTACCCTTATCTCACTACTCTATCCGCACCTTGACATTTTCCCGAAGCCGTAAAGAAACTCACTCTTCTCGGCCGCACTCCTTTGCCGTAGACAGGCAAATGACGTCATCGCCCTGAAGCAATGACGCGTTGGCCGCGACTAAAAAATTATGAACTAAAAGAAATCTCCTTTTGTTATTTTACTAGCCTCTTGTGCATTTCGGCGTTAAAAAGGCTTTTGTTTCTATTTCCGTTTGCGATTCTTAACCATTCAAATTGTAAATTCGGACTTGCTCCTTTTTTTATTTTATGTGCGGCTTTCGCTGTGACCTTGGGGAGAGAGCCAAATTTTCTTGACTCCGTCTTTCAACAGGGAACAATCGAACTCGTCTTATGGCTGGAAAAAATTCAAGAACAAGCAATTAAAAACGTACTTGCCTTGGGTATCTCCAATAAATAGCCACAACAAGGTTAAAAAACCATATACGCATTTCGGCTACAAAGCAGCCGTCTTCAGCGGCAATTCACCACAAATAGATTCTAAAAGAACCAATTTTCGGCGAATTACCGTAGCCGGGATGCGCACATTGATTTTAACCTTGTTGTGGCTACCGGAGATACCTAAGGCAAGTACATTTTTAATTGCTTGTTCTTGGATTGACTCCCTCCCTCCCTCTGCTTGAAATTTTCGAATTGTTTATCGGGTGAAAAAAAACTCTTCTCGAATCGTATGGGAGGAATGTCAACTAGGTTTCTCCATTCTCAAGATAGGTGTTTTTACTAGCGTGAGTTGGATCGGTAATAATCGAAACTCCCACCTTCATAGGAAGGATTTTAATTAAATTGTTGGACGGAACAATGTAGAGATAGCGAAGCCTCGGGTTTGAACAATGCCATTTCAGTAGAAGGAAATGACGCCAAATGCTGCAAAAGTTCATTAAATTTATTAGTAAAGAACGACAAGCTTTACCCCAATCCTTCCGTTTTATACATATACGCATGGTTTTCGCTCGATGATAACGAAGAAAGGGTAGTAGTTTGTCATGGATAAATAAATATAGTGGAATTTACAGCATCTGCTGTAATTTTCCTGTATTTTAATACATTGGTAGCTTAGGATCATGAAGAATCATAATATGAGAACCGATAAAATATGCGAGATCGATTATAGAGCAATGCAATATCGGTTTTCCCTGGAACCCATAGAGAAAGTCAGCCTGAGAGAGAAAAGTTTTAGCGACATTTTGGTGCATTGCACCCCCCGCCACCCACCATTGTGGTGAATTACAGGGTAATATGTGGATAGTAGCTTAGAATTCATAGGGGTAGGTTGGAGAATTTATCTCACGGCCACCTACCATCCTGGTGATTGGCACGTAACAATATGTGTCTACGTATCCTATTTTAGGTCATGAGGTTCCAGGCTATATAATCATATCGAGAAGTATTTCATTTCCAAGTTTGCTTGCAATAAAATACAAGACAATATGTTTAGCGAACTGCAGGTGAGCGCAGATGCAGTTGTAAGCGTGCTGATGTTATATAGTTAGTTATATATAGTTCCGTAGCAAGAGTGATCGACCCGGGCGCTGTAGCAAAGGAGAGAAAAGTTGCGAGTAGATATTTGGTATAATTATTTAGGAAAATATTTTCTATCAAAATTATGTATGCATGGCAATACCTATAATATATTTATTAGCTATCACAAAGTTTTATTTAGCATACAATCAAACCCCGATTTAGCCTCACCGCTTGTCCGTCTCTGACATTGGCGTTAAAACGAGGGTGGCGGTAAATCGAGGTATATGCTTGCCCTATGTAATCATAAGGTGGAAGTTCCGTTCACAACGATTAATGTGCGGTATGCGTGGATGGCGCTATATAGGCACTAAATCGGGGTCTGACCATATTTATAATTTTGAATCTTTGGGTGCAGTGTTTTTCTGCCTTGCCCCGACCCTTAACTTCGTCCCTATGGCGGCGCTGGCTTTTGTTTTTTCAAAGCCGACTTTCCACCCTCATTTGCGAACGCCTTATCGAAAATCCCAGTTTAATTAATTATCCCGTAAGTTACGCTATTAAATGGAAGAACAGCGAAGGACTCTTCGGCCTTATTCGTAAAATATTCAACCATACAGTCAGCCTTTCCGTTCTCGAATAATCGGCCCCGATTAATTAATCGCCGCCCCTATCTCCGACGGCGTCCCTTTCACTTCCGCGCTGCGCTGTCCTAGTGCGTCAGCGGAGTTCTCTTGAGAATGCCGTGGTAACCGTCGCTCCACAACTGCAATCACTAATAATTGTAGAGTAGACACAGGAAATCCGACCAAGGCGAATAAGACTTGAGAAAATCATGACGAAACAATGTTTTCAGTCAAAACATAGGCAGATTGACCGCAATGATTGGCAGAGAGCTATATAACTTACTAACGCCGAACCAAATCGACCTTGAATTCCCTTTCCCTGCGTCAATCGAATCGCGTTAATGGAAAATCCGACGACAATCGACGGAAGCGAACTATGGAATCGGACGATAACGAATTCTCCTTTTGTGATTCCTTTCTTGAAAAGTTGCTTCCTCCGTGGATTTCGTGGAGCTTTAAAATAATCCCTTTGATTCCGTATCCCTGTGAATATCTCTCCCATGCGACCAGAAAGGGATGGTGATGGTTGGCTCTTTTCGGGTCCTCTCAAGGACAAAACTCCCATACAAGCTCTCTCTCTCTCTGGGTCCACTTGGCCCCAAGCTTGGCAATGAATAACGAAACTTTATCACACACGCACGCTGCCTCCAGCCAAAATACCCACCCACCCCGCGTCCTTCATCTCATCGTTTATAAACCCTTCCATGCCACCTCTAGCACAATGCAGCCTCCCCCGCTCTCTCTCTCTCTATCTCTCTCTCCTCCATCTCTCTGTCTCTCTCCCTCTCTCTATCTTTCTCTCTCTACCTCTCTCTCTACCTCTTCCTCTACCTCTTTCCCTCTCTTCCTTCCCTCCCACTCTCCTTCCTCTCTACCTCTCCTCTCTCTCTCCATCTTTCTACCTCTCCCTCTCTCTACCTCCTCTCTCTTTACCTCTCTCCTCTCTCTCTACTTCTCTCTTAACCTCTCTCCTCTCTCTACCTCTTCCTCTCTCTATCTCTTCCTATCTCTCTACCTCTCTCTTTACCTCTCTCTTTCTCCCTCTCTCACCCCGCCTCTTTCTCCCTCTCTCTCTCTCTCAACCTCCCGATCTTTCAGGACCTCGTCACCCCTCCCTCCTCTTTGGAACCCTCCCTCTTCTCGTATTCCACTCGCCCACAGCTTCTCTCCCACCTCCTCCCTCACCCCTTTCTCCTCCGCTCCCATCATTCCTCCACACCGTATGCACACACAAAGGCCCGTCCTCCTCTTACTAAAGGGTCACGGTTGTAAAGGGGTTGTGGATGCATTGATTCCTCCTCCTCCTCCATTGCTCTATCTCTTCCCCCTCCCCCGCCTTTCTCCTCCCCATTCTCTCCCTCTCTCTCTGCTACTGGATGGAAGACCTATTGCCGTGGAGGTTTTTTGGTCGCAAGAGAGGTTCGCTGGGTACTTTCGTCCGCGGCACAGCGCGGCCTCTTGATTTTTCGGAGTTGTTTTATTTTGTCTTCCATCCTCTTCTTTTTCTTCGGAAAACGGATGCTCGGATTCATTTGTTTTGCTCTCTCTCGCGCAGAGTCCGCGCGAAGGAATTACGGCAGCAAAGATGGAAAAGCGCGCGATTAAAATCGTTCTTGTTTTTGGAGATTTCGTTGCGTACGGACGACGGCGCCCGATTCGGGCGTGGAGATATGCTGTCGATTCGTCTTTATTTTTCGTCGCCGGAGAAGCCTAACAGCGTTTGTTTTTACGGGATGGAGGCAATGAGAATGGAATAAATGCAGGGGGAGGTGGATGAAAGGACCGATCCGGTTGCTAGGCAGATGCCTCCGCCGCCTACGTTTGTTTATATACTTGGTTAAGACCGCCGACGCACTGGAATTTCTGGCGCGTTTCTTTCATCGGGAATACTCTTCGTGAATCGGCCCTGCTGATTAATGAGGTATTGTTTTAATTAATGCGATAGCTGCGCACGAAATAAAGAACCACAGACATCCGCGTTCGCGAACAATCAGCGAATGGAATCTCGAGAAACTTTTCAGACCGACGCAGACGCGTCTACGGTGATAATTCTTATTTTCACAGACAAAATCTGACTCTGTATCGAGGAATCATCGCAAGCTTCGAAGGTTTCATGAGCATAATGAAACTTTTCGGTGGTGAAATTTGCTACGGGAATATTGAACGCCAAAAATAAACTACCAAAGAAAAGTATCGCAATTTCACTTTTATGCAAATTCAAAACTTAATGATCGGCATAAAATTACGCATGTTTAATTCATTGCATCGACCCAGAGCATTAAAGCGTTCAGTGCATGAATGGCACGAATCTGGTTTTCATGGCTGAAGAGGGCGTGCGTTATCGGGAAGTCGGGATGTTTATACAAGAGGCTCGCTTCTGGATCAGGGCTGTGGTGTCGGTACCCTCCGACTCCTTTATTTTTCGTGTATCCGTCTCCGACCCCGACTGCACCCTTAATATATGAGGAATATTAATTGTATCTAGGACGCAATAGTACATAACAATGAGGACAATTCATCATAATGTCATCAGGTATTTTTTAATGTTTGAATTGAAACTACAGTAATGTCTATTTTATCTTTCCTCTTTAATGAAATTACAAACAGTTAATAAAAATAACACAATACTTATATACTTAAGACCAGACAATTCCAAAATAGCTTTAAAAGAAAGGCATAGCTTGTCTTACAACATTTTTTCGGCGCATTAAAGTTAAGCCTATTGATAGATTTAAATAAATTTCAAGCCTAAATCGATTATAATGCAAAACTCAACGAAAAGAAAAATTATCGCTGATGTTTCATAGATCAAGTTTTTCAAATTTAATTTATTTAAAATAATAATTTGGTAATTTATTACGCGGGGTGCTGTTCAAATGAAACAAGATCGTGCCCCTTTTAACAGGTAAGCCTGAAGTGGCTGGAAGTTGCCTAGCATGACTTGGTGGCTGGCGAGGTGTTCAGTTTGTGTAGAACCGGAGTAGTGAAGTCGGAGTCATTACATTACTCCGACTCCAGGAGCACCAAAATTGCTTCCGACTCCACGATTCCGATCCCACAGCTCTGTTCTGGACCAAACGCTTCTCGACGTTACGATTAAAAAAGAAAGGAAACATACCTCGAAGATAAATTCGCGTCGCACGACTCCACGGACAAAAATCCAGCATGTGCTCCGGGTAGCGCCATTGCGGGGGCAATTAAGAGCTCTTAAAAATCATAGCTCGTTTTTCTTTGTCGATATATATGAGAGGTAACATTCGAAGGACGGCTACAAAAAAAAGAAAATATAAGGCGATCCGAAGTTTTCGTTCCTCCTGACAGCTTAAGGCCATCTTAGGCCGGATCACGTGACTCACTTTCGAGTCGAGGAAAAGAGAGGAGGGGATGGAGGAGAGTTGGATGGAAAGGAGAGGGCCTTCCTTCCTTAATTTTTTTTCTTTTAGGGGAAGATGGAGATATGACGATGGCCACATGGCCGCCCCCTTCCGCTTACATCTTTCCATTCGTCTCATAGAGGACTCTGCGCTCAAGTGGACCGACTGAGTTATGGGACATAAAAATATCCGTGAGGTGCTCCATAGCTCATCCGGGAATCAGAAAAAGAGCACGTTGCCCCTAACAACACTCCAGTCCTTTCGAGGAAGTGGGAGAGAAAAAAACAATCTTTGCCTGCTGGATTTCTCGGATTGGACCGCTTCGTACCGAAACGATAATTGCCTCGGCGGGAGTACCTAAGCGGTCATTCTCGTTACTGGGGAGCGCGTCGTCACCTTCTCTCTCATGAAAAGAGCGCCGTTTTACGATTTCCTTTTTGAAAACCTTATTTTACGTGTTTTATTTTCGCTCTCTCGGATTCATTCGTTTGACCGGCGGTTCATTTCATTTAATTTAGGTCAATTACGTGGAAGGTATTGAGGATGGCTGCGGTGAACAATGGCGTCCGTTGTTGCGGTATATTCCGTAGCCTTTATACGTATCGACAGATATGTATGTATATTTATCATTCGCCCATTCACAGCTCTCGATGCCTCCGACAATGAGCCGCTCATTTACGTTGACAATTGCGGGCGCAAACGTCGCGACCTTAGCTTTGTTGAGCAGATAACGCTCATTACAGATCCACCAGTGTGCAATGATTGATAAATTGATAGAGCTGGGCATACACGAATGCCAGTTTTTGGCAACTAACCAAGGTATTTTTTCATCCGTTTAGGAACCAATTACAGTGTATTCATTGCATATTTACATGGTGAGCATTATAATATGAGAGAAAGGGGACTACGGTGAACTTTGAAATTTAAAATTAAACGTTTTTCAAGTCATCATCGTGAATTGTACGGTTTAGGAGATGATTTTGAAAGTTTTTAATTTTAAAATTCTTCAAAATTCGTTTCTTACATGAAATCAGCAAGCTAGACTATTCGAACCGTAAATTCGTGGAAACTACGGATTGGAAATTATACTTTTATTTTAAAAGTTAGATTTAAAAAAATAGAAATATTTTATTTAATCTGGAAAAACGTATGGCGTTGGCCAAAGGGCCGATTCGGCGGCGGACTGTTTCTACCTTGAGATTTGAAAGCTGCAAATATGGGGCTGTAATTGCATTTAATTCAGTTATAGAAAAATTAAATGCACATTTTAAATATTCTTATCGCATGAAGTTATAGCCAGGGTTTAATTCCACGATAGACAAGTTGATTGATGAATTGTGCTAAACTTTCTAAGTTTCCAATTAGCGTTAGCGAATCGGATTTCGGAAAAACGTTTGTTTATTTTTTTTTAATAGTGCATCTCTGATTCCGTTAAACAAAAAAGTGTTACGGATTGTTACCAAGGAATGAAAAATTTTGTTTACTATTCATGCTTGTGAGAAAAATTAAATAATCGATTCCGAATCAAGAGAAACAAACATTAGATCGATTAAAAAAATCTTATCGCGTTAAAATAAGAGGCTTCTGCGTTTGTTCACGGAAAGAGATAAAAGTACATACGTCGAGTGAGTATGTCTCCTTCGAAACCCTGAGCAACTGACGACGGTGCTGCCATTCGGTTGCCGCGGCGGAAGATGAGTACTGCATTGTGAGCGGGATCTTTGTCTGGGCGTAGCGGATGATATTGAGGGAAGAGTGAAGGTTGCGGGATAACAGCAAGAGAAAGTGAAGCACGATTTACGGACCTTTATTATACAGGTGTAGACGTTATTTTTTCTCTCTATTGCTTTCGAGAGTTAGCCTCAGTCGTGCAATCGAGACTCGTCGACTCAAGGACGCCACTTCTCATTGTTTCGGATTTGGTTACAGATATTGTGTCCTGTGTTTTTTACATTCGTTACTATTGGGTTACATCTCTCTCGGTATTGTTAATCTGCGATTAGCCATGCACCTAAACGAAAAAAAACGATTTTTAAAAATAAGGATGTGTTCCTGTCGACATTGCTAATCGAAACGACAACGTGGAGGTAGGTACGAATTATTTCAGAGTCAACAAAGAGTGGTCAAGTGGAGAAAGCTCGCATTTCATACCGTTTTATCGCGTTCTGATATCGTTCGCTTAGCAACAGCTCGGCGTCGACAATGAAAACTTTAATCGTTCAATTTATCTGCTACAATTAATTCGATCGAATAATTAAAACCGCGGTATTCACTCCGAGTGACTGAACATCTCTATTCAATTGAATTTCCATTACTTACAAAGGGAATGAACTTTTTGGATGGAATCGACGGAAACAAATCATCGAACGTCGCGTATCCCGTGCAAAGCACTCTCCGGCTTCGTCTATGGAATGAAGAAACTTGGCAAAGGAACGCTAGAATGACTTGAAAAAAGAAATTTTTCGGAATGGAAGCCGAGTCAAAATATACGACAGCGGAGAGGAAGAAAAGTTTTTTCATCCCAACCTCTCTCCGATCCTTATTTCTACCTTCCTCGTTACAACGGTCTTTTTTTATAATGGGCGACAAAGAGTAAGCCCGGAAAGCGAACGGTGAGAGGAAAAGGAATAACAGTTTGTTGAAGATGGAAGTGGGAAGAAGGAAGACGGGAGAGAGGAATGAAAGACGGAAGCGCAGAGATAGGGCAGGTCCCTCCTCACGCGCTGGCGAACGTATGAGAGAGAAGAAACGTGCCTGGAGGTTATCAGAGGAGAGCCGAGGCAAGGAGGCGAAGAAAGGAAAAGAATCGCCTCGGCTGCGATTCGTGACGGAAGAGCACGCGACGTATAACCGAGCGAAAGCGCGATGACACGTCGGCTCGAACGCGCCTAGTCGGAAACTTCCGCGGGCTTCGAACCGAGGGCTTCGGCGGAAGAGGACGAGGTGTCACTAGGCCACCGCACGCGGGGAAGGTGGTGTGGGGTGTGCTTTTGAGGAAGGGGAGACTAGTTCGTCCGTCGGGGGAAGAGAGCGGGAAGGGATTGGGGGGGAAGGGCAGTGAGAGAGCGAGGAGGGGGGAGGAAGCGTAGGGAATGGAGGGGAGGGAGAGCGTGTGGCAGGAGAGGAAGTCTTCCCCCCCTCGGGCGCTTTCGTTGCTAGGCGCCTGCCGAACCCCCCCTTACCCACCTCCCCCGTCTCTCCTTCTCACCTCTGCACCCTCCTCTTGGCCCACCCTCGTCCTCTCTCTCCTCTTCCTCCACTTTCTCTCCTTCACCTACCATCCGTTCCTCTTCTCTTCCTTTATTCCGCACGTTCCTCTATGCTGATGCAACCCGCACGACGAATTTCTAACGGACCAATGGCGGGCCCCGCCCGGTCCCCTCGTGACCACCCCACCGTATCTCGCTCCCTCCCCTCACACCCTTCCTCGCTTCCCGACTCACCGAAGACCCCCTCCACCCTTTTCCCCTCCCTTCCCCACCCCAAGCGCAGCGGGTCGGGGGTGGGGGAACTCGAACAGATGATTGCCTCGTCCCGACTTGTTCTATTCAGTAGGGTTCGAGAGCTCGCATTGGACGGACGCTCAAGCAGTTTTCCTGCGCTCTCACTCCCTTTGTCTTGCCGTGTTTTTTGAAATAGAGTTTAATCTCTTCGCTCTGCCGGCTTTCTTCTCAACTCGGGAAGAAGACCGGAGACAGGAAGGAGACTTTTTTTGGAAATCGGAAGACGGCGAGTTTTAGCGAGAGGAAAAGAGTGTTACTGCTGACCTCTTGAAGAGAGAAAAAGAGCCGGCGTTTTCGTTCGAGAAACGGCTGGCCGCTGACGACGCTTTTTTCGTCCCCCCGAAACTTTGGAAGAAATCGGTAAAGACGGCGCTCTCCGTGGAGAGGATAGTTGGAATTGAACCCGGAGGCCTGGCTTCCGCAGCGACAACGAGGCATCCGGCCCAATCACCAACAGGGGTCGCGCACCGTCCATCTCCGGACGGTGATGAGCCACGTCTGGCGGCCGTGCCGTACCCGAGCGCCGGCTGCGGCTGCTGCCAGCCCTTCCAGCACAGGCGACCGAGGGCGGTCGTCGTCGGCCCCGCGGGCAGCGGCGGACGCAGGACGAGGAGAAGAGAAGCCGCCAAGATTCCGGTCGCTAGCGTATCCGAGCCGGAGCCGGTCCCAGCCCTGCCTCCCGGCATAACACCATTAGAGAATCCGGAAGCAATGGGGCAGATCGGCCATGATGTGAGTAATCTGGAGGAAGTTTTATCGAGATATTAAGGAGGTGGAGATGGATTCTGAAACACGAAAACCCCCTCCGATAAAAAAACGGTTTAATGTAAAAGAAAAATTCCGGATCGTACTCGGTTACGCTTATAGTGTGTAGGACGTATGAAATTTCGTTGTCATGGCTCTTGGTGTCGAAGCGAGAAAATGACGTATTTGGAAGGTGTTGTGTTCTGAGATGGTATTATTATTCCGAAATTTTTATTGTGTTGGTTTTCCCCCCTTCTCCCCCCTCCGGGAAAAAAACAATGATCATAAAACCGCTTCCCCGACCGTCTCGACTGAAAACTGACGGTCTACGGAAACCGATTATCTATCGTTCGCTACTTATCGTGACGTCTCCACAGTTGTTTTCTGTTATTGTTGACGCGGTTCGAAATTGGTGTTTTGTTGTGATCGCTGGAGGGATTTCGGGCGCAATGAATCATTCAGCAAATGTTTCTCGAAGAGAGGGAATTTGCGGTGCTTTCGAAAGATATCAGCTCGCACGAAGGATAAGGTAAGATCGTCATACAGACTTTACTTTCATTTTGGGATGTCAAGGTTATTTTTTCCTCGCAATGTAACTTAGTTAACGGCTTTAGTCTTAGAATGCTGATGCAAACTGTTGGCCCCTTAACGTTTTATTTTTTTTTAGCTGCTAATTTGTACTCGTTTGCGTTCATGTTGTTTATGGCCACCAGCTTTGTGTTAAACCCCTTGTCAATTGGCCTTTATCTACCCGAGCATTCTTGGGGTAATCTTTTCCACCCCCAGCTTTTGTGCTGGTACCCGCTCTGAAAGCGGATTGATAATTTTTCGAGCTAACTTTTTTCAGGCACTTGCGTACATTTTTTAAAATAAACTTATTACGTTTTTGCGGCGGTGAGGATAAACTCTTATGCATGATAGTATCATTTTGGCTAAATTTTTGTCTGCTACAAAGGTGCCGTACAATGTAGGATAAGATTGTTTTGCTATAATTTGACTTTGTATGATGAATAATCCAAAGGCTCATGTAATTCAGTGTGTTTTGAGTTGATTTTGGGATGAATATTTTTGTAAAATTTATAGGTTTGTAATTCTGATAGCGGCGGTCGCATCGCCGGCCGGCTCGTCAGGACTATCCCGCGGAGGCCTTTGCTTCTGTCACTTCCTCATTCTACTTATCTCTCATTAACCCATCGCTATTTTCCCTATTGTTCCAACCCAATGCTTCAAGGATCTGTTATATAGGAAGGATCCTCAAGGAGAACGGGAATATATATATTCTCGTCACCCTTCCTTCAATACCGTGTAAGGATAGCCGGTACGTTATTGGAAGCACGGGAGGAATCGCCTTGCAGAGAGAGATCGCTATAAGCTGACGAGTTGGGTTGGAGCGGTATTTTATTCAAGTAGGCGACCGCAATTGCTGCGTTGAGGCTTTGCCATCGGCGGCGGTGGCCGCCGAGGTACAGCAGAGGCGGACCGCAACCTTGGTTCATAATCAAGCGACTCCCTCTCTCGCCATGAAAGCTAAGCAGAGTGTCGGTTTCAATAAATCATCCGTTTGCGTTCCCTGTTACTGACCCCTTTTTAGTGCTCCCGATCGACCCCAATTAGTAGTTCGTTACATCCCCTCGTGACTGTACAAGGGGACGTTTTTCTCAGCTCCTTTTGTTTCGGGTTTTCTGTCCCATCAGAGAAATTTTCCTCGTTTGAAAGCTTCTTATTACGCGCGCGAACATTTTGAAGAAAAGTCCGCGACGCGAATCACTGGCAGCTATTCGGCCTTTGGTGGTGTCGAAGAAAGGGTTGGGTGATTCGTGCATTGTAGCCGAAACGATCATTCTGTATTCCCAAGTAAAATGTATGTGTATTCCCAAGTAAAATGTATGGATAATATAGCGATGTGTAGGTCCCTCTGGCATCTTTTACGGAACATTTGTCATCGTAATTTGTCAATGTAATTGCGAAATGTTTTGTCTTCGTTGGTGAACGAAGTGTATTCGATTTGGTCTAATCGTATCGAAACCTTAACTGAGGCATTCGGATTTGATTAACTCAGCTTGCGAGCATTATGCAGTTTTCATTTTCACTTTTTGGCTGCGAAGCTCTTTTCCTTCAGTTCGAAGTTCGTGCCTTATTCCAAAATTGCTGCCTCATCCTTTGGAAACCAGCCTCCTCAACACTTTCATCTTCATCCCAACTCCCCCTCCCCACCCACTCCGCGGCAGGTAATGTTTCACGGTCTCTAATCCAAACCGCTCATTCCACACCCGATATGAGTAATGAGACGTGACGTTTGTATGTGTGCATGACGTGTACGGGCGCGCGAGAAGAGCCAGAAAGGGGATTTTATATTTTTTCGAGTCTCTGCCAAGTACGTATGGGCGAGACCCAGAGTTGCTATCGCAGGAGGGATGGGAGTGTGAGAGAGAGAGAAAATATTAATGCGCGGAGGAGATGCATACTAGCCGTTTCCTGGCATGGCGGTCACTGGCTTCCGTTCCGAATGACCGCGCGATCAAACCAGCGGCCGCCTCCCGGATTATATGCACTCTCCTTGTGTCGGCAGTTAATGAATGGAGCGTCGGGAAATTTCTTGTCGTCTTTTCTATTTCAGGTGCACGGACACTGTACTTGGTATCGGGATTTGCGATAAGTTTCCCGAATTTTCCACGTTAACGATCCCATCTTCGGTTTCATAATGCGACCTCGACCGGTTGCCGAAGCTGATTTTTCACTCCCTATTGGTTAATCGTTTCCGAAATCTAATTTAAAAAATTAATTTGAGGATTTCAAGATGCGAAAAATATAACAATTCCAACTATAATGACATTACATTTTTATACTTGCTCCATACGACCACAAAATCCCAATTAAAAACCGAAAAGGAAACGAGATCTGCGAACATTTTCGCCTAAGCATATATAAAGGCGTCCAAACCATTTTTTTCGCGCAGATGTTTCCTGTCACCCTTTCCCCACGGAAGACGTTCGTATTAATAAATACAAGCGTTTACTTTTTTTGCCTTCCTTTGCTTTCGGTTTGCGTATGTGTGTGTGTTCAAGGGACACGTCCCGTAACTTTGGCAATGTCGGAAGATGGCAGGATTTTGAAGAGCAGCTGCCTCTCTCCCTGGCCAAAATTGAGTAGCAAGGGGAGGGGGGAAGGGAAATGAAGTGGGAGGGAGCGTAAAAAGCCATTGAGATACTCAGCTGTGCTGCTGCTTGCTTCACTCTGTCCCATTCTCTCTCTATCCCCATCTCTCTCTCTATCCCCATCTCTATCTCTCTCTATCCCCATCTCTCTCTCTCTCTCTATCCCCATCTCTCTCTCTCTCTCTATCCCCATCTCTCTCTCTCTCTCTCTCTCTCTATCCCCATCTCTCTCTCTCTATCCCCATCTCTCTCTCTCTATCCCCATCTCTCTCTCTCTATCCCCATCTCTCTCTCTCTATCCCCATCTCTCTCTCTCTATCCCCATCTCTCTCTCTCTCTATCCCCATCTCTCTCTCTCTCTATCCCCATCTCTCTCTCTCTATCCCCATCTCTCTCTCTCTCTATCCCCATCTCTCTCTCTCTCTATCCCCATCTCTCTCTCTCTCTCTATCCCCCTCTCTCTCTCTATCCCCATCTCTCTCTCTCTCTCTCTCTCTCTCTCTCTCTATCCCCATCTCTCTCTCTATCCCCATCTCTCTCTCTATCCCCATCTCTCTCTCTCTATCCCATCTCTCTCTCTCTATCCCCATCTCTCTCTCTCTATCCCCATCTCTCTCTCTCTATCCCCATCTCTCTCTCTATCCCCATCTCTCTCTCTCTTATCCCATCTCTCTCTCTCTATCCCCATCTCTCTCTCTCTTATCCCATCTCTCTCTCTCTATCCCCATCTCTCTCTCTCTCTCTCTCTATCCCCATCTCTCTCTCTCTCTCTCTATTCCCATCTCTCTCTCTCTCTCTCTCTCTCTCTCTCTCTCTCTATTCCCATCTCTCTCTCTCTCTATCTCTCCCTCCCCATCTCCCCATCTCCCCTCTCCCCATCTCCCCTCTCCCCATCTCCCCTCTCCCCATCTCCCCTCTCCCCATCTCCCCTCTCCCCATCTCCCCTCTCCCCATCTCCTATCTCCCCTCTCCCCATCTCCCCTCTCCCCATCTCCTCTCCCCCCATCTCCTCTCTCCCCATCTCCCCTCTCCCCATCTCCCCTCTCCCCATCTCCCCTCTCCCCATCTCCCCTCTCCCCATCTCCCCTCTCCCCATCTCCCCTCTCCCCATCTCCCCTCTCCCCATCTCCCCTCTCCCCATCTCCCCTCTCCCCATCTCCCATCTCCCCCCTCCCCATCTCCCCCCTCCCCATCTCCCCTCTCCCCATCTCCCATCTCCCCCCTCCCCATCTCCCCCCTCCCCATCTCCCCCCTTCCCATCTCCCCCCTCCCCATCTCCCCCTTCCCATCTCCCCCCTCCCCATCTCCCCCCCTCCCCCTCCCCCCTCCCCATCTCCCCCCTTAACCCCCTTCCCCCTCCCTTCCCCCTCCCTCCCCCTTCCCCCTCCCTCCCCCTTCCCCCTCCCTCCCCCTTCCCCCTCCCTCCCCCTTCCCCCTCCCTCCCCCTTCCCCTCCCCCTCCCTCCCCCTCCCCACCCCTTCCTCCCCCTCCCCCCTCCTCTAACCCCTTCCTCCCCCTCCCCCCTCTAACCCCTTCCTCCCCCTCCCCCTCCCTCCCATCTCCCCTCCCCCCTTCCACACCCGTCCTTCCCCATTTCCCCCTCCCCCTTTTTTCCCTCCCCCCATTTCCCTCCCCCCATTTCCCCCCCCTTCCCCCCTCCCCCCATTTCCCCCCTCCCTTTTTCCCCTCCCTCTTTTTTCCCTCCCCCTTCCCCCCTCCCTTTTTTCCCTCCCTTTTTTTTCCTCCCTCTTTTTTACCCCCCTCGTTTTTCCCTCCCTCGTTTTCCCCTCCCTCGTTTTCCCCACCCTCTTTTTCCCCTCCCTCTTTTTCCCTACCCTTCCTCCCTCCCCCTCTCTCTCTCTAGTCTAAAATAATCGAACAATTCTTTTCTGTATTATGCAGCCATTGGTGGTCTCTCCCCAAGCCCAAGCCGTGGTGATGACGGCGGCTTACTTCCTTCATATATATATCCCATAAGTATGCATAAGACGTCCCGAGGAGGGTAGCAAGAGTCCCCTGATCAATGATTGTCCATCCTCCCTATTACTGAGGTGCATATACATAATCTATTCCCTTTCGTCTTCGCGACCGTACGACGTTGCCGCATTTCTCTGTGTAGCATACGTTGAAAAATATTTCCGGCATCTTTCGTCTCGGACGTATTTAATGCCATTTTGGCGTTTTTTTTACTCGGGCGAGATTTGTTATTGTGGTTAACTTGATGCAGTCTGTTTTTCTTTGATTTTTGCTCATAGAATTCGGAGAAAAGTATAGCAGCACTGTTAAAAGACTTGATTTCTAAGATAATTTGTCGGCGCTTTTGGTATTGGTCACTGTTTATATAAGGCGTCCTCGATTGCCACTGATGGGAGAGGGGAGTGCCGCCAAATTCTGATATCGATTTTCATGGTGCCGTAACTCTAAAAAGGTTGAGAAACACCGTGCTGTATCCTGGTTCTTACTTCTGCTACAAAGAACCCCTTACCGTACTTAAAACCACCGTATAACTCGTTTAGGTCCTGAAGGATTTCTGCTTGGGCATGTCACTTCCGAAAGACGCGAGTGATATAGTGAGCAAGCAACTTGAGATCAATAGTCGTTTTAACTGACCTAGGGGTTTTAGAACGGGTTTTAGTGGTGGTCCGCCTAGGCCAATGCTAATACCGGTATGAAACCATTGAAATAGGCTGTTGAAATTTTGTATGGGCCGTTTCATGATTCGTGTCGCCTAGATCGGGTTTTCATTGCAGTATGGAGGGTGTTCGCTGCTGGAAAGTTTTAGTGTGCGTGGATACCCGGGAACGATGTCCATTTTATACGGACTTCTTGACTGTCGGTTTTGGATGCATCATGTATGTGGCTATGAGGGGTTGAGGAACCCATTTCCCCCTTCTGTATTTCTATTCGGAAAAAGGAAATCCGTCGCGGTCGTCTAATAAGATATATCTTGTCTGGAATTCCCTCACTGCCATCCGTGGCCCGTTCAAATGATTCATTTTTTATCGTTTCGTCACTGTCTGTGGAATATTCCCCATTTTCTTATTGGCGGTATCAAGGGAATGCGGTTGGCGGAAGCATGTATTTTATTCGGCTGACGGTGCGTGTCCTTCGGAGCGAGAGAATTTGACGTATGCGTGTGTAATGAAATTTCTAAATAACTGAAGGTGTCGGTTTTTAATTCTTTATAGATAAGACTTTTTACTGCACTCCGAAATAGAATCGTTTCAATAGCCCGAATCGATTAATCGTTTGCTGGAAAAATATTAGTTACGCTCTTACCAAATCATTTGTTGTAAATTAGTAATAGTAAATTCGGATTTAGTTCTGTGCTCATTTCGTTACGATGTAAGTCTATAAATTCCGATACTTATCTCCCATATCGAGTAATTCCGTGAAGTATGTCCGCGGGGCAGGTTTCTCTCGGGGCCCGCGACAAACGGAGACGGATCGAATCGAACTGTCGAACGAAGAGGACGCCCCGTGGCCGCGCTGCCGCCTTTTCGAACTTGTCACGTGATCGCGACCTAACGGTAATAGAGCGGTTTTTGTGGGAGGAGGGAAATGAGGGAAGAGGTCAAAGGGAGGATCGGTGTGGCGCGCCGAAGTTAGCTATGAATGTCACAAGAGGAGGGCGGCAAGGGGGGAGAGAGGATAGTGGGGGCGGATGAGGGGGAGAGCGGATGAAAAGCTGAACGGAAATGCAAAAGAATTTATAAGGACTCGCTCGCCGGCTGTAAAAGTTTTTCGGCTTTGCATTGCGGTTAACTGCTTGGTATACCGGAAACATTTCTGAAAACTTCCGCCTTCCGACTTTCCCTTCCCCGATTGTCGATTTTCTTGTGAGGTTGCTATCAATTTCGGCATAGTTTTTGCATAGTTATTCCCCGATTTTGCGCCTCCCTGAACATCACGCAAATATACATACATATATACACACACACGTGTTAGTCTTATGATTTGACATACCCATTGAAGTTCGTTTTTCACATACGCTATCGGTGCTCCGATAGCGAAGAATTTCGGTATTTATTTGTTCGTCTGGAGAATTTCTGTATATCTTGCATGTCAATAAAAGGAGATTTGCGCCGGTTTGTGCTTGCAATTGGCCCCGAGGCGGTGGAAATTTCCACTGGTTCCTCTTTACGGCGTTGGTGCGGCAGCTGCTGTCCGTGCGTTTTTTCCCCGTTTGTTTATCCCTCGTCAAGTGCTCCTTTCAGTGTGCGAAATCGTGTCAGCCGTGTTTGTTTCGCGATAAGGATGGAGCGAAAGATATGGAGAGGGGGGGGGGGACTAAATGTGGCACCTCTTGATAATGCCTGCGCCCGGTTTTGGTGATTTGCATCCTCGCGTTACATCTCTCACCGTATTTAATCTTGGAATTTTTCCTTGAAAAAAAAATGAGCCGGTTGCAACTTTCACCAAACGGTTGGAATATAGTATGGAAATTGAAAAATAATAAAAAGGAAAAGCTGTAAATGGTCGCCACTTTTGGCGCGCCAGTTACATTTGGTTTGATGACTTTTAAAGTACGCGTCGTAACTTGAAATTGATCTCTCTTAAAGGACGTCGCCCTTCCCTCGCCTACGAACTATTCTTGTGGACTTACTGTTATCTATCTCCCTCTCTTTCGGCCCAGGGCGCCACTTGCAGATAGGATGGCTATTTCGGTGATTAATCGCGCCGCCCCTATCCGCTCCTTGGCTACCATCTCACAGGCTACTTTTTTGCGCAATCCGTGGCAGTCATAAATTCTTAACTTAGTGGAATCCATGTTTTTTCGTGAGACGGGCGGAAGGTAAAAGGCAATTTACAAATTTCGGGCAATGGGGTAATCAATATAGATTAACAAGAAAAGTTTATCCCTCCATCTGTCTTTCGGAGGGTCTCTTTCTTGCGATTCCATATCTCGGTGGAAATTAGTACTTTTATACTATCGTGTCTGCGATTATCTCGCAAAAGGTCTCATGCGGCGAGGGATTCCGAAGCATGGGGAAAATAGGTTCGTTGGGCATATTTCGTCTTCGGGTGATGGAACGTTTGCACTCTTTCCTCTCGTATTCCTCGACGTCCTACCTACCTAGGAGAAAGGCAACCTGCTTGTCGTATTTCTTTCGTCCCACGTCCGAACGACCATAATTTTTGGAATTCCTTTTTCAGAGCCGTCTTTCCCTCATGGGAAAAGGGGCGGCGCGCCGCTCGTGGGGGAAAAAGGATCGGGCCTTCCGGACCGACTGGGTTATTTAGACGTTGACGTCATTAGTATGTGCACACAACGTAATAATTTCTAAGGTGCCACGATACCGAAATTTATAGGGACACAAGACGGGTTCCCTGTGGGAGTCGTGATTTTAGTTTTGGCGCGGTTCTGCAAGATAGGGTACTCCGAGGAAGATGCAATATAATCTTTAATGTAGTCGTTTTAATGATTTGTTTCATTGTACCTCGTTCGAGATTAGGTGCTTTGCCTTATTTAAGTTCAAAACAAAAAAGTTCAAACTACTTAGGCTTTTAGAATAGTGCTCGGCCATTCTGTCCCGAGCGTTTATAGAAAGCAGTTCTTTTATGTATCATCCTTTATTCTTGACGGGAAAAAAATCGATTTTCTGCGCTCGTGAATGACTGGCGGACCTGAGGTACCATTTTCCCGTTCTTTCGTGAGCTTCTGTCGAGGAAGCGTGGCGAGTTCTACTTTATTTTTATAAGGTTACTCGGCCGCTGCTCGAAAAAATCGGAGATATGGAGATTAACCGGTATAGCTGCCAAATCCTCTTGAAATGTTTATAGTCGTTGCATATACTGGTAGCGGCGAGTTGTGCTGCTGGCCGTTTGAGCGTTCCCCTTGTTGTGTAAGACACTACTCGGTCTTCATATAGAGGGGTTTGCCTCGTTAATGTCACGAATGTGGTGTGAGGGCAAACCCAAGCATTTTGGCCCTCCTAAAAATTTAATGGCGAGTAATTTTCGCGACTCATTTGTTTCGACGAGGTACACCGGCAAGGCGACGGTCGCCAAGTCGCCACAAGTCCGAATTCTAGACACGCACTCCCCAGTGCGCCACTTTTCCGAGATGTCCCGCTCCGCAACTCAAGGCAAAGAGAAGCTCGATTCATGATTGAGGTCGAGGGAAATTTTTTAATTGTACATCCCACCCCGTTCGACGACTTGTCACCTCAGCCGTTCAATTGTCAACTCTACGCTCCTCGGTCGCCAAATGTAATATTTTCTTTTTCTTCGCAGTTTATCCCGTAAATCGTCGATCGGATTTCACGCCATTCCTTCTGACAAAGGTCGCGTTGGCTTGTTTCACTTATTTGGAAGAAATGTCGGTCTGTTTGCTAGACAGCTCTACGATATTCGTTGACCTCGTTTCCCCCTCACTTCGGTAGAAGCCTCCTGTCGGAAGTAGCGCGTTGAGACAATGACTTAGTTAGCGTGCGGTGATGTGTATTTTTTAAGAATTTTATTTTGATTGATCACGCTCGCGTTCATGTCGTAGAATCAGCCCACGGAGACGAGGAGGAAGAGGTGCTAAATTCAATGCAGCTTCACTGAAATTTTTACCGAATGAGTGCGTTCGGGTTTTTAAATAAGACCTCTTTATAAAAGCTTCTGCCGACGCCTGTTCATTCCTTGCGAGGCCTTTCTGATTCTGGAGATTTCCTCGAAAGCAGACTCAATTTCCGCACCTCTTCATCTCCTCTCATCCGTTTCCTTCCCCCTTTCTCCCGTGCCACCCCCTCTGTCCCTTTCCGACACCCCTTTTCTCCT
The DNA here is from genome assembly GCA_028673005.1 of Tanypteryx hageni. Taxonomy (NCBI): domain Eukaryota; kingdom Metazoa; phylum Arthropoda; class Insecta; order Odonata; family Petaluridae; genus Tanypteryx; species Tanypteryx hageni. The sequence continues at coordinate 18,958,330 of CM054118.1, read as the reverse complement.
CTTCGGTCCCCACCAACTTTCGGACCTGGAGGTCTTTTATGATTGTGGGTCAACGGACCGGGGTGTGCTGCTTCTCAAGTCTGGAAAAACGAGTAAAATACGCAAACTATGCGATTTCTCTCTCTAAATCTCTTGTTTTAATTGCCTTTTCTTCTTCATTATCCGTCTTTTGTTTTATAATCGCGCGCGTTCGATGTATGCGGGCCTCGTGGGTAGCAGCGCCGCGGTGGCGGAAGGGGGAATTAAAAATCTTTCTTCTTAGCCGAGATTGTCTGTGATTTTTTCTAATGGAAAATGCTTTATAAAAATTTAAATCTTTTTAATCGGAGTTTTGGCTTTTTTTCCCTCGCTCTCCGAGGTGTCATAATTCATTTCGCCATACGACGCTAGGTAGGTGGACGCCCCAGTAAACAATTTTCCTTATTCTGCCCCTGACCTACCTGACTACGCCCGCCCGTCTCGAGCCGTGGTTAGTTGTCTTATTCGAGGCAAATCCACGCACGTTAATATGCTCGCAGTACTCGTTTGCTCCGTCTCGAGCCGTGATCTGGTGGTTAGTTGTCTTATTCGAGGCAAATCCACGCACGTTAATATGCTCGCAGTACTCGTTTGCTCCGTCTCGAGCCGTGATCTGGTGGTTAGTTGTCTTATTCGAGGCAAATCCACGCACGTTAATATGCTCGCAGTCACTCGTTTGCTGTGAATTAATAAAAATAGTATCCGAGCCATCCAACGATGAGGTGTTATTTTTTCGTTTTGTCTGCTCAAGTATGTAAGTTTAAAAAATAATTATATTAAATTTAATAAATCTTTTTAATATATGCCGAACTGATTTCATGCTGTAGTTTCTAGAAACCTTTTTTATAGTTTCGTTTTCGAAGCGCCAACATTGTTTTTCTTTCGATTCTTCGGAACGGGAGCTGGTTATTTTCGATTAGTTTTTCCCCTCTGCCGTATTCCATCTTTTTTTCATCGGCCTCTCCAGGTCAAACCGAGATACGGTTCAGGTTTAAAAGCTTAGCTCCTTGTTACTCCGAGTTGCATCAGACTCCTCTGAACGACCAGCGTCTTCTCTTATTATGTAGGCTACGGGGGGCCACCATGTTCCCAGAGAATTCAGGGCGTGCGAACAGTTCTTGTGAACTCCATTAGTGCGAGGCTAGAAAAAGTTCGTCGAACTGGCCGGTCTTGTCAATTTTTATCATAAAACATGTTGGACCCAGCCTGCCGTGATTGGCTTTGTGCTGTGGGTAGATTCGGCAATACATAAGTAATTTGCTTTTTATTCTCCATATGGGTGGTGATTTTTTTCGCCTCAAATCGCAATCCATATTATTTTTTGTATAGTTTGCCAAATTGTTGCGAAAAATCCAATTTATTTAACCCTTTCGTAAGCGCTTGAGAACCTACAAGGCCCAAATATGTATTATACCATAAAAACATCTAAATTTTTGTTCATTAATACGTTTTTTACTTACGTCATTGCAGTGTATTTTCCATCTGTATAATTCATTAAATTGATAGAATAAACAATATCATGATGAATAACAAATATAACATGGGGTAACAACCACCCACTCTTGTATTCGCGCTTGCTAATAAAAAGTAAATGATAAGTGTAAGGTAAGCAACTTGGTACTTCTGAAAAATCGTGTACTTCTTTTAACAAGAATTTGCAAACTCGCAATGCATGGTCTCGCAGTGTGTACTATATGTGCCGATAGCAATTCCTTTAAAAACAATGTTTAAAAGAGCCGTGTATTTAGCTTTTATACTGAATTGACCTAAGATTTTGCGAAATTCCTCAACATAATCACACAAAGCATGGCCGTGTGGAGGAAACTTGTTACAAAATAGAATACATATCGACTTTAGAGGCGAATTTCTGTGTACCTCCTAACTAACAATCAAAATGTAGAAGCCCCTATCTTAAGCTCTTAAAAATAAATAAAATCCTGTTGAGCGAGGGTGGGGGGGGGGGGATAGAAGAGTCAGAATTCTACGCCCCTGCCCTAGTCTTCTTCCGGATTTTCAAAAATTGAAAGGAGTAATTTTTGAGATAGGTTACATATATATTGGTCACTCTTTATTCATCGCGTGATTCTCGCCGAGGGAGGAGATGTGGAGGTCGTCTGGATCGTCACAGAAGAAAAATACCAGGATTATCACTCGCATTGCTCGGGAAGCGTTCATTCGAATCAAGAATATTTTTCTCGCCGTCTCGAACCTCGCCACTATCAGATAAGAGAAGACGGTCTGCCTTCTGTTGCTTAGTCACACTGCTTTCGTGTTAATCTTCCTTCCTCCTTTGCCCTCTGCACTTCCTCATATCGGTCTGGCGGCTGATTTTTCTTTGCTTTTTTCCCTAACTCCTCGCGCGCTTCCGATTGGACGGTCGTCGTCATTCGATCCGTTCGTCAAAGAAAAGGGTCGGGCGGGGATTTATTAACCCTTCTTAAAATGTATCGGATTTTCTTACGTCAGTGCGCGGAATTGGTCGGACGAGTCTAGATTATTCGATAGTAGTACTCACCGAGCCGTTTTTTTGTGCAAGGCTCTCGGGCTCTTGGTTTTAATATCTGTGTATGTGCATATATGCTCGTGCTAAAGCGGACGGAGTGGCGGGAGGACGGGACAAAAAGTCTTAGGAGCGAAAACGTAAATGTGCTTTTAGTGCTAGTATTCAAATAGCCACCCAGAGGGAGACGGTGTCGCAATATTCTCTCTGGCCTTGGACGATGTTACATAACGCATGAGTCGGCGACTCTTCATTTTTTTGGCTTGGACAGCATATGCAAACGTATTCTCTTGAATGGAGGGATCAATTGATTGGTTGGCTTGTTCTTTTCCTTCGTTCTCGTAAAAAAATCTTTTTTCCACTGGTCTACTATATGGAAATGGATTCTATTCACGTGGTGTCTTCCTACCGCTTGGGAAGAAGGTTCTATTATCCATATAGTGCCTTCGTTCGGATTAGGAAGGGAAGAGATGGTTCTCCTTCGGTCCAAAAAAACCTTGGGTGGTTACCCCTATTCCTGGAACCCTTTGAATAGATGGCGGCCGGTCCGTGAACTTACCTCGTAGGTGTCGCGACCGTGGTCTCGTTTTGGAGGAATCGCCCGAGCGGAAGTTCGCGTGATTTACGTTGGGCATTCTTGCGTGATTCACTTTAAGCCAAGCGCGTCATCTCGCTTCCGTCATTGTGGGATGACATTGGGAGATTCGTATTAGCCGCTTAGCGTAAAAAAAGATAGGATTGAAGGCCTCAACACCTTGCCCGTGAAACGCGCATGCCAAAAATTCACGTTCGTGTCAGATAAAGTTATTTTTGTGACGTTGATACCATAGGTATATTTTTATACACAGGTGGAATTTGAAATCGGATATATATGTATATATATATATATATATATATATATATATATATATATATATATATATATATATTTATTTATTTATTTATTTAAGTTTGGCCAAAGATATAACTGCTTGAATGATAAGAATCGAGCGTCCATTAAATACAATATCGTTGGTTCGCGCGTATTTCTATCGGTTTTATGTTACGTCGTATCAAAGGACGCTTTTGATAGGTCGCCGATGGCACCGAAAACCGAAATAAACGAGTTAGTCGAGTGAGATTGACAAATTGAAAGAGGATTTCCATTGGGATTATTGCGTCGGGTAATACGGAGAGAGGCGCTGCAATGTGTCGGGGCGAGATGCGCATGCGCATCAAACTCGCACTTCAATCAGTGTAAGCGGCGCTTTAATTACTCCACGGCACAGTGGACTCCCCTTCACTTTCTCCCTAACCAACCCTTTTGTCACCCTCGCAACCCTTCTCTCTCTGCTTCCGCTGCAAGTCCTCTCGGTGCCCTCCCCCTCTCCATAAGCACTCCTTTCCTCGGATATTTCGATTTTTTCCTTCTCCCCTATCTCCCCAACGCACTATGTACTCTCACTTTCAACATTCACCCCCTGCGACGTACGGAACCTTATGCGCCTTACATTTTTTACGGAACCTTATGCGCCTTACATTTTTTTTTCGCCTTTCCGGGAAGAGAAACAAAAACCTCCGTGTTTATTGTGCAGTTGGCTCGGTACCAAAACGACTCCGCCCATTTTGCATCTCTCTCCCCTTTATATTGCTTTTCTTCCCCCCTCCCCAATTATTCCGGTAGTCTCCGTCGCGCATGTCGCTTTTAAAAAAAGTTGTTTTTGCAACTTGCTTCTTTGCGTTGCGTCGCAGAATCGGTTCTTGGCACGTCTCGGGAGGCGTTTCTGCGTTCTTTTGTTACATTGTTTACCGTAAGGAAAGGGTTATAAATCCTTTGCGGAGCTTGTTTCTCGACCGTAAAGGCGCGGGTGAAAAAAAGGATTTATTGAAATGTGTTTTTGTTTGAGTCCTTGGGTTCGAGTTAATATTATAATATCCCTCGGTTAATTTTTGTTGAAGAGTATATCCGATCAGCCGGATCGATTTTTCGGGCAGGAATTTCTGCGGGCGAAGACGATAAACGTTAGTCGTTAAAACAGCTGAGTAATAGTTTGTTATCGGGATCCTGTTCTCTCTAATTTGTCAATGGACCGCGGAAGTCGGCGTCTGCAGACAGAACCGATTGCCGCCACGAATTTCACGACATATGTAATTCGATTTTAAACGGCGATCGTTCTCGCTTTTTGGCTAGGCGTGGATACCCCGGAAGTGTAGACCTTGACCCTTTGACATGCCTTTTCCACTCCGCCGAGTAAAACCTTTTTTTTCGAATTCAACTTGGTGTGACCGCCGAAACTCGTATCGGATAGTAAATTGCCATTCGCACAGCTTTTTTCGAAGAGATAATCACGTTTTTTCGCCCCTATTCTCCGTCATGAGACCGTTTTGTCACGCGGGGCTCTAAAAAAAAAAGAACCCCCCACAAACACTTCACGAGATTCGTAGCCGAGAATCGATAGTCCTCGTTGATTTTTCTCCCACGTAGCGAGGGAGGCGCTGCGGTCGCCGCTGACGCCTCAGTGCTCAACCGTTGCTGTTGCCAAGGAAAGTGAAAGGGCACATGAAACACTGCGATTTTTTCTAAACAGAGTACGTTCATTGATCGATAGGTACAGTCGAGATGCGCGCGCATCTCGGGGTTGTTCCATCTTTTTATTACCGATCGACGGCAATAAATACATCGGGAAGTATTAGTTGCCAGTTGGAAGTATCATTCCGCGTATAAGTAGAAAAATATGTAGATCGTTACCCAGCCTTCTCCGGGAGTAACCAATAAAGCTCGCATTGATACAAATCTGAGGATCGACCGTCCGACCACTGCCTTTCGGTCTTGCTGTGGGAAGAATCCATTCTAAATTGGATCATCCCGAGTGACTCCAAAGCCTTTGTCATCTCCTTGGGTAACGTGTCCGGTTTGGGTTCGAATAGTGGCGGTATTATCACGTGCGCGCGCGCCCACTCGCTGACTAATTCGCCGCCGCATCACTCTCGCTTTCCTTGTGCTCCGAGAGGAATTAGAATCGGGCGTGCTGAGAGAGAACATAGACCATTAGGGATGCGGCCAAACCTCCCTCCCTCTCTCCCTCCCTAAACCCTTTCACAAGGTGGGGACGGTGTGGAGAAGCTTCGCGGAGATTTTTTGGCGTCATACTCGTAATGGAAGGGGACTCACAATCCCGTCGTTCCTCATCCCTCGACCCTCATCCCTCGACCCTCATCCCTCACCCCTCGACCCTCATCCCTCGACCCTCATCCCTCACCCCTCGTCCCTCACCCCTCGACCCTCGTCCCTCACCCCTCGATCCTCGTCCCCCGATCCTCATCCCTCGACCGTTTCATTCTTGCTCCTCTTCTGTCCTCCAGAAACTTACCATTTCCCCAGCCTGTATTGATATTTCATTCCTCCCTTATCCTACCTCTCTCCCCTTCCCTCTTACCTACGTCATAGCCTTAAAAAGCTAAAAGAGGATTTTGGTTTTTTCATTTCTTCCTGCATCCCCCTCTTCCCCTCTCTCGCTCGTCTTTCTTCTCCTCTTTGCCCTTCTAGTGTTTTCAGGGTCACCGCGTCCTTCCGCACCCCCTGCCATCGTCCTCCCCTTCCCCTCCATACCCTGGGACTGCCTCCACACATTCCTGAGAGAGGTGCAGATCGATGCTTTCGTTTTCAGCTCCAGCTGACGTCCGAATCGCCGGTTTTTTTATTTCGCGCAATTGCAAAATCTTTAAATGGCACCTCATTTGGAGGCAGCGAAAGAAAATGTAGTTTTTACCTTTTTTGGGTGGGATTCGTTCTCCTGATCGCAGAAGTGATAGCGATTACTCTTTGTTTATTAGCGGACTAATATTGTCCTGTTTTTTTTTAACCGTCCAAAGTATCACGTTCTGTTATCTGGAAATTGTTTACTTGATATAAAGGTAAAGATAAACCCTCCCCTGACGCGATGACCTTAATCCTTATGCCGCCTTCCCATGTTTATGGCTCTTCTGATCTCGTAATATTCCTCCAATAACAACGGACCCACCGTCTAAATGCAATAGCCAGATGTGTCAGTTGCCGATGCTCACCCCGTTGGGCCCAGTTTCCGCTGATTTATTTTAACGCGCATTTGAGTCGTTAATTTTGCCGAGTTTCAGTGAATGAAAGCGATTTGAATGACTCGTCGGTGTTGTTGTTGTTGCGTTATTAAGCCTTTCTCCCTGCCAACCTGGGGGCGCGATAAAGTCACCCCCGTCCGACAGGATTTCACACGCGGATTCAACTAGGTCACGTTTTAGTGACACCTATATAAATATATTTATTAGGAGTCGCGCGCGTGACGTTCCTTTTTCGGCAATTAACACGAATGCGCGCCATGCGCTCGTCATTTGTTGTATTTTCCTCCATTCCGGCGATGCTGTATGTTTTGACCGCGTTCGCCTTCGCCAGGATGAAGCCTCGTTTAGAGCTTGATCCGTGGGCGTTCGCTTGTTTGAGCAGGAGATGGCGATGGCAGTGCAATGCATATTTCCCATCGCCGGCGCGGTGTATTTATAAGTCGGATTCGTACATCTGGCGGTGTGTCGTGAGCCTTTTTCGTTACGTCGTGCCCGCTCACCCTTTTTTATTGCTTTTGTGTTTGTCGCGATTCGCTGGGTCGTTCTTTCCCATTCGTAAGGTTAGCTGACTTGACTGATCGTTGACACAAAAAAACGTTTTCATGTTTATCCCGAACTATTTTTTTAAATAGTCCCCTCCTGCTTTTCATCTCGGCTCCTATTTCAGAATGACGCGATAAAAACGTTTTTTGTTTCGATGTATGCATCTTCCGAATTTTTCGATATTAGGTCACTTGTGTACAGCGGCGTGCTGTATACCGTCAGGACTGTCGGAAAAGCCCTTATTTCGATAGCTAACACATCTTTGAATATTAAAGTCAGAGGAGATTTGAAAATTTATGCCGGGCAATCAATGATTATTGATTATCGTAAAGTAAAGACGTTTTCATCGTCCTACGTGTACTACTCTTGAATTCTGGGGTCTGTTCGAAAGTGACCCTGAGTTTTAAAAGCGATAGGACGGCCTCTCGAAAACTTTCAGTGGTAGCTATTACTGTATAACCGAAATGGTCTAGTTTATATTATAACTTGCACTTGGGTTGAAAGCTTTCTCTCTTTTAATCGGTTAAGTGTCTAGCATTCAACGAATTCGAACCGCTACGCTCTAGAGATTCAACTAGCCCGATCTTTGATGAGGACGATATTAAGTGTAGGTTTTGAGAGAGGATGAAACAGATCTAGCAAAGTGTTTTTCTTCCCGTATATCTTGTTGCTTAATATAGAGAATGTGATTACGAGCCGATGCCGGTTGGAACGAGTCATAAGTTGCATAATCGATGCAGCTATGAGTAAAAAAACGGACGGATTTTTTCTGGCTCAATCGATGTAGCAGTATGCAAATACGAAGGTATATTTTGTACGAGTAGCCATCAAAATCGAAAGTAGAATTTTTGCTCTTTCGACCTTCATTTTTTTTGTTAGAGTTATGGCGGATTTTTCGTTAGGCCCCATTTTACAATGAAACTTTTTGTCTGGCACCTTATGTCTCTCATCCCCGGGACTTCTTTTTATTTTACCCTGACAGTGCTTTGATAACACCACAGCGTCTATTTGCGTCTGCCCTAGTGTTATCGCGCCTTTTCCGTTTATTTGCGTCTCTAATTGTTTTTTTACCCAATGGCTCGCTTCGTTCATGAACGAATAGGAATTGCTCATTTTTAAAAGTTGCCACCTGAAATCCGAGTGAAATGGACGTTGAGTAGAACCCATTTAGCTTTTTTTTTATTAGTCTGGTGCCATAAACATCTTATTCCTTCTCCCTTGCCAGCGATAGGCGGAAGCTTAAATTCTTACGATATTTTTAACGTACGGTGTAAACAAAGTGGCGCTTTCTAAGATAAGCCGTCCTTGGAGATTATATAGTTAAACGCAGAGCTCCTAGAAGTTACGCTCCGTTATTGACTCGGTTTCTCCTGTACGCGCTCGTATACATTTATATGGAGCAGTGAATATGTCATGCGAGTAATTAAAAGGTGTCATTGAATATCCTCATTGAGAATAAATAGTAGATATACATTTTATTACAAGCGATGGGCATGCAAAGCAATCCTCGGGCTTCCAAGTGCGTACATAACTACATACTAGTCCGTATCCCGAATCATTCTAAAGATATCCGACTCCTTGAATCAACGATCGTAGTTCAACATGCACTTTCTCGGATTTTGGGCTTTTATCTTCATTGGAAAGTTAAATCTCTTGTTTTTGATTCAGGCGACTTTGTCATATACCGCCGTTTTCTTTTGATGTTTCCCTCTGCTGTGGTCTTATTGCAGCCTTAGTTACTCCTCTCAACGTCACTACGCAATACGTGTGAGGAAATTCGTTAAACGCTTGATCAGGCGTAGATCAATCATTGGAAAGAATTAAGAAACAATGACGGCAATTAGGATAATTTTTCGTGCTTTTCCTTGTATTATTATCGACATTTGTTGCTACTTTACCGATTAGAAAGTAATTCACAGTTTATCAAATTAATTGTCTTCCTACATCCGGTTTGGTTTTGAACATTTTTAACGGCCGCCGCAATACATTTATGGAGAGATTCAAATGTTTATTTGTGCAAATGCACTACTCTGTAAATAACTTGAAAATTTCAGCTTCCTAGCTCATCCCGTAGTACCGAAATAGTTATCTATTTGTTTAAACTTGAAGAATTTTTAACGGCAACACAAATTGAAATATCAAAATTTTTATTATCCCTATTTCGTTTTTTTACAAATCCTACCCCTAAAAAAATTTTCAGCTCCGTAGCACATTCGGAAATACATAAACCTTGAAAATTTGTTTAAACAATTGCGAATTTTTAGCGGCTGCATTGTTGCACTTTCTCAAGATTTTCGTTTTTTTCTAGTCGGTTTTGCACAAAATTACCTAAGAAAAATTTTTCAATCTCCAGCTCATTTGGAAGTGCCTAAACATTAGTATCCTCCTATATGTTATATCCTCCTCCTCCTCTGTAAGGAACGTCTCTCTCTCTCTCTCTATATATATATATATAGAGAGAGAGAGAGCACTCTTTCGCTCTATATCTCTAGCCTTGCGGGTTTCCGAGTACCAGTGGAAAGTTTTCTGTTGCGTCACTAGTCGACCGGGCGGATCTTAAAATTTTCGGGAATCCGGAATCCGTCTTTGTCGGCTTCGGTTTAACCAATCGCTCCTTCGAGCGCAAGGCTTCGCCAGGGTGAACGCTTAACGCGACCATAAGGCGACACGAGGAGTGAAGTTATAATTTGTATCAACCGAGGTTTTCGTGTCGTCGCGGCCCCTTTTCTTAAGGGCAACGTTCGTTCCGTTGGGTGAATTTACGACAGCAATCCTGCGGCCAAAAGTTGTCGCACCTAAATATATAGTATGTTTGTTAGCAAAGGTTACCCGGGGTTGCCCGGGATACGCAGAAATAAAATTATATCCCACCCACCACCACCAATAATTGAATTTCTTGCCGCTAGTCCGCTCTAGTGCCAAGGATGTCGTACCACCCAACCACCAATTCATTTTTCTATAGTAGATGTGGATGCAAAAAAAAAATGTCCGTGGTAAAAGGCCAAATTGTGTTCAGTTTGTCCACCTCTTTTTTGGCGCCTGTCCCCTTCTCTATCTCTCTTACTCCCTTCATTTCCCGTCGCCTTCTCCCATTGGCCGGGTCATCGTGGAATGTGGATATGTGGGTTGGAGAAATCGGAGCCAAATCGGGTGGAGAAAGAGAGAGAGAGAGCACCTTTTTTAAAGCTCTCTCGAGTTGTCGCGAACGCCATCTTGACTCCCCATTCCGACCGTCTATTGTTTGTATATCTCTCTCTCTCTCTCCCTCTCTGCGCGAGTTTTAATCTTTTGGCGCTGCTATAATATAACGGTTTGCCGTACGCATCATCATCACCAGGGTTGCGTCAGCAAGAAAGCGGGCGAAATGGGGCATGTGTGGGATTGCGATAAAAAATTCCGACCGAGGCGATGGATTCACTTCCGTATGAGGCGATAATCCGCCATTTTTCGCGACATTCTTCGCTGATGTTGTGGATCGGTCACATTAACTCGCCATTCCCTCGTCCTGCCTTATTTTTCTCTTTGATCCGTAGGGGTTTATGATGAACTGAGGAGTTCGGCGTCGGTTGGAACTCGACCCAAGTATATTTTTAGTAGCTCGTTCAAGAATCGTACCTTGAAACGCGAATGAGTAAGTTTTGGCAACGCATGTTGGAAGACTTTCGAGAGCTGTAGTACGCCATGTTTCTTTTTTGTTTACTCGGTTGAGCGATTTGAATTGCCTCTCGAATCTTTCCCGTCGCTCAATCTTTTGATGGCTCTATGGCGTAGTTTTGGCCCTCGAGTACCTACATCATCTCACTCTTTTAAGTGCCTAATCTACCTTCCTCTCTGCAAATACGCTCTCCCCCTCTGCTGACATTCCTATCGCGGTCCCGTCATTGAAAGGCCCTGTTTTACATACGTCACGCACTATGCCTTTTAAGCTTTTGTTCCTTCCTATTGCCCCTACCATCCACTCCCTCCTCATCTTAATTCACTCCTTTTCCACTCGAGAATCCCTTGATCTGCTGAATTTGCAATTCACTTGAATGATGCTGCCGAGTTTGCTTCTCTGCAATAGGACTACTGCTATGTCATTTCCTCCGGCAATTTTTCTAATAGCATTACACCAGTTCCCGCATTATTCCTAACGACAATACCCATTCCATGATCGGTACCAAAATAAATCGATAGGTATCGAAAGGGTATCGCTGGAAATTAGGTCAATCGCGCGGATTTTTGCAAAACATATTTCGAGATAAAAACACTCCGGGGACGGTTCCATTATCTGAAGTTTTTTTTAGCGCTCTCGTAATTCTTTGTCTTTCGCGTGTTATTTTTTTTACGAATGGCAAAGCCCGGAGATAAGAAACCCGGACCATTTTCGTTTCATGCAAACTATAACGTAATAAAAAAATAGAGGCGGTGATCTTTGGCTGATGTACCCTACCAACCGATTACCTCTCCCCGTCCTTGGCGACCGCATCTTCGGACGTCTCCCCAAGTCTGCTTCATTGGCCATGAGATTATGCCCGTCTCCCTTCCCGCACTTGTCTGTGGACGGACGGGGTGAACGGATCGAAAGAAGGTTCCGCATTTAAATTTTTAAAAAGGCAAAAAAGAACGTCGAGGGAGGAGCGAGAGAGATGGACTTTGCGTCTCCTTACAAAGTCTCGCGTAGCGTGAAAACCTCCCTTCGGGCGATTTTCGCATGCGCGTCTCCTCGATCGGTCATTCACTGCGATTTCGGAGAAATGGACGCGTGTTTTTCACCGGCTCTCTCCCGAATCCTTTCATAGCTCGCCGTTCTCGAATTTCCTCTCAAATTTCCCCTCCTTCCTCCTCGAGTTCTTGTCGCCGTCTATTTTTTCCTCCGCGGCTTCCGGTGTTCCAAGGAGATTCCGGCAACCCCTTCTGTCCTCTCACACGCACGGACCGCATACTATCTGCATAGTAAGAGGGGGACGCTATTATTTTTTTCTTCGTATTTGGTTCATCTCCTAGTCCACGCCCTTTTTACCTGCCTCCTTTGCATAGCGTGGCCTTCCTCTTCCAGTTGGTTCTCGCTCTCTATCCATCCCCCACTCCCCTTTCCTCTCTATCTCCGTTCGTATTCTCTCCCGATATTTTTTTCGCGCCCGTTTTAAAAATAGGATCGCCCGCTATCTAGACCTCATAACCCTTTCCCCCGCCCCCAAGAAGTCCTACTATCGATGCGATTCAGCAGTTGGGTGTTATTGATATGCTCCCGCGGATTTCGAATTAATTCCGTCGATTTGGGAGTCATTTCACTCCCCCCCCTTCTTTCGTTTTAGTCTTTTCGTCGTGGCGGGAGACGGTATAAATGGTAATCCTTTTTCCTCCCCATCACGAAAAAAATCACCAGAGACGCGTGTAAAGGTGGCGGTAGTAGCGTTTCCCGCCCATCGAATTGGCGCTACTGTTGCGTCGCAGTCATTCACCACGACTTCCTTCCTTCGATAGTTCGTTGTCCTGATTTTTCGCTCCGGCTAATATGCCCAAGCTCTTTGCACCTTTCGAAAATGTTTTTTTTTTAAGACTTAAGAATCCTCGTCCGTAATTGGGAGGAAAAGTACCGTAGTTGAATGTTCGTTTCGTTCATTTGTTGGGGATCTCGCGTTTGTTTGACGGAGGGGGGTCAAAGGAAGACGATAAGAGCCATCTGCGAGCAGAAATGCTGATAAGGTTTGCCTCGGTGTGGTTTTTGTTCTTATATAAACGGCGGGAAAAAGGTACTGGAAAATAGGCCTTTCACTAAGCAGCCCGTTTTATAATTGGCCTATCAATCGCTTCCCGTGCGTGTCACTCTCGAGTTTATCTCTTGTATGCTTAGCGGAAGACTTGATTTCTTTTTAAAAAAGGGTTGAGGGAAAAGATGCGGTAGGTTTGGTTGCATTAGTTTTTGGAGGAATTATGGTCACCGCTCAACCGAAGGGTTCATTCAAACGGAACCCGGCGTTCGGCCTCGAAAATTTCAATCATAAAAACGTGTCCGCTTCGTTCGATGATTGTTTCATTGTACTTGGAAGTATTCCTGCTGGTTCGAAAGATTCGTTTCGCTCTTGTTTCAAATATACTAAATTGGAGCAGGTGTTGTTTTTGGTCAAGTTTTATATCACGGAGTTTCTTTTGGTTACGTTTTAGATGAGTTGTTCAGAAAATATGGTAAGCTCGTATTGCAGTACTCTAGTGTGGTTCAATGGACTGTTCGAATTTAATTTTTGCCATGTATTCATCAATCGCTACTTCAACGATCTCATAAGCAACTAAATTAAGAAATGAAAGGAAACGATGATTTGTTTGCGTCGCGAATTTGAGGCTTGGGAGTATGAGAACCCATTCTGTTTGCGTTGGTGTCTCGACAATACGTATGCCTGACCCATTGGCCTGGCGTTTTGCCTCTTCCCCCTCCCTCCAAACAGGCTTTACACCTACACAGGGCTGCTTGATTTAAGTAATAAGAAGGCGATTTGGATAAATGGCTTCTTCCCGTGTCAACGGGCTGATTTCCTTTACACACTTGACACAAATTTGCCGTCTGCGACTCTCAACTACTTCCGTTCTCATTGCATCTCGCGTATGTAAATTTGACGTTTCGATGGTATCTTTTTATCGATTTTGAGGGTTGTCCTTCACTAGAGAGGGCTTTGAACTCTCCGAATCTGCTGTCAAGGTGGCGTAAACGGACAAGTGAAGATTGCCGCGTGTCGTTCGAAATTGAGCATCATTCGAACTGCCAGTTGTAAATCCTCTTCGGCAAATTGAAGAGGCGGCGACGGGCGGGGTCACCGCATCCTATGTGGGTTAGGGCAATAAAGAACCACAGAGAAAAAGAGAGAGAGAGCGCAATACCATAGTGGCAGAATAGGCGTGATGATGATTGCGCCTCATCTCACGGCGTCCATTGTCGTGGCGTTTCTCCATTCTATTGTTGTTCGCTTCCCAGCCCCTCCCCACTCCTCCCCCCAGGAGGGAGGGAAGGGGGGCGTGACACCAAGAGAAGAGATGATCCATCCCGCCCACACCGCGAATTCCCCGGCACCCCACCTGGAAGTTTGAACGAACCGATCCACCCACACCTAAACTCCCCTCCGCACCTCTTGTATTTTAAAAGTATTATATCATCCTAGGCCGGACCATTCTTCGACAAGTCGCTCGCCTTTTGTCTACGAAACAGCTGATGTTCCTAGAAAAACGCCTTTTGCCCTTTTCGTCGAGGTGCACAGGGCTTGTCCATTGTTCTCTCTTCCGCAAAAGGTGATAGAGGAGACTTGAACAGCTGTTTTCCAGGACACTTAATTCTCCGGAGTTTTTTTATGGCTCGTCGCATATCTTTCTATCTGAGATAGCGGAGCCGTCTAGCCTTGCATAGGAGTCTGCAATTAAAATTAATTGGCCCGTGTTTCGGGCGGCATATTAATTGCGGAACTGATCTATTCGTATGTTTAAGCATAGGCGATTGATGAGATAAGAGACCACAAGGCATCAGTCGGTTATTCCCCGTATGCAAAGGTCGCGTGTTCGAATCCAGACATAGGGGCTCGTCCTTGTTTCTTATCTGTGAATGGCGAGAATTGCCAGTTCCCGAGTTGATTATGTAACGAAAATTAGGCGGTTTAACGCTTGTATAATTTCGGAAGTCGGTGGCATTGTCCTCTTAGTCTGTCTGTGGGACTACCTAACGGTTCTACCGGAATTCTTCGAAAAAGGTAGCATTCTCTGGGTTTTGCGGGGGCGGAGCAGGTGTAAGGGGGGCGTGCATCCTTTTCAGGACCCTGTATCCTTTTCCTAGTCTGCGAAAAGGGAAAAAAGGTTTCTCCCCCAACACAACAGACGTCCCCACACAATATCCGACCCAGCCTCCTGCTGTTCAGGACGATTGCCATGGCTCCGGGTGGACTGTTTGTTGTACGTGGAATTGGTCTGTCCGTCTCTCTCCACTTTCACGGGTGCGTGCCCATGTCTGTGGATGACCTCAGCGGGGGTGTTCCCGTAAACCGTCGTCCAACGGTATGCCCTCAACCATTCGCCGGTATTCGCTCGCTGCCCGTCGGTACGCAGCGATTTCTGAGGTCCAATTGGGATGTTAAGGTCCCGAATTCTAGAGAAATTTTAGCGATTGTGTCCAAGGATTTCTTTCGTCCCTCCAATGGAAGCAGTGCCAGGGATTTTGGACACAATTCATCGAAAATATTGCTTAGATTAGTTATTGTAACTAGGTAAATAATTTATTTTTTGTGCATTATCAAATAAGAAAGAAAATAAAAAGTACTTATTACAATGTAAAAGGGCCCCATAACCATATGGCACTCTAGGACTTGCTTGCCCATACGGCCAACCCTGATCGCAAGTTTGTTGCTAGTCGTTACATTGCGAGAAGGAATCTTTCACACACTTAGTTGAAGACAAAGGAGGATTGTGAGCTAAGCGTGGATTTCAAGTAGGACTGCCTTTTTTCGAAAACATTTTCTTCCTCTTTAGAAATTGCGGAAAAGTCTTGTAAATTTGTAGGAAAAGGTTGGGGAAGGGGTGAAAGCAGCCAGAAGTTTTTTTCCTTTCCCTCCGTCGTGAGAGTATTGTAACCCTCTTCCGTTCGCTTATTTTTTTCAAACCACGTTTCAAAGACGATTCGGAAGGTGGAAGAGCTGGGTCGTAAATGAAACTCGGCGAAGAGAGGGTCGCGCAAAAATGCGTCTTTTAAAATAGTAGAAGAAAGGACCCGTTTGGTTCCTTATCTGTTTCTCCCTTTTGCTCGCTCGGCGAAGGCGATAATCAATTCGGAAGGTTCCTCTTGTCAAGATGCCGGAGGTTCTTTTTATTTTATTGCGAGGTAAGGAAGTGGGGCCTTCACTTGTCCCGGCGTTTGTAAGGTTGTTTGGTTTAAGAAACCGGGAGAGCTTTGAGGGGGCGGGAAAAAGGGAGGAGGATGAGTGCCGAGACTGTGTGTGTATGGACCTTTGGATCTCTCGGTACACAATGGGAGGACCTGTTTTCGTGTCCCTAAGAATTGCGAAAGTTCTTTTTCCCCCTCCATCCGTCGCGTTTTTCGGTTCTCCAGGACTCCCGCCAGTGTGTGCTTCTGTAGGGAGAGAGAGAAATCGTGTAAAAAAATTGAGTGCGAGAGTGCGTGCGAGTACGCAAGTTTGCGTAGCGTGTTAGTTGCCGTGCTTAGGTCGTTGCGCAAGAGAGAGTGGTGGGTTTTGGTGCGATGGGTGCCGGCCGGCGAGTTCACGCTTTGCCGGGCGCCTCGAAAAAGTTCCACGATTTCACCGTTCCTCAATTTCTCTGGATTTTCTCCTCTCTCGAGGCCGTGATAGATCCGAACCTTGTCTTTTATCTTCTGTCCGGGTTTTCCGGAAATTTATGATCCGGGAAGGGGTGGTTGGGAGGGGGTTATGGAAAAGTGGGGTAGGATTCCTCAATGCGACAACCGATTCGAATTAAACCCTCTTTCTGGGTCATCTGTGTTCTTAGGTATCCCGGAAGTGAACCTCAGCGTATTACCATCTTAAATGTGAATTTCAGTGAAAATTGGGAGTTTTGGTAAATTGCTTTCGGAGGTGGAATGAAATGCGAATGTGAATATAGTGACAAGACAAATCTTCATTACGTAACCGCGAACTGAGGCTGAAGCTCCGATTACTGTGGAGCAAGCCACCAGCAAATTAAGCGACGACTGTAATGTCGGCAAAGCTAGTTAATGCTACAATATTGCTATTGTTACGGAGTTGTTTGCTCAATATTCCTCGAGGTTAAATGTAGTCCCCAGTTTTGTGTTTTTCCTGTGGATCGTATGGGAGATTTCGGAATAGCCTCGCGGTCGTTAAAGCATGGAAGACATTATCCTTCGATAACATTTCTCTTGTTACTCTGTACGATTGCGTAAAGGTTCAATTACATCGCATTTGCGGCACCCTTCTCTCGCCTCACGTTGCCATGGTAATCGTCTCTTCCTCTCTCTCCTTCCCACCAGCTACCGTATCAACGGAAGAGGAAGTTTTTTTGCCGTGAGAGAGTTTTCCCTTCTCTGCTCCTCGCAGTAGGTAGAGATAGGTTGCATTCGAATCCACTCGCCCTTTTCCATTCCTCCACAATGTTCTCCCTTCCGAACTCCACAGTCGGCGCCTTACTATTTCCAGCGCGGAAGGCCTCCTTGAGCACCTTGCATATATTTCACATCTCGCATCTCCACCGGAATCGTTTTCTCTAGGGCCCTCTGCTGCGGTCAAACACGTCTCTTCCCCATTCTCTTTCATGAAACTACATGTTTCTCTATGTTTAATGCACAAGAGATTTTCGGTCACTACTTGTGCTAAGACCTTTTGTAAAATTGACGGTTGGTGAAATTCGTATTTGACCTTTGTACCTTATCAGGCCCTGCAATGTGCTAATTTCGAAGGAAATTTTATTCGCATTCAAATAACTGAACAATTGTAATAATACCTTTTTTAGTATGCCTGGTACCCACGGGCAACGGCTCCGTCGGTCGCAGTCGGTCTTATATTGAAATGCTCAGTGGTTATTGTCGGTGCTCGGTACTGAGGGGTCGATTCGGGAACGCTCCACTTTCGATGGATTTTTTTGTACCCGATCATCGCTCCGAGAGTGGATTGCGCAATTCCGCGTTTTAATTGTTCGCCCGGTTGATCGTAATGCGCTCCGTTTCCGCGGGTCGTCACGGAGAACTTTTTTTTCAATTCCGCTTTTTAATCGCGACCTCTCGGAGAGTGTAGCGTTGCCAACTCGCTTCGAAGTTCGTCATAGTTCTTTATTTCTTCCTCGTTAATTTCAATTCTCGAGCGGCGTCCTCGTTCAGATCGAATCCACCTTTCGCTAGCGAAAGGGAAGTCTTCCAATTAGCGATCGGCGAGGGGAATGGGTGGTCGACGCCTTTCATTTTCGATCGGCGATCACGTGATTCCTGCAGTTTTTGTTTCTCTCCCTTCCCGTGCCGTCTTTTGCTTGCTCGCGATAAGAGAGATCGCTCCTTAAATAATCGATCGATCGAACTCGGTTCGACAAGTCCTCCTTGGTCGTTTCCGCCCTTTGGTTTCCCGCTCCCTTCTCCAAGGCTTGCCGGGAAAAGCAACTCCAATGCGCGCGGATCTATTTCGTTGGGCGGGGTTGTTGTTGAAATCGGGTTTTATTTCCCCTATGGTCTTAGGTTTCTGGTTAGTTTAACTACTTTTTTAGTCTTTTCCTCATGATCTATTCATACATGACCATTGCGGCGTTTCACGAGTCGTGTGGTTCATCGTTTCGGGCACGTCTTTTAACGGCCACTCATCCCACGACCTGTTCAGACGTTACCGCGTAATCTTTCCTACCGAGAAAGTCTTGCTCGGTTCTGCGAAGTGCGTCTCGCGCGAGTCATGCGCCGAGGTGAGTTGGTTCGGGAGGGAAGGAAGGCGGAGTGAGAGAGGTGAGTTGGTTAGGGAGGGAGGGAAGGAAGGAAGGCGGAGAGAGGGGTGGTCCCGCGATCGTCTCGATATCGGAGGAAGGAATAAGAGGAGACGTGCGTCTCGCTCTCAAGAATGATTGGCGCAAAAAGCCGCTCACCTTGAGCTGTGGGATATATAATCAAGTTTTGTACCCCCCCCCTACCTTCACGCTGTTTGCTCTTCTTACTGAACCCTCCCCCTCTTCTTCCCTCTGGTTCCTCCTTCAAGACACATCATCTCTCTACTTAATCTTTTTTTGTCTTCGCGTTAAAACATCTTTACGCGTGAAAACATTCGTCCCACTAATTTAGTAATGCAAGCCTCGAAGAAGAAGCCACGGCGAGGTCTTAAGCGATCTCTTATCGAATGGTCCTGTCATGCGATGCAAATTACGACAATAAAAAGGAGCCGGCGCGGAATCCATTATGTCACGCCACCTCGTCATCGAGTGACTTTTTTTTTAGTGGGTTGTACTTATATGGAATTATTTTCCCCGCAGAGAGAGAGAGAGAGTTCACGCGAGCATTGAGTTGGCGTATTATAAAGGAGGTTGCGGTCTAGTTCTTCCAGTAGGATTTCCATCTCTCAGCAGGCGTTTCTTTCGTTTCATTTTTTAATCTTTCACTTTTGGAGGTCTTCTGGATGCGTGCGTGACGTTTTGGCTGATTCGGGCAGGAAGTTCTCGAGTTTCTCGCACCGGTTTATTTTATATTTCGACGTCCCAAGAACGCATGCGTTAGGGAGATGATGTATCGAAGAGGAACTGCAATGCGAGTGTCGATCTTCGAGGTCGCGCCGCCTCGGATTGCTTTTGTTCCGCGTTTGGCAAAGTTCGATTTTTTTGCAACGTCTCCAATATGTATGAATAGCGAACCCGCCGATCAAGGTCAAGCCCGCCAATGTCTTCGTCGCCTTGAGGGGATATATGACGAGTCCGCAGTATTTTTTTTTTCAATTCCGTTCGGAATTTTCTTTTTGGATTAAAAAAACGACGCTAATCACGTGACCCTCGAACGATATTTGATGTTTTAGTTAGCGCTTCGATATTCGTGAGAACATGTCTTCAAAGTCGTGTTTTTCGGGAACCGTAGTTGATGGGATTTTAATTGTCCGCTAAACGACCAAATTGGTTAGTCTCGAGTCTTCGTAGATTATATACCCTTAAGTCAACTAGAAATAACGATAATTAGGTCTCGAGATTAACACTCGCTTTGTGGAGAATTTTTCCCGTCTTTTTTCCAACAAAATGGCGACCGCAGCCGGCTGGTTTGTTTTGCGAGGACGGGAGTCGTGACGCTAAAAAAATTTGAAGGTCACATAACTATCTCCATCCACTCCCCGCTCCAACTCCTCCTCCTCTCTCTCTCTCTACTCCTCTTCAATTATTCTTTTTCCGAACATGCGATTCGTGAAAGAGCTTCACGGAGTGTTTGGAGGCGTTCATCTGTCGTTCAATAGGTCGGGATAAATCTTAAAAAATAAAGGTGTTGCGCGAAGCGCAGGGACGAAATCGTTTCGGATCTGAACTTGGCCGCGCGTGGAAGGGTTCGGACTTCGATTTTCGACGGGTTAAGTCCTCTTATACTTGTCATTTGTTCACGGCGATGTTTGAAGATTATTCGTTTTTATTAGCGGCGTGGCCTTCGTCGCGTAGTTTTGAAGTCATCGCAGCGGGATTTGGATTAGGTGAACTTTGTTAAATGTATACGTGCTTCTTTCCTATCGCCAAGACAATCGCAGATCCAAGAGCGAATTTGGAACTTGTGGAAATTACTTGGGTGAGCTGTTGCCGAACTTTTTATCATTTGAACTTAAGATTGTTTCTCGAAACGGGCAATTTTCCTCGATACCTTGTCTCGAAAAAACTTTTAAGTTAAACAGTTCATATCTATACAAAAAAGTACAAATTTCGACGTCGGAAGCAGATTCCCTCTTAGTTTTTCACTTTATATAAAACCCAACCCTTTTTCACACTAGCATCGTTTGATTTCGTTTTAGTCTCGCACCGAAGGGCAGGCTTCGAATCGTGGAGCGGTCATTCATTACTTTTACCTGGCTTCCAGAAGTTTCCGAAGGTATCAAGCGTGGTCGGGTTCAGCGGGTAGGGAGAAGGGGGGAGGGAGAGATCTCGCATGTCTGTTGGCCGGCTAAAATTGCGTGGGAAGGCTCCCCTCCCCCCTCACCTCTGCTACCTCTCGCTGGCATGGCAACTGGCCTACCCGCCTGAGTAGGCGCCCCCGGGGGAAATTGTATCCTCTTCCCCTCGGATGAACCTTTAGGTTAGACCGCTACAACAAAGCTATTCGTTACCTACCTTATTAAGGCGCGACCTCTCGTTGAAAAAGTCGATATTACACCTCTTTTATTATAACATTTTTACTTGACTCAGCGGCGTTTTATTCTTGTCGGATGTATGGTTCGAATTTCGAATTGCGCGTGCGCAGATACTGGAAGCCTTGTATAGGAGTTGCTCGTTTTGCCGAAATAGAAAAAGTGCCATAAAATAGAAAAAGTGCCATAAAATTCCCGCTACCTTAAATAACAATACAAAATAACTATTATTATAGATTTTGTCTGTAAAAAGTTATAAAAATTTCTTTTTGTATGGTAACTTGTAAAACTACACACACACACACACACACACATATTTATTTATTTAAACGGCTGTCTTGTCGTTAGGCAGGTTTCAATTAGCGACAATTCGAGGTCGATTATTTTATTTCTTCAGAAAATACCAACGAGAAAGGTACTTTTTGGGTAAGGTTTACGGATGGCGGTCTTATATTTTTACGCAATGACGTCTGTAAGAAAAGTTTTTTTCTCGATTCCGGCAAAACTTGTTTTGCGGAGATGGCGGAAGGACGAACGCGTGGGATCCGGTGTGGAAACACTCGCTTTACGTATTTCGCCCGGGTGAGAGTAATTGTGTCAAACTTCCCTCTCCAGTGGATTTGTGATTGATGACGAAGTAAAATAAATGCGTCGGGGGAAGAAAAAGAGAAGGGGGCGAATCCCAGCGACACGTGGGGGTAGAGAGTTCCGCGTTAATTAAAAAAGGATGAATCGAGTAGTTTGGGAGGTATACATAGTAGGGTTCTTTGTGAAGTGGAAACGCTTAACGCATCAGCGCGCCGTCGGGATAAATTTTTGCTGCCGGCTTTCACGGAAGAAAAGTATACAGAGGAAAAGAATGTTCCCATTTTCTTGCACGGAAATTATCTCTCGGTTTAATCTCGCTTCAGAAAGGAGTGCGTATTTTTATCAGAATAATCTTTTTCTATCGCGATTTTAATATCGTGTATGGATTTGTTCTTTTTTGTACAAATAAAGCGTGTAACGTACAGATCTTGGAATGGAATCTCGCCCGCCATCATCTATCTTTCATGGTATAGCTTTCCTTTCTTTGCCTTCGTGTCTCATCGGGTCACCGCTGTTTGAAAATGGCGCCGGTCCAATTAAGTCCCTTAGTTTTATCCCGACCTTCGCGCTTCATCGCATCGCTTTCATTTTCTAGGCATCACATTTCGAGGCGTTTCGTATATATGTATTTTATTAATATCGCTCCCGTCCTTTTAAATGTGCTATTTTTTTCAATCCCTATTTTCTGTTTTCATTTTCTTTAATCTACCTTTTTCGTGGCCCATTTGAAAAGATTTTTGTCTAAATAGACCATTTCCCATAGAGATACGGAGCTGTGATTCACATCGATATCAACGTATTTGTAGCGGAAGTGCGAGAACCTCGATTTTACGTGTTTGTTTTCGAGTCGCTTACTTACAATTGTTTGAATTGTGACATTTAGTATATTTAGAGTTGATTTTTGCATTTAATTCACGATACGTGCCAATTGGATAAATCAGCTTGTGCTTTAAAAATGGGCGAAACATTGAAATTTCCATTGATATAAATTCTATATTTTATTTTTTTAAGCTCGTCTTCGTTAGAATAAACTGGGCCACATTCGAGTTATAACCACTAGCATCTTCCGATTCGGTTCGCCGGCGATTGAATGTAATTCCTAGCTTTTCGTTTCATTAATTTACTCTCGCTTCGTACTCGTTCGCTTGTGTCGTGCAAGGCCGCCGGTCGATCTCTCTTTTGCATTCTGGCAGAATTCTCAAAATGTTTGGACCCTTATGGACAAAGCTGCTATACCGCCTATTTATATTTAGCCCACCTTGTCCCGCTTTCTTGTTGACCTTATCGGTAGTAATGCTACCGAATTTATCGACGATATGTTTTGTTTTTGTACTTGTCGCAGGAATTCGCTCGGATACGGCGATGTAAATAATTGCGGCACGGTTTATCGTTCGCTTGATGGGTTGTTTTGAGATGATTTTGGACCTTTTTCGGCGAGATTAACCGAAGGAAATGGCATTTTTTCGCGTCTTGTGGAGATATATAACTTAGGAGGAAGGATGAGGAGAGGAAAGAAAATGCCACCTCCTCCAACTTCGCCTGTGCCTTCTCCGGCTTCGCTTAAGATGTCCTTTTATATATCGCCAGGCTTTTATTTTTTTAATGGCGACCGCTCGCGCTGTTTCCCTCGACAGCGGTCAACGCCCCGATTTCTCTTACTTATCCTTCGTTTTGTAAGACCTCTCTCACTCTCCCACTTAAGTTTTCCTTCCCGCCTCACTCGAATCCTTCTCGAGGTTATATTTATAGCGCGACCCGATTGGTTGCGTCCCCTCGTTCGTTCGCTTTATGCCGAGCGAAGGAAAAAAATCTTCGGCTTTTCCACACGGTGTACGGCCACTATCGAGGCTAAGGACATAGGTGGGAAGTGAATGTTTTTCGGGTACCCGAATTTATTACTACTGCACGAGGGGCGCCGGATGGGGAAAAATATATCAGATCTCCTTTCCAATCGAGTCTCGGGAATATCGCGGCGAAATAATCAGCTCTCGGTTGCAAAGCACGCCTCTTCATTGGTACCGGTTAGCTCGGTGTCTTACATATCCGAAGGTTTATGGATGCAATCAGATTTTTGTGAAGACGAGGGGCCCCGTAAAAATGTTTTGGAAAGAGTACTCCCATTTTGGCAACTGATTCACGACGGTTTTTAATTTTTCGCAAGTCGGACCTCTTTTTTTCCTTCGTTCGACGCCGCACGTGTCAGTCGGTATGTTCTTAGAACTTCCAGTTCATATTTCCGCAGTTTTTAATCCCCTCTTAGCTTTCTCTCTATAGCTGTTTTTTTATTTTTTGCCTTCTCATCCGAATCTATTGAAATTAACCTATCCCATTGTTTTCCGCGCTTTGCCAAGCGTCGGCGGGTGGCCATTGTTATGTAAATGTTTCATGCGCCGCAAGAATGTCGAGCCTGCATTCTTGAGACAATTTTCCCTAATTGGCCCTTCGTTTTCTAACCCGTCGGCGAAAAATATGCTCATCGTGCGTCCGTATAACGCGTCTTTAGTGTGCACCAGAGTTCGTTTGAAAAAATACTGTTGCTATCCGAATTTTTACTGTTGTGAAAGTCTGTATAATATCCAAACTAAAAGCTTATTTGTTTTGTGTCGTCATAATCTGCTAGTTACACCTCGTAAATTGTTATTTTACAAAGAGTTAAAACGTATTTTCAGCACTTTTTCGGCAGCATCTGTCGGTGTGTGTATTCCTACCTAACTAGAGGGATGGGGAATGAATGGAGCTCTTTTTCAAGCTGATGGGGTTCTTAGCGCCCAGTCGCCATGTTGGGATTCCCTCTTTTGACCTTCAACTCGTTAAGGGATATGGTATGGGGAGTGTGTTAATTCTCCAGGCACGCCTCGTTGACTTTCCCCCGACCATTTCTCCCTCCCTTTTCACCTCTTCTCCATCTCAACTCTTCTCCTCTCCCCCTCTTTTTATCCCACATCCGCGGGGTAGCGTGCAGAATGAGAAGTGTGTGTGTGTGGGAGTTGGGAGGAGGAGTGGGAGAGAGGAGGGAACGGGACAGAATTGCGGAACTCTTGGCCGCCTAGGAACCGAATTCTGTTTGGGGCCAACCGAACTGTAAAAGAAAAACATAATGAATTTCATTTTCAAGGATTTGGACAACTCCGGAGGTTGTCCGCGTTGTTTTATCAACTCTTTCGAACCTCTGTATGTGTTTTAAGCAAATAATGACGAAAACCCAGCAGCTTCTAGAAATTCCGATACGTCGGAACGAAGCAACTTGGGGGGAAAATGTTGCAAAAGGGATTTTCTCTTGGCTGGTGGAAGTCTTTTGATGTCCTTTTTCTCGACGCCGACGTCTAGTCGATCGTTTGTCGTCATATCCTGCATGATACGCTCCTTTTTTAATGCTCGAAAATGCAAATGGCGTGAAAGTTCCCGCCAATAGAAATCCTCCGCATACTCTTCTTTTGAGGAATTCCTCCACGTGTAAAGAAGCTATTCATTTCGAAGTCTTAGAGAATTTTAAAATAAAAAGCAACGGCTTGTTTTACTTGCAAAGGCGACGGGATTGCGACACTTTTTCTTAAAGAAAAAAAGGGAAATTCGGAGACCAATTATCTCTCCCACCTTTCTCCCTCTTTGCCCTCTACAGCTGAGAGGCTCCTCTGGGGCACAGGTAATTACAACGGACGGCCGCAGTGCCTCCAAAAGCCGCATTCCATCCTATTGTTTAGCGTAGTCCGGTGAGCTTGGGAACAGCTGGGAGGAGGGGATAAGACCGTATTTTTCCTCTCCAACATCCCTCTTATGGCGGTTCCCATTACCCTCCTTCCCCCTTTGCCCTCTTCTGTTTTTTCATGTCATGCCCAAGTATTTCCCAAAAATGAGATAGCACAAAGCCAACATGAATACACATCTCTTTCGTAATTTTTCGAAATGTACCCTCACCCTAGTAACACCATCCGACAAGTTCGATTAGTCCTAACTTCTATGGGTTTAGATTAGCATGCGAAACGGCAGTAATGTACTTCTTGAAATTCGAGTATATGGATGTTGCCTTAACCGGTTGTAGTCTTGTCCATCTCATGGCAGCATTGTCATGCTGCATCCTTTCTGCCACTTCCTGCCCACATATATTGTTCTCTCTGCCTTCCTTCCTTCCTCCCTCTTTCCTTCCATAACCATATTCGTTATTGGTCAACCTTGAGGAAGGGCAGGATCGGGTCTGACCAAGGGCAGGTTCATTTTCTATGCAGAGACCAGCTGGTAGGCTTTGTATCCATCAAACCCTTTTTAGAATGCTGCTAGTCCTTTCTTCCCTCTGGTGTGGTCTTCATCTCATAATTCATGTGTCGAATGCCACTACTGGCATACTCGACTGCTCTGCTGAGCTGCAATCACTTCAACATCTTTGGTGGTTTACTGGTTGAGATTTTTATAGAGAAATTTGGATTCTAGGTCATGTTGGCTTGAATAATTTTATCCATTTTTAAATGGTGCAAAAACGCAGTTGTATTTATGCATACCTTCTCCTGTACTTGCAGACACACATGCTGTTCATCGACGCATTTCTGCAGAACAATCGACTGGACCATGTGACACAAGTGATAGGATATCATCCGACATACCTGGATGTCTTTCTGCGCACCCAGAATTTCATTCTCAGGGGAGATGGACCTCTCCCCTACGACTATCGTCATTTCATTGCCATCATGGTGAGTTAATGTTTCTGTTATGGTGATTGTTATTTAAAAAAACAGCAGTGATTGAAAAGATGAAAGTATGGTGTTTGGTATGATCAGTATGTGACATCTTTGCGAATATTTGTTGACAGGCTGCTGGAAGGCATCAATGCAGTTACCTCATCAATCTGCAGAAACAGGAATTCTTGCTCCAAGGTGGTGACCCAACATGGCTAAAGGGTCTCTCACAGATACCACAGAAGCTCAGGGACTTGTACGACATCAATAAGATCCTTGCCCACAGGCCATGGCTCCTCAACAAGTCACACATTGAGGTAAGTGGAATCCAATATGCATCTATTGCATAAATGAAGGATCCTAGTGCTAAGAACTCATTTCCTCATCAGACAAGTTGCTTAACAATGCTTTCTTTACTTGTGCCTAACAGAAGTTGACAAAAGGGAAGGACAGTTGGTCGCTAGCAGAGGTGGTGCATGCCATCGTCCTCCTTGCACACTTCCATTCGCTTTCATCCTTTGTGTTCGGCTGTGGTGTCAATGAGGAGCTAGACCGTGCCGTGTTGGCCTCCCCTGTCTCTGATGATTCAGCAGCTACACACGCCGGAGGGAGGACAAGTCCCACAACACCAACTGCCAATAGTGAACGCAATGTCAATTCAACATCCGTCAATGCACGTGGGGTATCTTCACCCATCCCAACTGGATCTCCTAACTCTCTAGCATCATCGGCACGATATGGACCTGGTGGATCTCCTGTCTCTCATAATGGTAATTACCAAATTTTTATTCCTTTACTTCTTTTAGCAGAAGAAAATTCCTCTTCTTACCATTTTACAATCACCATTGTACATTTTACAATCAGAACTAATTAAAATTCATCCCTTTTTTGCTTTTCCCAGGAGAGGTTCTCATTGTGAGTGGCAATGCAGGTAGTGGCGAGCTGGAAGCAGTTGGTGTGGAGACACTTATGCAAAGGATGAAGTCTCTCTCGGAACGAGCTGAGGAATTTTCTGCAGAAGAGCGAACAAAGCGCTTTGAGCATGTAGAGTCTCAGAGTGCAGAACTGCTCCTATCTCCAGCTGGGATGCAATCGTCAACTCAAGTCAAGGCTGACATTGGCCAGTTTGTTGATGATCCCACCTTCTTATATCAGGACTTTGCAAGGCGTGGCGAAATGGGCGATATCCCTACATTTAGGGTTCAGGTTAGTTCAGAAACAAAATTCATTCATTTTAATAGAATAGTCTGTTGTAACTTTGTGTTAACTCATTTTGTTTTTTTTTTAACCTGCAATGAATTTTTGATGTTAACTAATTGTATTTGTGTGTCTTTTCAGGATTATTCTTGGGATGATCATGGATACTCACTAGTCAATAGATTATATAATGATGTTGGCAACCTTTTGGATGAGAAATTTAAGACTGCATACAATCTCACTTACTACACAATGGGAGGCAGGAAAGATGTTGATACTTCTAGATTCCGCCGAGCCATCTGGAACTACATTCAGTGCATGTTTGGAATCAGGTAAGCATTCTAAATGGCTCAACAAATTTAACATTGTGAGGGAAAGGGATATTGTCTTGTGAGAGAAAGGGATATTGTCTGTAACTTTTTTACCAAAGATGATTAATATGTATGTGTCACATCTTAACAGGCATGATGATTATGATTATGGCGAAGTGAACCAGTTGCTTGAGCGATCTCTGAAGGCTTTCATTAAGTCTGCTTGCTGCTTCCCTGAGAGGGTGACAAAAAAAGACTATGACAGTGTGCTGAGGGAATTTAAGCACAGTGAAAAGGTTGGTTGAATTGTCTTTATTTGAGGACTTGTATTTGAAGTAGTTTCACATTCCTTAATAAATGTTTTTGTGGAAATTGCTCAACTCAAATTTATTTCATAATCAACAAAAATAACATTTGTAGTAGTAATTAAATTGACTTGCAGCATGTTGTTTACTCTGGAATTATTTATTGTCTATAAAAATAACTATTTTGATGTGATGTGAAAGTTTCTTGGTTTTGACTCATTTCATTTTTTTATCACCTCCAGGTGCATGTGAACCTGATGGTGCTAGAAGCTAGGATGCAGGCAGAACTCCTGTATGCTCTGAGGGCTGTGATGAGATACATGACGTAGAGTTTGGAGTTGTGGCCAAAGGGTCAGAAGTAGGGGTGCGTTGGATGCAGGGAGACAGTGAGAGAAAGAGAGGAGCTATGATGGGCTTTTTAACAGCGTTGGACCCAAGCAAGAAGATAGTGTGGTCAATGAGAGAGAGAGAAATGGAAGAATGGAGGCCTCGACTGAACTTGAAGCAGCACACAACCCTCCAGCTCAAAAAAAAGGAAAAAGACATTGTGCACACCTAAAAATGATAAAAAAGAAATCCCCTTCGTGTTGCCCGTACTTTCTTCCTCCTCTTCCTTCCCCCCAGCGCTCTCAATTCGGTCGGGGTTTATCGAATGGAACTTATATTTTGGAGGGGCCACAGCGATTTGGTGGGATAAAAATATCCTCTTCCAAACTCGTTGGACTCCTTCGTTTATATGAAAGGAAAAAAGGTAATTCTCCTCCACCAATTGTTGTTTTTTATATAGCCCCCTTTTGTCCTGTGATAGAATTATTCCCATCGATGATCGTCGTGTCCTTTATATTATATATAAATATATATAATAATAATAATAATATCAGCTTTGTGTCCCCCCAAAGAGTAAATATGTCCTAGTACATCTATCCTGTTTTTTAGACGTTTTTTATTATTATTATTTTTTTTGAGTTTACTGTTTGGTTCGTCTTAACGGACTTGGTACACTCTTCCATCTCATCGTGATTGTTTTTTGTGCGTCTCGACATCTTCATCCATCCTGCGCAAACGAAGAAGAGAATAGCAAGAGGAACAAACTCTTTTTACGATCATGAAGGAACTTTTTCCCCCTCTACGTACTACTTTCCTCCTGTGTGCGCATCATACTGTGACAAACGGGACCTATGAAGACTTGGCATGTTGTGTTCTGTTGTGGAAGTGAGTTTTTTCAAATGGCTGTACTGATTATAAAAAATTTAAATGCGTGGGCTTTTTTTAAAAAAAGAGGGGCCCTCGTGTATGTAACTTTACTGTGGTTATATGCTGATGATGCTGGCCCTGTATAGTTTTTTGCTGGTCATTGATTGTGATTTTTTGTGGGTGTGAGTTGACCTGATATTGGCAGGTAGTTAAAGAAAGATGAAAGATTGAAAAAGTAAGGATTGATCCCTACTGCCAGGCTGGCGATGAAGGAAGCAGGGTCAGTAAATGTGATTACAGGACTGCTAGACTGTGATCCATCTCAAGTAAAACACACACCCACGTACCTCCATGAGAAAAAAAGATAAAGGAAATATATATATAAATATAGATATATTAAAAAATGTTTTACCCTATTGCAGGAAGTACTGGGAACTGCTTTTGTGTGTGATAAAAAATAAAATGAATATTGATATTAAAATAAAACTGGCCTTTAAATTAGTACACACCTGCCTAATTGGGGGGAAAAGATTGTGATGTTATTATGGTTTGTTTCTATGGCACAAAACTTTTTAACTGTTGAATGACTGTGATTTGTTGCTCCATTAGATTTTGTTGGCTCCCAAGCTTCATGGTAGGCTGTGTCTTGGACACTTCTCACTTGTAGCATTACTGCGTGCTAATTTTATGTGAAACTGGAATATGTATATATATATATATACTCGTGTGATAAAAAATTTTAAAACAAAAAAAAATTAAGCTTTCCACACCTTTAGTCAAACCTTCAAAATTCTTGTGACCTACTGTTTATTTGTGGATGTGTTTCAGTTTCTTGTGTATTCCAACAATTTCTCTCGGCTCTCAGATTTGATGAGTAACTTATTAATAGCTGTGTTACTCTTTACCTAAAGGAACTGAAATTTTCATTTCACTTTAAAAATCATCTGCACAAAATTACTTCAAATTTAACAGGGATGTCTATTACTAAAAGTCACCCTTTTCACGAGTGTATATATGATCAAAATGTGTATGTTAGAACCACTTTGAACTGAATTTTCTAGTGTGTATATGCAATTATCATTAGTATTAACAATCTCAAGTGGTCATTTTGTAGAACGATGAAGTTGTCCATGCTCCTTGATGTTTGAATTATCAGTCTTTACTGTGGAGGAATGTGTAGTGTTAAAGTAGAGAAAGTTTTTGCGACAATGCCTGTGCCAAGAAACTTGGGTCCTGACTCTTCCATGTAGGGTTTGCCAGTTGCCACATCTACAGAGCTTTTTACTTTGCCTATTTATTTAACACATATTTGCTTCAGCGAAGCTTTTGTGTGAATAGACTTGATTATGTGAAAGTAATGTGAGTTGAATAAATATCCCAATTTGAAATATCTTGGTAGTATTTATTACCCTGCCTTTTAAACCTTAATGCTTTTTGGTATGCTTCATAGTTTAAAAGTTTGCAAAGGTATCTATCTACCTATGAAACTTGCCTAGAGTCACTTGTTTCATACACCCGCGAGCTGAATTGCTATCGTAATCTGCTTAATTAAATGTATTTGAGTAATTGTATCTTTTGCAATTAGGACCAAAATTTGTAGAATGTAAAGTAAAAAATTAAGGTTTCACATAGGGTTTCTTTTTGTAGTGTAAACGTTGGTATTTTCAATTTTTTGTTCTGGAAGTTTTCTTTTTAATTAGATGAGCTGTTGAATTTAATGACTGGAATTTTTTGATCAAACTCGATGTACAGCTATAAAAGGCACTTCAAAAATTAACTCACCAAAACTTGTTAACTAGGATGTGTCCTGTACCAAAATACAACACAGCTCCTATAGTCATTGAGTAAACATACAATAACAAAATAATTTCACCATAACTTAACAATGGGAGCGCTAAAATGTTATTCCATATGAACTAGTTTTTTTTTGTCTGAGATTCTAAAAATTTCAACATTGCATACATAACACAGCTCGTGTATTTAACACCAGCAAGGTATCTAAATAAATTTACAAAAACCGCGATACACTTACGAACACGGACACAGATTTCAACAAGACCCTATACAAACTGACAGATTTAAACGACACGCCGAAAAATCTTTCCGCGCTTCACTTGTTTCAATACTTTCCGTTTCAAACCTTGCAGTTGGCTCCCAGACACTGTTGAAACAGGTTTTACCCCCGACGGTGCCCACCTTGTGGGCGAAATGCATTGGGTTTTGTCACCCTCTAATTGCTTGGCTAAAGGAGTATTTCACCTTTATCAAATTATCAGTGAAATTTCGGTATAATTTTGTCATAGATATTGCGTGGGTGATAGTTGAGTATAGATTTAAACAAATGAGAATGTAGATAGTAAAAAATCATAACCGCCATTCAAAGATAATTGAAATTATTAACAAAGTTGACCTAATGTTTCAGGCATTGGCGTATCATTTCATTGGTAAACAAAAAAGTTTATTTCTGGACGCTAACGGTTATACAAAAATTATAAAATTTTTGATTATTTCAGAGAACCGCCGGTTGAAAAGTAATCGTAACTGTCATGATATAATCTGTGAAAGAACTTATTTAAAGAAATAATAATTTTTGTTACAAGAACAAGTTAACTGTAGGAGAAATTAATGTACAAGTCGGTAATTGAATTCCATTGCCAAAAGCTCAGTAGGTAGTTTTATCATAAAATTAGCTTCACATTCGCCTTGTGCCGAGATAATAGAGCGACCGCCGCATTCATTTACGGTTTTAAAAAAGAAAGGTTACACGGGTTAGGGAGGGTGAAGTTACAGAAGGTAATTTTTTATTTCAAATTTTAGAGTAAGGGAAGGGAAATGTAAAAATGTGTTCAAGTATTACAACTGTTATTATATAAAACATGTAATTGCTCACCAAAATGAATTCACCGAGTAATCATTTTATCCCGGGTGTTATTTAACAATTGATTTTTGTTTCCATTCAATAAAAAACTACTGGGTGTTACCTAAGAAAGTATCAATTTAAAAAATAGGCACCGCATAACCATTCTATCAAATCAACTGGTAATTTACATGCATAAATGATTCAACAGTTGCATATACCATGTCACCTGAGGTTGCTACGACCGTAGCGAAAGCGTCGTGTTATATTAAAACTGTGGATGATACATAGTTGATTCCTATCTCTACCGTAACTTCCACAGTGGATCACGAACTTAATAATGTTACCTACTAGTGGTGGAGAACTATCGATAGTACTATCGATAAATATCGATAGTTTTGACTATCGAAAACAATCGATAGTTTTTTTTAAACTATCGATGGTTTACGATAGTTTAATTTTTCAGGGGAAAAAATAATATTGGAAAATTAAGATTTTATATACCTAAGATTTAGCATAATATGATATTTTGTTTTAGTAATAAAGGTTCATTATATTGCTAGATAACTAACTTCCAATTTCAATCATTAAATTGGTGGCTGTTACTGATGCTGATAGCTTAATTTCTATTCATTAGCATTCATTAGGTTGGTGACATTGACGCTACCCATGAATCCCTTGCGTCAGTTTGAATTCAACCTCGTGCTCTTGATTTTAACCGTAAAACGTGTCAACCAAACCTTGCTCTAACTTAATCGAACATAGTCGCGTTAACTTCTACTTGTGTAGTATCTTGTTTTGTGTTTTGATTTGAGTTAGAAATGCCTAAAAGGAAAATTTCAAATGTTTGGGGATTTTTCACAAGAGACCAAAATAAGAAATTGGCGAAGTGCGACAAATGTGGCAAAGAATACAAGACTAGTGGAAATATTAGTAATCTACTAGATCATCTGAAGAAGTTTCATCCGGAATTTGAAACTTCTGGAACCGGCGGCCAACATTCAGGTGGACATTCTGGTGATGAGAGCTCCTCTGTTGCAAGCTCTAGTAGTAAGAGGTCAATAAGCCCCTATTTTAAGCGGCAGATTAGCTATGAACGCGACAGCCAAAGGAAAAAGGAGATTGATAAAGCCCTAATGGTGATGGTGGCAACAGATTTTCAACTGTTTAGCATAGTAGAAGATCAAGGATTCAGAGCATTCGTCAAAACATTGGATCCAAGGTATGAACTCCCTAGTAAAACTACCCTGAGGGATAAGCACCTTAAAGATTACTACCAGGAAGGGATATTGAAATTGTTAGGAATTTTAGAGGGAGTTGATTTTGTAAGTCTAACATGCGATTTGTGGTCATCTCGAGCAAATGATAGCTTTATCACTGTCACTTGTCATTTTATTGATAGTGCTTTTGCAATTCGTTGTGCAGTTCTATCCACTGATCAGATGTTGGGGAGTCACACGGCACAAAATATTGCATATACCACTATCAAAATTATGCAAAAATGGAATCTGGAAAATAAAATTGTGTGCATTGTTACCGACAATGCTCCATCAATGATTAAAGCATGCCAGATATTGAAAATTCGTCATCATCCATGCTTTGCTCATACTTTAAATTTAGTTGTGCAAGATGCATTGAAAGAAGAAATCCTTCAGCATGTGCTCTCAAAATGTAAGGAGTTGGTAAGGTTTTTTAAGTGTAGTAATGTTGCTACAGAGCAATTGAGAAATGAACAAAAGCAGCAGAACAAACTAGAACTTAAGCTGATTCAAGAAGTTCCCACAAGGTGGAATAGTGCCTTAAGCATGGTGAAGAGGTTGTTAGAAGTGAATGATGCTCTAACAGTCACTTTATCAAGGGTCCCGAAAGCTCCACAGGCTCTTTCGTTAGAAGACACTGTGGTTTTAAGTGGTTTAATAAAATTGCTAAGTACTTTTGATGAAGCTACTAACAAAATTTCAGGAGATAATGTAGCAAATTCTCTTATAATACCAATTACATTTGGGATTTATAACCATCTGGTTGAAGTAGGAAGGGATGTGAAAACATCAGAGGGAAAGAGATTACTACAATGCCTTACTGATGGTGTTGTTACCAGATTATTCCCATACGAAGAACGCTCCATTCCTAGAATAGCAACACTTCTTGACCCGAGACCGAAAAAGGAAGCCTTCCGATCTGCTGACAATGCCAAAGCTGCTGTATCTCTACTGCAAACTGAAATGACACTCCATGTACGAAGGTCTCCAGAAGAAGCAAGTGAATTACAACCTGCAACCTCTGGAGGTCAACAACAAGAAGAGAAATCTTCACCTCTGTTTAATTTCATGGTGCAGTGAATAGCTGATAAAAGTCGATCAGGGACTGTGGATGCCATCATTGTCATACGGCAATACCTAGAAAGGGCAAATACGAGTGCTGATTCAGACCCCTTGCTATTTTGAAAGGTATGTGTTTCATATGTTTTCTTTTAGTAGGTGTAATCATTACTGCAGACAATTTGATATAATTATTGGCCTCTTTCTTTCAGGTAAATGGACTAGAAGTCAACCCACTTCAACATTGTGCCAAAACGTTTTTGGGCATTCCAGCAACTTCGGTGCCTTCCGAAAGAGTATTCAGCAAGACTGGACAAATTATATCCGACAGACGCTCAAGGATTAAACCAAAAAATGTTGATATGTTAATTTTTTAAACCAAAATAAATGGCTGATTGATTATTAATATAATTGTGTATTTTGTGCATTTTTTTAATAACATACATGAAATTTTCAGAACTTGGGCTGCCCAACTGTAAATATCAATTGTTAGGAAATTAGGCTTTTGAAAATATTCTCAGCAAAGTGCTAATTTGTTAAGAGTGAAATCATATAATGTAAAGTCCAAAAATCTGTGGCTCATGCATAGAAACATCCAAGACATTAAGTTCAAAATAGGAAAATGTAGACCTTTTAATTAAAGAATTAAGTAATTGTAATATTGGAATTATTCGCATAAACATGCTTTGGCTATATTTTACTTAAATAGGTACAATTTTTAAAGAAGTAGTAGTAGAATTGATTTTATAAGGTGTGTTGACAGCAAGGTCATTTCACACCATACTCAAACTAGTAATACTATAAAAGTTATTATATATATTTCCTTACTAATAGAGATAAAAACTGAATAAAATATGTATATTACATTGCTGAAATTGTACACAGGTAATGTGTATAGAAAAATGTAATATTAAAAATTAGTTAAATGTATGGAAGCAATTTAGCTTCCCTGAGGAACTTGAATACCACGTCTATCTTAACTGGGTCATCGCCCAGAACATCGTTAAGCTGGCCTTGCATCAAAAGACTATTCTGCATACCTTGGTAGTGGATACATTCAGTCAGAATATGTCTTATAGTGAGACGGGAGTTACAGTGCGGTACTTCCTTCTCCTGTGTGAACAGATAACAGTGAGTAAGGGCACAGTGCCCTATCCTCAAACGGGTCAGCACTACTTCCTCCCGCCTACTATTACTGACCGAGGAGGACCAAGAAGTTGTAACAGCCTTTATGTCCCGCAATTTGTTGTTTTGTAAACCCATTGAATTATTAATTAATTATTGAAAATTACTTTTCATGTTTTTAAATTTAAATATCAATATTACATTAAACACAATTTCGTACTTTTTGTATATTTCAATACTAATGTACGTTTATATATGTAATGAAATTATTTTTTTATACTTTTTATGTATTGGTATAATATTTTAGAATTGTATTGCTATTTTTATGGAAATATTTATTGACGAGTCACCAGTCTACTCAATTTTTGCACTGAAATATGTAGATGTATGTGTAGTTTATTCTGACGCCTGCAATTTTAATAAAATTAACGTTTACGTGCCTTCAGTGCCACTCACGTGTTATATCACAAAAACATCTTGAAAAATAACTATAAAGAAAAATATATCATTTTGTATAAATAGTTTGATGTACTGTAATCATTTAATCTTGCTAAATGTTGATTTTTTATTAAAAACTCGGCATATCCCCAATTTTCCCATTTCCAAAACTTCAATGTTAAATGGTTAAAACTATCGATATTTGGTCCTCCAACTATCGATAGTTCTTCACCTCTATTACCTACTTGAACCTACATGCATAATATTTTGATCATCTAGTTAGCCAAAAGTAAAAAAATCGATGTATCGTTCCATATCTCGTCGATATCGATCTGCTTCGCTGATATCGTTTGTTTTGCCTAAGGAAACTGGAATGGTGTGGAACAGCATGTGTTGTGGTGTAGTTGTAAAAATCTTTAACTACATTTTGTAGATTGGAAACTTTTTACTAGATTTTTTGGTGCATTTAGAAATCTGACATAAGGAGGAATTTTCGTCAACCCTGATATACTTCAGCGCTGTTAGTGAAACGGTACACTGCTCAGAAAAAAATCTGTGAGTATGATAATGTTATTATTATTGTATCATTTGATTATTATATTGCTCATTATAAGTTAACATCGGCTTCTAAACTCACTTTATAGAATAGTGAATATAATGAATGTTGCCCATCATGGATACAAGGGAAAACATTAAACGGAGATAATATTGGTACTGCCACAGATTATGACAGGACTAGAGTAATTTAGTAATTCAACTCGGAAAATGTTATTATAACTAATTAAGGGTGGTTCGGATACTATAAAACTCATATGACTGAAATTTATTGAAAATTATTCTGCGTTTTGAATAAATATTTTAAAATATGGATGCAGTAATCAACAAAATGCATGTAGCAAATCTCATGTAGTAGTTAAACTATAAATTTTTATTTGTTAAAATTAAAACATTGGAAAGTTTCGTTAAAACGCAGTGTCTTATTGTTAGTTAAAGACCTTTCAGAGCTGAACTTGTGAATTTGCAAATCGAGTGAGAACCGGAGTCTAGTCTTTACTATCACATATCCTTATATTTTATATCTCAATGCATTAAATTTAGTAGGCAGGCAGATACTTTAACAGATTATTATCTGAACACTTGTTTATTGATTAATCTGCAAGGGCCTTTGTGTAATGATAGAAGCTAATGAATAAAGGTACATACTGATTTGGACACTTTCGATCCACCTTATTTCCAAATTCCTCGCTTTTGCCGAGATTATCTCCGATATTGGGGGGAGAGGTGGGGGGGAGGGAGGTGAGAGACATATGCCCGGTTGCCACCCCTCTGGCCGCTCCAATGATGATAATAATAATTTTATTGGTAATGGGGTAATAAAGTTTGATCATTAAGAATATCTTTAGTTTATTTGAATGCAGATATACTTTTGATTATTTTCAGTTCAGATTGGAGTTGATTATATATATGTAGACCCATAAATTTAAGGCCCAGAGCAGCAGCTCTTGTGTGAACAAAGGGAACAGGAAGGTCATCACATTGTCTTGAACAGTAACTATGAACATTGGAATTTTGTTCATAACTTGGTAAATCTCTTTTTGCATTAACCAATACTATAAAGACGAAGATTGTTGGCATTGGCAGAATATTCAACCTTTTATAAAGGCGAGGAGCAATGTACCGTGCATTGGCTATCAGAGGAATAGCCCTATTTTGGATTTTAAATATAATAGAAGCATGTGGGGATGAACCCCAAAAAAATATTGTACATTAAGTGAGAGTAAAACTCATCATAATATAAACTAATAAGCACATCTATAGATACTGCAGTTCTAATTCATCTAATAAGATAACAGCCAATTGAAATTTAATTTAGGAAGCCACCTTTCTTCCTAGACTTTTGAAACTGACCTATTCATTGTACTACCTCTTAGATACCCATTGTGTGTAGACAGGGAATCAGATGGTCGTATAAAAAAAGAACTGGGTTTACAAGCTGTAGTTGATATGAGAAATCCAAGAAATGTTTGAGTCAATATAAATTTCCAGGAATTATACTATCCAACTCAGGTATAGAAATACCATGAACGTCAATAGAGAGGGTTTTTAATAGTTTTATTTTTATTCGCCAAGTAGATGAGTTGAAATTTGCCAACAGTCAGCTTTAAGAAGCTATTTAGACATTATATATCCTACTGTAATTTTTATTATATTTACATTGAAATGGCAAATCAAAGAAAAGGCTTTCTGGTCAATTTCCTTAAGATATTTAACATGGAAATCATGATTGCTTTATCATTTTCTATTTCTGCCTGTTGATTTTTTTGTCTTTTAAATTTTTATTCATGCTACTTTGGAAATTCTATGTTGTGTAATTCTATGTTGAGTGAATAGGTTTTTAAAAGTAGTTTCCCATATTTAGATGTTCGAGGTCAGAAAATGTTTTAATGTAACTTTGATTTTTCTATAACTTAATTCTCAAGAATAAGGCCTGGTTAGTTTCAAGGGCAGATCCAGGCCTCAATCTTGGGATAATCAATGAAGAAAACAATCTATTTGAATATATCTTCAAATGCTTACAGATTTTAATATGTAAAAATCGGATGTGGCTAACAGATGACTTTCTCCATATGTAGTCAGTAATTTACGAGTTGGCAGTGCTGGAATCACTGTCAATATTGATCTGAAATATCTCCTTAACAATTGATACAAACTTTGATATTTCAAAGTTGGTTGAATATATTAAAGACAAGTTTGTTTTTTTCACATTACAGTGGAAGTTCTCTAAAATGTGTTTCTTTATCTTTCTTTCACATGATGGTAGTAACATCACTAGTACTGCTATTGCATCCTCCAGTCTTCCTTCAGCAATAGATAGTAATTTAAAAGGCAATAGGTTACCATTGGATGATTATGCTGGTCACCCAGAAGACCCTTTGCTTTCTACTTCCACTCCTGTTCCCATCACCATTTCACCTACACCTTTCACACCTTCGTGTTCCATCCAACTCTTCACTTCTCTTCGAGTGATGATCTACCAAATTTACCAGATGACACAACTAATTGCTTTTCTCTGGCCTCCATAACAGGAACTATAGGAAGGAAAATCCTAAGCAAAGGTAATTGTCTCAACTGCAGGCCCATGCTTATTACTGATTCTTCTGATGACCTCGACCTCATTGGTTTTCAGTTTGAAGA
Source organism: Tanypteryx hageni (assembly GCA_028673005.1). Lineage (NCBI taxonomy): Eukaryota > Metazoa > Arthropoda > Insecta > Odonata > Petaluridae > Tanypteryx > Tanypteryx hageni. Next base: position 18,919,225 of record CM054118.1, on the reverse strand, counting down.
GTACAATGGGCCTGACGTCCTTCAGCCCACTGACAATTTTTTAAAGTTGGTGGGGTCTGTTGCCACTGTTACAGAGACATTTCTCAATGAGGTTGCATATCTTGGGAAATCAGAAATAGGGTAGCGGCAATGTGTTAGAGGGTCGTAAAATTTGACTGGATCAAAGATGGGCGTGCAGAGCACCATATGAATGTATCAGATAAATGTTTTATCCTCATAATCCAGTGGTGGAGCAAAAAAGTTAATAGTGGGGTGGCAGATAAATATTTTCACAAAGAGGGGAATGAATGAAAAAGTGCGAGTATTGACCCACCATTAGAGAATGTTTGTCTCTCCCCACAGACTTAATTTAAATTTGTGTTGTTATACTTTTTATTGTTTTCTATAATTGCCCGAGAGAAGTGAGGTCCCATTTTGAGTCCCTGTGCCTACTTCTATGACTTGCTTCAACGAGATTTGTTTACTTATATCAAAGATCACTACCGAAGTTATTTTTTCGGATGAACGTGTGATATTTTTTCTGAAATGTCACACGAAATAAATGGCTACTTAATCTATAATGAAAGCAGTCAAATCTTATTTCGTTCCTGCTCTCGTTAAAGTGCTTACAATGGCATTGTCGCTCTCATAGAGCCAAATTATAGTATCATTGTGATCTTAATACAGCAATGAGATTTCCCTAAGACATTGAACTCTTTTATTTAAATTTCTCCAGTCGCGTGCAGTGCGAGCTGGGCGACCTCTCCGGGCGCGGAAGCGAACGGGTACCAACACGATTCTTCCGTCGATATTTTGCAAAAAATATTTCGAAAAGGTTTTCTATCTTAATTTGCTATATACATATCGCTATAAATTTAACATTTTAATGATATGGAACACAGTTGCAAATAGAGATTTTATGTATACAAAAATTTTGGAGCTGTTTTTCAGTCACCCCGGGCGTCAATCTTCCTTGCTACGACACTGGTCGCGTGACAGCAAACATGAGGTAAAAGCCTGAATGGATATAAAGGACGTTTTGTGATCTACCTCAACTCTCTCTCTCGGGCTTGGAAAAATATTTTAATATCACGGTACACGAGGGTTTTCTCTCAAAACATCACTTTCGATAGATTGAGGTCGGGTCCTCGAGCAGCGGAATTGTCCCTGCTGCTTAAGATGTTTGGGACAACTTCCGATCGACCCTTGCACCCGCAGCCTCTTCCCGTGCCTATAAAGAGACATAGCAATTGCTCCCTTGACCGTCCCGGTCTGGTGTGCCGTCGGTGAATGCAGATAGCTTATCGTCTCCGCCACGCTGTACCCCAATTCATAACCAGGACAACATCCCTGCATTGCAACACCTCTGTACAAACTGTTTCGAAGCGGGGAAATGGGTGGGTGACTAATACGAAGGGCGACGCGTCCAGCGTCATCAGCTATGCACGGAATGCCAGTAGCTGGAGAGAAATGTTTGACAACATCCAACGGGTTTTAGCGGAAGTGAGAGATAAGTACGAGACGCTCCATTCAGGTCCGAAAATGCGTAGAAGTCACGAAAATGCTTAGATGTAGACCGTTTTATTTTTTTCGTAAAATAAGCGGTTCGAACGAAACATTCGAAACTGGATAACTGAAGCCTCATGTCTCGATAAATGTTTTAATGGTATAAAAGGATTAGAATTTAAGCGTGGTTCTTGGTCTGAGATAAAGTATCTCTGCCACCGGCACATTATCGGTAACTGGTAAATCTCCTCGGTTTATCTTTATCGTGTTGTAGGGTTTATCGCCGATGTTTCGGAACCGTTGCAAACGTTTAGCTACTAGTAATGTGACCGAGTTCCTTGTTTTTGGCCATGATAGCGTAGTTCAACTACGTCAGATGTTGGAAGGCAATTTAATAGTCGCTGTGAACGAAGTAAGGTTCAAGTATATGTGCGCAATTTTCTGCCATATTTTACATAAACATTTAAAATAAGATGGTGGTTTTTTTCATAAGTATACATACAATAAAGAGCTTGGGCCCATTTCCAAAAGTTTTTCCAGCTTTGCATTAAAAAATCGAAATCAGGAGAAAAGAGGAGATTAAATATTGATTATAATGCGAGAATAAAAGGAGTGGGATAAGAGGATATCAAGGAAGGGGTGAAGTGTGATTGAGGAATGATAGACGGATGGAATACGATAAAAAATGGATCTTTGGGATCACTGCCAGATTTTGGTTTTGAGGGTACGGGAGAGAGAAAAATTTTTTCATTAAAATACAGGACACACAAACGATCCGAAAAAACTCGAGCCTTGAGGATGAAAACTATAAATAGTGTGTTTTTATTTTTAATATTAATAAACCAAGATAATCACAAAATAAAGCTGCATATAGCTATGTATATACTGTAAAATTTATCTTTGATTTCGAAATACAGAAAACAATTTTGAAATGAGAGAAAAAAGGTAATAAATAGGTAATTAATAATTATTAGCTTTTATTTGGGAAATTTATTTTGGCGTTTAACATTGAAAAATCATTGAAAAGAGAGCAACATTTATTGTTAAATTTAAAAATAATTTTTCTCATGATTTTCCATTTCTCTGCAACTAGTAATACAGAGAATTGTTCGAATCGCTGAAGAACACCTGGCCACTCGCCATGGCAGTTTCTTTTTCCAATCCTCTCCATTAGCTTGGAGCTCCTTTTCTGCTCCAGTTTCCAGCTCACGGATCAAAAACATTCTAGCTTTGGGGTAGGATTGATTGATTGATTCGATCCTTAATTAGGCAAGGTTAGGCCCAGTTGTCACGATTTTGCAGGATTCGAAACTTTTGTTACGGAGTGTTACAGGGAGGGAAATGGTAAAAAATGTCAGGCATAATTTATGAATGACCGATAAACTGAGCAGGTTACAGTACAGTACACAATAATATGTCTTGAAATTTGTTTTATTTCCAGTTCAGTGCGCAAGGGCCACTCAAATACGGGATATTTATTCGGGACAACGAGACATTCCCGTAAATACGGGACGCCTGGCATTCCTAATCACTAGTAAACATAAGATATTAGGAAAAGTATAAGTCTACGAGGAAAAATTCATAAAACATTATTGTATTATATTATCGTTAAACTAGGGAGATGCCCGTTGAAATTCAACGGGAAAGGTTTTTGTGAAATAAAAAATGAACATAAATATGCCTTGACTTTCTTTGGATGGCAAGAAAACAAACTTTCGTTCTTTTAGGCGTCCGTTGTTTCAAGTTTCGAACTCCTACGAAGATTCTAAGTACCTAATAATGATTAATATTTTACATTCAAATGTACTCCTCGTAAATAACGCAACAAATGTCTACATTGGTTGCTATGAAAAGAATTTCTCTCTCCTCTCTCTCTCTCTCTCGTACTAATTGTAAGAGCATTCAAAAGCACGCTTTCACCCATAAGGATCGAAATAACGATAGGATTTCGAGGTTTAACAATGTAATAGGTTGGCATGGCAACATCCCGTTAAAATGGCAAGGTTTCCACAAAATATGTGAATTAAACGTTTAACACGAGGAATTTCGAACTGTAGGCGGGAATAGATGAACGGAATAAGAAACTTCATAGTTTTTTCTTTAAAATGGGCTAGATTCCAAGATCATAGGCGAGTTCTTTCCAATTTAGATTTCAAAAAGAATAATATCCTGCAACTCAAAAAAGTCGATTTTTACGTGTTATCATATGGGAAATGGAATTGCCTATCTTGGAGTAGGACTTTTTTCGAGATTTATTTTCGTCATCATCTTTCAATATGTGAGTCGATCATTCCTGCCAAGCATCAAAAACGAATCTCGTTCCATTATCGAGTTATTCGCATTTTTATAGCGTGACAGAGGGAGCCACAAAGGGACAGAAGTAGCCATTTATAATTGTTAGATTATTTGTATTAGTATACATAACGGTATTAATTTTAACATAATCAAATAGGAATAGTGGGGAGTGCTGGTATTCCGCCTTGTGTGCCCGGGTTTGAATCCTGAGCTTGCCCCGCCACGACTTGTGTGTTATGGGGAGGATACATTCTTTAGAAGGGACATTCAACAGTGTGTCCCTTGTAACGCTTTTCAGAGAGTAGACTAATGCTGGGACCGGCCTATTTAAAGATCATTTGCCACGATCGTTGTTTTTTAATGATATGTTACACAATTTCGTTGGCGAGTTTACCGAATTTTTTTCTCCGCTTATTTCCTCAACAACCCACTCCTTGTGACTACTTACTCCACCGAAGGGTATTCAATTTGACGAATACATAATTCACGTAGTTGTTTCTTGACTTGCTTTTTGCACTACTTGGAATCGCTTGTGCCTCCCTCCGATTTTACGAACAACCCACGGCGTTTCTCGTCCCTAAATCCTACCCACCCCTACCGTAACCTTCATGCAGCCCTGCTGTGATTCTACTGAAGGTTTTGGTGTTTTTAATAACACGTTTCCCTCAGAGAAGTCGCTTCGACCTCATAGAACAAAAAACCGTGACCAGTGCTCATTTAACGCCTATTGCCGATTATTTATTCTTTTTACATTTACCGATTCATCATTTATTTAACATCGCGCTATGCCTTAATCGATTCCTATAGAGGCGATAAAATTAAACAAGCTGTGCGTAGCGTTAAAAAACAGTAAAGTGACTGCAGTTGACATGATCCCAAGAGCAATTTGATGATTTTCTTTTGGAATTTCGTTTCTCTGTCCTTGCCCGCTACCTTCCAGGAAGTAACTAGCGACCTCTTTACGTTCGACGGAATTACTAATAACTCGAGACTTTAACCTTGGCCGTTTGTGTTTTAGAAACAGCGGGCTCCGTTGTGAGTTTTAGTTACAGGTAATTTGACAGCGTTATTTAAATATTTTTAGTTTGTATTTACTTGTGTACATTTTTAAGAGACTTTTCGCCACTATTTGTTAAATTTTTATTGAAGATTTTGGCTAGTAAGAATGTTATGGAAGCAATTAGAATTTCCTACTGAATATGGGAATTATTATCTAAATGCATAGGTATAGATTTAACAAAGATCTCTACAAGATTCTGCAGAGTGCTTACTTGCTGTATATTGTTTTATATCATAATATTCCTTATTGCCATTTCTCTTTTCTCTTGCTGCTGAAGTTTTCATGATGAGCAATGAATTACTTTTTAAGCTCGTTAGTGATTTCCATTGTTTTAATGTGGTAACAGGCCATTTACTTATAAGGTAACAAGAAAAACTTCATGGTGAGTAGTGTCCCTCATTGAGATTAAGTCAGAGTTATAGTGAATTACTGAAACAAAAGCCAGGTAAAAATAAATCTCACAGTTACAGCCGGATTTACTTTAATGTTTCCTAAACATGACACCAGCCTTTTGCTTTTAGCTTGTTAAAGGGTTTAGATTTCTGGTCACTTCTTACCCGTTGTTTAAGGCTCCTATTCCCTCATCAATGGAATAATAATATTTCTCCTTACTACCATTACCTTAGGAGGGGTTAGATAATGAAAGTGTACAAGTGATTTAACAATATTTAATGCTTTAAATGGACCAATACCGTCCTTATGCGTTACCAATACTTTTAATTTCAATGTTTAGCCAAAATAGGGAACGAACGGAGGAAAACACCAATTAACATGGAAACTCATGCTACAAAAAATGTTACTTTTCCATTTTTTATTTCTTTTGAGTTTTATTATTGTATTACCTATTTATGTTTTCATTGACCTGAGTAACTGAACAAGTGTTTATTTATATTATTTGTAAACTATGTTCACTGTCGTGTACTGATCATTAAGAGTACCGGCTGTTATTTTTTTACATTTAAAGTACTGATAATATCGCTTTTAGACGTAATTCTTTCATATCACTAAAGGGGAGGAACTTTACTCCCTTGTATTCAGAATTTTCTTCAATCTTAAATTTCTATGATGTTTCAAATTCATGTGACTTTCCTGTGGTAATTAAGGCTTTCTGTTGTCCAATTTCTTATTCCTCTCCACTCTCGTGCTTGATGAAAAGTGATTGAATTCTCTAACAATCTGAATTTTAATTAAAAATTTATTTTGTCGTTTTTAGTTAGAAAAATTAAAATTGGGTCAGCATTTCATCCTGTAGTTATTCTGTAGCAAGGGAAGGGCAATAAATACTTTATCGTAGATGTTTGATAAAATATTCTTCTTGAACTGGGATTTCTCAATATAAAATAACAAATGTAAGATCCGATTTGGCTTATTATTCTTTTAGCTGTCCAAGTCTGGGATGGTATTCTTATATCTTAGCCTAGATGTACAACTTTTTCTACAGTGCTGACAGCATGCCATATTAGATATGCATTTTCGGATTGATGCCACCATAAATACATTTTTATGGTCGTAAAATTTCATGTTCTTGGAAGAGTTTTTCAATTTTGTAAATACTCTTAGCTTAGTGTTAATTAAGAGAGACAGTCATTTTGGATGGATACAAAATTGCATGTCTTTACCGTGTGAGGTTTTCTCTGAATTTTTAATTTTGTTTCGCTGAGATAGAGGTGACATTTTCTTATTCTTAGAGCAGTTGTTAAAATATAACATATATGGAAAAATTCATAAATATCAATCGTGTAATTATGTAGTTATATTAATATCAAGGTTTGTATTTGATTAATATACAGTGGTTTGAACCAAAAACTATATTTACATAAGCAACTAAGAAAGTGTTTTTATAAATGTGTAAAAAATAATTTTATTTAATTTCCTATTAAAAATCTTTGAATTAAAGGGTAACATGAGTTTTTCTAAAAATTTAATTTTGAAAAATGGAAGAACGATTTAACATGAGGGAAGTAAGAAGTGATACAATATCAGCATGATGTCCTATGGTGCAAGATTTCTGATTTGTTTCTTTTGTTTTCAGAAGTGTGGCTGCGAGGGGCCATTCTGAGCGTGCAGTCTACCACACAGCTGACATCCTGGATCTGTCTGGACCTGATCTCTTTTGTGATGCCAAGGAAGAATGGGGGTGAGAGCAATCAATTTTTGTTACAAAGTAGAATTGAACGAGCTTCCCACTTTACATGTTGCATTTATCAGGTGTATGTGATACTTTTGTTTGGCTCTTGCAAGGTGTCAAGTGGTGTTCCAATATGTCCTGTTGATCTATTTTTTCATGCAGAAGAAATAGTTATTGGAATGTAAATCATATTAGCATATTTTTCCAAAATTGATTTTCGTATGTACAGACAAAAGTTGTAGATCTTTAGAATTCAGAACTTAACCTAACAAAAAGCATAGAAAATTTTATAATTTTGATCAGCTGGTACAATTAATGGAGGATAAATTTATGCTATATTATTAGAAGTTAGGCAAAGTATTGATAAATGCAGCTAGAGTTATTTTCACTACATAAAAACTCAATATATTACTTATTACTTACTAATTCTCAGAAAATAATTCACCTCTCTCCCAATTTTTGAGACATAACTGTAATTTTTACTTAAGAAGAAAATGCTTTATTGTCAATATAGAAATAATTTTGCATTGAAAAAATTTTTTGAGTTTTTTTAAATAAAGGAATACATAAGCAATTTTCCAGCAAAGAAACTTTCCTTATAAAGTTCTTAGAAATGAGGTGTTGGTTGTATTTCCCTAATCAGTGGTTAATTAAGCACAAACTTCGAAAATATCATATATATATTGAATAACTTTCTTTTTTGTTAACGCCAGTTATACAACAGAAACAAAATTTTAAAGCAATGCAAACTTAAAGTATATCATACAAAATATTAATTCTTTATATTCTTAACTTATGTAAAGGATAATATTATTTTATACTCAATCATTTTTCAGAAAATAATTAACCATTATTATATAATTATCAAGTTAAATAACTGTTTTTGAAGTTCTGGTCATCTTGCAACCATAAATAACATCCACACAAATTGAAATATAGTAATATTACTGTATTTGCACAATTTTATAAACAATGGAATGGTTATTCCATGCTTGAAGTTAATGATGATCTCAGTAACAAACTCTTCCATCCAAGTTGACAACATACTGCAAGGATTAGGAGAGAAGCTTGAAATTAAAACTTTATTTCTATGAAACAATATTGGCTAACCTAAAATATGATTTTAAGATTTTGTTTGTTAAGTGACACCTTGAGTACCTTTGTCTTTTAAATCTTGGAAGAACTATTTTATGATGCTAAACGAATCTCTGTATATAGATTTCAGGTACTCAAAGGGTTAAATGCGAATGCAGTTCAGTTAGTCTAAAAGAAAAGAGCATAAGTTGAGTTTGGATGAGGCTTGTTAAAAGGAGAAATTAAAATTGTATTGTGCAGTTTTTTTGCTTATATATGTGTGTGGTGGAAAGCTCATTCAATTCTACTTGTTATTTATATTGACTACAATTTGAGAGATATTTTCAGTTTTTAAGTGGCTCTCCTAATGGTCTTAATGCCTCCTGTTGGTTAAGTGTTGTGATTGGGATGAATTAACTCTCTTGTGGCCATTGCATGATATACTTTTCACTAAATTACTCATATCATATCAGGTGATTATTATCCCCACATTTTGTTTGCTGCTATCTACTCGGGACTCTAAATGTCTTAAAAAATTCATTAAATCATTACTCAACTTTTTATTTGTGCTGAATGATAATTTTGGTAACCACATTGAGATTTTGCTGTTTTTTGGCTTTTCTGAGAATGGATTCTATATATCTATCATAAATTATGTACTTAATCATTATGAAATCTTTTATGAAGTACTACAGATCCTTATCTCTTTTATCATGTTATGAATTACAATTTGTAAATTTTCTATCAATTAAAAAAAATACTTTGTAATTGCTAGTTTATTGTTACATATAGTAAGCACATTTTTAAAGTGAGGCTAAAAACATTTAAAAAATTAAGTTCAAAATGATTAATTGATAAATGTTTTACTGAAATTTCCTAAAGGTAATAATTGGCCATAAAAGGGTTAAGCTGTTGTAGGGGCAATGCACTGCATGAATGATGATCTAATAATGCCAGCAGTGTTGAGCTGGGCAATTAATTACTACTTCCATTGTTGCTAAGTTAATGCTTAAATTTTATGCATTTACTGTATTTACCTGGATATAAGAATGGAGCTTGCGTAAAGAAAAAAATATTCAAACAAGTACTCTCTTAAATGGTGCAATTGTTTCCCTTTGGCCATGCATTTGCTCTGATAATATTAAAGTTTTATATTGAATCATCTCTGTCTGAATTTCATGTAAGAACAAGTCGACATTTCTGATGCTTTTCTCAGATTGATCACTTGGTTATCAGTCTAAAAATTTAATCAAAGTAAGATTATTCTGCATTATGTATTAAAATTTTAAGCTTAATCATTGTCATTATAAAGATGAAATTGCTCCCAGAAATAACTCATCTCCTTTGACTTCATGATATGCAATTGTAATGTAATTTATAACATGCTAAAATAGGAAAAATCTTATCCAGGTAAATAGTGTAATTCTATATGCATCTAATGATACATTAAGCAAATTTTATGGTTGAAATAGTTCCAAGTTGCATTAAAACTTGATTTCTAAAATTAATATTGAGGAAATTGACTCGTGGTAAATTAATTGAATTGCTGTTGTTCAATGCTGCTGGCATTTTTTTTACAATCATGGAGTACAGTGTTCTTTTGTAGAATCATTTTCTTGCAGTCCATTAGTAACTTTTTGACCAACAGGAGGCATTATTATGACAGGTCACTGTTATGGTGAAGTGATATTTTTGTAAATGCAGGAGAAGACTAAAATAACTGCTGAAGATCATCATCTGAAGAGAAATCAAAGTGATTGCAGCTGCATGAAGTTGTACTGTCATCAGTTGAAAATGAAGAAAATATGCAGCAGCAAGAATAGTAGCTGGAAAACACCTGGAGGGTCAGAAAAGGAGCATTTTCGCAGGAAAATGTACTAAAAAAATCCCTCAAGTCTTAAGAATCCTAAAACAGTGGCCGGGTCAATTGTATGGATTTATTGATTGGAAAATAAAGAAGTTGGACTTGGATATTATTCTCTTTTATTGCAATTAAACCTTCTGCAAAATACAAGTTTACATGAATACTTAGAATTTTTTCTGGACTTTGAATTTTTTCTGAAGTCCAGAAAATTTTGCCATCTTCAAAACGTACAGAGGAATAGATACATTGCACAAGACAATAAAATGAGCAGCATTACATAATACGTTCAAGAACAAAATAATTTTTCCTGTTGTCTTTCTTCTTCCTTCAAAAAAGGGGTGAAGGAAAAATCCCTCACCCCTTCATCCACTCCAAACGTGGGTGTGAGAGCAAAGAGAAGTTTGTGTGCAGGGCTAGAAAATATAAGATGAGGGAGGGTTTAACCAAGGTGCTGCTAATTCTGGTTTGCTCAATGAACAAAAAATGGTAAGAATTGGAATGGGAAAAGAATTTGTCACATTTGGATTAAAAAGCTTTTCAGAATTCACAATTGCTCTTAGTCATAACAACTTATTGGTCTTGCAAAAGAACTGGATGGGTGAATAATATTTAAAATACTTATAATTCTGATGTTGGAAATCTTTATAAGGAAAATCATAATTAAAATTTTTACCTGCAATATTAACCCTTATACTGCCAGCCGGCCGATATATCGGCCCTTGGGGTATATGCGAAAACTGCCACTGGCCGATCTATCGGCCGCGTTTGTTTACGCTCTGTCCCTCTCGTCTCTGTGAGTCAGATGGCTTTCATAACACTTATCCATTATTTCTGATGCTTACGAAAATCTCAATAGAATTGCAATACTTGCTTTATTTTTCGACTGGAAGAACATCGGCTGTTTTTTCCGCAGTGGCTCATCTGGTGTTGCTTAGAAAAGGTCGTAGCAGTGATTTATCTTGCCTGTAATAGTTACTTTTTGCCAATTGATATTTGATTTTTGGATACAGGAAAGGAGTTACTTCATTTCCAGTAATAATTGGTAATGTATTTCCGTGTTTTTAAAAATAATTTTCGCAAAGTACCACGAATAAACTAATATAAGTTTTAAATATTTTTGGACATTCCTAAATATTCTCATTGGTTTTGTAATATACAAATATATATATATAAATAATATGTACGTATATTATATAATCTACACCATAATTTATTAGTATTTTTGAATACATATAATTACATAAAATGTGTGGGTGATGGGCGCAATGTTTAATTAAATTAAGTGTAATTATTGCAAAAATTATGCCACGGGCATAAAAATTTGTTTTCAGGTTAAAAACTAATAGCAATAACTAATATTAACAAAATTACTAATGACAATAGTTTTCTATGCACAATTTTTATAATCTAAATGTAAAAGTTGATATTTTTTATAATTAAACTTATGAATAAAATATTTTTCCTAAATTAAAACGCAGTGAAAACAACATAATTAAATTGTATTTTATATCCTGCATGTTTAAAGAGAATAAATATTAAAATTTAACTTCAAAATCTTGATATTAGCTTTTATATAAATTTCTATCCGAAAACGTACATATTCATCAAAAAAGCCCTGGCATTTTTTGCATATATCACTTGAGGGAGGCTGGCAGCAAAAGAGTTAAGTCAGAATTTGATTGCGAGGTACAAAAATGAATTGAAATTTTAATCTCCAGATTTACTTTTGGCCTCTTGACATCTCCCAAAGTTAAAGTTACTCTTAAATTAAAGAATGTCGCATTTTTCTTTCCTTCCTTCCTTTAACAAATAATTCCAAACTTATCTATCAAATATAATATGACAAATTTTCCCAGAAACTTTAATATTGAAAATTCTTATCCAAAATGTTATTCGTCAATTTTGGCTCGGCATCAAAGGTTAGCACCTTAAAGAAAGAGAAAAATTAAAAATATTGGAGGATTCAATAAAGAAATGCAAAAATTGTTTATATTGATTGAATTTATCTATGGGTTTGAAAAATAATACTACTCGTTAACAACTTTTGGATGACACCATGATTTATATGCTTAATTGTCATTCAAGCATGTACTATGTTGATCTAATAAAATGGCCAAAATTTATGGAGGCATGGTAATAATACTGCGTATAATTGAGGCTTTAAGTAGTTTCATCACTAAATCAGGCCAAACCTTCGACAAGTGCTGGTTTGACAATTAAAATAATATGAAAATAGTGGTAACCTAACATGTTTGTAATTTGCCTTGAAGTATTCCATCAATTTATTTTTATTTCACTTGACTTATGAATCAATGTAGAAATAGACTTATTTGGTAATTCCATATAAACTTTATTAAATATGACCTAGGGTTCGTTACAATGCATATTTTAAAAAACCTTTTGGTAGATTGTAAATGAATACTCCACAAAGATGTTTTCGGTGGCAAGCAAAGGATTGCTCACAAAATCAAAAAAATTTTCTAACAAACCATTAATCCCTGAGCTCAATCAATAAATCCCATAATATGCTGGAACTTATTAAATTCCATTAAACGTTCATTATCTACTAATGACCTCACAGTGCCAAAAGTGGATAAAGGAAATTCAGTCGTCATTATGAAGGAAGACAGTTATATTGAAAAGTGTGAAGATTTCAAGACAAATATGTGATTTCACTACCCAGTGATCCCATCCCCAAATACCAGAAAGAGTGCAAAGCAACCATTGTTTCCTGCTCAGTGTTGTTTAAACCCAGCAAAGTGTATATATATATATTTTTTCCATAATATATGTATTTATAGGGTTCACAAAATTTTGGACTGATATTTTTGCTGGAGAAAAGCAAGTCGAAGATTATTCTAGACTGGAGATTGTCATTCTAGTGATCTCCTTGGTATTATCACATTTCTTCATAGTTGCCTTATATTGTTTGTAATCTTGCATTTTTTAAATAATTCCCAGGTCATATTACGAGCATTTCGAGGAAAAGGGATGTCCATCAACGATGTAGCTCAACTGCTCTTCCTCCAACCTGCATCATTGCAGAAAGCCTGAAAAAATCAATCTTATTCAGAGTTCCATGACTTCTTCCTGATGAGCATTCCATTATTGCGACTGATTGTCTCAGCATCATGTGTTTTTTTCTAGTAACATTAAACATTATTAAAGCATGAAGTGTTCCTCAATGTTAATTGCTATCACTAGATACATGTATGTCACAATTTTTTAACAAATAAAATTTCTATAGTAGTTTCATATTTTTCATTATATAAGTGATATGTATTCCTAAAAATGTAAGATGCTTTAAGATTTCTAAGTTATAGTGAGAGAAAGAGGACATATGCGTCCTACCATCTCAATGAGATATTCTTATTTTTTGAGTGATTATTTCATATCTATTCTTAACTACTTCAGCCTAAAAACTGCTTCGGCAATTTAAGGGTAGTTATACTGGCGCTAATTCCCCAATCAACAGGTTGATGCAGACTGAATAAATATATCTCTTTGGATATTTTAACTGTACATATAGAGATGTTAAGTGGTTATTTGAATAATTATGTATTTAAATTAATTCAGAATGTTGATTACTGTTTTGTAAGCATATATTTAAGGTATGCATGTATTTCATTTTAATGTAATATCTATCTTACTATATTTTATTTTGTGTGTGCTATTTAAATGTTTTGTATATTCTTGTAAATGGTTACATAACTTTACAATTAAATAAATAAACTTTTAGTGAATCATGCATTAAAGAATTTTACTAAAAATTAATGTTAATCTTGGGGGTCCAAACAGGAAACTGCATCAGCCCCCTACTTATTGAAGGCCTGCACTGCTAATGATTGATAATTTTACTTAAGTTCAAGAGAAGGCATTAATAACTTTTAGCTCTCTTTATGTCCTTTGATCTGCACTGTGCTAATCATGAGCCTGCTAGACTAAAATATTGTCTGGATAATGTTATAACCTACTTTCCAAAAGAATTACCTACATAAATTTGAAGTAATATACTCATGTCTATCTAACCATTCAGCATTAGAATTCCATGTTAAAACTACAGCCAGTAATAGTAGATTGAGCAATTCCCACTCCATTCTCATGAGGCCTATCACTTCTGTAGGAATAAACAATTTCAAATTCTTGCTAAGGTCAACTGATACAGTTTGCTTACTATCAAAGAGGGAAATCAATCTTTTTTGAAGTATTTATTAGTATGTTTGAACACTTTCCCTAAGAAATTAATGAATCAAACTTGTAATAAGAAATTTAAAAATAAATTGTTTACTCCCGAGTTATTTAAACTTTGAAAGGAGTTGATCAGTTCACATAAAAGTTATAAGATGACCATTAATGAATCAGATAAAATTGTTTGCAATAAAATTAGACAAAAATACAACAAAATAAAACTTTCTAAAAATAAATTATTTCATTCATGTCTGTGAATGAGTGCAAAGTAGCTTGGATGGTGATTAAAGGAGAAGTGGGTCCTGTTTATACTACATCTGTAATGCCTTTTACTCCCGGCGATCTAAACAAATGTTATAAATTCTGTAGAAAATATTTCCAATATTAGAAGCCCACTATAAAAGACGACATGCTCCATAACTGCAGAGCCATTTTCAATTGGAAAAATTATCAACAATTTTAAAAGTTCAAAGTGCAGATATTTATGGTTTGTCCAATTATCTAATCAGAGAGGTCAATGAAATATCTCTGAGCCCCTAGCAATAATATTCAATTCTTGTTTACAATCTGGCACTTTCCCCAGTGCCCTTAAATATGCTAAAACTGTGCCCGTCTACAAAAAAGGGGATAAGGAGTTACCCTGTAACTATCATCCAGTCTCCATTGTCCCTATCACAGACAACGTTTTTGAAACCACAATTAAAAGTCAATTATATATATGTACATTTTAAAAGTAATAACATCTTTACACCTTCCCAATTTGGCTTTCATACGGGTAAATCAACAGCTTTAGCTGTTGACCATGTTATCAATAAAATTCTAAATGCTTTCAAAGAGAGATGCTCCAGTGCCCTAACTGCATGTGACCTTTCCAAAGCCTTCGACTGTGTCTTCCACTCGATCCTACTACAAAAACTCGAATACTACGGGATTCAAAATTTGGAGTTAGTGCAGGCTGTTTCCTTCTTATACAATTGATGCAGACAACCAACCTGCACACTGCAATTTTTGTGTACTATGCTTACATTTACTGCCATAATAAATATGGCATTACGGTCTGGAATCGCTCCCACCATTCTCTTCGGATATACAAGCTGCAGAAGTGGGCGGTGAGAATTCTAGCCAAGGCTAAATAGCGTGATAGTTGTCGTAACTTGTATACAAACCTTCCAATTCTGTTCTCTGTTTATATGTGTTTTACTTTATTCTATATATAAAAATAATATAAACTTTCAAAATTAAAATCCAATACCGATGTCCATGAAAATAAAATATAGGTAGGTTAAAATGAATTACATCTTTTATAACATAATTATAATACGCAGTTAACACAATCACCTGCTATAACCTACCCCACGTGGTAATTGCACAATAGGCTACGACGTGCGGCGTCGACGCCCCACCGGGGACGGTAGCCCATCAGTCATCGCAGGTTAAAAATATTTATCGATAGGATAGGTGACGATAAACAATATCGACAAATCAACTATACCATGAAATGCTGTTTAGGTGAAAATAAACTTCCTACATTGTTTAATTAAACTGAGGCGACGGAGGGGTTACATTTAGACGGTCCTCGTTTTCTCGAAAGCCCAACAATTGTTGTATATTCCGATGGTGTATACAGTTCTTGAATCTTATCATTTCAAAAATATCATGGAAGAGAGCCAAATGGTCGGATTCTGTTGCTGTCGTGTTAACTTATTGTCAAACCAAAGAGTGTCAGAAATCGGAAACAAGCCTCACTCATGGTTGCATGGAATAATGGGGTACCAGAATCTTCACCAAATAACTTTTGTCATGACCCTGTTCATCTTCATGACACCTGCATAATAATACAAACCAAATAAGGCACTTATTTCTGTAATGTCAGTGTTCGGTGGATAGGATGGTTAAACTGAAATGTTGGCAAACTCTTCATCCTCTGTAGGCCAGTCTGTACTGTAGTTTTGCCTTTGGGAACTCATTTCAGTGTTGGTGTGAATGTGAACAACTATGTCACTTAGGATCTTCTGTAAAAAACAAAGACCAAGCAGAAAGTCCTGTACGTATTGTTTTAGCATCTCCTTTATTTACAGGGAGGTGAATAATCAAATTTCTTGAGGGTGAGAACTTTTGCCTTTTTGACCATTCCACTTGGATCCATTTTTCCCACGTAATCTATTTGGTGCTTTTTCAATAATTACTTTACCAGTTTCACCAAATACCGGGATCTCATCTTCTTCCTCTTCTCGTCCTTGTTCCTTGTCTACTCCTTCCTCTTGTTCTCCTAATTCTTCGTCTTCTTTACAAACCTCACAATCGCAAAAATCTTGAATAATTCCATCTTCTTCGTCAGTATCCAATCGTGTTCCGTCTGAATCTTCGACTGGTTCAAACAAAATTTTGTGAATTTTCTCCATATCTGTGTCCAACTTGTACAGTTTTTTGTGATCTTCCCGAGATGCCATAGTTAGAAATTTTCTCCATATGGCTCAAAAAATATAAAGTGATACTACTAGTAATGAAAATAAATAAGTTACTTTGATAATAAAAACAATTAAAAAAGTACCCGACACTAATGCTACCCAGGGGTACTGATGTACCTCAGACGCTATATATCACAGAAAATAAATCGCATGCACACTCACCAATAGTCACTGCACGACTGTCAAATCAAACTATGGGTAAACACAACAATGCGGTGCCATCTATTAAAATATTTAATCATATATGCTTCATAGGGTACACCAGTACCACTCCAACATGAAAGTCAAGTGATTCCTGACCACAACACAGCTTATGGATGGAAACACAAACATGCGGCTGACACACACACGATTGAAAAATAAAAACTAAGGAAAATATGAAAATAAGATATAAAAATAAAATAATAAAAACCCAATAGCAGCAGTCTAAATATTTCACTTTTCTTAAATGTCTGCACACATTTCAAGAGCCAAGCTCTCGTCATCAGTAGGTTAACCTTAGTGCAACACTATTTATTGAATTACAGCATAGGGGTTGTTTCCTTTCTTTATTATATATTTTTTACTAATAATTCACCTTTTATATCTGACTTCAGGGATCTGGTAATGCTGGAACACCACTTTGTGTGCACCCCTCGCTCCCACCTTCACTCGTTACAAAATACGGAGAAGTGTTTTAAAATTTACATAATTTCTTCTGAGTTAAGATACATAAAATACACATTTCATAGAATTTATACACCAGTAATAAATTTAACACTTCACTAAGTAAAACTTTTATTTCATTTTTTAAACAATGCAAATTTACCAAAATATCTATGCTCTCATAAACAAAGTAATAAGCATAAAAAATCCATTACAAATTTCTACTTTCAAAGAGCAATAGAACATTTTCTGTGAGTATAATATTTAGAGATCTGTACAAAATTTGTACAAAAGTTTATGCCTCATATTTGGATAGGTAGGACATTTTGGCAAAATCAATCTTGAAGCAAATTTACTATCGAATTGATACATTTTATAGTAATATCTTTCCCTGAAAATTCAAATATATAACAATCATCAGCAGTAATTATTTCTCTTCATAGTGCTCCATAGAAATAATTTTCCTTTGTCAGTGAATTTCTTCAAATGTTTGCCACTTGTAGATTTGGCAAGCAAAAGACGTAATTTTTTCAAATGTACAGTACTAATATTTCTAATTATATCCATTTCAAAATATCTCATGTGTTTATACAGGAAATTCTGTCTTATTTAGTTTCTCTGAGTTAGTCATTATTGTGCAATTGATCACATCCATAAATTTACATGTGGCACGCTAAATTCAACGAGAATCTCATTTAAGAAGAAATTTTAGTGATTTCGACCGTACATAAATTTTTTTATTATTAAATTAAAACCATTTCTAAATAAGAAGAGTAAATGTAATTCAAGAATAGATTTAGTTGAAAATTTGGAACAGTTAGAAAGACTATATTTACCAATAAATGCACTTACAAATTGTTTGCAAATTATATCAGCAACTTTACTAATTTTAATTGGTAAAAAATCTTCTAAAACACTTTTTGACTTCGATCATCATTACATTACATTCCTCAGAAATTTTGATCTAATTCAAAAGTTTTTCGTATGCCTAATATTAGGCATGTAAATTTTAAGATTGAATTAATTTTATCGGAGGAAAGAAATATATTTATACTTAAGAATAAAAAAGAAGGTGCATATAATAATGATAAGAATATTTAACCAAAACAATTCTTACAGATAATGAAAAATGCAGAACTTTTCAGACTAAATTGAAAATACTTGTGTAACTTAGAGAGGTCCTTTTTAATGTCTTTAGCAAATAGCTATGTGCATTACAATTGTCATTCTTCCCACAAATTATATTTTTCCATTATTTTGAGGGATTACTTAGGATTTAAAATTCACGATAAAACACCACTGATAATGGCAGATACTATTTAGCATATTCACCAATGCTAACTAAATTACAAATGAGCATGGCAATTCTTTGTCGATATAATTTATCTTCATGATCTGTTTTGGTAATAAGTCAATAACAAACATGGAAAGGATACTGAAGCTGGAATATAGTTCACAATCTTAAATTGTTAAGGCATCTCCATTGGATGTTTAAAAACTCTCAAAACACAAGTGAATGAGAAACTAGCACTTTTATAGTAACGGTTATACTTTGCTCTCTCAAGAGACATAATATTTAAGAACATTTTTGGAGAAAGGAACTCGTACGAACATGGATAGCAAGTATAATGTAAGCATCAGGCTGGCCAAAGATGCATTTCTTCTGAAATGATTGCAAACTTGACGATAATATTTGGCTTACTATATACCAGGTTTCAACCTATGACAACTTTCCAATATTAACTTGTCAGTGACCAGAAAAAACTATAGCACTATAAATCTAAACAACTTAAATTATGATATGATGCATTGACAACACAAATTCACTCAAACTTGACCCAGTTGCATATTGTGACTGTGTACTACAACAACCAAAATAAAATACATTAATAAAAATAAAACCCATAGCAAAAAATGCACTGAAACAATATTGTGTACCAAAAGAAATATCATTGCCTGCCGCACTTTCTCAAAAAAATGAACCATTTTTTCTGTTAAATATCCAACACAAAACATTGTAAACCTCATTTTTGTCTCTTGAAACATTCAAAGTGTGTCTGTAAGCAACAGACAGTCCTCTGCAACGCAGCATATGTCACCAGCAACCAAGAGCTGGTTATCATCCTGCTACCTCTTCACAACCTTTGGCACGCGAGCCTCTTGAACACTCTTTGACGGTCCTCCCGGGAAACTTGCCATCAATCTGATAAGCAAATCTAGGATCGATCACAAAATGAGATCTTCCAACTCTTGAATGAGCTCTGCCTCTTTACCAATTTTTTCCAACTGGTTGAGCTCCAAAGCCTTCCCACTCTCCTTCTGCTCTTTCAGCCTCTGGATCGCTTCCAGCTTCTGCAATTCATAGAGAATATATATTTAATGCGGTATTATGCATGTAATAGTGTGTCTAATCCTTTTAAGTGAAAACCAGTTATAATTTGGACTTCTTCCTATATCACTATAATGATACTGCCTACAACGATAATTTATCCACATGCAAATAACTTGGCTGACGGGATAGCACACCTGTCACAAAACACCAACATTAGGGGTTCAATTCCCTTTATGATCATTTTTGTTCTATGTTTTAACAAAGATGCATTACAGTTATTAAAGTTCCGTATCTCTAGAATTATACACCAGCATCATTTGAGAGTTAGTAATTTGAGTTTTACTGAACAGAGTTTATTTAATATAGTATGTATGTATGCAGTAGCAGTATGACAATTAATTTTAAGTGAAAACCATTTGTAATTCTTCCTATATCACTATAAAGATAATGCCTACAACTATTATACAGGAATATAGCTCATTGCCAACATCCCATTCAACATAATAAGAGCATCACTAATGTGCATGTCATACATAGTCAGGGGCGGCCCATGGAATTTTGGCGCCTCAGGCGAGATAGCACTCCAGCGCCCCCCCTCCATTAATGTTTGGTGAGATATTTACAAAGTACATGTTAATTTAGTCATCGCTCTGGAAAAATTATTGATAACGAAAAATTAAAAGGAATGCCATCAAGATTCTAGCTTGTTCCTCGATATAAATTGGTATCCGATATTTATTCACTTGCAAGTAATCATAGATAAATGATCGGGATAGCACCCCCAAAACTCCAAAAAATGATAAATAGACTGGTAACAAGAAGTAGAATGGAAATACATACAGAACAAGTTTCAGGCCATACCTTGGAAACAACATAACATGAGATGCAGAATGCACCAATGAAATAAGGACTACAGTAGCAAAAGCTGCTTTCAGAGGAAAGAAACTCCTACCGACAGCAAAAATTAAGGAATATAGATGGCAGAAATTGATAAAATGCTGTGTGGAGTATCGATTTGTATGGAGCAGAAACATGGACACTGGTTTTGACATTACCTGAGAAAAGGAAAGATGGAATGATTAACTGCTTCCCTGATTACTCTGAGTATACTCGGATCAAGGCGAGGGTCAAATTCTGACAAGCCAGAGTATACTCGGGCAACTATATTTTTTCCTTTCCTTTAGAAAAGCAACCAAATTTTTTTGATCCTTCCTAGTAGTTTACCGTTAGAGGTCACTCAGAGAGACAGATTGGATTTCTCGGAGTGGGTTTTTCGAAATATCGGAGTACTGAACTCACACGGTCATTTGCATCGCTGTCACCAAAATTTCTCTTTACAACCCAGTTGCTTCGATTGCTACTCTACCAAGGAGATCATTCACTGCTAGGTCATTTGCCCTGAGAGAGTTTTTCCCATGCACTCTTTCTTTCCTCAATTCCTGGAAGGTCCTTCACCTCACCCCCTGGAGATAAGTATGCACCCTTTGGGATTGGCCTTTCGAAGACATTTTCAGGCCAGTTATTCGTAGAGCTTTAGAGTGTGAATACGTCTAGCAGTTTTCCTTCTGTTTGTGCTCCGTAGTATTTTTATTATTCTCTTATTTTTGTTATATTGTTATATTCTGTTATATTGTTATTTTTTATTGTATATCGTTTTGTTATTTTGTGATTTTATATCACTTTACTTATCCCTAATGGAGTGTGAGGAGTATTCTGATAGTGATATTGATGCTGAAGAGATTAGCATTGAGGAATCTGGATCGGAGTCAAGTGTGTTTGAGGAATATCTTAGTTCTGTACTGAGTACACAGTGAATCGATCGCAGGATAATAGATGGTGTGAAGTGAACACATCAGGTCCTCTTCCTCCTGCTCCAGAAAGATTTCCTTTTGAAGGTGAATCTTCATTGAATTTTGAAGTTGATCCAGAAGGAGGTATTTTACAGTTTTTTGAACTATTTTGTGATGAAGAGCTAGTTGTTTCTATTGCCAATGAAACAAACAGATATGCGATTCAGTCTCTCAATGCAAAGCCATCGAGTTCAGGTACCGCTGTACATCAGTGGCACCACACCGCTGGAGCTGAAATTCGTGTTTTTCTTGCGATAGTGATGTTGCAAAGCATTAATCACAAACCTGACCAAGAGTGTATTGGTCAACAAGACCTGTGTTTTTTCCCCATTCCTTTGGACAGACAATGTCTTACAGAAGATTTGTGAAAATACAGCAGTTTTTGCATTTCAGCGATAATGAGACCTACGATGCGGAAAATCACCCAAATACTAAATTGAATAAAATATGGCCAGTCTTTCAGAGCTTACAGGAGAAGTTCCGAAAAGTTTACACGCCCGAGAGAGACATCACGAATGATGAAAGCCTTTTGTTATTCAAAGGAAGATTGGGATAGTGACAGTATATTCCGCAAAAAAGGGCTAGATTTGGCATAAAAACTTTCATGTATTGCAAGGCAAAAAGTGGGTATATGTGGTCAAGTGTAATTTACATGGGGAAAGGGACTATTCTCGACAGGGAATTCCAAAATCTTCTGATGACATCACAGGTAGTTATGACTCTATTGAAGCCCTTGCTAGACAAAGGTTACTGTCTAACAACAGACAATTTTTATACTTTGCCGCAATTGGCAGATTTATTGGTTTCACAGTCAACAGACATTTATGGAACAGTGCGCACAAATCGAAACGAGTTGCCCGTTGGCATAAGGGAGAAACCACTGAGAAAAGGAGAAATAGTGGCATATCGTAGAGGGAAAGTGATTGTGCTTCGATGGAAGGACGTGTGAGATGTAACGGTTCTCTCTACCATTCATAACCAAGAAATGGTGACAGTGGAAGGAAAGAGTGGCAATAGGCAAAAAAAACCAAAGGCTGTCATTGATTATAATGACACAATGGGATGGGTAGACAGAGTGGACCAGCAACTTGTAGATTATCCCATTCGATGGAAGCATGGGAAAAAATACTATAAAAAAATATTTTTCCATCTTCTCGACATTGCAGCATGGGATTCATTTGTTCTGTATAAAAAGACTGGAGGAGAACATAATCATTTAGAATATAGAACACAACTGACTGAAAAAACAATCGAACAATTGAACTCATCAGGGAAGCGGTTAAAGACATGCTAGAAGGAAAAAGAGAAATGGGTAAGAAATGGTTTCAGCTGATTGATGACTGGAAAGGGAAAGAGAGCAACACATGAAGAAGATTGCAGAAAGCAGAAGTGAAGAACCACATTTAACCATGAACAATAATGGGCCTGTCTATGATGATGGTGAAAAGGAAGGATGAAATTGTGAAACAATATGATAGTAAATAAACAAAAACTCCTTCATCATCCTATCACCACAGAAAACCTATCCTTGCTCAAATCAGTCGACCAATACAATAAACTCAATGCATATGAAAGCATCTACATATATAAAAACAAAAACATGGTTATGAACAACGACTTAGGTCCCATCCCCCACTCCCCCTTTTTCCAGTTACTCAGTTAACCATTCCAAATACTTTCACTTTTCCTCCCCAACGGTCACTCCTTGTATACATATCCCCTTTCTCCCTCCCACACTACTGAAGATGACAGCTTAGCTGTCGAAACATCAGTGTCTAGTTTAAGTTTTAATTAGAGTATACTGTGAGTGCCTTTTGAAGGAGTTTGTATGTTCCTGCATGTGTCTCCTTTTGACTTAGATCCTACGATGGTGTATACCAGCAACCTGCTGCGTGAATGTATTCCCTTCCTGTTTACAGTGAAGGAGTTTTTGTTTATTTACTATGATGATGGTGATATTCAGCATCATAAAACAGCCATTTCTCAGCAAGTAGTGTAACTTGGTGCAGCAAACTATTTTCAGTACAAAAACATAAGTTTTTTGCCACCACTGAATAACACAGAGGTGGGAAAAATGTTTAGGACTTGATCCTCCTTATTTAAACCCAAATTGACTAAAACTTCCATAGATAAAAACTATCTCCATTATTACTACAAAGTACAAATTGTCTTGTTTTTTATGCATCAATAATTTACACCCAGTTGATTGAGAGTAATTTATAACAAAATTTGACAGGATTTCTTATAAGTAAAAATGATCACAAGAAAGAAGCTGGAAATACATTATATAGACAAAAGAAGTATTGCAATATTAAGGATTTATGATACTAGCTCTTATTAAGGATCCAAGAGATGAGAGAAAAGGGATGAAGAAATGCTGGGGAATAGTGAGTTTGGTTTCGGAAATGACAGAGGAATTAGTATCATGTCAGAAAAGACAATGGAATATAACTAAGATTGTTGAACATTTTTGTTGGCAGGCAAAAGCCTTTTGATAAGATTGTACCGGGAAGAAATAATGGGCATAAATACTGAACAATATTTAACTACGAATTCATGGATGAATGAGGGGGAGAGATAAATGATACCAGTAGAATTAAGAGGAAAAAGATTTGTCTGGCCAATTTGTGGCAGCTTGAGTTATCATCATAAGGAGAATTAAGAAACAATTAGAACAGAAGTACTTACCTTACGCAGATTTTTTATTTTCTTGACCTTTTCTGGATCGCCAGCCGCATCACCAGGGATAATATCAACAGGAAGTTGAATGGTGCTACTAGCTGGTGCTTTGGCAGGAGTAGGGAAATTTTGAGCAGCAACGGACTGGTCACCTCCATTGGTAGTCGAAGACTCTTTCTTTGCCTTTTTAGCTTCTCTCTTCTTTCTCAACTTTAAGGCCGTCTTGGAAACATTTCCTGAAACATGACATTTGTCTTTTACATAACTCTCAAAAACTCAATAAGTAACCACACTTAATAATAATCAAGAGTTATCTATATCAGTGTTTCTCAGCCGTCAGTCCATGGCTGATTACTTGCTGGTCCGCGAAACTTTGTGGAAAGTTTAAGAAACGCTTTAATATGTTTTATATTGCTTTGAATCTGAAGTCCTGTACTCTTCAAAACAGTTTTATACTTGCTGCAGGGTGAAAATCTGCTAAGTTGTGGCCAAATATTAATGTTTAGAGTGTAATAACTGTGCATACCCTGAATGGAGAAAGGTATTTCTGAATGAGGATTGTAAAAAAAATAAGGGCCACGGATATTGGGTGTGATTTCCCTGGCACTGGAAGGCAACATTTTCCTACAGCCAGGAGTTTCACTTCATCTCGCATTTCCCATTCATCCCTCGCTATACCCATGCAGCGTGGACATAGGGTCCAAATGCACCAGTAAAGAACAAAAGAAATAGAAAGGTCTGCTTTTAGCCATGCCACTAATCCTCAACAGCTTCGGGTCACTACCCGAATGTGCCCTTCACCGTTTCCTTAAGATATCGCATGTTGAAAAGATCCCCTCCAATGGCAGGATTGACTCTTTCGAGAATTCCTAAAGAGCGCTTAGAGGGAGAAGGGAATATTGACAGCCTCTACTAAAGAAAATATTTTCTGGTTTGTCTCCCAAGCGCCATATGAAGGGACATTTCTGAATTGCTTTAAAGGGGTTTTTCCAGTGTGATGTTTTCTCTCAAGGTTATTGGCCTATCATCGCCAGTCCAAGGAAATGTATTTTTCGCAACCTCCGCCAGTCTTGTCTTGCTAGTTATAGAAGAAGGAACACTCCACGGCTTTGTATTGTGCTTTTACTTATATTCGTCTTTGGCGCAGGCGATCTATTTAAACATCTAACATTAGAAATTATATGTGATAAACAACTTTTGTAAAAAAAAATTTGTCCACTTTTACAAAAGTTGTTTATCACATATAACTTCTAATGTTAGATGTTTAAATAGATCACCTGCGCGATATATATACCGTATTTAATCGATTATAAGCCGACACTGATTCTAAGCCGACCCCCACTTTTCACAAGTCCACACAAGGAAAAAAAAATTTTTTGGTCAATTAGGACTATTTATCTCGATATTCCAACAAGTATGAATGTGGCGGATTTTCAGTTCGTAATTAAATAAAGATTAAAAACAGAAATTGCAACAACATTAACATATTTTTTTACTAAAATATATCTTCACACGACGACTCTTTTTCACTCTCCTCATCCCACAAAACGTCATCTTCTGTGCCATCGAGCGAGTTGAAAGGAAATTAGTTTCTCTTCGTAATCAGCTGGCAGTTTTTGGGCGATTGATGTACGACGACGAAGAACAAGTCCCCATCGTTTCATAAACAGCTGTACCCAGTGCCGACTAAATTTACACTCACTTCTACTAATTTTATGTTCTCGAGCAATTTCACGAGCTTTTGTTTGTATAATCTCGGAGTTCACTGGCAAACAGTTATTTCGTTGATCAATCACAAAGTTATTAAGGATCTCCTCCAATTCATGGTAACGTCCTTGCTTGGGGCCTCCAAATGTTTTTCTTGTGCTTGAACACTTAATTAACTTGTCTTTATCTCTCCTCCAGCGTCTAACATTTGATTCATCAATCCCAAAGCGCTGTTGTGCTGCAAGATTAGATGTCTCTTCTGCATAGGCAATAACGTTCCTCTTAAAGTTCGCAGAGTAATGCGTTCGTCCCATCATGGGGTAATTAAAAACCGAAAATCTCGCAAAGAAATAAGAAGTTTACACTTGTTCACAACGAAACGAAATATTTCACTCGGGAATCACAGGACACTCACAAGACACGTAAACAGTGTTGCCAACACCGGAGTTTGTATACATGATGTATGTTTGCGATTTGAAACAGTATTGAAAGAATACTTAATAGCTTTATCAATGTAATGAGTGGAGTGGCAATGACTATAAAATACGAGGAAGGTAGTTTAAGAATACTATTTATTTGATGAATGAAGCGTCCGTTATTTAATTGAAAAAACGGTAGAAATCGTCGCATGTTTAACATTATAAACTTGTAAGTACTTATTTTGTTACATTTAACGATAAAATTATTTATTTAAAAAAAACCTGAAACATCAATTTGGTGAAAATTAAGTTGAAAAATCCGCTAACCCCTAGCTTACATTTTTCTAATCCCCAGACGGTATCTAGATAAAAAGCTAGATTTAACGGAAAATACGTGAAGTTGGTGACACTACAATGAAATATTTTAGTTAGTGGAGGAGTGTGAAAGCCTACGAATACGTGCACTGCCACCACAATTATTAGAACTTGGACGCGCATCTTATTATTTACGTAATTTATTTCATCTTAGTTATTCGGTCATTTTTATTCTTCTTTATAGTAGATAGTTTGCGTATTCTTTAAAACGCTTATATCTTGCATTATAATGTAACTGAAGAAATAAATTCAATTACTATTTTATTTGACACCGATTCTAAGATGAGTGGCAATTTCTGAGATGGTGAAAAGGTAAAAAAAAGTCGGCTTACAATCGATTAAATACGGTATATATATATAGTCAAAATATTTAGCCACCGGAGTGAAATACAAATTGTTGCCGACATCAGAGGAAAGAGTTATCATTCGGCACAGAGTAAGTAAGTATTAAAAAAAATTTAATTTTGACAAATAAGCAGATTTGGAAATCATAGATGTGGGGAGAATATAGGTAATTTTGAAATTTTGATCAAGGCAATGTTGCAGAAATGTCATTGATACAATGTAATTTAATTGTTTGGTTACAGAATTTATAACCTTTTCCTATTAGGTAGTTATGCAAGTTATTTTTTAAATTCAGCATTCCTACAGCAAAGTAACATATTTACGCTCTCGCATAGTTACATCCTAGTTTTATGGTTGAAAATTTGGTACCCTAAATTCCCATGTATAACACGCACGTTATACCAGTTTTTTTGTAAAACTTTCGGAATTTCTTGGCGCACATTATGTGTAAGGAATGCCACTTTTTAAGAAAAAATAAGGCACAAGATAACCTTAAAGCGAGCAGACTATTCCATCTTGTGTTCACTAAAATGCTGCCATCTATCGAAACCTACGTAGAGCTTCTCTGAAGATGTGTTAACTCTGCAGATTTCATGGAAAAATTCAATGTTTTCAATGTACCACAAAGAAAACTAAGTTTGAAAATACTTTTTCAGCTTAAACACACCCTGTATGTTGCATTAAAACTTTAATGCGACATAATCAAGCAACATTAACATGGTTGGCTGGATAAACAAATCAAATTCCTCTCAGAATGTGAAAACAAATCTCCATACCAAATGCGTCCACTTTCCTTAATAAAACATTAGCAAATTGTTTACAAATTTTTGTCATTAATTTGTTATGAATCAAAACCATCAAAATCTTCAAATTTGGTCTCACAATTCAAATGAAAATCATTCATTTACAAATGAATCACTTAAATTTTCAATTGACAAATCTTCGCTTTTATCTGATGAAGAATCACTATTCCCTCCACCAACACTTTGAGAATGAATTCCAGTGGTAGAAAGAAGACTTATGTTCTTAACAATCTATAGAAAGAACAACTCGTTTTGGTTATGAAAGAAATAAAACAGGAAAACAAATCAGTAGAATGATTTTCATCATCAACTAGCAGAGCAGATTCTATAGCCGTTGAAGTACCTTAAATACCTTTTTCAGGAGAAACTTGCGAAATACAGTAGAATGAATAAAAACTTTTTGAACAATTCACTATTCAACCAGTGCTGCACATTATACGGGTGCGTGTTATACTATAAACTTCGGAAACCTGTGGTAAACGGGCTAAGATCGACCTGCACATTATGCATGAGTGCGTGTTATACATGGGAATTTAAGCTACTTTCAATATGTAATTATCTTGTGTTTGTATTATTGACTTTAAAACCAATTTAATCATCGAAGCCCTCACCGCCCACAGCTCTTGCCAGCTGCACTTTCTCCCTCACCTCAGATGTTAGTGTAGGAAAACATTGGTCATCATTCACAACTCTGCGCCATAATTTGCTCCATCTAGCATTTAAAGTTGACTGGCTCTCCTCATTCCATGATGCTTTGATGTCTGAAATTGTGTGGGCAATTTATAGCTCATGCCAGAAGTCTGGGAGGCCATTCTCAGGGTTCTCCCCCAATGCCTTGAGAAGTTTCCTCATGATCCTCCTGGTTTAGTAGCACTTGAATGTTTGATAACTTCCTGGTCTAGAGGTTGGAGTATGGAAGTCGTATAGGGTGGCATAAACACAACCTGCAAATCTGGCTTTATACTTGCCAAAATTACAGAAGGATGACAAGGAGCAATATCAAGAACAAGGAGAATCTTGAATGGAAGGTCCTTTTGTGAAAGATATTCTCTTGCCCAGGGCACAAAATAGGAGGTGAATCAATCTGTGAACATGTCTGTCATTACCTGTGCCTTCCTGTTAGACCACCAAATAATGGGTAAAAGGGAATTATGCTTACCCTTTAATGGCCTGGGGTTCTCTGTATGATAAACCAGCAGAGGTTTACACTCTCCTGATGCATTGGCACAGAAAAGCAAGGTCAAGCTGTCTTGAACCCAGGCATCAACTTTTCCCGTTTAATGATGTAGGTTCTCGATGACATCCTTTTCCAAAATAATCCTGCCTCATTAGCATTGAACGCTTGGTGGGATGGTAATCGCTCTCTTCAGTTATCCCTAAAAACTGTTTCTGGAACTGCTTTGCAGCTTGGTGGTCAGCTGAAGCACTCTAACCAGAAAACTTGACGTTGTGCAGATTGGCACTCTCTGAAATTTAGTCTTTTGAAGGCTCTCCTTCCTTCACACAAACCATTTTGTAGATACACTACACCTTCTGGATCATGGTGCCACTGAGTGTCACTCCCTTCTGTGTCTGCTCCTCAAGCAAAGTGTTCAATAACCCCTCTTATTCTGCTGCACGGCCCTAGTTACTCATACTCTTTATGGAATCACTAGTAGCAGAGGCAGCCGCATGACTAGCTTCAATGGGTTCCTTGTTTTTTCGAATGGTGTGATTAGTCGATTCATTCACTCCATACCCCGGTGCCAAGTGCCAAAACATCAAAAGTTTGTGCCAATACATTTCAAAGAATTTCTTTCCTCCTTGTGATGTCTGCCTTCGGCGTGCATACAGAAACTAAGTGAATATTTGAGGTGCCAGGGACAGTGCGCTAAATTAAAATGTCGCAAAGGTTTCAGATTTTTATCTTGGATGCCTCCATGTTGCCTGAAAATGGCCTTGCAAGAAAATTGGTTTAAAAACGAAATCCATGCAATACTGAAAATGTGCTGCATGAATCTGCTTTGCGTGAGGTTTTACTGTACCTTTATTAGTTCAAAATTTACACTTATTTCAAGATTGCTAAACTTTAAATGTGTATTCTGATGGTTTCTTTTCTAGACCATAAACAAATGATCTAAATTATTTGCCCTATATACCTACTTATGAATCTATTGCTCAATCCTACATTCAAGAATATCTCTGAATTGTTGACATACCATCTTTAGATGCACCGGTTGCTGGTTCTTCATCTTCATGTAAGCGGAAGTTACTAGCTGTCCCTCTGGCAGTTGGTGGCCGGTAAACTTGTTTGGATGCTGTCAATAGGAAATAAAAAAAATTGTAAATTCAATCTCCATTATGTGTTACTACACATAATACAACTAATACAGAAGAACATAAGTTTCACTTCACAAACTTCTTTGTACAGTTTAAATGCAAATAAATTTTAACAAGTTTGTGAGGTAAAATTTTACTTTTACATAAATGGACATTTCTATGATGCATAAAAGATTTATTTTCCTAGTGAAAATTATTTGTATATCACTGGACATCATGCTATAAAATATTGAGATTGAAATTATGAAAAAATGAGAAGACCATGAGAGACTGCAGTGCTACAATTAAAATACAAAAAACAATTTTTCAACCAAACAACTTACTGCAACAGCTTCTCAATGTCATGCAACATTCTATTTCCTAGATTATGCCTCTTTTTATAGATGCAAATTTTTCAAGCAGTAGATTATTATTTGTTTATATTTAGCCCCCCCTAACTTTTACATTCGTGTTTCATTGTTGCAATGGTGAGACACAAGTGAGAAAAAACCCTGCTTCAAATGTCATTTACCTAAAGGTGAAACATAACAAAGCAAACTTATTAAGAATATGGATCACATACCTTGAGGTTGAGATGGTGCTATTCCCTCTACTTGTTTGAATACTAGCTGCTCTTGGAAGGATCCAGGGAGGAACGTTTGCCAGCAAACTTCCCATAGTTCCTCCTGCTTGTTCCATGGTCTCTCATACAAAAGTGACCCTGTGAAGTGCCATATCTTAAACCTGAACAAATAAAATGACGAAGCTAATGTAAAACCCTGTATCTGATCAAGATTTATCATTCAGTTCAATTGCTTCATTTTAAAATTTGAAATTTTTTGTTCGGGATGTAGGGTTAATTAAATTTTTGGAAGGAAAAAACAATGCTATGAAAACTTTGGCTGTAGATAGATGTAATCTCAAGATAAAAAGAATGAGAAAAAACAACAATCAGACAACAATGAACTGATGGCCAAAAACTTAACAATCATTTAGTGAATAAGTATTAATTTAATTAAGTTAAAGTATGCATCCTGAGAATTAAAATAAAGCATTGCCTTCTAACTGAATAACCTTAAAATAACAATTGATAAACGAAAAATCAAATTAAATATAGCAATCGATATATTATTTTATGAGTAACCTTTAATGTCAATGCCAAACAATGAAGAAATACTCTACCCAATCATAACAAATTCAGTAATGGAATACAGGAATACCAGTTACCCATGTCGTTGTTTTACCATCTCAGGTTAATTAACCCTCTACTAGTGAAGCATCTGAAATGAAATTTACATTCTTATCATAAGAATCTATTCATTCGCATGCACTGCATCATCTTTCAGGATAATGGTCTGATTTACCACAGCTCATATTATACGAGGGCTGATCAAAAATATCCGGGACAGAATTTTTAACAAAGTAACTACTAAATGCATCGAAGTGAAAACTGTCAGAGATTTGGCAACATCTCCTGATGCGATATACCAGAGGTGCAGGCGTTAGTATGAATCAGTGGTGAGTGAGCTGTTCAACAGTGCAAGTGTGTTTTCCAGTCCGACGTAATGCAAAATGGATGTGTTGAAGGAGCAACGTTTTTGCATCAAGTTCTGTTGTAAACTTGGTAACACGGCCACAGAAACCTACATACCCATAAATCCATGATTCATCACCAGTGATAATGCTTGGCAAGAAGCTGGCATCATTTTCGGCACGTTGCATAAGTTCGCGGCACAATGCCACACGCTGTTCCGTCTGATCTTGCGTGAAAAGGCAGGGAACAAGTTTTGCCGAAACGCGTTTCATCCCAAGATCCTGCGTCAGTATCGCTTGACATGTTCCATATGAAATGTTCAGTTCATCAACAATCTCTCTGATCGTCAAACGTCGGTTTTCATGGATTAAAGCATTGACACGGTCAACAGTGTCGTTTGTTCGCATCGTCGACAGAAGTGCGGCCATTTTTTAAGCGTGAATACCACTCAAACGTCTTGGACTGACTCAATGCTGTTTCTCCGAATGATTGTTGCAGCTTTTCGTAGGTTTCTGTGGCCGTGTTACCAAGTTTACAACAGAACTTGATGCAAAAACGTTGCTCCTTCAACACATCCATTTTGCATAGGACTGAATTTAAATCACAAAATAAAACAATTTAATTTAATTAACCATGCATATATACTGTACATAAAGCATGATATCTGATAGTGATATATCAAGTAATATTTATGCTGATTGCAGAAACGGTTAAAAACCACATGAATAATCTCAGATAAATTTAATTAACTGCAATGATGACAGACAGAAATAGGGCCATGAAACCAGATTCAGATTTAAAAACTTAGTGACCATTGCAAAACACTTGTCAATCTGAAATTCTTAGCCTTGGAAATTGTCGCTGATATTTCTCGACTGCAGCATTTGCATTGCCATCACAAAAACCACAAACAAAGTGCACATCCACATATTCTTCATTTGAGAATGTAAAAGCATTAATGTGAGTTAGTTGAGTCATTTGAAATCAAAGACAGTGAACATTGGCCTGTAAAGAATCACGTGCGAAGCTGTGCATGTTTGGCGAAAGGTCAACACTCATGGACTAACTTAGGGAGCAGAATGTGTCTTTGCTTTTGGGAATATCACACGACCCTCAAAGCAAGAGTCAACACCGAGGTCTCATTATCTGTGGGACTGAGTAGGAACCATGCCATTCAAAAAGAGAGTAAATATAATTGTGTATGTATTTCTCTTGTTACATCAATTTTGTATGCCAACACATTTTTCAGCATGTTTCTTTCCTCTAGAAAAACAAATTATGCAATTCTTTAATATTTTTTACTATAAAAAGGTTATCACCAATAATTTGTGGTATACGCAAATTTTCCAGAATACAAACAAACATTATTTAAATACCCCAAATTAAATCCAGCAGTGTGACCCTTATGTGAAGGTATTTAAATCCGGCAGATCAAGGTTAAAGTGGAGACTCGAGTTCGATCCTGGTCAAGTTCATAATTTTTCTCCTTCTCAAAATTGACATTTACATTAAACCTTACATGCTAATGCATAAAAACTCTTCCATCTTGTGTCATACTAACCCATTTCCGACGCGCAGCCTCGGGGCAGTGGTTGCCGTAAGGAAGTGAGTGCAATCCGGAGACCACTGCAGAAGAGTTGTATCAGGAGCATCCAATTTCGCCACCAATTTCCGAGGATTCTTTCCACTTCCACGCACATCCCACAGTTCCACCTTTCCTGGTAGGTTGCCAAATCCACCAAGTAAGAGTAGGCTACCCGAAGGTGAGTAATAAATAGAGTTTCTAGCACATGATCCAAAGTCAAACACTGGTTCACACTTCAGATTGAAGAGAGTAGTACGTGATGGCATTAAACCATATATAACACAGAATTCATTCCCCAAAGGAGACCAGACAACTGCGTGAATAGGGCCTTCTTTGCCTGAAAAAGGAAAATTTATAATTAGTTCACAAATTAAAATAAAATAATATAGTAATTTCAGCCTAGAATTTACTGTCTCTGTGGCCCACTTGTGAAAAAGTTTGGAGACCCCTGACCAACATGATTCCACCTTTACGAGCAAGATATTTTTGAGAATTTACCCAAATATGAAATGAAATAGAGATTAATCAAATACTTACTTAGCATAACCATAGCTGTTTCCCCTTTAGTAGATAGGGAGTGCAATGCCTGCTTTCCATAATATGAAGCTCCAGTTTTGTCAACCTCCATGTTAGTCATCAGCAAGACACTTGTCCCTTTGCTGTTCCAAAACATATCCACCTTATCAGCCTATAAAGAATAATCAACCATGAAATCAAACTCAACTATAGCAAAACTTGAAATTAACATTTATTATAATGAAATACAACAAAGTCAAGGCTGCATTGGTGAATTATAATAATATAAACAAATATTCCATCTAATTAAAGATTTCTATTAACCCTTCAGCTGTGTAATTTTTTAATCATTGTGGTATAAAAAAATGTATTTTTTCAGTAGATTTTTATTTTTTATACATCTTTAGAAGTAGAAAAAATTACAATTTTTGTTAAGGGAGCATTATTAACGTTACAATATAAAATAATTGTAATGCATGTTGCATATATCTAAAATTGAACATTTCCAAAATTGTTTTTCTGTAAACAACACTTTTGGAAAACCAACACACACACATACATATATATTATTTTGAACATTTTCTTTGTATAATGTATACAATAAAAAAGCACTGAATAACTTCAAAAATCCTTTTGAGTATGATAAATTTTAAAACAAGGCTCCAGGCAGAGTCCCACTTCACAGTCTTCACACCAAATTCTTGTTTCTTTCCTCTTGCGCTTTCCATTTTCACTTCTTTTGGAACAGCATACTGCACATTGTCATCTTGGCACCTTTTTGATAAGGTTATATGGAATATGACTTGCAAAATGGCGGCCGGTAAGTCTAAGAGGTGAGGGTGTAATACTTGGTCTCCCTCTTGGGGACTTGAAATTAGGATCTGTGTATTCCTCAATAGATTGTTCAATAAGCTGTAGCCTATATTCTAGAAGATCAATACTCTTTTTGGAGGAACCCTTATTGTATAAAACATATGAATTCCACACTGCCTGGTCAATGAAATACCTAAATATCTTCTTATAATATTTTTCTGTTGCTTCCTAGCTGTTGGGTAATAAGAGAGCTCTTGATCGCAACAGTCGACTCCACCCATAGTGTTATTGTAATACTACAGTAGGCTTCACTACACTTGTCCCCTTTCTTGACTTCACAACTCTTGTGCTGGCATCATGTATAGTACTCATAAAACAGACTTTTCTTATCTTTCAACGCAATAACTTTTCCCCGTTGAAAAGCCTGAATTTCGCCGTTTTTCAGCTTATCTAAACTCCTCTGGGAAACCCTTTCTTTTAATGTTCACTGTACCAAAAATATGTGTTCTCATTTACAAGACTGCAAGATCTGGTGACATGTACCAATTATCTACTGTAACACAGTAACCTTTACCTAAAAAACGGTCCATCAGGTGAAGAACAATTTTTGGAGGGTTGGCTTCTATTCAGGTACATTACTCAACCATTGCAACAATAAACAAAGGGAAAAATATTACTAGTGACGGAGTTATTAACATTTCAGTTTTGCCAGCAATCGCAACAGGAGGGCCGATGAGAATGATGATTAACCCTTTCCACTTGTGTCGGAGGATCCCCGAGTTGTTTTTTTTTATCCCCGCAATTGTAATGGTCACACATTATGATGTAATTGATCCCCTCTACTTCTTCAATACTTTGTGTCTCTGCAACTATGAACAGTTTTTCCTTTTGTGATCCAGACACTCATAGTTGAAGAGTCGAAAATTTTGATAGAAAAAATGTAAGAATGAACATGCTATTTACAAGATAACAATTGAAAAATTTACGTATTACTAGTGTATATTTAGAAAAAAGAATAATATTTGAAATAAATCAATTTTTTTTCAAAATAAAAAAATCCAAAAATGATGTACCAATTTTTTATCTCTCTTTTAATACTTGAAAAATGTTTAAATTGAAAAATAAATTTTTTTGCTTAAATTTAATTACAAGCTGTGGGAGCCAAGGGATAGAATCTATTCAAGTGGAAAGGGTTAAAGATTTTTAGTTTTCCAGAATGTTTTAGACCTAATTGCGATATTTATTTTATTTTATAGTGTAATTGTTTGTCAAAAATGACGGGTACACATAGATTAAGTATTAAATTGAAATAAAATTTATATTAATGAAACCACACTATAGATACACTAAAAGGAGAAAAATAAATATAAAACTCGCTCAATTGAATGTTTCAGAATGTAAAAATTGTTTTGGGAATATAAAATATGTGTAGCAAAGAAATATTAGCGATGATTTATTTGTTAAAGATTACACCACAACTTTTGTATGGCCAAATATCTTTTTACATTCCGGAACATTCTTTTTTGTGAATCTGTTTCTTATATCTCAGTACACATATAGAGTTGTTTCATTGTTTTTATACAAATTGTATTTTTGTTTTTTAGGAACAGATTGATTATTCTACTCTGAATTTATCATTGTATTTTTATTTATGAAATCACTTTTTCTATCCATATTTATTAGAATAATTGTGCAAAAATAAAAAAATATGGCAAAAAACCCAATCAAACCCATTCCTATTAATGTTATAAATATTGAATAGAAAATTAATTTCATAAACAAACAACAACAAAACATTCAGAGTATAGGCTTTTGTTCAGTATTTATCATTAATGAGACTCATATATATTGTTATCAGCCGAAATTTCTGAAAATATTTTGTCAAATCTTACAAGAAATCAATGTCACAAACTGTAATCAACTTTCGCTGGTGGATAGAAGCATAAAAATAAGCAGGCACGTGTCTTGGCTTTTGGCTCAATAGACCCTCGTTCACGAGAAATCGAGGGTAAAAGTTTATAGAAAATTACTGCCCTCCTTATAAGGTATTCACAGAGATTTAATTAATGCATAGGCAGGTGAGCCGAGTGGTTGAGGTGCTAAACTACAAAGCTGAGGATTCTTGTTTTGTGGTTCGAACCCCAATGCTGGCAGTTTATTTAAATCTATTACAATGAAGTACTATTTGATATAAGTTTTATTCCATTTTGAAATAATGATGTGGATTATTATTTTTAGAAAAACAAATTATGCTTGGTAAGCGTGTGCATGGGAAAAAACAGTTCCTATTGCTTACGTAATGCATATTCATTAACAATTATTTAAACTTACAAATTAATTTAAAGCAGTAGCATTGTTGAACAGCAGGAAGGTGTAGCTGGAAAAATCTTTTATTATTTTGAAAATATATTTTATACTAATGGACTAACAATTCAAAATGAAAGAATACAAGTTGTATTCATGCACACACATACTTTTGTGCACAAACACCCACTGTTGTGTGGCCCATTAAAGGGAGATCCATACACAATTTTTTCTCGCATGTACACTTGTCTAGAATGAATTGCATTGCTCAAGAGATGGACATCATGGGCTTCAAAGAGTATCCTTCCTGAGTATTCCGTTTCATGAGGAGGAACAATTTGTGTGTTCGTACATCGACAAGCAACGGCCAAACATTAACGATGGACTGGGAGGCGAAAATGATTAAGTTTAGACAATATATGAAAGAAAACATGTCTGGAGTTGATGCAATGTATGTCGGCAATATAAATGAGGTTCCAGTGAGTTTAGATCTTCCTTGTGCTAGAACTGTGAACCTTAAAGGGGTGAAAGATGTTTTCGTAGCAACTACTGGCCATGAGAAGTCGAATTTTACAGTTGTTTTGTGTGCAATGTCTGATAGTTCTAAGCTTCTTCCCATGGTGATTTTTAAACGAAAGGTTGGATGAACCAAGAAATGATGAGGGTTTGGTTGGACAGTCTGTGGAGAAAGCAAAACTCTGCCCTTTTTAAAGTGAAAATCTGCCTTTTTTAATCCATAGTCACTGTTAGTCATGAATTCATGTCGTTGTCATGTGATGCCTGAAATTAAAAAAGTGGTTGGTAAATATTCAAAGCTAGCTATCATTCCCGGTGGTTTAACCAAAAAACTTCAATCACTAGATCTGTCCGTGAACAAGTCATTCAAATCAAAATTGCGAGCTAAGTGGGAGGATTGAATGTTAGTAGGGGTGCATCAATATACTAACTCCGGGAAAGTGAAAAGATCATCCTATACAGAAATGTGTAAATGGATTGTTGAGAGTTGGGGATCTCTGACGGCTAGTTATGTAAAAAACTGTTTGGAAAAGGCTCTTAGTGCCACACTTATGACAGACATGGAAGAATTTGAAGATGATGAAGGTGATTCTTGTGAAAATGAAGTTTCAAAAGTTCGTGACCAAATTATGAGTGCCATTGAATCATTTGACATTGACTCAGGTGATGATTTTTATGGTTTCGAGTGAATTGTAAAAGTTAATATGTATTAATTTCAATAAAATTTTATTTTCCTTTGTACAACGTGCACGATTTTTTTCCTGATTTTTATAGTTTTTGTATAGATAACGCGTGCGTTATAGACCAGAAAATATGGTAACTTGGTTTAAAAGCCTGGAACTCGAGGGTTAGACCCAAAACTGAGCTCACATACCTGTCCACTCACAGCAGGGGGTCTCTAGCCCACCAAATCATTTTAAATAAAATTTAAACTTTTTATGTTGTTAAATTAGTGAGAAAGCAACTCAAGCATGAAATCCGGGTAAAAGTGCTGATTAAGAGCATCTATTAAGCGTAATTCTACGATAAATAATAAGATATTTATGCTGACATGTAATCTTGACGCCAAGGAATACCAACCTTTTAAGAGTTTCTGGGACAGGATTGTATTGGAAACAGTTAAAGTAGTAGTAACAATTCTGGCCCATTCTGTTAATATATTTGACCACCAAGTATGTGCTGCAACCAACCCACCCAACCAACCCAACCCAGTTCAACCAACCAACCCAACCCAACTTCCATATAATACACATATTTTACATGTTTTCAATACAATTCCATCCCAGAAACTCTTTAAAGGTTGGTATTCCTGGGCATCAACATTACATGTGAGCATAAATTAGAATTACATTTAAAAATGCTCTTTATCAGTGCCTTTACCCGGATTTGATGCTTGTGTTACTTTACCACTAATTTAACAACATAAAAAAGTTAAAATTTTATTGCAAATGATTTGGTCGGCCAGAGACCCCCTGCTGCAAGGGGAAAGGTACTTGAGCTCGGTTCCGAAGTCCTAAACTAAGTTAATGATGGTCGTGAGATCTATGCAGCGGTCATTTTTGAATGTGGTTCCAGCTATTTAACACAAATCACTATAAATACTTTTAATGAAATTTCAATAACGTAGTTAACAGACCATGGATCAGTGTTGTCCAATAACCATTCAGGGACAAAAGGTAATTGTCATGGTGGGATGACCCATGACCTTCGCATATGATAGATGTGAAGTGTCATCATTCTTTTCTGAAACACTGACAAAACGCGCTTAATATATAGATGCAGTACTCCTATCAAAGTTGCAGCAAAGACTACTTTCAAACCAACAAAATATATTATTAAAAAAATTATCTTCAAATTAGAATGAAACTATACTTTATTAATCAATTACCTGAAAGAAGCTTTTACTAGCAACCAAATTATTGGCATCAAATTTTCCATATTGATACAGTTTCCCAAAAGATGGTTGTCCTTGTTTACCTAAGAGAGAAAGAAAAAAATTAGACATAATGAGCCAATAAAGGCAAAATGAAACTACAAAAATTTCTTTGAAGAAAAGTTATAAAACAATCTGAATAATTGAAATCTAAGTCTTGAATGATTATTACAAACAGAGGAACATAAATTTTTATTAATCCTTCAAGCATTGGGAACAGCACCGTAACTAGGGGTGGGCAAACAGGTGGCTATCCTGGATGCAGCATGGGCAGATTTTTTATTTCGTGACATATTTATCACACTGTTTTGTTTGCCAAGTTTTATATCAAACAAACATTGACTTAGACAATTAAAATAATGTGGTGGATCATAAAAAAATGGCATTAAAGATGTTCATTTTTTATAGACTTAATTATTTTAAATGCAGGCACTATCAATCCAGTAATTTCATTAGCGGATGTCCAATGAACTTTGGCAATGGCAAAATTACTAATTATTGCATTGTTCACTTTTTTGCAGATTTTAAGCAACTCCACTCAACATTAAACAAGACTACTAAACGTCAATCTGAAGCTGAATTTCATAAGAGGAAGAAAATTAGAGCCGAGGAAGGAAAAAATTTCCAAGCTGCTGTCAAAATGGTTCAAACCTACACATCCCACAAAGATGTAACTGAAACTGGGCATAACAATGACAGTGCAGCAGATAATTTAGATTGTAGTGAACAGGAACAGCCATGCTCTGCAAGATCTCTGTGTTGACGTGCATGCCAGATGTGTCGAAAAGCAAACTTGGATGAAAATTTGGGCTATGTTGAAACAACAGCAAGTGGAAGTAGTGGTGAAATTTCAAATTCTGATGGAAATGTGCATATCAAAAGACTTGAAGTTTAAACTAGTTTAAAATTTAGCAATCAGAACGGTTTCTCAAACTGTGGTCCACAGATATGTTTTAGGGGGTCGGAGAGTTAATGCATAAACTTATAAAAATCATGAAATTTGTTTATGTTTATACCTACCAAGTTTTGTTTGTATGTAGTAATTTTATATAAAATGTCCATAAATAGTGTTGTTAAATTAACCTGTTATTATTTTAAACTCAATTTATACACACAAAAATTTTGTGTCTATGGCATCCAATGAACTTGGAGGTCTGCGAGAATTCTTTCCTATCAAAAGGGGTCCTTACGTTACTCATGTTTGATAACCACTGAGTTAGAATGTTATGTAATGATAGATTCTATAGCAAGTGATGATTGTTCAGCTTACAATGTGTCCCCACAAATGGACCTTAAAAATCTGCTTAATTGGCCTGTAATGAATGATAGAGTCAGATGACATTTTTTAAGTTAAGGGTCTAATTTAGGCAAAGATGCTGATTTTCTGCTATCAGAGAGTGCTGATGGCAGGCGGTTTTCTCCTGAATAGATTAGAAAAATATTGCCTAATGGGGAACAAGGTAAACGTGAGTGGTTACTTTTAATCAAAAAAATCAGAAATCCCTCTGTTTTTTGTGTATGGTTTTTGGGCATCTCTGTCCAACCACACCTCAAATTTCATATCCCAAAAAGGATTTAATGATTGGATATACAGGTAGTTCTTGATTTGCGCGATTAATGCATTCCTGAAAACTACCGTGTAAATCAGATTCGGGTAAAACAAGAACAATTTTCCTATATAAAATAATTGAAATGTCCAGGTTATGTGGAGTACCTATGTTCCTGTATTAGCCTACCCAACATCATCAAAATTGCAAATTATAATGCACCAGGTTATGTGGAGTACCTATGTTCCTGTATTAGCCTACCCAACATCATCAAAATTGCAAATTATAATGCACCAGCTTTTTGAACTTCGTGAATAATTGGTTCCGGAAAACTGACGCCAAATGCAAATTTGTGAAGTGCAAGCCTTATTTTCCCCTAAGATGCAATGTAAAAATAGCAGTACAGTTCCGAATCAACCTAAAAAATTCACTTTTAATCATAAATAATGCAATTTAACAGAAAATAAAAGAACAAGTAACAGCAAATGAAAACATAGCATCATAAAGTGAAAAAAAATCTTTTAATTACTTTCAAAACGCACATTAGCAAATAAAAACCCAGCATTACAAAGCAATAACACTTCTTTCAGCAATTGTGCAATTAACCCCTGCACATTTTTGCATGTGATTTTTGATGTTCTTTTGTTCATTCCAAGGAAATGCCTTAATTTAAATGGATTAACTACTGAAATGGAAGTTGAGTACGAGATGCGCAGAGTTTTCCTTAGGTTCTGAAACAAACATTTCCAAGCCGCAAAAAAACACTAGCATTAAAAAGTGGTAACATTTCTTTTATTAATTATGTTCAAAATGCGTAACAGAAAATTAAAACCTAGCATAAGAAAGTGATAAAATTTCTTTTAGTAGTCGCGTTCAAAATACCCAGCAGAAAATCTTTCGTATACCAATTTTTAGATTTACATTAAAAATTCGTAATAAAAAATGAAACCTTAACAAAACAAAATAACATTTCCTTAAATTATGTTCAAAATATGTACAAAGATAATAACAAATGAAAACCTTACATTCCAAAATTCTTTCTTTAAATTTTAAACTAAAGTTTCATCATTGGCGGTGAAGTACAAACTGAGCTACAAAATAATTAAGTTGCCAGTTATCACATTCTTTTACTTAAAAAACTGCTAATAATGAGCATTAAAAATATAATAAAATAACAATGTCCTTTTCTAGGGTGCCAAAGTTTAAACTGAACTTTGAAACAAAAAAGTAGAGGAAGCTCACACTTTCTGTCATATCAAACGCACGTTTCAAACCGCCTAAATGGAAAGTTTTGGACCGCACAAATTGAGAACATGCCAAAATTAATAAACCGCACAAATCCAAATTCATGTAAATCAAAACCACGTAAATCGAGAACTGCCTGTATTTAAATCCAAGTATTTCTGAGCATGAAAATTCTTGAGATTACTACGAAAACTACCTTTGATGGAAAGATCTTGAAAGACGACTGAAAGGCAGGACAGATTCAGAGCTAGATCGACATATCATGAGAGAAAAAGAAAAATGGTGCAGTGTAACCAAGAGTGACAGGAATTGCCATTTTGCACCAAAAATAACTTGGTGCTAAGAGGCAATGCAGACAATATTGAAATTGGAGACAGTGGCATGTTTCTAGCAGCTACTGAACTTATCATTCATGAAAATATGATAAAAGTTCATATTGAGAAACAGAAAAGAAAGTTCAGCATATTTTTCACGTAAAATATGGAATGAGATTATCGAGTTGTTGGCAGCTACTATTCACAAAGAAATATTATCTCATGTCAAACAAACTAAAAACTACTCCATAATTTTTTGCTAGAGCCCAAATGTTTCATGCAAACGGCAAATTACAGAGTAAGAAAGAGGACATTTTCAAGCTGAAGAAAGTCTTATTGATTTCATTAATCTTC
Organism: Tanypteryx hageni; assembly: GCA_028673005.1. Classification (NCBI taxonomy): domain Eukaryota; kingdom Metazoa; phylum Arthropoda; class Insecta; order Odonata; family Petaluridae; genus Tanypteryx; species Tanypteryx hageni. The sequence goes on along the minus strand of CM054118.1, from coordinate 18,876,549 downwards.
AAGAAACGAGAGAGGAAAGATGCACACATAATGCATGCATCCATGCGAGACAGAGGCATTCTTCACTGTTGATGCAATCATGTCAAAAGAGATAACTACTGATGCCTTAGTCTAAGAACCAGAAAATCTTGTTTGTTTGTATGGAATTTCTGGTTAATCAACCTCTTGGATTATTATAGCCTCCTTCAACAACGAATACACAAACAAGAGAGGAGGGAAACTCGGTGCCGACATTAGCCTACTCTTTATGTAGAGCACTAAGGGGGCCAATTGCTTAATGTCCCTTCCGGAGGACAGAGTGCTGACTTGCACGGTCTACTCAAATCACACAACTAGGGGACAGGACGACCCCAGGTTGAAAAATCCGACCTCGGCCAGAATTGAACCTGAGACCACTGCATGGAAGGACGATGTTCCACTGCCAACCCCTGAACTGAAAAATGATATGCCAGTAGTGATACGAAAGAAATATCAAATTTTTTATTCACAGACATTTCCTAATCAGTTGTAATTAATAAAACAATCAACAATTATTTAAAATGTACCTCACTCGAATATCAGTAATATAATATTTATGTTCATGTTCATTCCTTTGTCATAACTTACTCACTCCTCACGAACGCAGTGTATACATAAAGAAAATAGACATATTTACATTCGTTTCTTCATCATAGGTAATCCATTTCCCTTCATTTACCAAACATTGCATGCACACAAAAGAAAATTAAATTAATTAAGTATTTACAGCAGATATTGTTTACTTCAGTTGCCATGAAGATTGTTTTTGTTGACAACAATTAAAAAAACAGGAAAATTTTTTTAAGTCCAAAGTGAATTACGAATTTCAGATTTGATTTTCTTGAAATCGGCTACTCCTCCTATAAAAATTTACTGAAAAAACATGCTATTTGAATAGTTCTACAATTTTTGGTTGAAGTTTTTTTTGTTATAAGTGACATTTTACGAGATATAAAGAAAAGTTCATTTTTTGTCACCAGTAAAGTGGCACTCCTGATCAGGCTATGTGAACCATTTATATAATTTTCTTATTTTATTTGCCCTTATGTTCTAAATACCTAATTTCATGAATATCCGCCCAGTAGTTTTGGAGATGAAGCATAAGGACGGACACGATCAGACCGTAAGGCGTTCTTTTTTAACGTTTTGTAAAGAAGGCCTAAAAACAGGAGAAGACAGTGAAAGAAATGACAACAATTTCAACAAATCTTTCACCTGAATACTCAGCACGAACTCTTGCAGGTTATAAATGGATAGTCATCCCCCAAAAAGGTATAGGTTCAATACCAGGATAGTTTTCATTTTTGCATTCGATTAAGACGTAATCAGACAGAATACGATGTGTAGACCTTTACTCTTTAACATTTTAAAATATTTATTTATTTATTAATAAGCAATCAGCTTACAGCATGAGGCCAATTACAGCTGATCGATTAACATTGAAAAATAAAATAACAGACAATAAGAATATTAACAAAGTACAAGGATAAAATGAAACTACAAAGACAACAACAACAGTGAAATAATAACAACAGGGCGGAAGAAATGCCAATAAACTGAACAGGAAGGAAGTTTATGGGAAAGCATGAATAGGTAGATACTACCTTATTTTGGAACTTGAGGTAATGTTGAGAACAGTTCTGAGAGGCATATGAAAGGGGTCATATTATTGTTGGTGGAAAGAGAGTTGAACAAAAGTGGGACACGGAAGAAAAGGGAACGTTTTCTGAGAGACAGACGTGGAGTATTTACATAAAAGGGGAAAGAAAGGTGGGTTCTTCTAGATGGTACTCTGAAGTTAAGAAAGCAGTCAAGGACAATCAATTTTGTCATTCAGGAGATAATAGAGGAAGGCAAAATTGGAAAAAGTTCGTAGCAAATGAAGAGTATGAAGATTAAGAGAGGCTAAAATTTACATTTTAGAGGAGTTGTGAAGACATGAATTTTAACAATTTGTACGAAAAAGTTGAGAACATGGTCAAGGAGAAAGATTTGATGGAGCAGACATGGACCACATTGGTGAGCAGTACATCAAGAGCAGGAGCACACAGCCACAAAAATAGGTACAATCGAGGCTTTGACTCGAGATTTATACCATTTCACATAGAAAGAAATGAAGATTCTTATTCTTACCGTTGATTCTGTTGTTTAATTCATGTTTGCTCATATTTAAAGTTTATATTCAATTTTCTTCGATTTTTCAACATTTCAAAAAGGAGGTTGCTAGGGTAGCTGGTATTGTTTACCTCGGATTTTTGTATTGTTGGACTCGGGCTTTCAAGTGCGTTTGCACTAAGCTTACAATAAAACAAACGAATGAAGAACAAAAACCAATTAATCCTCGAGTGATGTCACCTCCCAGTATAAACGTAAATAAATCAAGAACGGTTGGCTCGATTTCGATGAATCTTTCGTCTGAATACTCGGTGCGAACTCTTGGAGGTTTTAAGAGGCTAGTCGTCTCCCGAAAAGGCATGGGTACGATATCAAAAAAGTTTTCGTTTTTACATTCGATTAACACATAATCTGATGGAATATGATGTGTAGACCTTCAGTCTTTAACATTTTAAAATATCTTACGATCGAGACTTTGGCTTGAGACTTGCACTATTTCATAGAAAGAAATGAAGATTCCTATTCTTACTTTCGATTCTTTTGTTTAACTCATGTTTGCTCATATTTTAAGTTTATATTCGATTTGCTCTGATTTTTCAACATTTCAATTGTTGATCTCGGATTTTTGCATTGTTAGACTTGGGCTTTCAAGGGCATTTGCACTAAGCTTACAATGAAACAAACGCATCAAAGACAAAAACCGATTGAAAATTTGTGAAAAATGGATTAAGTATCAATGTAAACGAATGATTATTTAAATAATACATTTTCAACAATTATTAATGTATACGAATAATTATTTAATCAACGCACTTTTCAGCCATTAAGTTGTACAAATCAAGTTACGAGATAATTTCAATTGTCTGTAGCTCTGTAACAAATGGGAATCAGACCCATGTTCATATGACATTTTGTACTCAAAATCACTTAAGGAATAAGATCCCGAAGTTATGACATAAAGTCGTCGGACACCCTGTATGATTATTTTAAAAGGGGCAATAAAAGTGGTTCAACTAATAACACTATTTGTAACAATTTTTGTCACAGGAACATTGAGCCACTTCATGCAAGGGTCTTTAGATGTTTGCAGGAAGTACTCCAACGGGCTCTTAGATTCCATTAAAAGCAGAAAAGATCCCTTTAAAAGCAATGAGGTTGTTGCCATTGTTTTTATACATTTCCGTTGTTGAAGAGAGGAAAAATTCAGACTTTTTTCTGATTTAAAGCAGATATTAACGCAAATTCAGTATGTACTTGACTTATGCCTTAAAAAAGAACAGCATTCTTTCTGCTAGACAACTGTTCTTTTCCTGAATTCTCATCCCAATTTTAAGTAATTTTAAAATGCATATTTAGAAAGCCTTGCACTGAATCCCATGCTTTTCTTATGGGGTATTGAAATGGAACATTGGGGTTAAAAAGATCCCTTAAATATTAACTTTTTTGTGACTTTCGATTTTTCTCAATGGTTGTACCATTCAACCTACCTACATGCCAAATTTCAGACTTCTAGCTCTTCTAGAAGTACCTAAGAGTTTTATGACAGTCTTAGGATTTTTACATCAGAATGAGCGTTACACATCATGATGACCATTACGATTTCATAATATAGAGAGATTAATATGATCCTTCCCTCCCTAAGGACTGCATAACCTTACAGAGGTGGGAGGGTTTGTGTACTTTTACGAACCAAAGAGCTATGCCGGCGGAAGATAATTCTCCTGGTAGGACCATCCAAGCCGGAAAGGTCTGAGGGGAAGAGGCAGACTAAGAAGCAGTCTTGGGGGTTTTACACCCCCCTGTGCAAGGGCAGCAGCTTGCACAGTACCTCTGTAGGTGGTGATCATGTGGATCTGAACAGCTACAGATGGGTAATCACTCTGTGAAACTGCGATGAGGAAAGCAAGGGGAAACTACCTCATTATATTTCCCGTGATAGGCTGAAAAGCTGAAAATACCTCTATGGATCTTTCTGGGGTAAAATATTCCGGAGGTAAAATAGTCCCCCAATCGGATCTCCGGGTGGGGACTACCCTAGGGGATGCACAGAGGAAATGTTAACATTAATAAGAAAGCAAGTAGTGAGAAATTAAAAAAAGGCACATGGAATGTTAGGACTATGAATTCAGGGGGCAAACTAGAGAACTTAAAAAGGGAAATGAGAAGGAATAATGTAGGTATAGTAGGTCTTAGTGAAGTTCGGTGGGAAGGAGAAGGCGAGATAAATTCAGACGAATTTAAGATTATTTACTCGGGAGGAGAGAAAAGGAAAGGGGAGTGGGGATTATAATGAGAAAAGAGATAGCTGAAAGAATTAGCAAGGTAGTGACAGTTAATGATAGATTAATAGCCGTAAAACTTCAGATGGAGCCAGTGGAAATGCTTATAATTCAAGTGTATATGCCAACAACTAATGCTGGCGAAGTAGATGAAATCTATGAACAGATTATGAAGATATTGGAGGAGGGAAAAGGAAGGATCACCACCATAGTAATGGGAGATTGGAACAGTGTAGTCGGAGAGGGACAGGAAGATAACATAGTGGGAATATATAGACTAGAGAAGAGAAATGAAAGAGGGGATAAACTTGTGGAATTCTGCCATAGAAATAGATTGATTGTAACTAATACATGGTTTAAGCATCACCAGCGGAGATTTTACACATGGAGAAGCCCAGGAGACCAGAGACGATACCAGATAGATTACATACTAGTCTATGAGAGATTTAGAAATAGCATTAAAAATGTGAAAACACTACCAGGGGCAGATATCGATTCTGACCACAACCTTTTGGTGGTAAATACACAATGTAGACTGAAGAGCGTTAAGAGAAACATAAGAGTTAACAAGAAATGGAACTTAAGAGGAACTCCTTAAAAACAAGGAGGCTATCATGACTGAGCTGGAGGAAAGGTTGGGGGGGGAGAGCTGAAGAAAATAGGAAGAATGTAGATGAGGAATGGAGATACATCCATAGCAACATTAAAGATGTAATGGAAAAGAAGGTAGGAAAGATAACGGGTGAAAGAAACAAAAAACCCTGGATCACAGCAGCCATGCTGCAAAAAATGGAAGAGCGGAGAAAGTGGAAGAACATAAACACTGAAGAAGGCCAAAAAAAGTACAAGGAGTTAAATAATGCTTTAAGAAGGGAAACAGATAAAGCCAGAGAACAGTGGATAAATGAGAAATGCGAGGAGATTGTCGAATGTGAAAGAATTTGTAGAACAGACCTCATGTATAGCAAAGCAAGGGAACTATTCAAGAAAAAGGCAAGAAAGATGGGACGTAAAGGAATCATGAACAAAAGTAGTAAAATAGTATCGGAGCCAGACAATGTAAAGAATGTCTGGAAAGAATACATTGAGGTTCTGTATGACAAAGAAGGAAAGCCAAGAAATATTGAATTAAATGAAAAAGAGGATGTGGAAATAGATCAGCTAGGACCAAGTATTCTTGAGTCTGAAGTTAAAAGAGCAATTGATGACATGAAAAGAAAAAAGGCTGTTGGGAGTGATAATATACCAGTGGACGTTCTTAAGGTTTTGGGGTCTAAAGCAGTTAAGCAACTCACAAAATTCTTTAACCAAGTATATGATACTGGCATATGGCCTGAAGATTTTTTAAATGTTGTGAAGGTACCACTGGAGAAAAAGAACAATGCAAAATGTTGTAAGGATTACAGTACTATTAGTTTAATTTCTCATACAGCTAAAGTTCTAACCAGAATAATAACCAAAAGAATTGAATGTAAAATAGAAAAGGAGCTGCAAGACAATCAGTTTGGTTTTAGAAGAGGAAGGGGAACTAGAGATGGTATAGGATGTATGAGGATGATGATAGAAAGAGCGCTAGAAGTCAATAAAGGTATGTATTTTTGTTTTGTAGATTGGGAGAAAGCTTTTGACCAAGTGAAATGGGATAAAATGCTGGGTATTTTAAACAAAATAGGAATAGATTGGAAAGATAAAAGACTGCTTAAAAACTTTTACTTTGATCAAAAGATTAGAGTCCGGGTTGAAGGAGAAGAAACAGAAAGTACTTCAATAGGGAGGGGAGTGAGGCAGGGTTGTCCTATTTCACCAGCGATATTTAATATTAATGCAGAAACAATAACAGAAGAAGCGTTGATGGAAGAGAAAGGATTTAAGATAGGAGGTGAAAGTGTTACCACCATTAAATACGCAGATGATCAGGGCTTAATAGCAGAAGACGAGAAAGAGCTTCAGAGGATGACAGACAGACTAGTGGAGGTTGGCCAACAATATGGAATGAAGATCAATGCTGAAAAAACGAAAGTCATGGTGGTTTCAAAGGAGCATAAAGAATTAAATACAATGGTAAATGGCAAAAAATTGGAACAAGAAAGTAGTTTCAAATATCTCGGCAGTATTTTAGTGCAGGATGGAAGTAGTACACAGGACATCAGAAGTAGGATTGCAATGGCAAAAGCAGCATTTAACGAGAAGAAGGAGCTTCTCACAAGCAACAAAATAAATTTAGAAACAAGGAAGAAATTAGCAAAATGCTACATATGGAGCATAGCTCTTTATGGTGCAGAGACGTGGATGATAAGGAGAAAGGAGGAAAAATATTTAGAAAGTTTTGAGATGTGGGTATGGAGAAGAATGATGAAAGTGAAATGGACAGAGAGGAAGAGAAATGAAGAAGTATTAGAAATGGTGGGAGAAGAGAGGATGCTAATAAAAACAATCAGGAAAAGAAAAGCAAATTGGATAGGGCATATATTGAGAAGACAGTGTTTACAAAGGACGATCTTAGAAGGAAAAATTAGTGGAAGAAGAGGAAGAGGGAGAAAAAGAATAGGAATATTAGATAATATAAAGCAGGGATATAATACTTATAGAGGTATAAAAGAGGCTTCTAGGGAGAGAGAGAGAAATGGAGGCAGCGATTCAGTTAAAACCTGTCTTCGGACAGAAGCATGATGATGATGAATATGATCCTTAAGTTCACTAATTACACTTGTCAGTATGTCTTATACACAAATTTTGTGAGTGAAAATTTAAAAATAGGTAAAATATGAAAATGAAATAATGATTGTGTAGCATTGCGCAGATATTGATTGTAACACAGCAATTTTTGTAAGTGGGCTTATTGTTTGAAGCGAACATTTAAGTACACGCGAGTCCTGAGATTCGACCATTCGATATTCGACTAATTTGAGAATTCGATCGCTATACATTATAATTTCAATTCAACTTTCGACAAAGTCAATTGGTCGAAATGGGAACTAATTGACGCTTATTGTCAATATATAATGTATCTTTTTAAATAATGTCAGTTATATCGTTATTATTATACTTTGATGGTTTTAAATGTCGGATAAGTTACTTGATTTATCAGACCGTTCCTTTTGGAAAAGTTAATGCTACATAAAAATACGCTTGTAAATAAAATCAAGCAATTATTCGTTGCTACGAAAAAATTCATATGAGGATAAAGTCAACAATAGAATTTAGCAATTATGTTTCTATGCCGCTAAAATGGTTAAATGCCTAAAATATGCTAAGAAATCATCTGAAAAAGTACTTTTTTAATATTTTCTAATGAAATTTGAATTTTCACAATAAGAAAATTAATCTTCATACTTTTCTTCATATAAATGTGCAAATCCTGCATCGACATCTCAACTTGAAGGTATTTTAACACATTGACCACCCATGGCCAATTAACTGGCCATCGATGACTTTCGTGGGATGCTCGTGTCCACTTAACTCGCCATGGGTGTCAGTCCCTTTCCTTGATCTCCCTATGCTTGGGGCTTGCTGGTTTTGTTTCATACTTTCTGGCAAGCTCCAGTAATTTTTCTGGTGATCGTGGTTTCTATTTCTGTCGCAAAATGGCGTTTTTTTACATCATATTCTTTCACGACAAAAGAAAGTCATTGTACATATTGGCCACAGGGAAAGAGTGTAGCAAATTCGATGGGCAGTTAATGTGTCAAAGTGTTAACGAATAACGCCCTGTGTGCTCCGTTTCAGCCACGATGCTACTATAACTCATCAACAAAATTGTTTGTGGAATAACTCTTTTTATATAAATAGATAACACAAGAGAGGAATCCATACTTTTTTCCGAGATGCTGGGATGCATCCCCCGATTATAACATGTAAGACTATAGGAAAACTGCGCTCGACATTCGACTGTTTGAGATTCGACCACGTTTTCAGGAATGCATCCTGGTTGAATTTGGGGCGCCGCCTGTTGTAAACAAAATAAGTTGTACTAAAAGATTTGAGCATTTTATATATTACCTTGTTTTGTTAAATTGTTATCATTTATAAATTATTAAGTTGGTTGCATAAGTGAATAATTTTACCGATAACAGCAAATGCAGTTGAAAAGAATGAGCCTTTCTTATTGGTTGAAACATTTTGATTGTATGGTATCAATTAGGACTGGGCACACTTCTTCCGACTTGCCCCTGGCACAGATATACCTAGGGTTAAATGTAAGAAGGGACTACATAGTCTCAATTTCGCCCTAATAAAGTCATTTGTCTGTCTGTCTAGGTGTACCACTGATGCATATTTCTCTTGCTTTATTTCCTTACGAATTTATAATTAACTCGGCATACAAGCAACAAGTTAAAAAAAGTGATGCGCCCAGCAAATTACTTTCTCCATACAGGACAATGAATATGATTGTAATGGCAATGAGAAGTTGGTCTCGACATCAGTCCTCAAGAATAATTACTGGCAATTACACTCGTGAATACCTTTCAAACATTTTGAATCATTTTCACAGTGAAAAATACTTGGAATTACTTTTCACATTGAAAAAACAATAAGTAAACAAAATTGTCATCTCTTGCTATGGGTAACAAAATATCGATGTACCGTTAAAAATACCCCTGGGTGTGCTGGGATTGCTCTCAATATTTACAAGAAAGTTTGTTTACAAAATATGACACTAGATGACATTGAGACAATTTTGATCACAATTAAAATAACCCCTTTCAGCATTGGTATTGCTATCAGCAATTAGAAAATTTTATCATAGCAATGGAAGTAAAGGTATTGCTAAGCAACGTACTTAACATAGATGTGAAAATTGAGAGTAAATTGCCCATTACTTTTTCATCACACTTCAGCAGGCGGCATAAAGCGCTCTCAGGGGCTGCATGTGGCTTGCAGGCTGCTGATCTCTGATTTAGAGTGACATGTAATGGTTGAAATTTAGACAAAGATGAACAATATATTTAGAATAAAAATAAACTTACCTGGGACGTAGAAAAGAATATGAGCCTGAGGTGGCGTCTCATTTGGTGAGAGAGCAAAGGTCACCACTCTCTGGAGATGGGAACGGTGAACTACTTTCTGAAAATCTCCACCCTCATGAAACACCACTTCGTTATTCACCCATCGAGCGCAGACTCCTTCATCCAGAGTCCATTGAGGCTCCCTGTCAAAGTGTTACACAATGCAATTAAAAACAAATAATGTATGTAAATATAAATTTCGGGCATCAATTTAATGAGAGAAAAAGATTTGCCAAGTGAATTTAATTTTACTTTAATCAATGATTATCCAAAAATACCTATCAATTAATAATCAATTTAATAAAAATTTATTCAAGCATCTAACATGTAAAATATCAATGGATGTCAAGTTATACAACCATTAATCAAAATCAATCAACTAAATTTAAATTATTATGTACACTTCTAAACTGACTTCTCTGACTAACTTGATAACATTAAAGAGGATTTAACGCTGCAATCAAAATCATTTCCTAACTTCTGTTATATTAAGAGTGAAATCTGCTGTCTGAAACCCTCAATGCAAAATGTCAAAAATTTTCAATTATTTACAGCATTAATGAAAGACATATTGGTCATTTAAAAAGATACTGATTGTGAGTTAAAGATAAATGATCACAGTGATGACATTTAAAGATACAGCATAGAAATGACTCAATATTATATTGCTATTGCATCATAAACCTCGCTAACAACTCAGGCACTAACTAGGAAACATAAAAATTATCAATATGTGTATTAATCATGCAAATTCCACAAAAATGACCAAAAGATATATATATATATATATATATATATATATATATATATATATATATATATATATATATATATATAATATATATTTATTCCAGTAGAGTAGCCTCTTGAACAGATGCAATCCCTCGAGGAGAGAAAAATCATTGGCGATTACAATGAACCTTGTGCATTGAAATAGCAGCAAGGAAAGGGTTTAATTTTATAGTAAATGTTATTTACCTCTACATGGACAGTATAGGGACTTCGAGTTGTCACTCTATGTAACATAAAAACCACACTGAAAATCATTTTCAACACTCATTGCAAATTTTTTGCTTTCATTAAAATATTTTCAATTACTGTATTAACCCGAACGGAAGAAAAGTTTGAATTTAAGACACACAATAAAAAACAAGATCTATTCTGGAAAAAACTTTGTAATACCAAATTTTAAAATAACATAGTGGTAACTCTATGCCACCTGGTAACACTACCAGCATTACAGTAATGCACATTTTTTCATTCCCCAAAGTTTTTATAATGAACTTTTTAGCGGATTGAAAAATTTTAAAAATTCATTTTTGGAGGTTTTTATGTCAAGTCGGATTTGCGTAAGTCGAGTCTTATGTAACCCATGGAGGGTGTTTATTTATTTATGGTACTTTAGGTAATACCTAACATGACAACATAATTCTAAAATTTTATTCTTATACCCTCAAACCTAGTGCGTATTATACGCAGGGTATACTGAAAAGTCAGGATTTTTGGCAAAAAGTATGGATGCGTGTTATACACGAATATATATGGTATGTTTAAATTGTAACAAGACAAGCAAAAAATGCTGGAAACCTTAGTGTAGCCATTTGCAACACTGTATGTATTGAATTTCCTACCCAGCTGATTACAAGTTCTGATGTAGGTTTGTCAACACTTCGCTTCCACTACTGCCCTCCTCAAAAAGACATACATCTCAACTTTGACGTGCAATCATTTGCGCTACATTTATTGGAAAGAATATACAAAAATACCATAGGAAAGCTTATTTTATGCTCAATAAGTTATGGTTTTTTAAATATTTTTAGATAGAAAACTTAAAATTTTACGGCGAGTTAAACACAGAAACTACCCATAAAAACAAGCTACCCAGTCAACTTTCGCGAAAGCAGTCATAAATAATAATTCATAAACGAATAACAACTGAACAAAATCTTTTGAAATTTAAAACAGTGATGAACTAAGAGACAATGATATCATTTTCTTAGCTCCATGTTAATTACTATGGTTTTAATTGGGTTACAACTTTAAAAAGAAACTTGTCAGTGGGGAAAAATCACAGAGGAATTTTAAAAATACTGTTGTAAAGAGAGACATACAGAATTTTTTTTTGTACGAATCAGATTTTGTTTTAACGTTTTTGTTTAATTAATTTTAATCTACACACAGTACCATATATGTCGCTTTCTGGGCGCTCTGCAATGTTGCCAAATGTATCCTTTCTCTCCCTCGCTGGTAGGCGGTCTCTCACCTTCATCACGGCCCACACAAAAACCCCCTGATCTTCTCTTAAGTTTCGTCCTCACTGCTTTCGTCGCTGCTGGAATCCTCATCAAGATTGATAATTAAGGGTTCCACGATATTCTTCAGCACTTGGTCCTTGGCGGCATAGAAGTCTTCCACCTTGATAGTGTGCTTCACAGCGTTTTCCCACACGTGCTTCGGGGTGTTATGCAGTGCCTCCTTGCACAGTTGCAGAGCATCTTTGATTTTGTGCGTTTTGTTGTGCTTCGCCATGTAATTTTAACCCAAGCCCATATAAGCTCGATTGCATTAAGCTCACAATGGGTCACTGGAGTCCAAATTAGCTTTACTCTCTTGCCGCTCACTTTGATGATGCTATCTAGCAAGTATCTGTGAGACTTGAAATGAGGTCTGCTGAGATCAAGTAGTTCGCTAATGGTTAAAGACTCATATGTATCTTGCCAGCCAGAATCATCTATCTCTGGCTCGATGTGATGATCAATTAGCCAATTTATTATATCGTACTTACGCCAACTTTTGGACGGATTTCTTGTTGTTGGGTCTTGCATGGTGTGACACGGGGCTTGGTTTCATGATCCATTGCATTAAAAATCCTCCCAAAATACTCTTCCAAGTGTCGAGCATTCATCTCAGAATGATAGTCACCATCCTTTTTGTTTCCCTCAAACACGAGCATACAGTCATTCCCAGGCTCGAGAAAACCATCTTCACCCCCTATATGCAAAATAATTATTCTTTTTCCGGCACCAGAGGGAGTAATAAGGCCACCTTTCCGGCAATTGACCTCTTGAATTACACCTCGATCAAAGTCAATATCATTATTACTTTCATTCACATTTTCCTGCCAACCATATGATAGTGTGTGATTTGCTCCACAAAATGTTTCGTCCTAATATATTTTTTTCCATCCTCTTTGACGAGCTGACTTTATTTCCCGAATAAACTTTGCACGTTGGTCCAGGATTCGGTGACTTTCAAAGCATACAGGCTTCCTGTTGTATTTTTTAAAGTGGAAGCCAAGCATCTTCATCCACCATAATGAAGTAGATTCACTTACGTCTGGAAAATCAGGAAAATCTGATTTCGGTTTGATAAGAATATTAGACACTATTGGATATTCTTTTCTTAAGTAAAAACTATGCACTTTTCTTCGTAGCACTCCTTGAAACATTTCATCTAATACAATTCGCGCTCTACTGCTGCTTTTTTTGGGAGAACTTCCTGAAGGACGCTCATTTTCCTTGCACTCATTACTTACATTTACTACAGTCCTTTCAGCAACGGGGTGTTCTGTGCAATGTTTAAAACTTTGTACTTGATTTTAAGACCATCTCAAATTTTTTACAGAATTTTTTGGGAAAAAACCCTCGCCTTCCTTTCGGGTTAATACGATAAATATCTTGAAAATATTTTTAACTAGCAAAGGTACATTTTATTTCAGATTAGTGTTTCTGACAATGTCATGCAAAGTCATATTAGAATCAGTTATCTTTAAATGCACAAAAATGACATTGTAAAATTTTAGAACTTATTAATTGTTTACATAATCTTACTTAAGATAATACAAGTTTTTTAAAATAAAAACAAGTAGTGGTTATAAAAAACCTTTTATAAATAACTTTTATAATGAATTCCTTTAAGCAACATTTTAAAAAATATTAACATATATGACATAACAGTAGATATAAATAAGTAACTTTTTATTTATTAATAAATTTTGAAGTTAACATAAAGGTTATAAATAACAAAAGTGAAAACTACAATGTCAACCTACCATCCATCCTGCTTTTTATGAATAAGAGAATGAACAAGCTCTCCAGTCTCAGTTTTCCATATGTTTAGATTGTTACTTCCAGTAGGATTTGCTGGAGTAACTGAAATGAACAAATATTGTGACAAAATCATACAGATTTTAACAAAATATGTAAGTACACATGATATTTATAAGCATTGCTATAAGAAAAATGTTAAGTCAGCCAAATATTCTATTCTATGTTAATTGACATTTGTTTAAGGATGATATTTATAATGATGTTTCTCAACTAGAGGGGCATCCCATTGGTGGGATGGGAAGGTTGCTCATGTGAAATGCGAAGTTTAGAAAATAATTATTATAAAACCTTTTCTAAAAAAACTACTGCAATATTTTGTCCTCAAAAATGTCCATAATAATCTTTTATGTATAATTACTAAATGTCTATCCATTCATCTCCCCTTTTATCTCTTGAACAGTTTTTGATAGAAATTTGCTGTAAATGCCATATTGTTTCTGCCAACTAGGAGATCCCGGGAAAACTATTTTTGTTTACAGAAGTGTCCCAGGTTCGACTCCAGGAGGCAATTATATTTTCCTATATGTTTACACAGGAGTTTCGATTGTCCAAGGTGCAAGGTTTATTTCCTTCATCCATTAAAATACGTAAATATGAACAGAATTTCTCCGCTTTTGCTTTATTCGATGGTTAAAACTATAAAACATTCTTGCGGTTTAGAGGTTACAAGGAAGAATTTGTCGGAAACGTGTTTCTTGCCAAGGGGACCCACAATGTTGCCTCCGACTGTATTAGCATCTATTAAGCCTTCAAATAGACGAAAGAATTGCGTTATTCGCTTCGCACTTTTTATGAAACATGGAAATTATAGTTGTAGCAATGTCAAATTTAATAGATTGCAACATTAATAATTGCAGATTATTATTATTCAGTAAACTGCATGTGGACTGTGGGCATTTTTAACGAATGACCAAAAGAAAAAAATCTTTTCTTTATTGCAATGTTACTTTTTTTGTAAGGGAGAAGCAATTAAAATTGGAAATATAAATTATAAAACGAAACATGAAATTCAAAATGTCAGTCGTCTAATTTTATAAGGAGAAATGGGCTTTTATTACTTTAAAAAATGCAGATTTCTGACTGACTTCGCAAAAGTTTTTGCGAGTACCACTAGATAATATATAATAGTAGAACATCTTTAACCACCTTGGCGTTAAGCCCGATTGTAGCTCGGGGTTCTTGAATTTACCGCCAGCGTTAACCCCGATTGTGACTCGGGGTGTGATAGGAAGTTCTTAATTTGCCCATTAAGCCCGATTTTTTTGCTTTCTATGAACTTCTGCCATCTACTGGGCTCAGATGGTATTACATGCTGTTTTTTTTGACTAACCACGATTTTTCTTTAGTTTCGCGATTGTTTTCTGATCGTTCATGACGAACGTATTTACAGCAGGAATTCTTTCGTTTTATTGTTTATGGAAATTATAATTGTATTCTATATTTTACTGTATTCTTCCTATTTATCTTTCATAAACTATAAAGTGAATGTGGAAAATCGTCTTGCCATTCTGTGTCATCTTTGTTTTTATACTGAATATACATCTATACTACAGGTGTTATGTAATTTTGTTTTCCATAATGTATTTTTATATTTTTACTATATTTCACTGAAATAACTGTTTCATCTCGCATTCTGTTCTCTAGTTCAATTTACTTTCGTAAATTTTGTGTGGAAGACTGTGGAGCGAATAATGGAGACGAACCTAAGCAAAACTCCACGGTCAAAGACTGGACGTCCAAGTACTTTAGATGGAAATCCAGAACGTCTGACGGGTAGACATTTCATAAAGTATGTTCCGCCTACGGAAAAAAAGAAATCACCAACGAGAATGTGCGTAGTTTGCTGTGCAAAAACTGACGGAAAAGGAAAGAAAGTCCGAAAAGAAACGAGATTTTGTTGCATAATATGTGATGTAGGACTATGTGCTGTACCATGTTTTGAAGAGTACCACAAAAAAAGGATTACATGTAAAAATATTCCAATGGTATAAAATATTCCTTGTAAATTAGTTAAAAATATAAAAGGTTAATCTATAAAAATTCAACTATTATTGTAAAATTAGCAATAAAAATTATAAAAAGTTAAAAATATTACATAAAAAATTAGAAAAATGTTTAAACAAAAAAATGTTAAATAAAAATGATAAACTAAAACATTCAATTATTAACTATTATAAAATATATAGAATTAAAAAATATATAATAAAAATAAAAAGTAGTTTTTAACCATGCCTATAAAAAGTCAACGCTGGGGAGTAAAACAGTGTAGAAAAACATAACGCCAGGGAGGTTAACATAAAAATGCACTTGTTGGCAAAGTTGGGGGTTTTGTTTTTATTGTGGCGAGACCTGCATTTTTTGACAAAATGGTTGGCGGGACATAAGATGCTTAATTTTAAGAACTGCTTATTTATTTTATTCATCTAATACCACATTTTGTAATGAATAAACCCCTCAAGCAGACGTTTTTTAGAACTTATGAATTTTAATCAATTTTCTTAACCCTTTAACTGTTATGCACGTCTAAAGACGTAAGGTGTGAGATGTGCTACAAATGCTATGCATGCCTTTAGACGCATGTTCGGGGCTGTGCTCCCACCACTGCTATGCATGCCTAAAGACGTATCTTAGATTTTCGCATAACTGCTATACGTGTTTTGAATCCTGAAGCAGTGGAGGCCTCTTGCAGACTCTCCCATAATTTGATGAAACTATGAATAGGGTTTGCTCTCAAACATACAGCTACTTTCAAAATACAATGTAATGTAAATACAATGTACCCTTTGTTTCCACCTTGTGAGAATTCTTTCTCTAACTTTTTGCTCGGATATCAACTTAAAAGGCACTTCAGTTGACAGGAAACTCTTTGACGAGATTTATATTTATTTTATCTTCAACTAAAAATAATATTACAAATATATTGAGGATAAAAATATGTTTATAATCAATTAAACATTCAATATTTTCATTTTTAAATAAATAATTATTAACTAATCAGTAAAATTAATAACGATTATATAATTATTATTTATTTTTCCTTAAAATTGACAAGAAAGTAGATAAAAATCTTTTAGTTAAAAGCGGGAAGCTTGAAAAAAGTATTCAGCAATGGGGAGGATATTAAATGTCTTAGCCTATAGCACCAACAGCATGGTAAGGAAACTAACAACGTAGCAGTTAAAGGGTTAAACTTAAAGTAAAACTAAAATTAATGCCAAACTGAAAAGTAAGTAGATGGAAAGAGAAATGCATTGAAAAGGAGAAACATCAGTATATTGAGCCATTATTGAATCGGGAATCACAAATTTTCAGTAAAGACATGTTTAATTTAATAAAAAGTGACTGCTGTTAAAGAGGAATTTCAAAATTACGCTTTGTGAATATTTACCCATAAATGGTTCCCAAGTGAGAAGATAAGTCCCCTTTGGCGAAAAGGCTAAATGCGACACTTTGGGCTGCGAAATTTCACAAACTGGCTTCCACGTCACTGTAGATACCACTTTAACCCTGAAAATAAATTCAACGATAAATATTCCAATTTTTTGTAACTCGCAAACCATGCGCTGTTCATTGTTAATTTCTCAATTACTATTAAAAACCAGTCCAGCAATGATGAAATATCACATCATTTGTCAATGTTATTGGCTATGATGCAATATTGCATCATGTAATATGAAACATCTATGCACGAGTACTTTGACTCACTCCATCACAAATATTAATGGATCTAGATTTAATATAGGTTTTTCTGCTATTTACATTGCCTAGAATAGAAGGCAGATCGTGGAGTTGGAAGAGAGAGACACTTCAATTAAAGTGAATCCCACATCAACTCAAAACAATGCTTTCCACAATCACACCTATACTTAAACAATGACATGTAAAAGCTCGACTAAATTTTGAATTTATTTTAATGAATTTTTATGTGATGCATATAAAGTGCATTAACAAAGGGAACCAGTTAGAATACTAAATTCCATTGTACTGAAAACATGACTTGGGCACTCTCATTTCCTTGTAATTCTATTTTTTCTTCTGATACACTTTCCCAATTGAATATATGCCATGCAGTTGTGTTATATAAATAGCAGTACATATACTTGAAACCCACAGCCACATAAGATGATGCAATTGTGACAAAATGCACAGAGAACACTCAAGAAATTTATTTCAAAACCCTAGGGAGGTTTCTAGAGGGCAGATTAGGTTAAAAAAATTCCCTGGACTTTTGAAAAACACCAGTAACTATCATTGTTTACAACAACTTTATCTGTCAAGTAAATAACTGTCTGGAAAAGTGAACCACTCAAAATGGCATCACACAAACTTCAAGGATGAAGCAAATAAATTCGAAAGAATTCACCAAAAGGAACAATATGTGAAAGAAAAATAATAGCACCTTTACTCAGGTTTTTCTCGGCCGATAATAAAATTGAATACCACAGTAGCATAACCAATTAATTTCAAACAAACGCGAAATTGGGTAAAAATGAATAATTTAAGAAAACATAAAAAAGGCATTAGTCGTTACTGTTCTACAGGCTATGCACAGCTGCTGAGTTTGAAAAACTCTTCTGCTTCGTATATTTTCCACTTCTGATAAACTTACCAAGTTTCTAATTTTTTTATTGAAATTACATGAGCCCTGATTTATCAAACAAATTATTTTAAATTAATGAAGACTAACCACAAACATATCACAATTGCAAAATTATATTAGATCTTCGTAATAACCTATAAATGTAAAAAACATAGATACTTACAAAGTTCCATTGGCCCAAGCAAAGTATTTGCCTTCTGGGCTAAATAACATCGCTTTGCACGTTTTGCTATCATCGCGAGTAAATGTTGTGATCAAATCATAACTTGGTGGTCCAAGATTTAAAGAAATTCCAGTTGAGCCTCTGACTAAAAATAAAAAAAAATGAATTTATTCGAATGTGACATTTGCAAGAATAAATATTCCAAATGTAATAAATACTAAGATTTGTAAGTAGCCAGACTAAATTAATTATAGCATGGACATAATAGTTTTGAAATTGAAAACAATCGGGTAACTTCATTTAGAATGTATTGAAATAGCAATTGAACGTGAAATATTTTTTCATTGGTTAAAATAATTTTCATCTATGAAACTTTTAAAACTAAAGCATTTACTGGGAAAAACTCGCTAAAAATAAAATAATCAGGAAAATATTGAGAGCGCATGACCAGCAAAACCAAATGCTCCATTGTTCGCAAGTGAAACCGATGAAAACCATTTAGAATTGAGATGTATAAACAATCCAGAATTCAACTTAATTCCTAAAATAAAAAAATACAGTCTACATAAACAAAAATAAAAGATATACTTACTTGCAACAGCAGGTACACCTTTCGCTGGCGAGGCCATTTTTGGACATGTGGAGGAACAACAGCAACAGCCATCTGTTTGTCGTGCGCTAACAGGTGAACCTCGAAAAGTTAGTTTTTTTTTATCAGCATATCTATGAAAATTGCAAAGTGAATACATTCAAGAGATTTCATAAGACAGCTAAATTAAAGCATAAAATAACCATTTTTACTCACATAGAGATAACTATAAGCATAAATATATTTAGAATTATCATTTGGAATAGAATAACAACGAACCAGGAAATAGATGTTAATTTTTGTTACGACATAATCCTGTGAAAATCACATGAATAGAAATTTAGAAATTCGAATTAATCTTGACTGATTTCGAAAAATGAAGTGTATTGAATTTAAGCTGTTCTAACCCCGAACTATATTTTAAATAACTTTGGGGGCCATATGGATACCACCATAGAGTTTTTGATTAGTAAAACATGATTACAAACAGAATCATAATATGAAGAAATCTGATATGACCACAACATGACTTTTTTCATGCCTGTAATATTTCTAAAAATTCCAAATACGTTAAATGATAATAAATATTTTAAGGAACTGCGAGAAAAATTCAAAGACATCAACTCATACGGAAGCTGGTATTTTGGTATTAAAGGGGATCTCCCTCCGCAGCAACTCTAGGGGCGAGATATGGAACTACAAGGCGCGAAAGTGGCGATATTTGGAATTACGTGGAGCAGTACTCCATTGGAGCTCGGCTGGGCCAGAGAAGGGAAATTTGAACATGAAGGAAAATTTTACTCGGCCCCACCGGGTTGGGTAAGTTAGTGGAAATGTTTTTGGTTCCTCCTCACGTTCACTGTGTTCCCTCCTTGGGTTGGGAAGCGTGCATCTTAATATATGTCAGTCGGCGATAAAGCTTGCGTTCCGTGTTGCTTACGATTAGTTGCTATCATCGTATTTTGCAAATCATACTCAAGTGTAAAGTTCGAGATCTATTTTACCCGATTAGTTTTCATTTAATTTAAATATATTGCGGGAATAGAGAGGTAATGACAAATTTTATTGCTTTTGTAATTTTAATTTTAAAATAGGGGGCCGAATGTGACCGGCGGACTGTAGATTGGACACCACTTGTCATTATGATGGTTTGCCAATTTATTTTTAGAGAGGAGCTGATTATTTGGTGTGATTGCATCGACGAACGTAAATGCTAATCGAAATCAGATGTAAATTAAGGTATTTTGTGGCTACGTCGAGGGAAAAATACATTTTAAAATATGCATTGTATTGCGTCAAAACTTCACTAGAGGACGATTTTTTGCCATGATTTAAGTGAATATTAGGAAATTTTATTAATTAAATTGAAAGGGTCACTTGTTTCCTAACTTTTCGGGGCGATAAAAATTGCACCTATATAGTTGGATTCCCGATTCATAGCATTATTACACTGCTGAACGTGACGAATCTTTTATGGCGGGTCCATTTCACCCACAAGACGACGACCCGAAATAGAAGGTTCTGTTCAGCTAAACTGAGTATTGACCAAATTAGATTGTTTATCTAAATCGAAATGTGCTTCAGTTAAAGCCTCATTTTAAAAATCTATCCTTAACCGGACCAATTAAAAATTCCCTGGAATTTCGTGGTGAGATGCTAGAGCCAGGGGATATTTTTAATGCCGACAGGAATATTTGAGTGTGGTTTTATCGTTCTGCTCAGTAATAAGGAGTTTATTTCATTCCACCTCAACCGACCTTACCTCAATTCGCACCTGTTTTTCGTAGCATGAGCATTTTCCCACGAGCGACTGGGTGGATAAGCAGTAAGGTCGTAAGGGATCGGTATCGCAGATCGAAAGAAAGAAGGAAGAAGATAACGACTTTACAAGTTATTCATGCGGCACGGCGAAGGGCAGGTTACTCGTGCCACTGAGCCGTTGTCATCCCGAGTTCTTCTTGGTCGAAGTGGAGTGTGAGAAGGACGAGAGCAACGTCCACACCGAGTTGCGTCATTTGGTGAACATTTGACGCAAGTGAAAACAATTAACCAACAGTAAGAGTCATCGGACAAAACGATTAGTATTACTGATTTTTATGCATTCAATTCGCGCCACAACTCAGGGAGGAAATCTCATTAAAATATTCCCAAATTTTAAATTGCTATTCTATATTTGTCGTGATTTCTAGTGGGATATGCATATAGGTCATGCGTTCGATGCAGTCGTGAAGAATTAGCATTCACAGTAAGTGGTGCTTAATGGTACCGAAAAGATGGGAAAAAACCTTAATTTCTTTGACTTGACTCGATTTGACTACCATTTGAGATCAGTAACAGAAGCCACAGTTTTGTGTTATAATAAGATAATCGCAGAGAAACAAGGAGAAAATATATCATTATACAAAAAACCCAAATCTAGCGTTAGATTACTTGCTGATGGCTTAAACATATACCTACAGATTATTAAATAAGAATGGAAAGGTGTACACCATGTCGGAGTACACAGTTTTTCTAAATACGTTCTATGAGATTGACACATTTTAGTAAAACTCCCCAATGCCACGTTTCATCAAAATACGCCCAGCGGTTCCCGAGTTTAAGGAGGGTACATTGAAAACTACATGTAGGTCTTCATATAAAGTGGTCGTTATTATGAACCGATTATAATCAAAATTGGAATCGAACAAAAAATTTAGGTAAAACTCTCCCAATCCCAAATTTCGTCAAAATAAGTCCATTACCAAACCCATTTACATTATTCATGAATGGCGACTATGTGCCATGACAAATTTCAAGCGGCGATGGCAGTGTATCCCAAATCCATAATTTAAATAAGTTTTAATAAAGGGTAGACAATAGAAAAATATTTCTGCGGTGCCTCCCTCCCCTATATACAAACGCACGCACACAAGTTATCGGTGCTTCCATACTGCAAGCGCTAAAAATCACCATATACCAAGATTTAAACTCTTGAATAAACCAACGCGATCTCCATGGCAACAGCACTTCAGCCAAGTGGAACCTAAATGTATTAGATAATAAATAACATGAGTCCTAGCAGAATATTTTTAATTTTCCGCGAAATTAAGGCAACTATCCGTAATTTCCAAATTCTCGGGCAATCCGCTCGTGTCCAAGTTTTCGTATTTCAAGTTTCGTGACTGAGATCGCTCTACATAAACAATAAGAATAATCATCATTAAGACAATACCTCATACACTAAGATATGGAAAAGTTAGGATAATTTGTGTTATCATTATGGTATAATCACTCGTACTTTTACATGTATTCGGATAAAAAATATCGCGAATATCGCCATTATATTTAACAATTTTAAAAGAGATAAAACTCCTCGAAAAACCACGAAACGCAACATTGGTATCAAAGTTGCTTCTACTTTTGTGATCCCTTATAGTCGTAGAGAAAAACAAATCTATTCGCCCCTTCCTAGTCGATATCACAAAATTAATCCTCATGTTCCTGCTTTCAATAGTACGTGAGAATTACAATTACCTATGATACCCTCAATCACAATACGTGCAAGCCCGGACATAGAAACCCAGGGCCCTTAGGCAGTTAACAGAGTCGGGGCCCCCTTTTTGGTAATTTAGCAAAAAACAAACTTTACTTTTATTTTTTATTTATTTAACGTACTTTGACTTTAGAAAATAGACAAGCAGACTTAGAAATGAAATAGACAAGTATAGGCATCGCAGAACTTGGGGGCACTCGCCTGCGCGAAGCGTGACGTTAGGGAGGGGAAAGCGTGCGTGGAAGGGGTATGCAGATGGAGCGGAGGGGAGAGCGCATGGCAGGCAGAGCTGCCAAAATACTCGCATTAACCCTGGAGAGAGCGCGCGGTCTTTTCGAGTGTAGTGAGTGAGAGAAAGCATTTTAAAGTTGGCAACGAAGGAATGCGACCTCAGGTACCCTGGTGGACACACACGGAGACTGCCTTTCTCCCCCGCGTCGAGGAAGTTTTTAGACAATGAACCCTTCCACTGAAAAGAGTCTTCTGCGCAAGTGCCACCAAGTTCTGCGATGCGTATACCAACTATACTTTTTTACACATTATAATTTTTACATATAATTACAAGATTACATTGCCACGCGACGAACTTTCAGAATACATGATAGTATCTACAATATTCCAGAACGTTCCCTAATCGAACAATCTAGAACAGGGGCGCGCAAACTAGGGGGCGCGACAAATGATGCGAGGGGCGCGATTACAGCCATGATTTAATTTTAACTGTAAGAAAATTTAGCTCTTTTTTCATATATCTTTTTTGTTTACAATGTTATATTTCTGTAATCTTTCGTATTTACGAGAGTAACATGCTGGGAATCCCCTCTATTCAACGTGACCGTGACTTTGTTTACAGTGCGCGTTATCGCACTACACTGCAGTACGTTGTCGAACGAAAGCCGTCATGTGAATACGTCTATTAAAATGTGCAATGTTTAGTTCTGAACCGGTGGATTTATTCTGTATTGTTTTACAAATAAATTAAATGAAATAATTGTCAGTAAGAACGCCATGAATCAGAATTAAGAGTGGCGAATTTATCACTTAAGCCGAGACTGGACGAAATTGCCAGTAAGAGACAAGCCCACAGATCCCATTGAATTAAATCTATTCATACAAAAATCAAGTGTTATTTTCTTTTTTTGTGCTTTTCTTATTGTTATTTTAAAATGTGATATATTTTTGTATTCATATTGCTGTATAATTTCATTATTTTGGTGATAATTGATTTCATTCCTATTAGAATGTTCATTTTGTGTAATTACCTTGAATTATTTTGTTATTTTCAGTTTTAATAAAATATACCATTTTTTGTAACATACTAATTCTCAAAATTATCATCCACATAAAACCCCTCCCAAATACCAAATCTTGATAAAAATTTTGCCAGCCATGGTAGGGGGTCCAAGTTTGTATTTTGAACAAAAATTGGGGTGGGGCATGAAAAGTTTGCGCACCCCTGTTCTAGAATACAGGTCCATGACATTCTAGAACATTCTTGAATGTTCCATAGTCTTCTACAGAGTTCTAGAACATTCGACACTTTTCCAGGACTTTCTATAGGCATACAATATCGAAATATCTAGAACCTTCGAGAATGTTCCTGTACTACCATTCACTAATCATTTCCGGAATATTCTATCTTACGGGATTATTCTATAAAATCTTAAGACACTAAACACTAGAAAATTCTATCACATTCTTTAGCTTCCGTCACCAACACTACTCGTATTGTAACCTTAACTAACCTCAGCAAATTCGCGTGGAAGATTAAAACCTTTGAGCCGCAAAATTGAAATTGATACAACTTTCTAACACACACTTTCAATGCGAACTGTCAAGTAGTGACAAGTTATAGAATGAAGTCAGGTGCGATGCAAAACAAACAAAGAACACAAACACAGTGTTGCCACTTGACTTGTCAAAAAATTAACTATGGTCAATTATTTTCTATTTCATTCGGAAAAATTGACATTATTTTCCGTGTCCTGTGTCCTCAATGTATACCATTTCGGCCCTTGTTCGGGGCCCCCGCCGAGGTTGGAGCCCTAGGCAGCTGCCTAGTTTGCCTAGGCAGAAGTTTGCCGCTGAGTACATGATGCAATTAGTGTTTTGGATACAGTTAAATCTTACATATTATCGCAAGAAAATATTGGTGATGATGTTTCCATAATTTGCATGATATTGAAAATTAGATTAAGTTACAATGATTAACTTTCTAAGATTACACTGTCATTATGGGCAAGCATAATTATCATTGTACTCAATAAGTTGCATCAGAAGTGAAAATAACATAACTTACCTCATAATTTGTGTGTTTGGTACAGACAGCATGAAACTTCTTCAACTACAATTTGGTCATGACACCTCATGAATCCATCAGTCTTGCCAACTACCACCATAGATGTAGAAAAAAACCCTATGCATAACTTTATCCCACCCTACCCAATCAGGAGGATACTAATGTCCAGCCCAAACTACAAGAGATGGAGCGCTGAAAGTTTCAGCATTTGTAGAGATCACGAAGAAACCTCCAGAAAAATGGGATCTCTCACCTAAGTGACATGGGTTCGACTCCAAAAATTCCAAATATTGCGTTTTTTCCATAAGAAAAGCATAAAGGCATTTTTGTAAATATATTTCGGACACTTTCCGATAAGCTGGAGAAATGAAATTTTGAGTGTTTCTAGATGGCTGCAATATCTATTAGGAATTGGTATCGTTTTTGCTTACAGTGTCCTGGGTTTGACTCCAGATGCTCCGGAATCTCCTATATGTTAGCATGGGGAAAAGTTATTCCAGTGTGTAGACCAATCTAAGAGGAATAGGGTACTGAAATTTTGCATGATTATAGGATTTTGCTATCAACCAAACAGAAAAATAAAAAACTTCAAAATTGTTAATTTTTAGGGATTGTTTTTACCCCATTTGCACATTAAAGTTTAATAATTTTTATCTCGGAAACTATTTGTCGTAGGTAAGAGCTTTGCAAACATTTTGTAGCAAATTCTATCCTCCATATACATAATGTTTTTAATCCATACCTTACAAAACATAAAGGCAAGGGAATGCAATTCCTGATTCCTATGCATATTTTTTTACGATTATTAAGTATTAACAATTTTTATCTTGAAAACTATTAATCGTAGATAGGTGCTGTTGTGGACTTTATTGTAGTAAATATAGTCCTCTACCCAAATAAGATTTTTATTCTATACCTTACAGAACATACGAGTGATTTCACCTTTTCAACACATCATATTTTGTGTTAATGCATCGTAGCATTGTATCGTGCCTTCCACAACCTTGGTAGGTGCGCACGTCTCCTGCCCTCCAGCCTCCCCTTCTCTTCCACCACGTTTCCACGACAGTTTTTAGCGTTTGCATATTTTGGCGCAAAATTTGATGTCTCACAAATCCTTGTGAGTTTACGTGTCATATTCGACTGTTCTTCCGTTATTCTATAACTGTTATAAAGGCGATTATAGAAAGTGTTTGTGTTATTTGCCATTGCATTGTTATTTGTTGTTGTGTTATTAGTTGTCGTTGGTTAGGAGGTGCAAACTTTTGTATTAAAAATATATATAATAATGAATTATCTGTCTGAAAAATTAATGTTTTCAAGGTGAGATGAAATGCTTGAAGAACGCAAGCACCAACTACTTGTAGTACCTATAGATAGGAGGATACTAATGTTTAGGCACTTCCAGATAAGCTGGAGATTTGAAATTTTTTGTGAGTAGGACTATGTGCATAACCCACTAGAAAATCGAAAACCTTAAAAAATGTATACAATGCGGCTGCTAAAAATTCGCAAACATTTAAACAAATATTAAATGTTTATGTACTTCTGAATGTGCCATGAAGCTGAAATATTTTGTAAAGGTAGATTTCGTGAAATGACCCAATAGGAATTACAGAAATTCTGATGTTAATTGATTTGACTGTAAAAATTCTTAAAGTTTAAACAAATAGATAAATGCACATTTGAAAATCTGCATGAAGTTGTTATTGTGGCAATAACATTTTTTTAAATTTAAACAATTCAATAAATATTATTTCACTTGCAGATGTGCTACAACTTTAAAATTTGGCAGAAATGTTTGACATTATTACCCCACAATGGAAAAAGTATAATATTCTTAAAATTGCAAAATTTTAGGGATTGCTTTTACTACAATATTGTTCCATAAGGAAAGAACGTAATTGGAGCAGAGGTGAAAACTTTTGAATTAAAAAAATATTTCAAATAATGAAATCTCTCTCTAAAAAATTAATGTTATTTTCAAGCTGAGATGAAATGTTTGCAGAAAGCAAGCACCTTTTTTTAGTAATCTATATTATAATAGGTATGATATTGTCTATGCAGCTCGGAGTGTTTATATTGGTTGATGGCCAGCCAATCAGATATCATTGACGTCGTTGCGTGTAACTGTATACCTTAGTTAGATAATGTTTACCTAAAGCTAAACATAAACAATACAATAAGTAATATATGCATACAAAAATAATACAATTGGTATTAGTGTTAAAATTTAATTGAAATTTCATCTAAATAATATCGGTAAGTATAATATTTACACAGACCTAAAATATATTAATTTTATTATATCTTTTTAATCCTTAGTTGATAAAACATTAAAAGAAGCATCTCAGTGATATTAAACTAATACAAGTGTTAAAATTTAATTGAAGTTTCATCTGAATAATATCGGTAAGTATAATATTGGATATTAAATGAAGATCAAAAAAAGATATTTAACCAAATAATAGATTCTATCAATGGCACCAATAAAGAAAGACTTTACTTTATGGATGGTACCGCAGGAACAGGAAAATTTTCTTGTACAATGCATGAATAGATTTATTGAGTTGTAGAAATGTTGATTTCGTTTCTGTTGCATACATTGGAATTGCAGAAAATTTATTAAAAAGAGGCCGCACTTGTCATCAATGTTCAAATTACCATTATCTCTCAATGAAACTTCAGTATGTAAAGTTAAAAGGACCTGTATCAATGCACAAATGCTATATGATCGTCAACTATTAATATGGGATGAAATAACCATGTCACACAATCATGCAATTGATGCAATAAATAAATATTTGCAAGAATTAATGAACTCAAGAAGTCTGTTTGTCAATAAAGTAATTTTACTTTGTGGAGATTTTAGACGTTTGTCAGTAGTTAGACATGGTAGCCAAACAAACATTGTAGAATCTTACTTAAAATGTAACAAAATATGGAACAGCATCAGTCTTGAAGTTAACAAAGAATTTGCACATTTTGAAGGAAGAAGAGTTTAACAAATGGTTATTACCCATCGGTAATGGTAGTTTGGCCAAAATTAAAGTAACATTTAGTTGTCAAACAAATAACATCGACTCCTTGATTGATGAAATATTTGATTTGTCAAATGATGGTTATTATAACTGAGCAATACTTTGTGCTACAAATAAATCGGTTGGGAATATCAATAAAAAATCTTGAAGAAGTTTCCTGGAGAAGAAAGAGCATATTTAAGCTCAGATTGTATAATAGACAATGAAAATGATGCATTTCATATAACAACAGAAACCTTCAACAACTTCACATCATCAGGGATGTCACTTCACCAGTTACAACTAAAAATAGTGGCCAATGTTATGTTATTAAGAAACATGAATACTAAAAGGTGGACTGTGGACTTATCATCATTAAAATGGTGACTAATATTTTGGTAACAAAAATCATAACTGGAACACACTATGGCATAGAAGTTTTTATACCAAAAATTGATTTGTCATCTAAAGAAGATGAGTTTCCATTTATTTTGAAAAGGAGACAATTTCCAATTAGATTATCTTTTGCCATGACAATTAACAAAAGTCATGGCCAAGTTTTGATAGGGTCGGAGTTGATTTGACTGACGATGTTTTTACTCATGGACAAGCCTTTTCAAGTGTAAGGACTTTTGTCTTAAAATTTTTATGAATAAAGAGGAATTTCAAAATGTTTTCTTTAAACAAGTATTGTAAATAAAAAATTGTAAAAATAATTCAATAAACGTTTCAAAAATTGTGGGTAACATTTCAAATTTGAGATGCAGGTTTCTCTAGTTAATCAATAATGTTTTAAGTTTGATTTTAACAAACTAATGTTTAATTTCTCTACAATCGTATTACATTTTCAGTCAACAATTTAAAATAACAATAAAGTGCAGTAAAACCTCAATTATCCAACCCTCGTTTATCCAACTTTCAGTTTAATTGACCAAAAAGTAGATGAGCTGTCTAATCATAGTTGGAAAGCATACCTATGTTGGATGGATTCACCTAAAGTCAGTTCATGTGAGAGATCATTACCAGTAATTATTTGATCGAGTAAAATAAAATTATGATTAAATGTTCATTAAATGCCTTCTAATCAATAAATAAAACAAGTTTTGTAGCTCACAAAGTTTTTTTTAATCTAGAAAAAATCTCCTGGGATTAACTTCTTCTGTCCCTACTGACAGTTGATTCATTCAGGATACCACTGATAATATAATTTTAATATTTTTATTAATAATATTTTACCATATTTTTATTTTTAATTTCACTGTAAAATGGCCTGAGCTTAAATAAATAAATAAGGCTCCTAAATGAGTATTGTTTCCATCATTTACGAATTATCCGACTTTTCAGTTTATTTGACAGTCCTTCCCCCAATACAGGTAAGATAATTGAGGTTTTACTGTAAGACGATTTAAGGCAAGAGTTAATTAAATATCATGTTATTTCAATTCATTCAATGGTTTTTGGCATTCCTAGAATCCTGGGGTGGTAAACGCGATGCAATTATTTTGCTGCATGCTTGAAAGCTATTGAAAACGTTGATTCGTTAATCAAATGCAGAAAGGAAAAGGTTATGGAATCAAAATCTTCGTAGTCATAGGCTCTGCAACAAAAAATCTGCAACTGAAAATTTGATCGAAATGGGGTGGGAAATGGAGGTGTAAAAAATGCACAATTTATGATCAGAATGCATGAAACAATTATGTGCCGCCTGATATGGTCACCTCTCAAACTCACCTCACGAATCAAACCGATCCTCCTCCAATGGAAGCACAAAGAAAGCTGATTTTAGGGCAGTTCTGTACTATTCTCATAAGAATGACTGTTAATGCGGAAAGTCAAAGAGGTAATGAAGGCTGGTCTTTGGAAATGGGTTCCCTAAATCCTGGCCGTTTTTATGAAATCAGCAAATGAAGAACTAACAATTGACTGTAGTAATGCACACCTCGCATATCTCTATCTTTCACTTTTAATTTTTTTCAGTCTCTATGGACTACCTTGATGATTAATTTTTTTGAAATTGAGTTGTGAATTTTAAACCCCCCTTCACTATATTGTAGACACGGCAATGGAAGTAAATGTCAATAGCACTATTCAAAAGAAATACCGTCACAGCATGCTCGCTCTCGTGAGAGCAGAGATAGCAATTAGAAGGGCAAGTTTCTGAGAAAGCAATAATTACAAACTAAGACATACGAGTAACCCTCAGTTAATGACGGCGATGCGTTCCTGCAAATTGTCGTTAACCGAATCTTACATCCCTAGCGGTCGTTACGTATGGTTTAACACACATTTGGTCCTTACAGTGCCTACTAAATACCAAAAATAGTATAGTAAAATAAAATATATAGATGCTTTTCTGAGATTATTTTATGTAATTTATTTTAGCAAGTGTTTTATCATTTATATCTAGTATGTTGTACTTCTTTTTGTTGCTTTCAGTTTTCGTTGAATAATAATTGTTTCTTAATTATTCATCGTTTGTCATTGTTTATTCTCTATAAATGTAATTCATTTCGATGAAGTGATTCAAGTTTGGATTGTAATATTCCGTTCGAAATAAAAACCTCATTAGAGAAGTGTCAAGTTAAAATTACAATTATTAATATGGTCGATTTTTTGTCATTTCTGACTTCCTTATTTAACATTCGTACATAATTTTTACATTTTGATAGATAATTCTTTTTGTATTCTTAATCTTAATTTAATTATCGATCTTTGCTAACTATTTTATTACATTTTTATTGGTTGTAAGTAATGATTGTGACGTCGTAAGGTGATTTGAAAAATAATCGGTCTTGGTTTGGTCGTAACATCGAATCGTCGTTAACCAAGGGTCGCCTGATTACAATGACGACTTAAGCACTATGCAGTTCTCAGAGTTACTGTTATTGGTGCTAGTGCCAGGAGGAGGATATATTGTGCTCCCTCTGAATTTTAAAAATTGCACTTAATTGTAACGAATATATTTTGGTCGTCTGCATGGCTTCGTTATACTGATATTTCACTGTAGTCGTTTTAAAATTATGGGCATGCATGTTAGTCATCAAGGTCTTGGTCATGAGAAATACTACAATGGATTAAAATGTAAAAATATGATTAACTATTTATTATTAATTACTACACGAAAAAATATTTCAAAACAATAATTATTAAAATTTTAGCAGCAATTCTATTTCATTGCTACATAACAAGAATGGTAAACACAGAAACATGCAAAATTGTAATTAAGCAACAATGAAAAACAGCTTGATTAGTAAATTTGACAAACAAACAAGAGGATGAGGTAATTTAAAAATACAACTTTTAAAAAATTTCAACCGCGGACAAGATTCCACAAACATTAAAGCTTTGCTATTCTCAGGGCACAAAATAAAAAAAAGCTGAATAAAGAATACTCATTTCCTTATTGCACAAATAAACAGTCTAAAAGAAAACATGTTTTGAGAAGTCGAAGAATAACTTTCAACAAAAGTCATCCAAGGCACAATGGCAGTACTTCATAAAATTCAATAGAGTAATCATAAATTTGTTCATTTAATCTAACTTGGTTGACTTAACGCCTCTTCTGTTTGCACTTGGTATCACTTCTAAGAGATGGCTGCTCCATAGAGCTCTGATTAAATTAACACGATCATCATCATTTGGTAGAGGGATGTCTTTTACATTAGTAAAATGGTCACAAGATGATTTCAACAAGCTCATGGCATTGAAATAGTGCTTTGGGAATCGAAGAGCAAATCCCATCTGAAAAGACAAAACAAATAAGGAATCGCGTATTAAAATTGTTTTCAAGCAGTGAATACTTTGTGCTTGGTTTATCTCTGTGCTTGAATACCATATTTACTCATGTAATGCCCCCGTTAGAGATAAAAATCTGGAAAAACCGGAATTCGTATAATGTCCGCACTTCCAAAATTTCGATGTTGATATTTTATGGTAACATCAGTTGAATAATCTATCTGAAGCCAAGTTTGATGATGCAATTACTGCAAAAAGCAAATATTTAAGAAGTGACTTTTAAAAATGAATTTTAGTACTTTTTTAACATACGTAATCATGAAAAATTGGCATCCATTGCCATTATACTACATGGAGACAACTCTAAAACCTATTTTGGAGTCTAGCTCCTAAATCTCGCAGAAAGGTTCAATTTTGAGCCGTTGCACATTCTCAAGTTATTTAATTTAAAATGAGTAATTTTCATTAATTTAGAGAATCACGCTAACTCAGCCATTTTTCACCTAGAAATGAGCAAATTTTACGGAAATAAATGTTAACCATTCATGCTCAAAATAAATCTCCCAGACATCACACAATGCCACATAAAAACCTGTCACTAGACGCAATACGACTTGGTTACATGGAAGTGTTTCTCACGTTTCTGCGGATAAAATGTATCACTTACAGCTTTCAGAAAGCACAAATGAATAACTGCAACAGCTATTTAGTTATACATTTCCATCACAAGACTGTGTTCATTGCTTTTATACAAAATAATAAAAGTATATTCTTTTAGGATTGCATAACGTAAAAGGAACCCAAAAAAAAATACAGTTACGTTAAAATGTGATTTGAGCATGTCACGAATTACAAGACAATCTAACAGAATGCATACGTATTTAATGAAAAATATATGCAGTTCAGTTGTTTATTTCTCTTACATCACCTTTTCTATAAGAATGAACTCTGACACATCTATTTACATAGAATATTTATGTGATTTAGGTTTACTACTGATAGCTGGCAAAGAATTTTTAAAATACCTGATAAATATTGTGCTTATTATATTATTCCAGGCATTTTTGAAAAATACCTTGGTTAAAAATCGAGGAAATAAAATGCACGGCATATTGCATCTATTGAAAAAAAACCACGTTCTCATGCCAGAAATGCAATATTGAGTGGGCGTTTCGTCGGTGGCCTACCCTCAGCAGATGAATGGGCAAATCTCGTTTAATGATTTTTTGATGGAAACTTTAGGAGAAAAAAGTGTGGGTATTAAACGAGCAAATACGGTAGTAATTGGTTTTATACATAAGGCATTTATATATATATATATATATATATATATATATATATATATATATATATATATATATATACACACACACACACACACACACACACACACACATAATAGGAATAGGATGATTGGTTCTTTGGTTCTACCTGTTCTGTCAAGGAACAAAATAACCAGAACTGACTGTTTGTAACCCGGTTCTTTGGTTCCAATCCTCATTTTAAAACAATTATTGCAACTCGGAAGCAGATGCTAACTGGAAAGTGACTGCCTCATTCTGCCATATTTTTCTGCGACGACATTCGGTTTTCGATACATATATCGATGATGGAAGTTGTGCTGGGTATGTTATCAGTTTCAAACGGGATAAGCAAGTGTGAATTTCCTTTATTTCATGATATAAAGAGCTTTGTAGCACATACAAAAATCAGGACGACGAATCAGTTCAACAAACGATAGTTCCACAAAAATACTCATAAAAAAATTGAATGATGGGTTTCGAACTTCTGGCATTCAATATTTGGTTCGCGGCTGTGGTTTTAATGTTAAAATTCAAGCAAAATCCAAATCCATCAGTTTGAAGTGTTACTATAACTTATTAACAGAAATAAGTTTTATTTTGTTGTTTAGTAATTTTGAATAGATACACTGCGGATAACTTTTAAATTTAACCGATTTATTGTGAACCCTAACAATAAAGCCATGTTGGATCAGATATAACCAGAACCGAGAAAAAATGGAATATATACACAAGTAACTCTCGTCATAAGCGGGACATGCATTCTTGAAAATCACCGCATATACTGAATGTGCGTAAAACGGGAGGCTTATAGTTTGTAATAATTCAACTGCAAAGTTATCTGTAGATGCTGCCTCACCAGTTAACATGAGATTGTGGAATGTATTTTGACTCTTAAAGTGGTCAAACTACTCCGAACTTGCAGAAAAAGTTGTGTTCTTTTGCATCTTTCGCCAGAATAAAACCGCGCATAACGAGAGTTACCTGTATTTTATAAATTCTCAAGTTATAGATTACATTTTAGTAATAAGAAAAAAGCTCATCCTAAGTAACTACAATAATGCTACACAATGGGAAAGCATTACATTTTCAGTACATTGCACAATGATTTCTAATCTAAAATCGCAGCCAATATATTTGGAGGGTACGCAAAGTTGAGTAAGTTCACAAGAATACTCTAAAACTGTGAATTACGGTTCCAGATACCATTAATTTGTTTATTTTAGTTCTTAAATAATGAGTAAGAGAGAATTCTTTTTCATTAAACATACTACAGAATGTACACAATTGAGCAGTGATAGGATTAAAGCAACATTTTAGGCATCACCAGTATATCAATCAAATGAAAAGATGCTACACCAAAAAATTAATTGAATTACAGACTAGAATTACATCCATCCAATTAATTAATTTTTACACTGCTATAAATATTATATTAGTGTTACATGTTCATTTTTTATCAAGTGAACATATATTTAAAAGTCGATAAAATATGAGCTCATTCAGCAATTCCTTAAAAGTTGAATTATTTGGCTGAACTTGACTTCTACCAAATAAAGCAATTATGCACATCATTAAATTTATATAAAATATCATGTAAAACTTATGGCGACTAGAATTTAACAAGATAAAAACGAAACATACCCATAACCCAGGAATAAAAAATGGAACAAGACAAAGGAATATTTTGCTGTACTTAGCTTTTGGTAAGATGGACATTTTTTTAACAA
Source organism: Tanypteryx hageni (assembly GCA_028673005.1). Taxonomy (NCBI): domain Eukaryota; kingdom Metazoa; phylum Arthropoda; class Insecta; order Odonata; family Petaluridae; genus Tanypteryx; species Tanypteryx hageni. The sequence continues at coordinate 18,842,053 of CM054118.1, read as the reverse complement.
TTTGGATGAGATTTAAAGACTTATAAGAATTGAATTTTTGTTTTTATTTCTGTGTTGAAATTTAATGCGAAAACTAAACAGACATTACTAAAAAGAAAGAAACACTGGGGATCCATTATAATTTTCATTAAAAACAAAGTCGAAGCATAAAGTCTCCGTGAATACACCAAATAGTACAAATTGCACATGCAATTCCATTATATTAAACTTTATTGAAATAGAATGCCCTGGCTTTCTAGCATGAGATTTGCAGAAATAAGTTCTTTTCTTCTACTCTTCACAGACACACAAATGGTCAAAATAAAGAAGCGAACATCACAAAAACAAGATTGAAAAGGTGTACTCAATGTCGGAGTACACCGAGTTTCCAAATGCGTTCTTTGAGATTTCACAATGTTCTCAATATTTTTCACTCAGATGAGTATTTAACGAGAAGCTAGCAAGGTACATCGTAAAACACATGTAGGTCTTCATGTAAAGTAGTCATAATTATAGTCTGATTTTAAACAAAATTGTAATCGGTCGACCAACTATAGCAACACTCCTCAATACCAAATTTCAATAAAATATGTCAAGCGGTTCCAGAGTTGAAACAGAGAAACATTGTAAACTACATGTAGGTCTTCATGTAAAGTGGCCGTAATTGTAGTCCGATTTTAAGTTAAGAAACACGTTAACAACACGAGACTGAGTGAGCATGCTCACTTCACAATAAAAAGTAGTTCTGCATAAGGTACGTAGCTGCATAAATAAAATATTCGCACCTGTTAATTTTCAATGGGGTACCTACGTAGCGTAGCTTGAGTACTACGTAACCCGGGGACCGTCTGTATAATGAACCATCTTTGAAATTGCATATAAATTAATTTCTTGTGTGTAATATAATATATTCTTGTATATAGTTATGGTTTTGAAGATACTGTATGGTCTGCTGGTTAATAAAGATTATTATTATTACTTTTAACAGATAAAAAAATCAAACTTACCCCATCTTCTTCAGTATTACCTGAGCCCATCATATGGTAAAGCCTATTATTAAATATTGAACTATGGACAACAAGAGATTCCTTATCATTTTGAGTTGGTGGTAAAGAAGAATCTAATGTACGGTTTGACTTGGGAGAACTGCAAGCACTATTTCCTTCTGCACCTGCTTGAAAAAGAAAATTAATTAAATTGAAATAACTGCAAGTAAAACTGGTTAAAGATCTAAGATGAAAAATAAATTGTGCAAAGATCAAAATTAAATTAGAGTCAAATGGCCATCATTCTATAATATTGTATTAAAAGTTCAAATTTGCAAGGTATTATGTATTTTCCTCATTATTTTCTTATAATAAGAGGTTTTAGAGCTATATAATCCATCGAATGAATACAGAAAATCTCAATGAAATTAAAATAAAACACTCCTAAAATGACATTTTCAATAATATAACCATTTCTAGTATGATGCCTTACATACAAGAGTCATAATCAAAAAAACAATTATACTGGTTTAAAAAGTTACAATGATGCAGTGACATGCATCTTCACCACAAGTGTATAGAATTTACCCCTATAAACCTTTTCATGCAGGATATTAAGATAGTTGCCAATCAATAGGCAAAGAGCAGTATTTAAGAAAAATTTCAGTTTCCAAGTATGATTTGGGTGAATCACAAAAGTTCAGTATAGTTTGAAGCAAAAAATCCTATTCTTACTTGCCCTCATATAATTAAAGGAATTTTTTGAGTGAGGAAATGAATACCGTATTTACCCAAAAGGAAGACGAGGTTTTTTCACAAAAAATGCCATTAAAAATATTAGGTATCGTCTTAGAATGGAGTACGAGGATTTAAGGTGAGAAATACACCCCTATTTTAAATGCACCATGAAACACCCAGATGTCAAGTATATGTCCATTAAAATATTTATTATTGTATCAAGTAATACATCGTATTTAATTAATTACTACAATACTTCAAAAATTTAAGGTGAAATTTCTAAAAATTGCTCCCACAGACCAATGGTTCCACTTCGGCGGTAGGGAAGTGTTTAGAGCTGGGTAGATAATCGCGTGACAAGTTGAAAAAAAATGACTACAGCTGGGCGGTTCCGTGCGTAATATGAAACACAAAGTCATGTAGGCACCAATTAAGGTGTCTAGTAATACAATGTAAACAAGACTGATACAATTTAAACATATCTACTACAATTTAAACATGATGCTTTGCGTTTGGTATGCCAATGGCAGACGTAAAGTGGATGCGAGTTTCAGAGTGTAGAAAATTTACGAGAGCACTTGAGTAGTACATGCTTTGCTGAGTTTTAAAGTGAAATAGTGACAAGTTATTATTTATAACTTTTAAATAAGATACCCCAAACAAATGGCAGATCGCATAAAGAAAAAAGGAACTGTGGTTAGAGGGAATGTATCGAAAGGAATCAGAAGTTACGACAGAAAATTTAAGTTAATGGTGGTGCGCTATGCTGAAGAAACAAATAATTGTGCAGCAGGAAGGAAATACAATGTGACTGAAGCAAATGTGCGAAGGTGGAAGCAAGCAAAAGAGAAACTTGAAGGTGCTAACTCAACACGGAGATCATTTAGTGGACCAAAATGAGGCCAATTTAATGCACTAGAAGAGGAAATTGCAAACTTTGTGCGTATTCAAAGAATGGACGGTAAACCAGTGATGCGGGATATCATTAAATTGGAAGCCCAAGAATTAGCACGATCACAAAACATTCCACACCAAGAATTTAAGGCTAGTAAAGGATGGTGTGTATGATGCGTTGTAAACGAAAAAGGTGCAAAAAATGTCATCATAAAAACTTCTGGGAATGAAAAACTGTGCATTATTGTAATGCTGGCTGTATTAGCGGACGGAACAAAGTTGCCACCATATGTTATTTTAAAACGCAAAACAGTGCCTAAGGAAGTACTACCAAATGGAATAATTGTTAAATGTCAAGGCCAAGGATGGATGTCAGCTGATTTAACGAAGGACTGGCTAAGCATAGTGTGGAATAGACGACCTGGGGCACTTTTAAGGCAGACAGAAATGCTTGTCTTAGATGCGCTCAAAGGCCACCTCACAGAGGAAGTTCAAAATACCCTTCATGGTATGAATACTGACCTTGTAGTCATACCAGGAGGTATGAAATCACAAATTCAAGTGCCAGATATTGTAGTGATGAAGCCCTTTAAAGATTACATAAAGTCATTTTATTCAGAATGGCTTTTGGCAGGGGACCATGCATTAACTCCTACAGGGAAAATTAAGAAGCCCAGTATACCACTTCTCTGTAATTGGATTATTGCAGCATTGAAAAAATAGATCCCAATGGTATCTCAAGAGGGTTCAAGAAATGCTGCATATCAAACTCCATGGATGGTATGGAAGACGACTTGTTCGAATTTGAATAAGTTGTGATGAATGAACAGGACAGCAAGAATAGGGAAGGAAACAGAGAGGGATATGTGAGTAGTAAATTTACTTTTTTTTTAGTCATCCTCTTAATATTAGCTTGTTATACATATATGTAAAAGTTTTTTGTAAGTGAACCTAATTTTTTTAGGGGTCGTCTTCCTTTCAGGTAAATTCAGTATACTGTGGACAAGTTTTAGCTAGCCTGTTAAAAGTTTTGGTCCATGTGCATACCTTCATCTGAATCACTTCCATCTTCATCTGAATCTTCTTCATCACTATTGCCACCGTTATCTTCAGTAACATAATTCTGTATTAAGAAACAGACGTGATCTGGGTGTTTGAGCCGCACCTTGCACCCAAGGTCTGGAGGGAGACCATCAGGAATACTTTCCTATGTTCCAAATCAAAGATAAAAGATGACATAAAATTGATTAAAAGTTCACATAAACTTTTTAAGAATAAAAATCTAATTCCAATCCATGATGGCCATGGCATCCCGAGGAGCGCTTTTTTCATATTTCAATTTCCTTTCCATTCGACCTTTTTGCTTTTGCCTTTTCGATGCTCACCCTAATTGTTTCAACCTTTTGATATGCAACCGCCCTATTATTCTGCAAAAGTTGAATTACGGTCACATTAACACTAAAAACAGATTAATATAACCTTATAGTTACTCAAATTATGCAATATTATCTTGTGCATAAAATCTATACATTCGGCAAATGTGTAGATGATTTGTATCATATGTGGTGTGAATCAAATTAGTCACACCAATGCATGTATTTATTTCACGTTATTTCACACGTTATCTTCACACATATTGACATAATAATGGATATTTTACAATATTATTTCACCTTACTTTGTCTCTGGTTCATCTCAGAGCGTAAAAATATATTACATGATTTGCGCCATATGCCGTGTGAATATCAAATATCGTCACATCGATTAATCTGATTTCACGAGCTATAAATCTCCTCCCACCGTAGTCTGCCATGGTTTCCTCTCAAATCATTCTCCATTACCTCCAGTTATCTTACATTTGCTTATCATATATGCTAAGCAAAATATTGTTCCTAGTATGACAAATTTTAGGATTTGTTTTCAGGATCACACTTCATGTCCTTTTCATATTTTTTATTATCTCTATGCATTTTTCTAGTAATGCTTACCCATGTTTAATATAATGATTATCTGTAAAAGATACATGCTGTGATACAATGTCATACATATGGCACGGAATCTAAGTAGATGGTGTGAATATATATTATGCCTGATGAACTAGAAAGAGGCGTATACAGTAAAACCTCTACCTTACGAACCCTTTTATAGCGAAAACCTGCGGATAGCGAACAACTGACGGTGGTCCCGCCAAACTTGTATACAAAATCCCTAATTATAACATCTTTACTACGAACTTTCATACTACGAAAACTTCCGAACAACGAAGGGAAAAAGTGGTCACTTCCGTTTATATTTACCTCTTTAGAACGAAATTTTGCTCGCTGAACATTTTTTAGTTACATATGTACGGAAAATCATTGAAAACAGTCGCCAAAGTGCCAATTAGCGTTAAGCTTACAACAAGCCAATCATAGCACATTTTCTAGCATGATGACGTATTTCCTGTGTTTCTGGCATTCTCGTGCCATTGACAATCTCGTCCGAGAGTTGTAGTTCTGCCACTTTGCATGCTTTTAGAGAAGTGGAGACTGCCGTTTCCCAAGAATTCACAAAGAATTTGAAACAGAAAAAATATATTAGTTTTTTAAAAAATGTTGATGTATTTGAAATAAATCTTTTAAAAAAGTGTTGTATTTGAAATCATTCCTGATTAAATTAATCCCCTAATCCATTTAAAGGGAATTTAAAAAAAGATTGCAGCAATGAGGTATGTATCATGGTGAGGTGGTTCCTATGCACTTTTTTGTGATAGGTAATTTATTTGTCAGAGATGGAGCTGGAGTGTTGTTAAGAAGGTTAGTGAAAAATATTGATTGGAGTCTTGATTTGGAGTGCCAATGACAGTTAGTGCTTTCTTATGAGGAAAATGCTGCTTTCATTCATTTCGTTTTGAAATATTTGCAACCCTCGCCATGGTGGTCAAATAGTAGTTTATTAATTGGTGTTAAGAAGTGGCGTTGCTGTCAACATTTTTTTATAAACTTAGTGACTCAACAGATGCTTTAGGATAGGCTCAGCGAGTTTCACGCATTGCAACCTCGAAAAAAGTCACATAATAAAAAATTACAGAGGATGTTTTCATGCAAAACCTGCCAATCAATGCTAGAAAAAATAACATTGCATTTCAGTTATTTGGTGCTTGCCACTGTCAAACATTGCAAAACGAGATGAATGAAAGTGGCCCTTTTTTCCCATAAGAAAGCATTGTGTCGTCGGAGATTCAAATCAATATGGTTGGTTATTAAACATTGAGGGCACATTTTGAATATCATCCACTTATGTGATACTTTTTCCTGAAAAGATGTAATGTGCGTATTTTAGTCGAGTTACGCCATATCTGTGCATATGCCTTCATTTGGATAACCCCGTTGCTCCTGTATAATCTAACAGGCAATGCGCCCCTGAAGTTATGCAACACCCAAAACTTCCGGTCAATGAATTTCCGAATAACGAATAGACGAAAAATTGGGTCCCTTGATTTTCGTTAACGAGAGGTTTTACTGTATTGCATATATACGCAAATGGCAGTCAAAGTGTTAAGTAAAACATTATTGACAGATTCTATATAGACAAAAAAGTATGTTACTATCATCAAAATGAATAACATTTTGAAAATTAGTACCTGAAGTGCTTTTCTTTTTAACTGAAAAGGAGGCAGACGTGACCTCATGAAATCTTCAACCATGCTGTCAGGCATCAGGAACTTCTGACTGCGAATCTTCACAAGCTTATTAAGGAGGATGCCCAGAACAGACTGCACCTTATCAGTCTACAATGGCAAAAAATAATACAGATAGAAATATTATCAACAATATATTGTACAATTAAATACACTCAAAATATCACCAATAAATACACAATAGACTGAAGAATTTCATATTTTCCACTTAAATTATTTCTGACAGCTACGTGTAAATTGTGCTCAAAAAGTTAGAAATGGCTTACCTTGGAGAGCTTTGTAGATTTAATGAAGTTTATTGGAAGACCTCTACGAAAACCTATATCTGTATTCATGGCTTCCTCAATCAGGCTTGGAAATACAGACATCATATAATCTCCCCAAGAGCTGACATAGAAAGACACATCATTAATCATATGATCACGGAAGAAACTAACATAAAATAAGAGTAAATTCAAGAAAAACAATGAACATTATTTCATTGCAAGCAAACATTAATTGCTACACTTTTTTACACACGCCATTATATTTTTTAGTGGAAAACATGGTACCAATTTCCTTAAAAAAATCTTTAAAGAATAACCCCCTGACAATAAATCACCTGTTTCCAACATTTAAAAATACATTTCCTTTCAAAATGCACCCACCCCTGACGTCAATGTGCTCCCTTAATGCATATGCACATGAATTGCATTTGGTGAATCATTGCTGCAGGTGGCTGCATTGTAGCGTAAATACTAATAATTTTTTGCTTTGTTATTGCTATACAGTATAGAACCTTTTATCCGGCAAGCTTGAGATGTAGGGATAGCCGGTTATGTACTCATGCACTCATAAACAGTGCTGGGAATGAACCGGAACAACTGGAATGCATAGAAAATATGTTCTGGTTCGTCACACACAATGGTAAAATTGTTCTGTCTGGCCAAACATGTAGTGATACCGGCGTATTAACTTCATTTAATAAAAATAATATAATTTTTTAAAAACTTTTCTTCATCGTAGTACATAAGAAATAAATTCAAATTTAGCTTGATCGTAAATTTTCTATCATTTATTTTGCACCCACTGCATTCAGTTTCACTACCAGAATAAGTGTTCCTTTTCTATTTTGAGCAATCTAGCAATAACACTATTTTGCAGTCATCTGGAAGCCCAGCAGCTTGACAATGAGCCTGTACTTAGGGGGTGAATTTTTTTTCTATTATTGGTGTTATAGTACATGGGAAAAAGCTTGATTCCATTCTGATTTTTACACAATACGAAAGGAGGTATTTAACACTAGTAAACAAACAGACAGACAATGCACTGACAAAAACAAAAGCTCGGAGAACTGGAGCGTGCCCAATGCATAGTGGTGAGCCAGATAATTACTAGCGAGGCGCCAGATTTAAATTTCCTTTTCCTAACAAATTTTGGAAAAATGCATTACTTTTGAAAATAGCCGGTTAACTGGATTTCTGGATAAGTGGAATCCGGATAAAAGGTTTATACTGTATATCTAAGATAAGTGCTTGTTTTTTTATTTTTGATTCTTGAGTAGCTACTTTTTGAATTATTATTTTGAACAAAGAAACAATTTACAAAGAAAAGCTTCAAGCTAACCTATGTTAACATAAAATGTACTTACTGGTGTTGATATGTACTAATAGTAATATGAGTTGAATGTGGAGTGGAAGATGGGGTATCCGCTTGATGAATAGTACCTCTAGGAAAATAAAGCATATCTCCTGCATTTAGGATAATTGTATGAGTAGGCTCACCTATATCTGCTTCAGATAGGCCATCACTATATGTCCTACAAGCAAAAAAGTACAAAACTAATTTTAAAATATGTTAAATATTTATTTATACATATTACATACATTATACTCCGTTAATAAGAGCAATGCATGAAAATAAATTTATTAAAATGAACTTTCAATAAAGAAGACCAAAACACTGGCAAAACTTTGAAACTAGAGGATTTGTTTATTTGGAAATTATTTTCTCTACTGGTAAAAGCCGTTACATATAATGTGAGATAATTATTTTTCTAACAATAATTGATGTATGCAGAAAATTATTTAAACAATCATATGTATTGGTGAAGGCATTTCCTAAATTTTCTTTAACATTTATTGTGGTTGTCTCCACAAAAACCTGCTTGCGCTGATCATAATGATTCATTTTCCATATTTATCTTCCTATCCAGTAGATTGTGAAAGTTGTGTTGCAAACAGATCCTTCCCTATTTACTTCAGTCATCAGTCATTAATTCGTAAACACAAATATGCAAATTATTAAACACTCCAGTCAGGAGAATTAACAAAGCAGAAATAGTGTGTGTGTGTGTATTTTCTGGCGAATCAGCCTCTTGGGCTATTATATACCACACACAAATAAAAATACTACACAACACAACTGATGTCATCAATTAACCAGAAATGGTAATGGAGATGTATTCAATACATGAGTTGGGATGTGGAACTTGGGAAGGGGTGTGGAAAACAAAGAGATTATGTAAACAAGAGCAACCAATTTGTGTTAGAGAAAATATGAAAGATATGAGATAAGAATCACAAATGTTACAATAAAGCACATGCTGTTACTGGAGATATCAAATACATGAAATGGGCTTATATAACCTTTGAATCTCCATTCTGGCATAATGCTTTAAAAATATGAAAATTAGTCTTCTTTTTCACATTACCAAGTTTTTAAGGTAAATTCTCTATCTCTGTTCCAAAAATTATTCAAAATATAACTAATTCATAATTTTTCATGCATGGATCAATTTAAATACTGGCACAATGATTGCTGCTTCAAAGTTTAGCACATTTTCAGATAAGTAGGAATTACTCCAACAAAAACTATTAGTTAAAAGCAGTATGTACAAAATCTTGATTTTATGCATTTATTATCATTGAGTTATTTGACAAGCATTTTCAATGATTACTAAGTGCATTCAATATGATGCTAAGGAACTTACCTAGGCAATTCAACCATAGGCTTGTACAACCGCCACCTTTTTTGACCTTCCAGCTGAAGAACAAAGGCTTCAATGTCATCATGGTGGGGTGGCAAACCTTGAGATCCTCCAGGGGTAATATATACATTAGCACCAACTAAACAGCCAAAGAATGATTCCAACATCTCCATCAACTGCCACAGGGAATCCTGCAAAGTTTTTTTACAATTCATAAGCAAGGTAATTCGTTATCCAATTATTCCCTTCAAGACTTAACGAGTTAGGGCGCTAAAATATTTGTGCCGATGTATTGTCATTTTAATTAATGTGAGGAAGCAAGGAACAAAAAAGGTATTAAAATACGGTTAAAAAACGTTCGAAAGACTCAATACGACTGAGGAGAAAAAACCTTCCGAAATAGTCTTCATCTGTTCAAATGTTAGCTATCTGTGGGCATCCCATCAAGAAAATCTATAGGAATTAAACACAATTTCAGCAGACTGATACAAAATATCATTTTCTAGTTATTGATATCTCCATTAATATCTCTAATACCGAGCCTAAAAGATACAGATAAGCAACTACTTTTGAATAAATACCTGAAATCTTTGTGGTTGATGAAATTGCACCGTAACCTTTTCTTTCTTGATGATCTTTTCCAGCTTCGCTGCTGAAACTCGGCCTTTTTCATTAAAGTTCTCTCGTTTCCCCTTCTTGTATCGGAAAATATTAAGGTCCCGTTCATATTGAACATTGCTATTTTTTAATATAGTGGCCAACGAATTTTTTGAGAATAGTGACTGGATCTGACCAAGGTCTGAGGGAGACAATTTGCGGTTGATTACCAGAGGCTTCTTTTCCCAATATTGTTCGAAGAAGCCATGGAAGTCTAGTGGATTAATCAACGACTCAAATACTCGTTTAGGTGATGTGTAATCAAAAGAATATGCCATTCCATCCTCCGATTCGGAGGTGTCACCATTTCTACTTCGTTTACTACTCTTGGGAGATTCTTCCTCTGATACTTCACATTCATCAGACACTTGTCTTGGACACGAAACACTACCAAATTCTTTATCAGACGCTTGTTTTCTTCTTTTCCGTCCTCGACCCATAAGTTATATTAAACCGTAAATATTTTCCGCCATCCACATGCTTTCCGGGATTCAAAATTTAATTAGGACATCTACAGTGAAAAAAGGAAGTTATGGTAGAACAATGACTAACGAAATGCGCTAAAGAGTTATTTCTGCACAGATATTTAGTAATATTTCAGTTATGTTATGATGTATTGCATATATTAATCACTAATAGTAAAAACTAAGATTAATATTTAAAAAAATCATTATTAACAGATGAGCTCGATTAGTTTTCATTTGCTTTCAGTTTCGAAAAGCGAAATGTCTTCCTTTTACTTTTTACAGACGTAGGGAGAAAAATAATATTTATTTAGATTTTTCTCAGTTCATTTGATCAATAAATCTCGAAGTAAATGAAGAAAGTGATTTTTCAAAGCAACAATTTAACGATACCTGGTGTGTGGAAGATGTAATTTTCTGTGTGTTTAGTTTTCTATCCAAATCATTCTGTATCAAATAGACAAATAAAGGAATAAAAAGTTTTAATTTGATAAATTATTAATTCTCAAAAATATTATTGCTTGCATTTTATTTTTTATTTCCTAAATATAGGAAACCACGACACCCTAATCTGGAGTTATCCAATTATATTAACTTCCTGAACAGGGACGTGAGAGCTAACGCGGGCCCCCCTTGTGTGTGTAAATGTGTTTGTTTGTGTGTGCGTGTGTATCCGCATGTAGATATGAGGGTTAAAAAGCAACAAGTCATTTCTGAAAAAAATTGTCTATATTTATTGAAAAGATAACGTGTTAATCGTAGATAGCCAAAACATTTTAAAGAATATAACAAAAATGAAACAAATATAACGAGTACACGAATAAATACGGTATTTAACTTATGAGTAATGATCAATTAAAATATTTTAGTTTAAGTGAATATAATTGAGGATATAAATAAACAGCTAGCGATTACTTACCTTTATTGTTAATCCCAGTTAAACGTCTTGAAAATATAAGTCCATATAATTTATGCTAGTTGCACTAAAATATTGAATACATAAATAGTACATATTTATACCGAATAATGACCGTGATAAATGGATGTTAATGCCAGGAATACTAGGAAACCACTGAGATCTCTATTTCCGGCCACTCTAATTTTTGTTAACGTCTTTTCCTGCACATCCACTTTGTCAACAATACAAATATACAACATACCGGTATACTCGGCCCGGCCCTTTGAAGAATTGCGGGTCCGGGTACTGTAGACCCCCTCCACCCCCCTCTCTCGTCGGGCTTGTTCCTGAGAAATGAGCGGATGAAATTTTTGCCTCCATAAAGTGTTTTCCGGAGTAAACCGAGATATATAAAACTAGAAAATAATGATAGAATTTATAAAGCGCATTATTTCATTAAAACAATTGATTTGAAGGTAATTAAAGGATTCATATAATTTTCTGCGAACCACAACAGTGATTTTTGAAAGCCGTGAAGAAAATAAGTATAGCTCATTGGTATTAAGGTATTAACCGAAATAAAAAATCGAATATAATTTTTCCACTTATATAAATTACATGCATTCATTGAATTCAAGAACAACACTTTCCATTTTGTCTTGGTCATTCAAACAGGGAAGCCTTCATAAGTGGATTGACCAAATAGTTCTAAGTGTTTGGCAGCACCTTCGCACAAAGTTCAGACCTGCCACCTAGAGAATTAATGTGGCATTAACTCTTTATCTTTATCGCCTACTTTCCCGCTCATTTATCGTCTTTTAACCCTTATTTTACGCTTAATATTTAACTTCAATGTTTTACCCTTTTGCTTACATAATAAGATGGCAAAAAAATCTAAAACCAGGCCGAATGCGTCTCTTTATGAAGTGGAGGTATACCTTTATGATAGTTAAAGAATTTGCTTGCGAGCACTATATTATCTTACATTATTTTAGCAAAACTTAAATTTATGTTACCACAAATGTACTCAGAGAAAGAGCAGATGCATAAGATCAGTGACGGATTTAGGGGGGTCGCACATGGCGCGCGCCAGGGGCCCCGTGAAGTTATTGTTATTTTCATGTACAGTATGTGTTAGCATGCTTGTACGTATTACGCAGTATTCAGTATTAGCAATTTTTCGTTTGCATTGGCGTAAATCCGCCACTGCATAAGATACACCAAAAGAACTTGGCATGGATCGAGAGCTATTCTTTAGAATATGTCTGAGCCTATGATTGTCTTCTCCCTAATTACTTTTCTGAGTAATTTCATTGCAAGTAATTGTAATACGGAAGAACTTGTCAGTCGTTGACTTGGCGAGAGAAATTGAACCTCGGTTATAAAATGCTTTCAAAAATAAAATTAGGAGGGCGGTGCTTATGCAGTATTAGAAAGTGATAAACATATTCTGGTGCTTCTATTTTTCTAGTTAAAATCTAAAAAGATTACTAAGTATTTTCAGATAAGATAAATATGAAATATTTTACAAAAGAAAATAAATATTTGTATGTGATCAAAAATATAAACAAAATACTTTTAACCGCAATAATTTATTGATAAATAAAGATAGAATTAGAGAGATTTAAACTCGCGTAAGTATTATTAATTGTTTTTGACATCAGAATATGTTTTATGATATAATAAATCATCTTCAGCATTAAAATTCTTTCTAAAGCTTTTGGAAGAGACATGCCATTATCTAAACAGAAAATGTCTATGTTCATATAATTGTGTAGGAATTATATGCATAATACTGTGGTGGAATGCAATTAAAAATTGCAATAAGTGATATTCTATGGCTGCATACCGGGCGATTCAAATGACGGCGAATATTTCAAAACGCGCGGAATTTTTCCATGCCACAAAAATAAACACGTAGGCTGAAATAGGGACGAAAAAATGATCGTTTTATTTTTCAGCCTTGGCATATAAAAGTAAAAAGAAAAGAAATATATACGATTCAAAAAATAGAGCCACAGTAGATGAAAATAAAAACTTCGGGAAAAAAAACTTTTAATTTGTTGGGGTCAATATGGGCGCGATTATTTATAAGATACACCGTTTTCGCTATGACAGTACCCAGAGCTACGGCGGTATCACATCTAAATATCAGAACGCACACACAAACGCACGAAGAAGCCTGCTGAGTCCCCCCTATCCAATCTCATTTACTTTAGCATCCTCCCCTCTTCCATTCTCTTCCCTCCCTCCTTTCCTCCCCCCTCCCTCCCTCCTCCTCCCTCCCACCCCACATTTCATCCGGACCATCCCGCGCCACCGAGGCGTCAACAAATGATCTCTCACTGTCACACAAAAATTCCATTTCCCATTTCCTACCTACGCCGCCCTTAAGAACTTCTCATTTCAGGCCTCCCCTTCCGTCCGCGACCACCTCCTCATCTACATTTGCGCCTCTTTCCCTTTTATCCCTTCTCCCACTTCATCCCATTTCGTTTAGCGTCATCCTTTTTACATTCTACATACGTAGTGTACGGGAAAGTATTGTTTTCATGAAAAAAATCGGTTTCGAGATTTCAACGGATATACACGTTTTGAGTTCCACTAAACACGTTTTAACCATTTTCTCGATGATGATGTGTGTGTGTGCGTGCGTGCGTGTGTATGTTATAGGAATTTTGTGGGCACTCTAACTCAAAAACTATTTATCAGACCAACTCGAAATTTTATATTTGACTTTTTTATTTAAGGAGCAAGAGTAGCTTAGTTATTAGTAAAAATCGGTCAACCGGAAGTGGGTGTTTACTCTTGCTGCTTACATATTCGTTTTTTAAATATTTGATTTAATACTTGATCAATGTAAAAAAGTACTGGAATACAAGTTGTAGGAAATTTAATTGTCTACCACTAGGAATTGTTTAAGATATATTTTTAAAATTATATTTTTAGCTACCATCACCATACCACCTGGAGGCGACTTATATACACACTTGTCTTAGTAACATTCCTTTTTATGCTTAATTGTTGGAGGTCCATGACTATATCCAATATCTGAAGGCTACGGTATGAGTTTATATATGTTCATTGTATGGTCTTTGGATTTTTCTCGCTGTTCCTTTAAATATTTATTGTCATTTAACCTATTTAGAATTTTTAGAAATAGTACAGGTATGGAGAAAGTCATGTGGTAGCCACATCAGATTTTTTCTGAATTTATTCGCGGTAACCCTTCACATTATCACGTTGTATTTGCTAAAAATAAAAACGATTATAGTTTTATTTTTGGGCTCGTCTATCCGTAGCGAATTCACTAAATTTCGCGGTACCCCATCCTATCATCATAGTTAAGAATTACTGCATTAAAAGCCTTGATGTGTTTGTGTATAACGGTGACGTCATCAATGGCACTTTTTAAAGCGTTTATAACAAACTTCCCGATTAGGTGGAAGGTTGAAGTTTCGCAGGAATATTTGATTCAGATATAAAAATTAAATGACTAAAAAACTACGAAAAAAATCCGGGTTCAACTCCAGGGAGGCGATTTCCGTTTTCTGTAAGATAACACGTTAAAATCGACTTTTTAAAGTGCAGGCTTTTATTCTTTTGGAAATTAAAATTAGAAGAAATTGACATGCGATCTTCGAATTTAAACTATATTTTAGGAAAATTAATGAAGTTTCTTATTCTATTAATCTTTTTCTGCCTACCTTTCGAAAGCTCTCATATTAAACATTTAAATCACACATTTTGAGAAAATATCATCTTTTAAACGGGATATTGCCTTGCCAACTACGTCTTTGTTAAAATTCGAGAATCAATTGTTGTTACAACCCGCATACGTGTAATATATACGACTGCATAGATTGCCTTAAATTATCATAGGATTTTTCGCTAAATTACGTAATCCTAGTGGGACTGGGATTTAGTTTGGATTTTTTGCTTATCTAAACGACTATATAGATGTAGAGTAAGAGAAGGGGGGATGTGGGGAAGGAGATAGGAAGGAAGGGATATGGAATGGAAGGTACATAGAGAGTAAGGGAGGTATAGAATTAGAAAAGGACGGGAGGAAAGAGATAAAGAGGGAGACGGAGAAAAAGAGGGAGAGCTATGAATTGTGACAGAAGGGAATTAGAGAGGGGGGTGGGAGAAATGAGAGGCAGAGAGAGGGAGGGAGAGAAAGAGAGGGAAGGAAAGACAGGAAGAGAGGGACGGCGAGAGGGGGGGAGGGAATATTATTACACACCCATCAAATGACGGGCAATACATTAGTAGTTAAAAATAAACGATGATAGTTTTGTTTTTGGCCGCGTCCATCGGTCTCCCCGTGATGAATTTAATAAAATTGAAACTGTGTTATCCAACAATCCGAGAAAGAGGAATCATTCGGAGTAACGCCACGTACGTTCTTCCTCTTTCATTGTGTACGTCCGTCTGTCCGCTGTGTGATGGGGTAGCTTAAAATTGAAATTGCCGCTGAAACACGAGGTCTAAAAAAAGATGGAAATTTGTTAAATTAATACGTTGCCATCTTGTACGTTCGATTTCTTCGAGAGACAAATAAAACGCTCTTAAACTCTTAATAGAAGTCATAGGAGAAAGAATGTTAGGAAAGAGGAATGAAGAGGGAAGGTATGTCGGACTCATTTAAAGAAGGAATTGGACATGGGAACATGAAGAGATTGACTTGGATGTGGCTAAAATCTATCCGAAGGTAGAATTACGATGATGATGATGAAACCCTCAATATAACTCTTTCTTATAACTGATATTCTCCCTGCTTTTCTTTTATTTTCTTCGCTTAGTTTCTCTTGCCCACACTTCCTTAGTCCTTTTCCTTCAATATATTTACGCTCGCTTATTTTCTTTTGCTCTTTCTGTATTCAACTACCTCTATATATCTGCTGATTTTCTCTATCTAGGCTTATTCCTCGTCTTTTTCCTCGTCTGAATCAATCTCCATTCGTCATTTCTCCCTCTATCTTTCACTCCAGTTTCCTCCGTCCTATCCATTCTGTTTCCTCTCTCTCTGCTTTCTCTTTCCTTCAGTCTTTATTTTCCTACCTCGTCTTTCGTTTCTCTGCTCTTTATTCCTCTTCTGTTTCTCCCTCTTACCTCATTTTCCCTCCCTCTGTCTATTCCCCACTCTTTATGCCCTAGTTTCTTATCTCTTTCCATTTTATAGACATCCTTTAAGGATCCTGAAATTCTACATCATCTCATCTCTCTTTGCGTACCCTTTATTATTTCCCCCCTGCCTCTCTTCTGTCTCCAGCCCTCTGTTCTGCGACCTCTCCACCTCTCTCTCTCTCTATCTCCCTCTCCAACCTCTCCATCTCTTCCTCCTCCTCTCCAGCTCCGCATTCTCCCGTTTGGACATTTTAATTTAGGTGCTCCCATCCACACAAAATCATTTTAAGCTGAGGGAGTTGTATATAAGGCATTGTGAAATTGCGCCTCCAGACCTTTTTTTCTGATTTTTTCGGCGAGAGAAGATGACGGGGAGGCGGTCGAAATTAATTAAACGAAAAAATTCTGGTTCAGTAGAGGGAGGGGTTGATGTTTTATTTTTCCCCATTATTTCACCGAAAAAGGGGAATTATTTTTTTGAGAAGTTTGTGTCGCGTTTTGCGTAGATGAGGGCGAAGATAAGAGTTTGATATATTATTCATTTAAGAACGCCATTTTGAATGAATTTACGATTCCGTTGTGTTTATAAACTGTATTTCTTTTCAATTCTGGCAAATAGCTACAACAGTTAATCATTTAACTACATCTTAGTCGAGGAGCATCAAAATTATGATCGGAAAAGTTGTTCCCTCTATTATATTCATTTTAACTTGTCACAGTTCGCGGTGAAGAACATATTTAATGCAAAACAGCTGAAATGTTTTACACAATAAAAGGTTATGGCTCACATTGTGGAAAGCATAATGATGGCTTTTTTTTATATTTCCGAACCTCAAAATGTAAAGACAAAGCATTTTATTCCTTTTTTCAGAATGACGATGAATTATGTATGTGACAAGTATTTTTAGATACGCAGTCTAAGACTGAAAAAAAAACTACAGAACCATTTTAATAGTATTCCGCGCATACTTAACCTAGAGAATTCGGAGTGTTATCAACTTTAAATTAATTTTCTGGCCCAATTCCATTTGGAATTAGAGTTTCTTTTCCTCCATGAGAAAAGGGTCTCTAATACGAATTCCTCGTGCTATTATAGCGGAGATGTTGTAATGCGCGCGTTGGTAAGCTCACAGATCAAACTCGAGAGAAAAGTCCTAAACAAATGAAGAACGGATGAAATTATCACGCTGAAGAAAGAGACGGTGACAAATTTCTTGGAGGAAAAGGTCGCGAAGTCATTTCTTAAACTTTGTAAGGACTAATGTATATTAACATCTCTGAAAATTTATTTCATAAAGTAATTACAGTGTAGTCAAAATATGGGCCAAACTTTTTACGCTAAAAATATAAGAAATTTTACGGGAAAAATATGAATTACCGGAAAAATTATTTTTGTGAGAATTAGTGCTGCATTTATCTGTTATAGTAACAATTATGAGAAATATTTAGACGAGCTCGAAAAGAAACAGAAGGACGGCGAAACTGGTCATGCGAAAACACAAGAACGTAAAAAAAATAAATGAATATAACCGTATCATTTTCGTGCGTAAATATAAACAATAATTTTAAATTGTCCAAAGGTACGATAATATTTAGTTACAAACGATTCTCAAGCTTTTTAAATATTTTGCGTAAAAAATTTAAAAGGTTTCGCAAATAAATAACTAGCTGTATAAGACAAATGACTTCGAAAATCGGTAAGTAATTACCCAAAACTGAAAAATATACTCCTGTTAAGCTTGTAATAATCATACCGCTTGCATGTAGATCCGTCAAATTTCCCAAAATGTTCCGACATAAATAAGAGTCTTTGAATTCGGAGTGATTCAGAAATTGGTCACTTTGATCTTTCTCACCCCGCCAGAAATGCCGAAAAACTCTCGAAATTTATAACAACGGATTTCCACGTGAAATACGCCGGCGACGACGAAAAAAATCGTCGTTAACTTCCAAACGGACATTTCTTTTTTTCGATCGTTCCAGAGGTGCGTTGGGAAACTATTACTTGACTCTTCATCCGCCGACCACGAAATCGATTCCGCGTTTTACAGAAACGGTTTTTAAGCTCGCCCTCCTCAACATGGACGACCGAAAAGTCTGCCGTTCGAACCGGTAGAATTCGTGGCATGTTCATTCCCGAAATCTGAATTTATGAATACGACCGAAGGAAATTTCCGGATGAATAATGCCGGCGGAAAAATATTGCGCGATCCTCCGTCAATTTTATGACTCCTTTCCCTCCATGTTTGGACCAAATTGCACATGGCGGCGAGGCGTTGCGTCGAGGAATGTCGGATTGCCGCAAAACTCTTTGAAATCTACCGCGAAGGACGATGTTTGCGTCTTCAATTGGAAGGCATTAGAAAATTAACTTCCCAAGTGGCAATAAGAATGCTATTTTGTAAGTATGAGAATATTACAAAGGACGGGTCGATAAATATTAGCGGGGATTTATCGCATTTTCCTGAAGTTTTAACAAACCCATTTTTCATCGTTTGAGAAGTTTTTTTTTAATTTTCCTAACCGTGAGAACATTTTTACTGTTTCCAGTAAATCGTTCACTGCCTTTACCGTTCGTTTCATGCATGTACTAAAAAATATAATTTTAAGAGGAAGAGGAGTTTAATATTAGAAGGTTCTCATTTACAGATTACTCCAAATGCGAATTTTACTACTTATAGGTAATAGATACTGAGAGCCCATAAACAAAAAGTTGATTGTTTTTATATTTAATTAAAATTCGCTTGTGACGAGGAGTTAAACTCTCATCAGTATCTGCTTAGATGTAGTTTTAAAATTTAAAATTCATTTAATTACATCACTGAAAACTACATTAGTTTAAAAAATGTTTCCTTTCCTTATTTTAACAAGCGTGCAATATCTTACAGTTTTAACTGTTAGTGAATGCGGGCCTCTTTCTCTGGAAAGTTTGGTATATTATTTAAATCATCATAACATCGTGTTGTATATATTGTTAAATATTAAATAAAACATCTAAATTGCTTAAAGATTACGGAAGAATATTTCATAAATATTAGAGAACTTTCCTTCCTTTAAACTTCATAATTAATGAATTAAAATAAATAAACTAAAGAAAATTTTAAATGTCGTAGGTGGTGTTTTACGTATTAACAATTACCTAAACACAAGTCAAATGCATTATTTTCGGGGTATGGAGGAAAAAGACTGAAAAAATAATACCTACGACTAATTTCATGTGATATTATTTTTTAAGTTATAACTAGGCTTGGTTGGATTCGACTTAAATCGATAAATGTCGATAAACATCGAATTTTAAAAACTTTTAAATTCGACGAAAATGAATTGTCGTAGATAAGTGTCGATTTTAATCATTACATTTTCTACTATATGTATACGTCATATTTTCAAATTTTGTTTTCCGCTCGCAAACTTAACATATTCTACCATAAAATATCCAAAACGGAAGATACAGTCTGTATTTGACATACCAAACGGCCACACAACATTCGGAATTTGCTTTCTAATGTCGGTTATGTCAATGTCTTATGGGAACATACTGAGCTGCCGTGGGATCCAAAGGTAAAGAACAAATTATTATAATCGGTTTATTGCGCTCTTTCCTTACCCTCGGCCAGATCCGATAATCCCTACGCACTTTTGATTCCATTTATCGAAAAGTCGGGGGACGTCTATTGTGTCTTCTGCGCTACAGTATCTGCTGACCTCTTCCAAGAGGCGAAATGATAGGTTTCTCCGGACTGAAAAATGAGTACCGATCGTCAGATGGCCTTATAGAACTTCCAAAAGCACCCTGTTCTAAAATGTATATAATTTATCTGAGAAAGAGAGTGTCCTCCGTGCTTAGTTACTTTTGTATTGCTGTCGAAGGAGCGTCGTTCCATATACGCACTCGGGGCTTTTTTCCGCATTCCTAGTCATTTATTACTCAACAAGGTGAGATATTTTAAATCAACATATTAATTCATACATTAGGTTGTGCATTATATTCACATCACATTAATTTTCTCACTAATTATCACGATTTCGTGAATAAGGGGCGCGAATTAACGAGTAGAATATACTTTCTGATTTATTGCGACAAATTAACTGACAAATTAATTGATGGCTGAAGTCAATAACAACACATTCGCCAAAATATAGATAACAAAAAAAGCGGCATAAAAGAAGCCTTATTTTTATTTGTATACATTAGTTAAATTTAATTAGAAGGAATTCAATTTATAATACTTTTCAAGATAAAAACTGATAAAATGTACTGAAATAAACGTCGATATTAGATAACGCTTTTTAAGAAATATAAACGTCGAAAAATAAAACTCCTAATTAAATGTATAAAAATAAACGTTGATGTACATCGTTGATTTTTAGGAAAAATAAACAATGGCAGTGGTCGCTTTTTAATAAATATTAATGTCGAAAACTACCAATCCTAGTAAATGTATTAAAGTAAATAAAAAAGTAAAATAAACCGATTTAAATCGTCGATTAAAGAATAATAAACGTCGAATTCTACCAAGCCTAGTTATAACTTGTATATAGGTTATAGTCGCGAAGGGTTCATATTTTAATCTCCGATTTACAAAAAATGAAGGATTTACATTATACGGTATGTTGAGCGTTGAAGGATTGCGCTTAGAATTTATACGACTTTGAAAATTAGTAACTGACTAGAAAACGTATTGTTGTATTTTTTATGATTACACTTTATATATAATCAAAGTTGCAGGTACTGCTATTTTTCTTTATTTGAGAATGGTAAGGAGAGGTGGGTTGAAACGTCTGTAACGACACAATGTGTTTAACAGTGCTTGTTTATGTTGAAAATGAAATTTAGAAACTACGGTGTACAGAATTGAAATAAATAAAAACTCCTGAACCGTAAAATAATCCAAATGAGCAATCACACATCAATAAGAGAAAAATAGAGGGGGGGGAAAATTATACTTACAAGTTTGCAGGATGTTGGCCTACAGGGACCTGTTTTTGGAAACTAGCCTAAATAGAAAAGAAATGCACACACAAACGCACAATCACTCTGGAAAAACTCACTAGATACGTATTTCGAGAGATAAGCTCTCATCTTCAGTAGCTGAAGTCGTGTGGGATTATTTTACGTTTCAGGAGTTTTTATTTATTTCCAGTGCTTATTTATGACAAAATAATGTTGTACTTTATTTTGTCATTTTTGTCCCTTGAAAATGTTTCGATCGCAGGCACTAAGGCCATAAACATTATCGGACCTACTGAATTTTCATGCAGTATCTCAAAAACTCTATTCTTTGTTTTGCACGTTTACTCACGGAATCGTTACCTTCAGAATATGGATCGGAAAGGTTTACCCAAAATTGTATTCATACAGTACGAATCAAAATTTATAAAAGAATATTGATAAAATTATTTCAAGAACAAAAATATCACTCTTTTTCGCTTTTGTACTCTCTAACCCTGGAATGCTACCCATATTAAAAGTTACACTAATGCTACCCGGGGTACTGGTGTACCCCAATAAAAATACATTTTAATAGTTGCAACAAAAAATTCATTTTAAAAAAATTCATAATTTTTGGTTTAATTCATACATTACCTTTTTCTTAATATTTAGTAATGAAAAAATATACCATACAGTCTGGACACACTTTTTTGGTGGGTTAAACAAATATACTTATTGCAGCGCACACACTGTGCTCGGTTCTTCCTGTCCTTACTCCTCGGGCAAAACGAACATCTTTCCTACGGATGTATTCCTTGGTACTTCTGGTACCTGGGATGAGCCAGGGTTCGCAACCCGCCTTATAGTCTCACGGAGTTGGCGGGGTAAAGTCACACATTGTAAGCAGGCTATCATATGTGGTGTGTTAGATGATGAGCAAGTTTTCTTAAAAAGATCGTCTATTTCTGATATGATATTTTCCTGAAACGTTGGATCCATTTAGAAGGATCATTGATTTGATCCCTACAATATTCAATATATCATAGAACAAGCATAAGGGCCAGTGTATGTATGGCACAATTGGTCAAGAAATCTATTATTTCCGGTAGTGAGACTGAATTTGACGAATAACCAGTAGAATGCATAGATGACAGCATTAATAAAATTTTCTTGTAGGACTTTGGAGGGCAGTAAGATAGTAATGTTAAAACACCACTGTAAGCAAACATGGCAGAATTCCATCGGTTGAGTGGTAAACGGCATGCTATGCCTTTCGCAGTACTTATGATATGGCGAGAACAAACAAATCATTACAATGACTGTTATTTCTGCATGAAACGCATTTCCGGGTTTTCAACAAAAACGAAACACAGCATTGTATACCCTGATTGTCCATCTGCTCAGAAGCCTGTGCCACATAAACAAGATCTGCCAGTTCCAGTTCCACCAGGTGTCTGGAAAGAAGAGGAGAAAGCACACGTTAGCAGTGATGACAATAACTGCGCTTCAACGTCAAGGGACCCAGATTTTGTTCCTGAAAACGAAGATGCGCCCCACTTAATTGAGCAAGTGGAACTCAATGATGCGCGATTTAAACTTGTCCAAGCATCATGCGGAACTCCTTGGTTCAAGGCTACAGCAGTGGAATTTGTTAGCAAAAGGAACAAAAGTAACTGTCTTCAGAAACCGAAATGAA
This sequence comes from Tanypteryx hageni, assembly GCA_028673005.1. Taxonomy (NCBI): domain Eukaryota; kingdom Metazoa; phylum Arthropoda; class Insecta; order Odonata; family Petaluridae; genus Tanypteryx; species Tanypteryx hageni. The sequence continues at coordinate 18,819,031 of CM054118.1, read as the reverse complement.
CTCTTCTCTACATATTTTGATATGCAGAATTCCGTGTGTGTTTGTGTAGGCATTGATGGTCTCATGAAAACTTTAGGCTTTCAACACCATACTGAAGAATGGCGTTTATTCATAGATTCGTCTAAGGTCTAAGGTCAGCCTAAAAGCAGTTTTGCTACAAAACGGTAACGGAAAGCCTTCCATTCCAGCAGCACATACTGTGGGAATTAAAGAAACCTATCAAAGCGTGTCATTGATATTAAATGCTACTAAGTACAATGAATATGGTTGGAAAATATGTTGTGATTTAAAAGTCATCGCCTTGATTCTTGGACTACAAGGTGGTTTCACAAAACATTGCTGCTTTCTCTATTAGAATAGTCGTGTTATTGAAAAACCTTACAGTGTCAAAGAATTGCCTAAAAGGGATGAATTTATACCTGGAAAAGTCAACGTGAAACATGCTACGTTAGTAGATGGTATTAATGTTTTACTTCCTCCATTGCACATAAAACTCGGCTTGGTGAAAAATTTCGTCAAAAGACATGACGAAGAAGGGAAAGGCTTCGGTTACTTAAGAAATCTATTTCCACACCACCACCACACTCAACACCACCACCCTCACCACCACCACCCTCACCACCACCACCCTCACCACCACCACTAGATTAATAATTTATGAGTTAGAGCATCTGTAATATTTATATCAAATTCACACACACAAACACACGCACACACACACACAGACATCATCGAGAAAATGGTGAAAACGTTTTCAGGGGACCTCAAAAAGTGTTTTTGCGTTGGAATTTCGAAATCGATTTTTTTCATGAAAGCAATACTTTACCCTTTACTACGTATGGAGTAAGTAAAGAAGAGTGGAAAGATGCACACATCATGCGTGCATAAATGCGAGGCAGAGGCGTTCTTTACGGTTTATGTAATCATGTCAAAAAAGAAAATATTAAAGGCTTAGTATAATGTCTACGAACAAATGCCAGTAGTGATGCCAAGGAAATGTCGAATTTTTGATTAACCGACTAATTGTCTAATCAATTGTAATTAATAATACAATCGACTATTACTTAAAACATACCTTACTCGAATAGTTGTAATATAACCCGTATGTTCACGTAATACCTTCGTCGTAAATTACCCATTTTTTAATTTACAAACATTGTGTATACTTAAAAAAATAGACGTATTTACGTTCATTTCTTCGTCTTAGATAATGCATTTCCCTTTATTTTCCGAAGGTTGCGCGCACACGAAAAAATTAAACTATCTATTGGTACCCGCAAAAACTTTTGCGAAGTTAGTCAGATATCTGCATGTTAAACCGAGCAGCCACACATAGTTCGGAGATTGATTTACATATATGGAAAATTACCTACGACTCGTCAGTGAAAATGTGGTTCACTTAACTAAGTAAAACGAAATGATGATGGCTGCAACAACAATTTAACTCAAGGAATTATAAAAAGTTATACCGAATTACAATCTCGTGCATTTCGTCAGCCAAACTGACTTCTTACATCGGTGTTTAACGTGGAATGTACGGAGAATGCTATCAAGTAGCAAGGTATGAAAGAAGAAACTGCAAAAGTGTTTTTTTTTTACTTTTTAATCGTATACATCTCGACTGTTTTTGAGAGCTGTGCCTTGGCACTTTCGCTATTTCCGTTATGTAACAAATACTATCGAACCGGGGAATTTGGTAAAACCGATGAAATCGTCGATTCAAAATTCGTAAATCCACTCGTACTTCTACCATTAGAACTAATTACGCAGCGATTTTGCTGCAGCCCTCCCCCAACAACCTCTCACTTGGACAAAAAACAATTCCACGGGCCTGCTTACGCTATCATCACGATGACTGTTAAATAACAATGGCGAATTATAATAGTACGTTCAAACGATCGCCCAAGATGCGGAATAATCTTTGTTAACTATGATCGATACGCAAGAATATATGGTATTTTATACAATAATAAACCCTGAATGCTGAGGTGGCGTAACGACAGTAATACATATTCAACGACTCACATAACATTCACGTAGATAGGAAGTTGAAATTCAGTCTGCCGCGAAAGCGACGCCGCTCAAATTGCTGGAATATTTTTGGAAATTAATGCACATTTTAAAGAGCAGCCCCCTCAAAAGCCCAACAATTTCTTCCATATCTGTGTCCAAGTTATACAGTTTTTTGTGTTCTTTCCGAGACGCCACAGCTAGTAATTCGCTCCATATCGATCAGAAAAATATAAAGCGATACTACTAGTAATGAAAATAAATAAGTTACTTTGATAATGAAATGCAATTAAAAAAGTACCTGACACTAATGCCACCCAGGCGTACTGATGTACCTCAGACGCTATATATCACAGAAAAGAAATCGCGTGCACACTCACTAATAGTCACTGCACGACTGTCAAATCAAACTATGAAACTCTGGGGAAACACAACAACGTTGTGCCATCTATAAAGAAAATATTTAATCATATATGCTTCGTGGGGTATGCCAGGGATCAATGTCTCTCTAAGGATATACATTTCTGAGATGTTGACGTTAATATAGAAGAACAATCGCTCTCAAAGTGCTTAGTTGCTTTTAGAATGTATAATGGACGCAGTCATTTGAATCATATTTACAGCCAATGTTGTATTGGCGCAGAACAACGAATCGTTTGAGATTTTTTCCGCCGTAATGAAAGCTTTTAAACATTTCTTATAAATACGAATATGTTTTAATAATACAAATAAGAATAAGATAGCAAGGTTGAAGCCGTTCACCGTGATCTCGACATGACCAGAGAAAAAAGTAAGCAATCGTAGAGAGAATGTCGTGTAATAATTTTAACTATCTGATAAACATTAATAATGAGGGAAGACTACGGCAAAGATAAAATAATGAAAGGAAAATACTAATATGCCGTAATTTAATTAATAGAGTGCCGCACATTTTAATTTCTTTCCTTTATTTTTATTTAACCTTTCTTTAATTTTTTCCTCTCCCTATACATTTGCGCGACACTCTATTAATTAGATTAGGGCATAGGAGTTCTTTCTTTCCTTTATCTGATAAACATTAACTTGCAAATAACAAATGGAAAGGCTAGAAAAAAATTCTCGGGGAAGTGTTTTGCTCGATTAGAAAGCGCTACGAGGAAGGTTAATTGAACGGACGCCATGCTAAAAATCGAGCTATTTCTAAACAAAATCTCCATTCCTCATCTCTCTCTCTCTCTCTCCTATTCCCTTTTATTTCTCAACCTTTCCCCCTAATTCTTTCCCTTTTCTCTTCTCACGTCTTCCTGCCATTTTTAACACAAAATCCCCTTTCTCTCTCTCTCTATCCTCCCTTTCCTTCCCTTCACTCCGCCTCTTTCCATCCGCTGAATACGAAAGTACGCAAGTTGAAAACTGGATCGAGCTTGAAGCCGCGAACCCACACGACTTAATTACGGTCTCCTCTCTTCCAACCCCTGAAATCCTCTCCAACTCTCTCCTTTCCTCCTTCCCCGCTTGCCACACTCCAATCCACCTAAGAGAAAACTAGCATGACGCTTCCAAATATTTTGCCCCCTCCCCCCCCCCTGCGGCGTTCTCCAATATTCTTTCTCTCCTTTTTTCCTACTCCCCCCTCCCCATTAGTACATACCGTGTGTCTCCCTGTCCTCTATCCCTCAGTCCTTCCTGAAACGCAGGGTCCAATACTAATGCTTAGTTCGCTACGTGCCACGCGTTACGTCTCCCGGCCAAGATTCTACATTCTGTTAGCGGAAAAGACACGTTTTTTTTCTCGCGAGATGGAGTAACGCAATAAGAAAAAACAAAGAGTCGAAGTTTAATCGCTTTACGATCGTAGTGTCGCACCGACTGTAAATGACCGGTATTTTTGCTTAACATGCGAGTTTGTTTCCACGCTCTATTTGGGGGAGAGTTCATTGCTGAAGCCACTAGGACTGCCTGATTGGAATTTCATTGACATAATTGGTCTGATTACGGGTTGCTAGGATCACAGAACGTAAATATCTTTCCATATTATGCCTCTGGCGAACTATTGACGAAGATTACCGTTACAATTTTAAACTTCCCTTTCTAAAAAAATTAAGATACTGCTGATTAGTCGGTAGCGCTACTTTCAAGGTTAACTTACGAACTGACAATCCAATAAATATCATTGCACCTTTAAACCAGTTGTTTTCAGACTGTGTTCAACGGAACCGAATTGTCCCATAAAAATAAAGACCGTTTCTCAAATAATGATTTTCAAATTTTTTCTCTCCAGAAAAACTCCGGGAACCGCTGGTTTAGAGTTTCGTAATTGCGCGAATGGAATAACGAGCTTCTTTGATAATTCTAAAATAACTGGTTTGTCAATATTTCATTTTTTTAGGCTGGTTTCCAAAGGAAACATTGTCTTATGAAATGGTCCTGTCTGTGTGTGTGTGTCTGTCCTCTACTATTAATTTATTCGGTTAGAGAATAACATTTACCACAAGAAAGTCCATGAGACCACATAATTACGATTTTTATTTTTGAAGATAAAAATTCTAGAAAATCCCGTGAAAAACATCGCATATTTTGTTTACATCGATCTCTAAGGCGGTTCACTCGGCAACAATTAAATTCCATGTTTTTCTATCCCACGCCCTTATATGATCTGTGAGACATAGATTCAAAAAGTTATTCGGATAGAGGACAACATTTACTACAAGATAGTACCTGAGACCATATAATTACGACTTATGGTTTTGGAGATAAAAATTTGAGAAAATCCCAAGCAAAACATCGCATATTTTGTTTACATCAATCGCGAAGACGGTTCTCTCAGCATATGACAATTAAATATCCATATAATTCTCTTATATGATGTGCGGTATGGATTTAAAAATTTGTTTAGATAGAGAACAACATTTACAACAAGTGAGTCCCAGAGACCATATAATTACAACTTATAGTTTCAGGAATAAAAATTAGAGAATCGCCCAATCTTTCGATACCGTTTCAGACGTATTTCCCAATAAGAAAATATAAAATATAATATCAGAAAGAGATTTTGACATTGTTTTTAATATTTTAAACCTGATAATGCTCTATTAATTTGTTTGACAAGTTTTCTCTATTACTGATAAACTATGAACTACAAGTGATATTTATGGTATGAGAATTCCTTTGATACCGAAACATTTCCTGTCATTATAAGTAATCAAATCGGGACGTCAACTTTAGGAAACCAGCCTGGTTTGGACTTCTTGTTTCTTTTCGAATGTTATTTCATCGAAGAAGAATTACCACACACACTCATGGTGTTGGATATATTATTTATGCTATTTTTGCATCTACTTATGATTAGTTTAGACAGCGTATTAGTAATGGGGTTTGTTTTGGAATTGCCGATATAAATTCAATACTAGGGCGGTGGTTCCCAACCTTTTTTAGTCGCGGTAACCTTTCAAAGACAGACATAATTACGCGCCGTCCCAGCTTTTAAACACGGTTTTTATATTTTATTAATACATACGGGTATTAAAATCTTTGTAAGCATCCGTTTGTTGTGATTGCATCATAATTAATTCAACGGAGGAAAAATTAGTCTCCCAATTACCTATCAACGCATCAAAATAGTTGCTTCATTTGCCGAACAAAATGTTTTGCGGCACCACCAAAAATCGGCCGCGGCACCAAGTTTGTGCACCGCTGCGCTAGAGTAAAGAGCACCATTCGCTCTTCGGCGGGAAAAGGGGTTTTCTTCGTAAATTTCAAAACGCATCGACTGAAAATATAATATAGACAATACGTTTAACGAAGATGGATAAAAATCGCCATTGTTTTGACCGCTCGGACGGTTCGGACAAAATAAACCGACATGGAGGAGGCGAATCGACGGAACAGAGCGTTCCAACGAAAAAAGATTTTCAGCGCGTAATGGGGCGATGCCTCCCTCCGCCATTTTATCTTCGAATACTCGAGCGATGAGTCACTCCGCCGATTCCGATGGCAGAAAAACCTCCCCTCTCGTTCGGTTCTCAAACCAGTCTCCATCATCATCATCGTGTCCTCCCTCTATGTCTCCCTCTCCGGCTAACTTCGCCTTTTAAATTGCCTCGAATTTTATTCCTTCCCCGCCATCTGGAACGCGAATGAGCATTAAGGGTTAATTTGGCGAAAATGCGCGCGTTTTTAAGGGATTCGAGCTACCGCGATGGGATAAAATTACGGGCTATATATATGCTCCCGTTCGCTTAATGGATCCAGAGATGGTATGGAGTTGCATATGTGTGTATGTATATATGTATATATATATATATATATATATATATATATATATATATATATATATGGATGTCAACAAGGTGTTGGGATGAGCTGAAGAAGGAGTAGTTCCGAAAGCTTTACGTTTGTGATGTTTCTGTGTTTTTGTGTTATTTTACGTGTGTCGCTTCGACATCCCCGGGGCCTCGCCAACCTGAAGTCGTCTGATTGGTGAGTGCTCACTGGGTTTCCTCATCCCAACACCTTGTTGACATCCATATATTCATTTTACCTTTCCTTTTCCGTAAGTTGTTATATATATATATATATATATATATATATATATATATATATATATATATATATATATATATAAGTATTCTGAATGAGAAAAAACTTCAATGTGTCCCGCTGGGTTAAATTGGGTTTCATTCATTATTTTTTTGTAGAAGTTTATTCCCATTCGTAAACTTTTGACTTCGCTCAAGCTTTAGTTATTTTCGCATTCCTCGGTTTCTGTGGAAACGTTTTCGGTTCTGTTGTACGCTCGGAGTTAAGGTGCATATTTTTCAAGCTGTAGCTGAAATTCTCACAAAAAATGCAGGAAAAATCGATTTAAAAATTAAAAGAAAATCTTAAATTTTCCTCAGTAATAACTTACCAGCCCATAAATAAAGGCCCAAAACCATGAAATTGTTTACGCGAAAACGATTCTGGAAAAAAATCTCGTAATTAAACAAAATTTGAAAATATTATAATGATTGCTATAAATGTTATTTTTTACAGGACATTGATAGATATGTAATTTTCGTTTATAAAATATATTTCAAGATTTGAAAGTTTCTTAAAGACATGAAAGCTACACTCCATACAAAGAGCATCAGTAATTGGAATTGTTGAAAACTCAAATATGTTATTTATTCTTTCACCATACGTAGTATAGGGGAAAGTATTGTTTTCATGAAAAAAATCGATTTCGAGATTTCAACGGAAATACACAGTTTTAAGGCCCCGTGAAGACGTTTTGGGTATTTTATCGATGATGTCTGTGTGTGAATGTCTGAGTGTGTGTGTTCGTATGTGATTGGAATTTTGCGGGTGCTCTAACTCAAAAAATATTACTTGAATCATCACGAAATTTTATATTTGACACATGTATTAAAGGAACAAGAGTCTATTAGTTTTTAGTAAAAATCAGTCAATCGGAAGTGGGTGTTTACCCTTATCACTTACCAGTTATTTTAAAATATTTGCTTGAATACTTGACAATGTAAAAGATTATTGGAATAAAAGTTGTGGAAAATGTAATTTTCTACAATCTTTGTTCGAAACATTTTCCCATATAACGCATTTTTAAGAGAAATTTTAAAAACTATATCTTTTAGCTGCCACCACTACACCAGCTGGAGTCAACTTTTGTCAACACTTGATGTTTAATTACGTTTTAGTAACGCTCCTTTTTATTTTCTTAATTGTTGGTGCTTCGTGGCTATATCCAATATCAGAAGGCTACGGTATGAGTTTATTTCTGTTCGGGTATACCTGAATTAAGATTTAAGTTAAAACTGAAATAAAAAATTAATGAAACCTACTTTTATATGCACTAAAAAGTAAACAATAAATATAAAATTCACATAGGTAATTGAGTGTTCCAGAGAGTAAAAATAGTTTTGAGCTAATAGAAATCATTTGACAAAGAAACACATTACGCTATACAATTCTTATACGCCCAAAATTATTTTTAATTTTTGGAACATTTATTGTTCTCTCTCTCACTCTCTCTCTCTCTCTCTCCCTCTCTGTGTCGTTAATGGTTCTCTATCCTTCCGCTCTTTTATAAAGCCTTTTTAAGAGCGGCGCCACGGTCGAGTGTGAGGGACAAACATAGCATATTATATATATAGAGATTATTGGAACCTACCATACAATATCCTCTGTGCATGGGCGGCCCGAGATTTTTGGACCTCCGGGCGAGAAACCGCTCCGAGACCCCCTTGCGGAAATTTAAGTTAAGATGTTTTTAAAAGAACTTGTCCATGTATTCACTGTTCCGTATAATAATTTATAATGAAAAGGAAAATGAATTTAATCTCAATTCCCTTCTGTTCCGGGATATAAATTGGTATCCAACACTTATTCCACTGTAAGTAATGTATAGATAGATGATCGGATTGCCCCCAATACCTTTGGTGCCCCGGGAAGCCTCCCGGCTCCCTCGTACCTCGGGCCGGCCCTTCCTACGAGCTTCAGCTATTCAAAAGCCCAGTTTCGCCTTATTTTCACGGCGCAACGCATACTGCTGCTTGCTAGCGCCTTGCTTGGCGTGTAGTGGCACTACTCTTCGCAGGGGCAATAGCTAGTTTCACAGCGAGTCCAGCGCAGCACTGCGTTAACAACTGGTATCACGATTACAGTAATGCGGCCAGAAAATATATTATTTTAATAAAATGTGAATTGTTATGAATGAGGTGAATTAATGAGTCGGAACTACTCTTTGTATTAAATGAAACATTTTCTAGCGCTACATTTGTCTTATCGTTAATTTACAACTTAATTTTTCATAAGTTAAAATGATAATTTTTTTGAATAAATTTCTATTATTTATATATGTATCTATATAAATCGTTCAATACTTGAAAGAGACATAACACTTCCTTTAAAAATATAAAAGTATAATACGAAGAGAAACTTTTTGCCGAAAAATGTTTTACTTTTCAAGAATCAGAATGAATAAGTTAATTTTAGCGAATTGTTTTTTAGAAACATGTTAAAATTATACATATGTTTATTAAGGATATCTTGAGTTATTAACAAATTGGAATATAAAAATTTTCTTTTGCAGATGAAACATTACTACTGAATCTGTCAAAAACTAGATAAATTTTCCGGAACAATATTATTTCTCAAATTTCAAATAATACTATCGACCGTCTATTTAACTATACTCGGTAGTTTAAAATTCATTATGCAATAGAGTACGTTTTGAATATTCTGAAGGACTGATATTGCGGAAATTGTGAATTAAAAACATTAGAGCAAAGTAGAAAAACAGTAGTAATCGCATATCCTAAACATTGGGCTAAAGTTTGTCACATTTTCAGAGTAAAATTAATTTTTCGCGATTCTATGATAATCCCATAAACAAAACAATGAAATTATCGAACTAATTCTAATTGAAAAGGATACAAAACAAAATCACTTTGTAGAAATTTCACAATATTTGGAAAACGACATAGGTTTTAACCTGACAACATCATTATATGTCCTGTTTCCCAAATATATGATTATGTTTCCATAAATGAAATTCCACAGAATTAAGGAGGATTATAGCTCTAATTGTTTATGATTTAGAAAAAAAGAGAGGGATTGAGAAAATATGAAAAGGTCTTGGATATTAAATAATTATTTAAGCATTGAAATCAATTAATTTTGAATTAACGAATAAAATATTTTAACATTAGATACATCTAAGGTATAAACATATTTTTGTTTTGATCTTCTTTTTACAGATAGGGTTTCAATAATTTAGAGTTTACATAAATGTTTTAATAGTCTCCTAAAATACTCAATGGCACTTCACCTTTAAGCCCACGGTAGAGCATGTCAATAGTAAAATTTTAGCTTCAATGTTAATTCGCTAGTCAATCTATTCCATTTTTATCTATGCGTCACGATAAGTATTTTAACAAAAAATGTTAGCTACAAAATTTTAAAATGATAAATTCAAATGCGTTTCCATAAAAATGTAAACCATACACGAAATCCAAGCTCACGAGAAGAATATGCACCAGGAATACGATCGTTCGATAATAAAAATCCACCTTGGAGAATTTTTTGCGCTCAATGCATTACGTTTGAGCGAGGAAAGAAATAAAACAAACTATTTAAACCGACACTGACTCGGTCATATCTCGCATTACCAGAAAAAAACAACAGAAAACAAGTCCGCGAAACCCAGCCCGCTCCTTCCACAACGTAAATCCGACCATCTTATGCAACCCCACAAAACGGTGATCGAAGCGGGTGCCTTAGGTTGCGCTTCCCTCCTCCCTCTCCCATCCCTCTCCCACTACTCAATATCATAAAGGGACTCGGAACGAGAGAGAGAGAGGGGAAGAAAGAGAGGGAGTAGGCGAAAAGGATCGGAGGGAATCGCTTAGGCGTGGCATTTGACGGGAAAGGGGGTTGGCGCGTTAGGGGGCGGGGTCACGAGACCTATGGTGGGCGGGGCTTAGAACAGGAGGAGGCCACCGGATTGGCCAGGGGAGGACGTTACACCGGTCGGCTAGCGGGCAGCTTTTCCACCAGGTTTTTTAGGAGGGGAGGATAAAGTGGACGGGAGGAAAGAGAGAGAAGGTGGAAAAGGAGTTGGTGAGAGGAGGAGGAGAGGGAGAGAGAGAGAGAGAGAGGTGGAGAGAGTGGTGGAGAGAGAAGGGGAGAGAGTGGTGGAGAGAGAAGGGGAGAGAGGGGAAAGATAGTAAGGAAGGAGTGAGAGAGGGGAAGTTATTTCGTGAGAGCGTAAGAGACCCTGAGAAGACGGGTGAGTCGAGGAAGCTGGGTCCGCCTCGCTTTGCCTTCTTCACCTTTTCTCCTTCCCGCGAAGAGAGAACGTGTGCGCCGTTTATGTGGAAGATTCTCAGGTGTACCACGTGTCGGGTAGAAAGGTACCTTTTATCGGACACTTTTGGGTGCGAGTGTTAAAACAACGGATTTAGCGTTTAGTTTAAAATAAAAACACCAACCCGTGTCTACCGATCGTGTTTTGTTTTTCCAAAGGTGCAACCAACGCATGACATGTTTGTGTAACCTTGACGACTACAAGCGGCTGCCGATAAAAAGGAGTTTCGAAGAGACGAATAAATCTCGCTCGATTGGAGCGGAAAGTGGAAAACTTTTCGTGGGACGGTTTGGACGCGAGGAAATGAGGTAAAAAAAAGTCGCCGGTATTTTTCGAGTTGGGGAAAGGTGGTGACACAGACTCCGAAATAGATTCCGAGTGGATGATTAAGTAAGATCTTTAACCCGGCAAAGCACGGATTCTTTCGACGATGGTAGTGGAAGGCTGAAAAAATGAGAAATTGCATCCAAACTCGAAGTGGTCGATTCTGGAAAAACCTATCGATCGGAAGAATCGTCGAATTTCCGAGAATCCGTTCGTCTACCAGACAAAAGACTATCGAAAACTCGTTTAAAAGAAGCACGTCTCCCACCAGGATAAGCGAGAAGTAGGGGAGGAAGCAGATACAGACTCCGGATGCTGCAGAAGCGTCAGGCTGCACCGCTATAGTTTTTGTGCATCCTCTCGCATCTCTCCCTCTCTCTCTCACTCCGTTTAGTTTTTGTTCCTCCTCCCCCTCCCTCCTCTCGGCGCGTCTGCGGCTTGTTTTGTTTGTGCGTGTTACTGTGCATCCATCCGTCTTGGTGAATCGGAAGCCGGCGGTGTGTGCTTCCCTCCAACATGTCGTCTGGTCGAGAAAGAATGATTTAACGGCCTCCGCGAGTGGAGTCGGGAAGGGAGAGAGGATCGTGTGACCAGAGTAAAGGAGGTGGAGGAGGGAGGTGGAGGAGGAGTTGAAACCCGTGCGATGCCCTGCCCGGGGGCCGCCGCCGCCACTATGTACCACCAGGCATATTACGGCCCGTACCTTTATCAGAGGTCGGCTCTGCCCCCTACGTCTTCGCCCGCCGCCGCAGCTTCGTTCGCCGCCTCTATAGCCGCCGCAGCGGCCGCTGCGCCTCTGCCCCCGCCTCCTCCGCCTCCCCCGCCGCCGCCTCACACCCACCATCACCACCACCACCACCAGTCCTTGCAGCATCTACACCCGAGACACAGACAGCTGCACTGCACCGAGAGGGTAAGGGTGTAATGTTACGCGTATTATGAGTCCCGTCCCCCCTTTTCCATTCGTCCCCCTTCCCCCTCCTCCCGCCCAATCCCCTTGAGGTTGGTTGTTGCAGCAGCGTGCGTGGGCGCCCGTGCGTGTGTGCCGTTTGGAAGGAGACGCATTTCGGATGGCTTCATTAGGTGAGGTTAGGATTTTTAGAGGCGTGATGGATAAGTTGTTCGCTCTATGGGTGAGACTTTCGTAAATATACGACGGATCGCAAATTAGATCGGCGTAAATTAATTGATCCTTTAATTTACGACTCTGAACTTGTTTACCTCAGCGCCTAAGTTTTATCCTTAAGTGAGAGGAAGTCATTTATTCGACATAAAAGTTAGGTCAAACAGAGAAATTACATGGAAAGTATTGCAAGTAACAATGCAGAATATATACGACAGGATTCCTTATCGTAATCGCCTATTTGTCGGCGGACGCACTGTATTTCCTCAAAACAAGATTTAAACTGGCTTAAATATTTTAAATAAAATTTTAACTTCGCCTCGAATAACAGCCATGAGGGTAAATTCATATTATTAGACTTAATGAAAGGAAACAAGAAAGTGGAATAATTATTAAAACTAATAGTTTTCGAACTGACAATACATTTAAAGCGATTGATTTTCAATGTCATTATCATTAGTATGTACCTGCAATGTGGATTATCTTTAATTTTCAAACCAATACAAATAATCACGAAAAATAATCGAAACCATTCCAAAATCCCAAGGAATAAATATTTTCCAAATAAGTAATTAGCTTTTTACATTTTGCTATGGGTTTCAGAGCTTATTAATAAAAATATTCCATTTAATTGTTAATTAGCAAATTTCAGACCATTTGTAAAGTTAGTTAAAGCGGCGATAAACTTTCTAAAATATATTTTAAAACTCGTGGCTGCAATGAAATAGGGTCTTGATTAAAACTATATCATTTTTGACTTATAGTCACTGCGTAGTTAATTAATTAACATGGTTCAAAATTAATTAAAAGCTTGTTTAAGAATGAATAACACATTTCATAACAAAACGATCTCTTAAAAAGTCTAATTCTCTTCTGCGCATAAAATGGCATTAGACAAAGATTAACGTAGTTTTTAATGGAAATTAAATAAAAAATGAATTGAAATCAAATAAATTAATCATTTTAAATTAATTTGAAGAAATTCATTTCTGGATGTATGAAATATATATCATTCCGGTGGTTAGCATCTCTTACTAATTAAGACATCTTTCATTCCTATCCGTGATTTATAACGGGCAATAATTAACATTTATCTGTTAAGGCTCATTAAATGTTGATAAAGAGACAGATTTTTTAATTTTAGTTCCTATTTTCAATTAAAGGTTAGGTAAGGTCTACATCTTGAATTCTTTTAATGTTAATTTAATATTTAATCCATGCATAGCCGTAATTTTTGACGGGAAACTGCACTAGCTAACAATAATAATAATTTGTATATCATAATTTATAAAATTACAAGTATTTACTTATAGAGGACGTTATGGAACGAAAGCGTTTTCACAGTACTATAGCTATCGCTAAGTTTCTCCTTTTAAACGGTTATAAACAACCCACGTTAGATTAAAACGCAATAAATGATTCAAAGTAATCTCTTTTTTATTCGATAGCTCTATAACGAAGAGGAATGTCACAGAAACAGCGAACTGTAGATGAATTGTTAATTAATATGGTATGCGGTGATTATAAATGTGTTCATAGTTTTAAAAGACGGCCTCGGTTTGAATGATTTTAATATCTCAATAAATTGTTGACAAACTGTCCTTCCGATAACCATAAAAATATGCTAAACTTTTTATGGCCGTTGGAAAGAAATATTTTATCAAATTTCATTTTATCCATAAGGTGAGCTCGATTATTCGCTTTAGGATCAATAAATGTTCCACGAAAACAGGTGTCTCGGCGAAATATTATCCACCTCTTTCCTAAGGCATTATTTTCCATTCACCTGTAACATTTCCAATGAATTCTATTCCCCTATAGAGTTAAATACTCTTGCATGCCTTCAATATTTTTAAATTGACAAGGAAATACTTTTAACGTTATATAAAATGAGAAGAAAAATACTCCTTATTGTATGTAACAGTAATAAAATACTGCAATAATTTTTTATTGCAAATTAAAATTTTATTGAAAATTGAACATGTTTACACTTAAAACATTTTATTGAATATTAAATTCATGTCTTTGAGAGAAGTAACTGAAATTCGAGAAGATATGTATGACTGGACGCGGTTCTCAATCACGGAGAATTTGTAAACTAATACAATCAGTACTGAGATTGTTATATATATTTTTGCGTTTGTTCCAATCATCTCAACTTGTGAAACAAAGGCATATTTAATTAGGTTTTGATAGTATTAATTTTTACTTCTTGCAGAAATTTTGATCCAATAGGAGCTATTCCTAATTTCCGTTTATTACCAAATATCCTAGATTTGCTCTACTCTTCAATTTTTCGAGAGAATTTTATCACTTTTGGTATCTAACCAATCTAAAACGCTAAGAAAACTTAAAATTTCATAACCTAAATGATACAAATAATAATCCGAAATTTGTATTCGAATTCCTGTTTCATCTTCTTAGATGTAGTATCGCTTAATGTTGGAATCCTGTCAATTTTAAATGGTAGTAAACTGTTATTGATGGAAACAACGTTGACTAACTCTATGTTCAAGTCAACTGCATGGTTAATGCCGTCAAAGATAATTCACCGACAGTCGATTAATCCCTGTTTGTGATTACCTCTTGACTGAATTGAGCATATCGTTTACACAACCATTTCGCAGCTGCAGGAGTTACCTACATAATGCAACTGATGAAAGAACAAATTCACTGATTAAAATTTGAAATTAATTTATATACGACCTGCAGCTTTGCACAAAATAAAGTTTACAGGAGCTTATAACCTCCATTTTTGCTAAATGTTTAGTAAATGTCTTTAATTTATACTAGACTCAGTCGCGAAAACATTTAAAAACTGGTAATAAAAAATTACTATAATCTTTTGATATAAGCCAAGAATTACGCCCGCTAATTGACCTTTGAAATCAACTCATATGCGATACGAAGCTTTGTTCGATATAAAATGCATAGGGAATATTAATATACAGGAGCGCATAAGCTTGATTTATGCTACACGTGGTAACAAAAATATTTGATTTCGTCATATCTTACTCTACGCGTGCATGCATTACTACATTACTTCATTCTGACCCTATCATCATTATTTCTCATTGTAACCTGCATCTAGGCATATTTTTCTTCCAGTAATTTAATTCAGCTTTAATATCTCTAGTATTGAAAAATATCTTCTAGTTTAGAGATCCTAAATGTCAGATGAAGACGTCGTTGTTTTAATTTTGTAATAATGTCTATATTAGTCCGCATATTATTATTCATTACGGCTGTATTCTAAATACATACCCAGACGTTTCCCAAGAACTACACTAGAATCATATTTTATTCTGAGGATAAAAAAAAGTTTTAGTGATGGCATGACAACTAATTTACCGTTCGCAATCCTCTACCATTCATATACGTAGATATTTCAATTTTCTTAAAAAATAATTTTATTTAATTTAATGCTTTCTTCATATTTCCTAAGTTTTTAAGAACAAATTTTCGCTTTATTTCCATAATAGACGATTTTTATGGTCTCATTCCAAGTTCATTTCATGCAATTTTCAGGAATATTCCCAAATTAAGAAATGCGAACAAAATCACAAATCCACAAGTATTTTCATATTGAAAATTCACGCGCTGATCAGCATAATGTTTGCTAAGGAGACATGGCCCATGAACTTTACATTTCAATTATTCACTTAAAATAATGTGGTGTTACAGTCTGCACACAACGTCTTTCCTTGTCACCGAGCACATATAAATGCTGTTTAAAGGACCATATTCATCTTAAATGTCGCTTTCTATCTTACAAAGTGGTAAATTACGCTAAATAAATTTTCGTTTTACTATCTTTACGCCGCAGACGTTAAATTTTACTGACCGAAATTTTGTTTGAACGATTGTAAAAAGCCTATTTGATCGAATAAAGCATACTCACGATTCGGATGTTGAAAATAGTCGTAGTAATATAAAAATGAGATGACTAATTGAAGCGGTCAGAGTGAAAGTGGTATAAGTCAATTACTTTTAGTTATGATACGCGGAATTTATTTGCGTTGTTCAATAGAAAAACAGTTTCTTACGCATGTTAATGTATCTACAAAAATGTACTCAGAGAAGGCCAAATTTTATTTCATATGAATATGAATAGGGTTTTGTCCATATCTTCTTTCATTTTGCATATCAGTTTGACTTATACCTATTTTGTTCTTACCGGCTTAATTGTTTCGCTAATTGGAGTTGCAATTAAACGCGTGCATCTAATTTAGTCATTTTAACAGATTTGCATACGATCAAACGAAAGAAAGATGCCGCAAAAAATTATTACATTGATATCTCAGCGTCGAGATTTGACTACTCATATTAAACGAATCGCGAGAATTTATTTATTCTATTTTTTCAAAGATAAAGCCAAATACCTATTTTTAGAGCCATTCCTTGTAACTTTTTCAACCTTTAAATCTTTCTTTTTAAATTTGCCGTTGCTGAATTGAGTCACATGTATTTATACTTTAATTCCCAAAGTAAAACTATATTCTATTAAAAGGTTGCGAGTTTTTTATTCAACTTAGAAAATCATTGTCCTAGGTTTACAAGATACAAATTTTCCACTGGCAGAAGCACCTTAACATCAATATTGTTGTTTTAATTTTTACATTTACCTCCTATCAACACGTTTACCATCAGGAGTAATTACTGATATGTTATAAAACAATGACGATCCAATGTACACAACATAGTATATTTCTCGGAAACAAAGGAAAATATCTCTTGCATCCATTTTTAATATTGAGACGACAATAGCGATAAGAACTCATAGAAACTATATGATGACGCTGGATTATAATGATGTTCATTATAGCCCAGTTAATGCATTCGAGCCCACGTTTAACGGAGATGTTTTCTGGTATTCTCGCCTTAACGAGGGATTATTCGGATAAGTTATTGGCCAACAACAAAACCTGTTCGGCAAATAACTTTGCGGCAGCGATCACAAAGCCATGAATGCTGAGGATTTTGTGTTACCGAGTGCCATATATGTACACCCCATAACGATAACTTTGTGTAATGCAACAAGGAATTTTGCACCGTTCACGTACAGGGATGTAGTACCAGGGATTTTGAAGTGCATCGGAGCGTTCATTACGCACGTTAAAATCTTTGGAATCCAGAACCGAGAAAGGCATGAAGGTAATTACCACTTTTTTCAACGTCATCGTGTGCCGCACGATGGAAAATATCGCGAGCATGAAGCTCACATTTCAATTGCGGAAAAATCCAATTTTTTTAAACGGAGCTTCGTAAGTTATCAAATCACTCCAGTTGAAACATTGAACGTTAAGTTATTTAGCGTAATATAAGAAGAAAAATTCAGCTCGAACTAATTTTAAAGATAATTTTCGGGGCTATTCGCACGTGGTTGTAAAATTAGTTATGGAATTATCCTACCCAGTAATTTTTAATCCTAGTTTTAAAGACATAAAAAATGAGAACTGGCTATAAGGTGTATGTTTATAGAGGAAACAACTGATAGTTACATTTTCAAGATGAGCTAGTTTTGACTGCATTTCTTCATTTTTGTAACGAGAAAATACTGAACAAAATATTACTAAAAAGTGTTCCTGTTAGTGTTCAACCAAAGCCTGAGATGTTATCAATATTTAGGCTATTAATCACGATAGGTTTGTTTCTCATCCTTTTACTTATACGTCGAAACACTCTAAAATTATGTTAAATTGCAAAAATAGTACAGAATGATTTAGGAAACTCTCAGAACTATTGCAAATCCAAAAACTGCATCTAACAGACATTCATCAACGGGGACGTTAGTTTAGGGAGTTCAAACGTTTGATTTATTTAGTTTTCGAATCGCCGATCATCCGAGTCATATGTTCACACTATATTCTCTTTTCCTCTTCGAGATTACCGATGTTTGTATGTTTCTTATTTTAATCCCAAAAAGTCGATCAAGTGAAATTACAGCAAACACTGTGAAGTCCCACGTATAAGTTATTAAAGACCACCCACTATTGTGAGTGTTCTCCAGGTGGTAAGAACCAAAGCCGAGTTACTCGAAAATCATATAATGTTTCTTAATAGGAAATTTAGTGGATCTTAATACGAATTCACTCAGCGATGAAATTCGACTGATGTAAATACTTTGGCTGAGCACTCTTGAAAATAAACAACATCACAGAATATATTAAATTACTAATGCATTGCGCAAAAAACACGTTTTCTCCGAACTTCCCGAACATCTTTTCTGAACAGAACGAAAACGCTATAAGGCGTGTTCAGTTCACACTGAAAAATTCGTCCAAACACTACTCAATTTTACGAAAGAGTAACAGTGAACAAAAAAATTCTCAAGCAATTTACGGATATTGGGGTTGCCATCGTTATTAACTGTAATACTTTCATGGGAATTTAAAAAAGACGAATATAATCTCGTGAAGCATAATTGTTAAAGACGGGCGGTAATGCCGTGCCGGCAAAAACAAAAACAATTGCGCGCTCTTAAGCGAAAACAGTCTGGCAGAAAAAGTTAAAGAAACCAAAAAGGATTCATCCGGCAGAACTCAAATCCTAAAAGGATGACGAGAAGTAGAACCGGCGGGAGGGAGAACTTCGGTATAAATCGATTCAGATTTATTCGCATTTCATCTGAATCGATCCCTCCCCCCTTCGATCAAACGCCGTCTTTTGTTTTTGCGCCTCCCGGTTTCCCCCCTAATTCCGCTGTCTCGCGTCTGACCAACTCTTTTCAAACGCACGACCTTTTTTCGCGCAAATAAAGAAAACAAATCGATTCCTCTTTGTATGTATATATAAAAAGGGAGATCACCTCTAAATATTCATGAACCTATCGAACGGCACGTCAAAACGATTAATCGATCGTCACTCTCTCTCTCTCTTTCTCGTAGGCGGGGATTGAGTGGCGTCGCGGGGGTTGCGCGAAAAATCGTCCTTCATTTGTTAGTCCGGGGGGAGGATTATATAAAAAAAGTTCGTCTCGAAAAACATTTCTGCGCCTATTCGTTGTTCGATTTCCCTTCTATATCTCTCTCCCTCCCTTTCTCTCTCTATCTCCTTTCTCTCCTTCTCTCTCTCCTCTCACTTCTTCTCCCTCTCCGTCTCCTTCGATTCGCCGTAGCTCAAAAATGGCGTGAATGGGAATGCTGTTTATTGTACCCGGATCCATTCCGGAGCTGGATTCGGTTTTGAAAAGGGACTAATCATTTCCCTCTCCCTCACCATTTCGTCCGCCATTTTGTGAAATCTGTCCTGTTTCTGGTCCTCCTTGTTGGAATGGAACGCAAGAGAGTGACAGAGCGAGTTGGAAAGAGAGAGAGAGAGAGTGATATTCCGTTGATTCATGGTTCGAGAATCATGAATTTGACCCTCCGAACTATCCATAACTTCCGACCCCCTTAATTTTTTTCCGAAAAAAAAAACGGAAATGGTCGTAAATCCTTCTCGCGTTTCTCTAGAAACGACGGCGTCGACATTTTTTTTTCGAACTCGCCGTCGGTCGGCCGAAAACAATTGAAATGCACTCGGCGGAATGCGGCGATTTTTGCATCCGTCTCTCTCGTATCGGACCGAAGATCGGAATTTCGCGCGCGTTGGTGGCGATTGTGTCGGGAGAGAGGGAATAATTCGGCGTTTGCTGCGGTTGATTGATGCGTCTTTGTTTTTTTCCCCGCCCGCGGTTTATGAAGAGGGGGTCGCATAAAGGTCGAACGGGGGGAGGGGGGAAAGGAAAGCAAAAAAAGTCGATGCTCGCAAGTTTATCGAAAAAATGGGGTTCATTCCAGTCAATTGAGCGACCGGCGAAAAAAATATTTTTTCAGAGAGAGATCGCTTTGTTGTGGCAAATTTTGATTCGCAAAAATTTTTTTGTCGGAGAAATATGCCAAGCCGCGCGATAAATGCGGCGCGTGTTTTTTTTGAAGAATACCGATTTTCGAAACATTCTCGGCCGCTGCAAAAGGACGTGCTTTCATATTTCCTCTTTCCACCGCAGTTTTCACGAAGATCGCGAAAAATATTTTTTCCGAAGATAGAACAAAACTATGATTTAACTATTTACGATTTAAGAAACGCTTTAAAATGTGAGCGAGCTACTGTTAATGGATTTGGGAGTTAAAATCGCTCGGATATTTTCGGAAAAAAAGAACGCCAATTTCTCTCAATGTAGCTGCTTACAAAATCCTCTGCGATATTCTCTGTGCGAGATTTATGCAAGAGTAATTTTGCCAATCGCATGATAATTTATGCTACGGATAAGAGATTTTTGAGTAACAGCCTAAATCCTTATGAGGCACTTAGGAAGCGTTATGAAGGGAAGGTTCGCCTAGTTATCAACAATCTCATCGCAATACGCAACGATTCCAAATCAAGAAAACATGCCTGTCACATATTTTGGTGTGCAGACACCGAATGTTTGGTGTAATCTGCGATTTTTGCATTTTTGATAGTATACATTCATTGACTTTGATGCGAAGAGCTCAGCTAATGGCTTGTGTCGAATAAACAACGACTGGAAAGCCAGCGGAGTAGTAACTACTGCCTTGCATAAGGGGCAGCTGCCTCGATAGCAGTCTCGGAAGGGGACACAGAATGGATCGGCTAGTCCTGTCACTCCGCAACTAATTGCGCCGCTTTGGGGTCACAATTGACTTGTTCCAGGGACAAAATATTAATTTATTTCGCCGGTTAACGATGTACCGCCATTTTATCCCCACGCGAGTTACGTGAGTCATTTATTTGAAAACGGATCGATGAAAATGCAAGAAAATCAGTCTTGGTTAGTGTTTGGAATAGAAATATACTGCGAAAATTGTAGTAAGTGCCTATATTGTGATTTTTATGAGATAGGCTGGCAACTAATTAAGCTGATGCTATAGGTTGATTTTTTACCCTACCTTAAAACTTGACCCGTGGTTTATGCTAGAAAAATATTAAGGAATAAATAATATTTAATTTGTTTTGTTGTTGTTACCGCACAGACCGTTCTTAAAAAGATTATATCTTTATTATAGTTATTTTCGGAAAAATTGATTATCTCAAACTAAAACAATCCATCAAATAATACTTTGGAATTAACAAATAAAATACGGATTAATTTATTTATTATTTGACTGAAAACCAGGAGAAATTCAAGTCAATTTTTTACATGGCTATTACCCTAAATTTCTTGAAAGTTTCTTTGAACAGATTTTATAAATTTAATGTCCGAAACATAATTCCGTACTGTAAAGCGAAAGCAAATCTCCGAATTAGGATAAAATCCGGATAAAAAGCCGAATAAAGAGTCGGATAAAGAGTCGGATAAAAAGCCGGATTTTTCTTTATTCAATAATTCCGCACATAAATAATATTTGAATGCCATTAAAACATTTCATGCCACACCAATTAATGTTTACTATTCGAAAAATAGCTAGTCCGAATCATAACATATATATACGGACTCCAATTTAAAAATTAGAATAAGGAGAGTAGAAAATGAAGTTAATACTTTCTGTTAAATTTTCGATTTGACGAAAGCTCTTCGAAAATGTGATAACAGTCAAGTTTCTAGGTCTTCGATTACCCTCGAAATTACGTATTTAAAGCATCATCGCCTACGCGAACAATGTAAGGAGATGCTAGAGACACCTAGAAAATAAGAGAAGTGACTAGAAAAGAGAAGATAGTCCCAGAGAAAGAGAGAAAGAACTTTTCAGGAAAAGGGGAAACTTAGAAGATTGAAGAAGAATTCTTGCAACACTTCCCTATTCCGAAGATTATATGGAAGAAACCCTCGAAGCAGTTCAAGGAAGGGATCTCAAAAGGAGAAAGAGAGAGGGGGAGCAAAGGGGGAGAAGTGGGTAAAAAGCAAGGGATGTCGGGGGAGGGAGAGCAAAGAGAGAGGGTGGAATAAGGAAGTTAGAGTAAAAATTCCCCTTCTCTCGGATGGCCGAAAGAAGAGGTTGGATGGATATATCGTGGAGAAGAGGGAGGTAAAGGGAAGGGGTTCCGGGAAAAAGGGGGAGGTTGGGGAAGGAGGGGATTAGCGGAGGCGCCCGAAACTCTCTGGAAGTTCAAAAATCTGCGGAGGAATCCGTGGAATCGCGCGTAATGGAGAGATCAAAAAGTCTTTCCACCACTCGCCTCCTTCCCTCTCTCTCTCCCTCATTTCTACCTCCTCCTCCTCCGCTCCCACTCTCTCTCTCTCCATATCTCTTTCTCCCAAAATCCTCCTCTTCTTCTCTGAAAATTACCAACCTCCCTTCGAGTCCATAGTCTCCTCAATTTTGCTCCCATCTTTCCTTTCTCTCTCTCACACACACAAACACTCCTTTCCTCTCCCATCTTTTCCCAAGAGCCAAATTCGTTTTTCCTTTGTTTATTTGGTGTGGTTTTCAGTCCGAATACGAATCCCTTAACATTGTTATACTCTTAGGCTTAACATAGCTCTAAAAACTCAAAATTGTATAAATAAATTTCGTAATTTACGGAATCATGCGAACTAAAATTGAAAATCGTTGGAACGTTTACAAAACTGGAGCGGTAATTTCAATATTTAACTGCGAAATCGCCAGGCTGTTTGCCTCTAATAAGTTATTTAGGTCGGCGAATCTCAACCTTATGATTGCATCTTATCTACGTCCCACCAACCATTTTATCAATAAACCCGGGTCTCACCGTAATAAAAACAAATTCCCACCTTTTTCCAGAACTGGAAGTTTTTACGCCAAATGCGTTTAGGTATTATATCAATCATCAGCGAAAAATTTTAAGGGCATTAAATACTGTAATAATTTTGTCTAGAAAAAATTTTAAAATAACTCTGATTTAGATCACTCTATGACCGTAGAACCTCTGAGTAAACCAATCATGCATGTCACCTGCGAAAAATTGCTACAATTTGCAGCCCACCGAGTAATTCTACCATTTGATGTGTATTTATGATTCAACAGGGAATTATCGAGCTCGTCTTATGGCTGAAAATTTTCAAAAACAAGCACTTGAATCTATTTTCGGCGAAATACCACTGAAGACGGCTGCTTTGAAGCCGAAATGCGGATATGGTTTTTTATAACCTCGTTGTTGCTATTGGAGATAACCGAGTCGTATTTTTTAAGTGTTTTTCCTTGAATATATTTATGATGCCTATATAATTTATTCAGATCTTCAAGACTGACATGAAATTACTATAGATGGAATTGAGTAAAAATATGGTTTGCCCGTTAGCAACAATTAAAAATTAACCTTGGCATTGGGCAGGATTATGAGCGATAACAAGTAATTGGGCGTAATTGTATTCGGTCACGGGTAAAATGGACGAGCAGCACGACTGAGACGAAACGGCGCTATTACGCGTGATCGGATAGGGTTCGAAATTCCTGAAATAGGCAATGTTCTTTCCCTCGTTCCCTCCCTTCGTCGCGAGAACACAAAAATAAAAAGAGAGTCGCCGGAGAACGTTTGAAGAGAAGGAGTCTCTTTGAAGCGGTATAACGCTAAATGGTCCATAAACCGGAAAAATGAACGCTTGGTTACCCAGTACCTAAGCCGACTCGAAACAAATTTTCCATTTAGTAAAAATGAAGCAGAACCGAAAAGGGAAAGCAAGAAGAGCTCTCTCTCTCTCTACGGAGAATCCGTATTATTAACGGCAAAAATAAACTCAACGTCGGATAAAATTTCCTCGCAGGAGGCGATAGTATAACTCGCTATTTCAAACGTCAAAATTTTTATTTCTTTTTAAGCCCAAGTACGAAGATGGGCTTTACGCTCTAGGAAATGATTAACTGATTTTCCCATTTACTCCTTTAATGAGTAAAACGTTTTTCTTGATAAAAAAACACATTCTACGTATTTAATGTCGAAAAGGATATTATACAAGTTATCCTTTACGCATGCTTTCAAACGTTGATGCGTACGCGTGTGTTTTCATGTACACCCTTATTTCTTTTGGTTCGCTAGGACGATAGTTTATGCTCTCCTCTTTGCAACCATTGATTAATTTATCTTTTCATTTGATCTTCGTAATGGCTGATACAAAACTTCCCCCATAACTACAGCGGTGTAATAGCTTTTTGCGCAAAATTTACTACCCAATAAAAATCAAAATTAATATGTAAGCGATATTTTAATTTATGTAGCAGCTAGATTTGTCAAGAGAAATTACGATAGTAAACAAAGCGTAACATCATTAATAGAAATCCGAAATGGACAACGTTAGAGAAACGTAGGCTGCAGGCTATATTTAAACTGCTGGAAAAATTTGTTGGAGAGACTAGCGAATAAGGTAGTATGTCTTATTAGAAGCCCGACGTAACTTGGAAGGCAGGACAGCGAGGATAAGATTCGCGAAATCGATTGTAGAACGGAGCGATATAGAGGATCGTTTTTCCCTAGGACCATAAGCGATTATAGGAAAAGATAACGTAGGAAAACTAGGAACCTTTGGTGCACTGCACCCCCTGCCATCCACCAAAAAGGTGAATTGCAGGGTATCATGTAGATGTACAGTATATAAGTTTACAAAAAATTACTGTGCAATTTCCCTCCGTCTGCCTCCTCAGCTTTATATTTTTCAATCAAATGGGGAATCAAATGGATGATTCCTATATTTCGAATGTTGCTGCAAAGTTTTTCATAGATGGTAATACGAAGTACACACTTCACACGTGATAGTCTGAGAACATTCTCATTATTTATTGAGTGATAACACATTTTCTCCATAGTTACAAGAGAATTTCGAATACGCTAAAAGTAGACATACTGAGTGATGTTCTCTCCTTATCAGCTGAGTAAGCACTTATAATGCCTAAACAGAGATTGCGTGCGGCGGCCATATTCTTTTTATGTAATATAACTTTATAAGGGACGATATTACTAGCAGCTATGGTGGTATTGTTTGCCGATACCGCCAGATATTAAATTGAGAATTAAATTGGGATTTTTTAATTTTTCATCCATTCGCAAAGATGTATCCCACCGAAATATCTTATAAAATGAGAATTTTAACAAGCAACTAGGCCATGAATTTTTTTTGAGAGAAGACCCTTTGCTCGCAAAATTTCACGGTCCGTGGACGGCGAAGATAACCTTTAATTCAATTCAAAGTTATTGCAGCCTGATCTGAGAATGCAATTAAAGTGCGGCCAAGTACGTTCTTCAGCCACCGATAACAACATCGCTTTCCAATAAAGCTCCCTGGGGCGGCTCTACACTCTTTGAGTGGGCCACTTTGAATTAATCCCTTTAGTTTTCTCTCTCTCTCTCTCTAGAACTTCTTCGCTGGCCAATGGAACAAATCATCCATGTGTGAGACCAATTTACTCTTCTACTTCTTCTGGCTATTCGAGTAATTCAATTACCATCCGGAAAGCAATCAAATCTCAACGAGTAGAGTTCCCAAATGTTATATATATATATATATATATATAATTAATATTATATGCATAATGAAAGGGATTCCTGCGTATATTTACTCCTAAAACCTCATATCTCTAAGTC
Organism: Tanypteryx hageni; assembly: GCA_028673005.1. NCBI lineage: Eukaryota > Metazoa > Arthropoda > Insecta > Odonata > Petaluridae > Tanypteryx > Tanypteryx hageni. The sequence continues at coordinate 18,793,253 of CM054118.1, read as the reverse complement.
TTTAAGTTAAGCCAAACTTTTTATTTTAATAAGTGGACGATCACCAGACACATTACTGCAGAGGCGAGCAAACTTTTTACGAGCGGTTGCGTTTAGGCGGGTTTAAGTGCTTCACATCGCAGGTTGCTTGAGAGAATCCGAAGGATCTTATTATTGAAAATCGATAATTGATGATATTTTAGCGTATTAACTTCAATAGAAAAGGTTTTACAACCGTAATTTCAGCAAAAAATGTGAATGTGTGTTGTACAATGCACGGTTCACTTTTACAATGACACCACGGGACTGAGGTGGCCCGAGATGCGTAATATGCATATATATGCATATATACATTAGAGAAACCACAAGCGTACATATTTTGAAAAACAACGCTAAAAATGACGGCAAAACCGGGGATTGGCTCTTAGGTAGCAGACAGGGATTAAATGGTAACGATTTAGTGCCCATTAAGAGGAATCGGAGTAATCCATGGCGATCCAGGAGAAATGCTTAAGGTAACATCGGATGTTGTATGGTAAATAAATAAGGAAATATGCAGCAAGAAATCATTAGGCGTCAAGTCGACCAAAAGCGATTTATTCACTTTTATTCTCGAATACAAGCAATATAACGTTGGAGATTTTTTTAAATAAAGAAAAATTTCAGGACCTGGGAAAAAATGCAATCGAAAAAATAATTGGTGTCTAGCAATAAGCAACCAACTGAAAGCCTCCATACAGTGAAGCAGCTACACAACTTTTGTAACAAAAAATGGAAGACATTTATACTCGCTTTTATGATATCATGTTTAAGTAAGCCTTAAAAAAATTGTAAATGACAAAGGCGAACCCAATAAAAATCTGTTCTGTTAAAAGTAAAAAAATCCAATCAGGTCGTCATGCGAATTCTCGCCGTTTTGGATGCTATAGTACATGAATGCGATGCCCGCAATTTTTAGTCTGTCGTATCGGATGAAATTTCCCCCCGTTTATTTCCATAGAGCAAATCCGACAAAAAATTTATCTTAGTCCAAGCTTATTTATCAAATGATAATTTATTGATTACCTTGCCTGAGAAGAAAAAAACAGTGTTAAGAGGCGCGTTGAAATCTCGCATAACTTTATGTTGTCAACAAAATCGTACGTTTTTAATCCTCAGCTTGTGTACGAAACGAGCTGCTCCAGGTATATGAACAATCGTGCCATTAATCTCCTGCGCGGAGTAACTCAAGCGAAGTAATCGTCCAATCGAGTCTAGCTTGGGGGAGAAAAACGACGTCCATTCTCGATCTGACGGAGAAATTGCGCGGAAGTCTACGATTAATTCAGCGGAGCGTCGGATCATCCTAGATGGAGTTATGAAGTTTCCTTTGGGATCTCTGCGCTATGATGACATCGGCCGTAACCGGGAGTAACCGCCATCAATACATAAAGCCAGGGCCGCCAAGAGCTTAGACGGGCCCTGAAGAGGGGTTGGCATGTGGCCTCCCAGTCACGTCTCCGGAAAGAGGGGGTTGAGAGGCCACGTGACAGGAAAAAACAAAAGCTAGCGATTAAAGAATTTTATGAAAATATAAAAAGAGGTGGAGGTGCTTAGAGGTTATATATATATATACCAACACCTTGTTGACATCCATATATTCATTTTACCTTTCCTTTTCCGTAAGTTGTTATATATATATATATATATATATATATATATATATATATATATATATATTGCATTTACTTAAAGCACTGTGAGTGTTGGCAAGACGGAAAAAACTGATAATATCTATAATATATGTTTGTCACTCATTTTTTCTGTTATCTCATCAACTACTGTACGTATTAATATTTTAAAACTTGATAACATGTACTTAAATGCTCCTATCTTACTATCAGATCTATAAGAATCACAGAACAATCAATATACTTGAAATTAGCTAAGTAACACATCTCTGGGCCTTGGAGAAAAGGATTGTTTCCTGTTTTTGCAAACCTTATCTTATGTGGTTGAAATTATTCGCATTGCACATCATTATTATTATATTATTATCGGTTAAAAGTTCAAAAGTACTTACTAAAAATAAATTTTAAAAACATTTTTAATTCATACTCTTTTTTTATAAAGCGCACTGAAAAGTATGAAATAAATTTTTGGGTCTCAGACAATATCTGGATCTTAAGGAAAATTTTCGTTAAATATAATCATGAATCTATTTAAAAAAGATGCATGGCATATGTTGATTAAATTATTCACTACATTATAAATAGCCGGAAAAACTCTTGTTTAATCAACATACGCCATACACCTTTTTAAAAGAGATTCATGATTATATCTAACGAAAATTTCCTTAAGATCCAGATCCTGGGACCCAAAATTTTATTTTATGTTTTTCAGTGCGCTTTATTAAAAATAGTATAAATTTAAAAAGGTTTTAAAATATATTTTTCTTTTATACTTTTTAGTGAAATTAATTTATAATAATGACAATGAGACCAAATTGTTATGCATGAATTTGCATAAAACATTACTAGGTATTCAATATAGAAATTTAAATTGTAGCTAATATAGAACCATATTCTCCAAATCTGCCATTGTATTTTATAATTTATATAAAAGGAATTTTAAGGGAAATCAAGCGTTTTCCTACTTATTAGTTCACCTGGTATAATTTCAGGATCCATGTTTTTCCAATAAGCTCTTGAAGGGCATTATTTTGGATTAATTTGCCAAAATATTTTACACCGGTTGCATAAGAAACGTTTGTCTGACTCTATAAGCTCAAGTGGCAATACGTTGGCAAATCAACTCTGTTATTATTCCTTAAACCCGATAATGAGAAATTGCTACACAGGAATTGATAACTGTTTCTTGCAAACACAACAAATTTGATCGGCGAATTTGTGAATGCCCGTCGTAAAACTACTATATTTATCAGTAAGAATTTAATTGTTAAGATGTAGAGATCGATTTAAACTTAAGTTATTTAGACGATTACATCGCGCCCCTTCGTTTTCGTTTGCCAAACGTTGTGATTGATTTTATCTAAACGTAACGAAACGTGCTTCTCGTCGTTCTTTTGTTTCTTTATTTACACAAAATTTTATAACTCTTCTAATCGTCCTGACGCTTTTTTTGTTTTAATTTTCTCTTCCTGTCCTTGCCTTGCTTTTCATTCGTTCCAGTTTATTATTTCTCTGCACCGATGTTTCACTTTTTTTCTTGTAGTATTCTTTTTGCCTCGTTAATCGCCCTAGCCTTTCTTCTTCCGTTTCATGGATAGTTTTTCTTTTCATGTCCGGATTTTCTATGAAGCCAATTTCAGCAACTCTGATCTTACAATAAAACGCAATATGGCGTTTTTGGTTTACACAATATTCCATTTTCCTGCCGCTTGGTGTCACTAGGTGCGCAATCGATCAGTTCTTAAATTTAAAAATATAATTAAAATATCAAAACGTGAAAACAGCTTAAATATTTTTTATAGAGAGACGTCCTAATATTTTTTTCATGTACAACTGTTGATTCAAACTCATTAACATACATTTATATTTCGGATTTGAATATATGAATATATCTCAGGTTAAGTTAATAAAAAGAGCATAAAAAGTACTTATCTCAGGTATACCCAATAGGCAAAACAAGATTCTGTAAAATCTGATGCACTTTTTTTCTACAAAGCAGCCTCTTCAGCGGCAATTTACCGAAAACAGATTCTAAAAGAAAATTATTCTCACTTTTGCATTTCAAACAATGGAACTACACGACGTAGTTTAATTGTTTAACCGATAACACTCATTTACATTTACACCAAAACAATTTTTTTATGCATCGGAGAGAATTTTTGTTCTATGAAATCATGAATCAAGTATTTGAAAAATTGATTACATTGGTTTATCGTATTTTCTGAGCAAATGCTTAATATGTTAGCAGGGAGATGATGTTTAAGAAAGCTGATCACAAAGGAAAGATTTTACCATATTCCATTTTATAAAATAAAGTAAGAAAAATAAGGCTTCTCAGGAAGATATGCGGGAAATATATCAGGAGGAAGTTGTACCTCGAATTTTAGGTCGGAGTTAATGGTACAGAGGACTTCTGAAGCCATAAAATAACCATGTACAAATTTCAGCAACTAAAGATCTTTGTAGGAACGCTCAGCGAACTTGAATATATTGTATATGCTAATCGTTTAAATACATGCGTGAATTTCGTAATACTTCCATAGCTTGGAGATTTCCCCGTATCATATTGTCTGATCTAGAAGTTGAGCTCATTTATTGATCTTTGAATCTGCCATCTACTATGAGATTCGTTGCGAAGAGTATTTTTCGTTGGTTATTTGCCCGGAATAAATAATATTCCAGCTTAAAAATTGTGCTGCCGCTGCAAATCCCATAGCTGCTCTTTAAATTGCTTACACCTTCTATCGTGCGATTCTCTTCATTCTTTGACCAAATCCCACGAGAGCGGGAAAATTAATCGAGCTTGTTATCCCCAATACGATTCAATTGGCGCGACTAACGTCTATTCCCGCGAATGTTCTTTATCTCCTTACGTAGTAATATTTTTCACTCACTTTGTTTAAACGTTGTCGATGACGTATCGATCACTTAGACACACACCCCAAAGACCCTTCAGTTGAAATTTTAGATCGGAGGGGAAGAAAAAAATCGAAAGAAAGCCGTTGGACTTGAAAAATTCCCCTGGAATGTGCGAGGAATCCTCCGGTACGCTTCCGGGGGATAGAGTGATCGTGAATGATATTTTAGATGGAGCAGAGGTAGGAGGGATAGAAGGGGGAGGGCTGGGAAGTTCGCCCTCCCCTCCCGGAGAGGATATTGTCTATTGTTTTCACGCCTCGATCCCTCGACTTCGAAAAGTGGGGACACGGACCAAAATTTTTGTTTGTTTCTGAGACTTTTTTTCGGATGCAATTATAGGTGAACCCTGCCCCTGCTAAAACATGGGGGATGTGCTCTGAAAACGTGCCGTGTGAATCCGTGGTGTGTGAACCTTAGCTTTACGTAGTGAAAGGATGGTTTTGTTCCATATCCTTTCAAGCAACCTCCCCCAGACCCAAAATTCCTAAATCTCTTTGTGAAGTACATATTTATACAGATAGAATGTTGTCGTCGATTATCTACGCTTATGAACAAAGCAATCTGGCCCTCAGAAACGTCTCTCCCTCTCACAGCGATCTGAAATCATACATCCCAGGTCCGACCAAACCGCGTTTATGTGAACCGTGTTAGCGAATGCGTTTTAGATGAGTGCCCGTGTTGTAAGAGGACAAAACAGTATCTAATTGAGATAACTTCGGCTTTTTCAAAGTTTGTCGCACATCAACGCCTTTAGAAGTATCTGATTTAGCTAGAATTAATCGCAATTGGTCCTTTAGTTTCTTTATATCATAGATGATCCAATATTGAACTCAGTCATGATAACATTTCGATTCCCACCCTTCTCAAGTCGATATACCGTATCTGCCCGAATAGAAGCCGACCCCGGATTTAAGCCGACCCCACGAAATTTTCCATTTTTTGGCAAAAAAAGTATTTTCGTAAATTTTATGCTTAAGTGTACCAGACATGCACGCACAACCTAGAATACATTATAAATTACATCTATATAATTATATAGGTTCCATGTAAAGTTTTATTAGGTATTATTACAGTTAATTATAAATATAATCAACGCCGTTGATCACACCTTACAATCAAATGTAAGTATATTTATTTATCTTACTGGAATTCAAACTGTTGCGCATCGAAAGCTGTAATCGAATTTGGCGTGATCGTATACTTAGTCATTATACGCAATTTTAATAGATTCTATAAAAGAGGTTTCCAAGTTTTATTATTATTGCTGTTAATTATCAGATGAATTGCAGTTAACGCCGTTGCTCACACCTTTGAATCAGACGTATCTTATGCTAGCGGAATTCAAACAGTTGCGCATCGAAAGTCGTCATCAAATTTTGCGAATTGACTAAGCAGACGATATCGTCTGCTTAGTCAGTATACGCAATTTTAATACATTCTATGAAAGAGGGTTTTAACATGCATACAAAAATGGCAATGGCTATAGCAAAATATAAAATAAACAAGAAAAATTAATATGAACTTCTTTTATACTGTCGGCTCCTAACTTTAACGTACCTGCCATTTAAATGATCCGTAAAAGCTACGACGTCTGCTACATCTGAACTTTAAATCGATTGCAGCACCAAGAAGTGCAATTAAAACAAAGAGTTGAAGAAGCTTAGTGTATTCAGAATTTGTAAAAACCTCTAATAAGACCGGTGTTGGTATCTTAAGAACTCGTTGCAAATTATGATCAATACGAATTTGCTGTAGCGTGCAATCATACTATGAACCTGGTGGGTTGTTAAAACTCGATTGTTTTATATACCGCCCTTTCCTTTGGATAAGAACCCACTTTTAACTACGTGTTAAAATATATAAATAACATTCAATAGCAATTTAAATTACAGCTCCGGGCAACAGGAGGTATGCTATGGAAACAAGACATTTTTCAGCGATGGCGTCGTACGAGGATGCCAAATTTTTCTTCAGGCTCGCATTTAAGCCGAGGGTGATTTTTTTCACGATAGATTTTGACAAAAACTATCGGCTTATATTCGGGCAGATACGGTATTATCTCCAATTTCTGATGTAATGTCAAAGTTACATGCTTTCTTTTGGCACCTTTAACATCTCTGCTCACATTATAAGTCATTATATAGGATGGATGGCTTAAAAAATAAACAAAATGCGTTAAGCACAACACAGAGACTTTGCGTTCGGAAACACGGAAAATGGCCGACTGGACTACGATAGACTTGTTCGGCTAACGAAACTCGTCCGGCTATTGAGTGAGCACCGAGCTGCCAGATGCCAAACCATAGGGAGTTTCGGACTACCAGATGCCGGACTAACGGAATTTTACTGTATGTATTCATTTTTAATTGGTTTAGCGAGGGAGTTAAACACATCTACTAGGTTTCATTGCGCGCGCGTGTTGTACAACGATGAAAAAAGTAATCCTCCCGTTTAAATTTCACTTATGGAGGATTTTTCGTTAATTTTGCTAGGCGTAAAGAAAAAGGTTGAAACTACAAAGTTAACAAAGAAATTAAAGAATTTAATATGCTTAATTATATAACATACCTCCAGGTTGTTGATCCATTTTATCACAGTATCAGGAAATAACACGTGGTCACCGTAGGCTAGAATGGAAATTCCCAAATAACTGGTTCAAAAGGATAATTTTGTCAAGCTAAAGATTTCAATACCTGACAAATATAAGACATCGTATCACAACTAATTCTGAAGATGCTTCATTTAAATCCTATACATAACTCATCTAATATATTGCGGCATTTGGCATCTAGCCACTGGTTCCTCTCCTCGACATAGAGAGATGGTGAGTCACGACGAATATTTTTCTGACGAATCATCTCTCGAAGTATATAGCATCTGGGACAGTAATTAACTACTTAACACGTAGAAATAAGTGTCGCTTCGGTTAATAATAATCCTCCGCCGTATATGCTGCCAAATCATCGAGTAGTTTTGAGCCGAAGAATCTGACCTCCTGTCACTGTACCATGGCGGTTTGGTAACTTCTCTAAATGCAGATGGAGGTATGAGCACTCACTTATGTTTGATAAAAATCAGTGGAAAATATATAAATATTTTATATTTTACTCATATTTTTATTCAGAAGGAATTCAAACCCAAGAGTTTTCCTGACGATAAAACATTACTTATTAGAAAAAATTAAGATTAGTTTACAACTTTGCACCAGTTTAGGTCAGAATATTCTTATGGAATCAACTACGATATATATAAGCCCAGAAAGCTATACTCGGTCCTTTTTCATTACATTCTTCGCGCATTCATCGCTCTTCATCCTACAGCGCAAAATCCACTTTAATGTCTGAAGAACATATTTCAACTTAATTAGTAAAGTAAATAAATAGTGATAGCAGTCCTTAGGGATGGTAGATTATATCAGTGTTTAGGTTACTAACTATCAGGTCGAAATTCTTGAGCTAGGGAGGCATTCATCAATACAAAACGGGGTTGCTTACTGGGAATTACCCCCTGAGATACGCTTAATTTTCCAGGTATTTCCTTCGTATCCAGAGGTATACCTGTAATTAAATTATCGATCATAAACGCTTCAGTAACTGATCATTTTCTTCGCCTACAGGAGCCTAATTTTAACATTTTTTCTTTACAAAAGAAAGAAAAATATCAGAACCGTACGTGATGGACGAGATATAAAACGGGCCGAACGGTGCTAACTCGAAATGAATAGAGAAAGAGATCTGAGTTAAATGGGGCAGGTGTTGCAGCAAGACGCGTGAAATATAGAAGGAAGGGAGGCGGGAAATTGGCAGTCAAGGCGTTGAAAAGGAAATAAAAGAGAAACGCAAAGCACGTGTGTACATATATCCCTTCTCTCTCTTTTCGACGGGGATGGGGAAGATGAAAGCGGATTATAGTGCACGAGAGGAGGAGTAACGGAGCGTTACACACGAGCACGTGAAACGCAAGAGTACAAGAGGAAAACCAGAGCAGGGAGAGAAAGATGAAGAGGCTTTAAAGTACGGAAAGGGGGAAACAAGGCATTGCGCGCGAGCCTGGCTGTAAATCATGGGGAAGAACCAATTAATAAAACTGGGAGTGGATCGGTCCGTGTCGGATGGGAAGGGGGTCGGCATAACCATCGAAAAAAACAGGGTTGGAGTCGGGAGGGCAGTACAAAAAGGAACAACTAGAGAGAAAAAAAGAGAACTTAAAAACCTACCCCTGACCCCTAACCTCCCTTACTCCGAATAGCTCTCCCCCTCTCAAATATATATATTTCTTCTTATTTCCTCTCCGTAGCTTCTTTCTTTAAAAACCTTTCCCTTTCTCCCAAAGGTAATGAACATTTCGAGTGCCCTAGCGTCCGCACCCCAATACATCCTTTTATTTCCTCCTTCCTCCTTTCCACCGAGCTTCGAAAGGAATGCTGGGATTATTTACGCCTTGCTGGTTCTTTGTACTTTGCAGGGAAAGGGTGAGAGGGAGAGATATCTCCCGTGACCTACAATACGTTGCGCGTTAAGAGAAGGGGGTTGATGGGTAAAAGAGAGGTTGTGGCGATGTTATGGGTTCTTTGAAAACAGGCGTTCGCGAGTGGTTTTCTGTGGTCGCTTTTTAAATTCTGGAGTAAGTGGACGAGGGTGCAGGTGAGTGGGGATGGCGCGAGATTTTATATCCTAGTTCGAGACAAAAATGAAGAGGGATGCGGAGGAGGCCATTACGTTCGGTGCAAATTTTAATTCGGACGGAGACGTCGCTGGAGCAACGCCAAACTAATTAGGACGGGCGATCTCACGGGGAAGGAAACAAGAAGATGAGGCGAGACTGAATGAGATGTGGACGAATCTGCGGTTTGAGGGTTTGTGTGCCATTCTGAATGTAAAGTTACGTTTGTCAAACTTTTTGCACCTGACTTATCTGTATGGCTCAATGGAGTTTAGCAAGTCATTGACATTTATATGTTTAAATCATGCGTAATTTTTAATGCTATATTTTACGCTACGCTTAGAATTTCGAAATAATGAGTATGGTTTGATATGGGAGCAATTCAGTACTCAAACGATTTATTTTGGTTTGATGGACGCAATCCTAACAGTGAGCCAAAGGTGGCAAAAATAATCGACTGACAGACATTTATATTTATCATTACGGTATTTTTAATAAATAAAAAGGTGTATATGATATGATATAGGTAGCTCCGAGATTAGGCTGAGAAAAATCAAGGATTTTATACTTCTAAGAATTACTTTCATCTTGTAATGTAAGGTAAAAGATGAATTTGCTAATTCACAAGAATAGATATCGCATACAAAAGGGCGAATTTCCCCTGATTGCCATATATTAACTTACTTAACTTTACCTGCCATTTTCCTATTCTTTTCTGGGTAAATCTTTATGGCAAAAATAATTTTTAAGGCCCCGCGGGGCATTGCGTTTTACAGTGTAGGTTAGTTAGCGTTTCAAATGTAAAAATATAATTTGATATGATTAATTAATTAATTTTTTAAATATTGTTATTTTTGTAAGTATTGATACAGGGAACAGAAATGTAGTCACAAAAAATCACGACTAATGCCAATTCTAAATATTCAGACAGCAAATTTCCTATAAAATGTTAGGAAAGAATGAATTTTCATGATTGTTGAGTCCAAAATAATCTTTTCGGTAGCTGTTGCTGGTTTCCTGCACTTAGACAAAATCTATCGCTTAAAAAATTACACGCTTTGAAAATTTAAGGAGAGATATAAATCATACTATACAAAGATTATGAATTCTGTAACATTTTCGGAAGGCAGAGACAAAATACGAGAATACCTTAACCTAAAAAATTATATTTAATTTAATAGTATTTTCTCTGCTTTCATAACCTTTTTCTGTGGCGTGTCAATTTAGTTTTTACTCAACGGTTACGTGAAAACTCATAATATTACTCAGGTGATAATTTCTGCGGCGGAAAAACTTTTATTTTACGAGCACAGTAAGCGATAAAATATTAATTAAAATTCGGTAACATTTTAAAGTGATTAACGTTGTAAAATTAATATAATTTTTAAAATTAGCAAAAGAATTTTCTAATATTTTAGTAGCATTGCTATTAGGATATGAAAAAGTATAATCTAAATGGAATTTTAATTAGTCTTCATCATAAAAAGCTTATGCAATTAGGACACTGTGTGAAAAATTTGGTGAGGAATTCCTAATTTATCAGAGGTTTGTGGAATGAGCTAAAATTTAAAAACATTCATAATCTCCTCGGGAATGTTTATCCGTATGAAATATGCGAAAGCAACAGAAATAACTTTACCTGAAGCAAAGCGTAGGTATATTTTGCGGCCAAATGAATTTAATCCTCCGTGTTCCAAGTACCTAATGTACTAATTTGGTGATTAAAAGTATTAAAATGTAACTCTGTTCAGATAAACATAAATAGCTCAACACTTTGGCCTGTAATTAATAACTGAAAGAACTCCTTAAGCCAAAAAACAAGGGTTAATGAATGAGCCCAATGCATTTCACCCACAATGTGTGCATCTTCAGGGGCAACCTGACACGACAGCGACCGGAGGTCAACTGTGAGGAGATGAAAGGGTAGTACAATGAGGGAGAACGAAAGAAAAAACTGAAAAACGAAAAGTTTGTGGCGTGTATGTTACTCTTGTTTGGTGAGTCTATAAAGAGTCTTATTGAAATCAGTGTCAGTGTTCATCAGAGTGCCGAGATTTTAATAAATGTGTAGGTTTTCCAAAGAATTTGGGGAATTATTAGTTGAAGTTATCAATTTCAAATCTTCTAAATGTATACTATGGCCGGTTTCGAAAATGTTGTTTGCGATACTTGATTTATTAAATCGATTATGTTTATAGTGTGCGAGATGTTCCTTAAAACGTGTAACCAGTTTTATTTTAGTTTGGTCTATATATTGTTTTGGACAGTGTGAACACTGTATTTTATAAATTCCTGATTTATCTAAGGTATCAATTTTGTCTTTCGTACTGCCTAATAGATTTTTTAATTTGTATGGATTCGTGTATGCTATTGTAAATTTCTTTTGTTTGAAGTTTTTGTCTAAGCCATTATTCAACGGTGGAAAAATTGGTAGTTTTATATATTTGTTGTCTTTTTTATTTTCTATTTGGTGAGTGGAAGAGTTTTACAAAGTTTTTTTAAAGCTGTGTTTTTGGATTAATTTATTAATTAAATTGTTATGATATCCCAATTTGGCAGCTGTTTCTTTTATGTGTTTAAGTTCTTATTCGTATTTGTGTTTGTTGAGTGGAACATTAACGAGTCTGTGTGTTAAGAAGTGAAAAACAGCTGTTTTGTGGTTCATTGGATGGAAGGAGTTATTGGGAATATAATTATCTGTGTATGTTGCTTTTCTAAAGATACCAAACTCTAAGTGCTGTTTGTTTTGTATAATTAATAAATCCAAAAATGGTAATGTATTATTTTTTTGTAATTCAAAAGTAAATTTTATGGATGGATATATATCATTGAGTTGGTTGACGAAGTCATCTAATTTTGTTTATTTAAATCAAAGCAAAAATATCGTCAACGTATCTATACCATGTTTTTGGAAAGTAGTGAAATTTTTTCTTGCAAGTATCTTCGAAGGAGGACATGAATATGTTGGCAACGAAAGGTGATAAGGGATTGCCCATAGAGGTACCTTGAGTATGTTTGTAAAATTCCTGTTTAAATTGAAAAATATTTTGTGACATACTCAGGTTAGTTAATAGTAGATATTCATGAACTATTTCGTCTGGAATGTTTTGATTTTCTAGTAAAGTTTTTCATATTTGGGAGGTCTCTTGTAAAGGTATACTGGGGAAAAGGCTGCCCCTGAAGATGCCCACGTTGTGGGTGAAATGCATTGGGCTCATTCATTAACCCTTGTTCTTTGGCTTAAGGAGTTCTTTCAATTATTATTTACTGTTCAGATAAATCTGGAAAAACAATTCTTTCACACATTTCTTAACAGAGCGTTGAAAGAATTAGCGGAAATCACGTGATAAAAAATTCAAACGCCAATTATAGAGTAATCTTTTCGGCAATTAAACACGGCGAATCTTAAACCTTTTAACGAGCCGAGATGCATTTCTTTTTCAGCCACCGCGTATTATATCTAATTTTTAAAGCATCTGCTGATAAGCGCGCGCCTTTCTTTTTTTGTGAACTTAAATAAAAAACCGCGAGGAAAGGAAACCGACGGGAATCGTTACTCCAACAAATACTCCTTGCTCGCGCTATTAAAACACGGGCACAAACAAGGCGTCCAAAGGCGCGCTCGCAACGACAGAACCGGAGAGCTGATTTACAAGTCATAAATTCGAGATAACAGAGTACGAAACACAAAAAAGGATCGTGTTTTTTCCGCTGCATTTTTAAAAAAATATCATCTCTCGCGATTTTCAGGAATCCGTCGATAAATCACTTGAGCCCATCTTACTGAGGAAGTTAGCATGTTTTACAGTTCCGCGATGGAATTCGAAGTATGACTCAGTGGAAGAAGAAGAGCAGAGGAAATGGAAACGGCGGCGGCGGAAAAATTATATGTTTTACGACCGTCGGAGGTCGTTTCAAGTCGTTGTTTGGGGAGAAATAAGATCTCATTGCGGTCGGGGATGATTTAAAACGAGGCATTGTTAGGTACCGTGCTGCGACCGTGAGGGCTATTTCGACCTCGACTTCGATAGGTCGATACTGAAATCAAGAAATCGCGACGACTTAATGGCCGCGGTGCTTTGAACCGGAAGATTCCGAATTGCTGCCGTCATTACCGGAATCGTTTTGAATTTTGGGACTAGTCGTTTTACGATTAGATAATTTATTTTACGTAGGTTGGTACCTGTTATTTCGCGCATTATCTATCATCCTGTCCATTAAAAAATCGGAGGGTGAAATTGAGTGGTTTTTTTGAAAGCTTAACATATATGTCGATGGATTAATGCTCGGCCTTTAGACAGTTTCAAATTAGAGACGGAGAAAAGTTCTGAAAATAATACTCCTTAAGAGTTAAAAACTCCCCGGTCTTCCGATTTCTGGGCGGATACTTAAACCAAAATGAGTACTTGCATATAAAATCATCATTTGCCTACATTCCACATTTCAAGATGAGCCGAAGATTGAGATGACGCAAGAAGCCGCCATTTTGAATAACAAATCAACGATGAAAATGCCCTACGACGACAAAGCGACATGCAAAGCTCGGAGGATAAATACTTTGGACTTTGAGTAAATAGGTCGGCGTCGTCTCCTCTCCTCCTACTGCCACACTACTCGAAACAAAGGAAAAGCGTGCGGGACGGAGCATGTTAGCAGTCTCTCTCAAATGACTTACGACTTTAATTGCTGGGGTCGGGAACCTGAAGAGCTCTGTTCCAGAAAGTTTGCCAAAGCCGAAAGAGAGGCAGAGAGAGAGAGAGACGGAGAGAAAGAGAAACGGAAACAAAACAGCAGCGGAAAACCGTCAACCGGAAGATGTACGACTGACGAGCAGGAAATTCTCGAAAAAAATAAAATAAAGCAAAAATAATAATAAAAAATACGCTACCCTTCGAGTTAAAGAGTAGAAGGAAATAGTCTTAATTTAAGAGAAAAAAGAGGAAATGTCTGAAGATAAGTATGGGGACTATCTTCGCGTTCATCAGGAGAGGAATGGCGACTTATTCAGCTGTCCTCCTCTTACGTGATTCATCGCATAAGACTAATTTTATCGAATCTAATTTTAATCGCCCAATAATTCATTTCGGTAGTTTCCACATCGCTGCTGAAAAAATCTTTAACTCCTTAACTTATGAATTTAACGTAAAGATTTAAGTTTTCTGGAGGACGACCGTTATAAATAAAACGGAAGAAAGGACGGAGGAAAGACAGAAGAAGTACGAATCCGCCGATCCGTTGAGCCTATGCAGGAGCGTGCAAAGACGGAAATTATCTGATGCGCGAGTTATAATCGCTTTTTATTCTTTGCAAATCTGAAGGGTTGATTTTCTTGTTTTCGACGAATTATCCCGTATCCGCCCGAGAGGGCACGTAAAATATGCGAAAAGATACAATTTTCGATGGCTAGCCCATCACCGAGAAACGTTTGCGTCTCGGTTGCTTCCGTTGTCGCAGATGTTGGATTTACCCGGGGATGACGAGGAAAAATCTAGAATGACGAAAATGAAGCCGAAGTAATGCAGTCACTCGCGTTAGTGACCAGAAAGACTCTTATCAGGTCCAAAGATATTGATTACGAACGTGGCATTTCAAATAATCAAACAGTAGATACTAGTCGTTGAGATTTTACTTTTGTAAGTGTATGTGCATATCGTATATACATACACGCAAACAGGGGTACCTTGCCGTTCGGAGGGATAGAGAGGGAGAGAGAAGGGAGGGAGGGGGAGGAAGGGGAGGGCTAGTCTCCTCGACAACCCTGCGAATCGTAAAAAACAGCGTACCCGAAGCAATGAAGAAAATTGGGTTTGATTTCTAATTCTGCGAGAATGAACCGTAGCGCGATTTCTTACAATGAGCAAAAGACCTTAGGACAAAGAAGCAAATGGGCAGAGAAAGAGAGAGAGAGAGAGAGAGGAACATAGAGAAAGACATAAAAGTAAGCCTAAAAGAAAGAAAGAGCAAGAAAAGTGTGTATGAAATTTATTCTCGCTGTGACTAATGAGGCAGGCAAATCTTTAGATGTTTGACAAGTTGGAGGAATAGAAGGGTAAATTCAGAAATGAGGTGATATGAGTGAGCCTCCATTTTGAGTTTTATTGTTAATAAATTTACTCCTACGGAGCTTCCGAAGCCTCTCTTGAAATTGATTCTCCTTTTCGTGAATGTGCCAACCTTCACTACTTCCTCTTTTAGTTCTTGTTATCTCAACGATCTCAGCTGATGGCTTTGTTGTTAACTGTCGTCTCTTAGGTTCTATATGTTCATCTTCACGCAGTCTTCGCCATAAATTCTCTCGGAAGATATTCATCCAAATTCTGCCTCGCCTTCTAACGAAGGCAGACTCATACGCATAAACAAAAAGAATATTTTTGTCTACCGTCTCGAATTAGTATTGATAAACTTGCAAAGCCCTCTTTAATACGGAAGAGGGGAAAAATGCCGTGAAAAGACAAAACTAGTCATTTCAGAGGTCCCCGCGAATAAACAAAACCGCGAACAACGAAGTATACATACATTGATATACTGTGCTATACGAATAGACCATACTACACGTACAGTATGGCATTTGCGTCTTTGTAGGGTGTGATAAAAGTAAAAAAAATACATTGTAAAAACGATAAATACTTCTAAAAATGGAAATTTTAACATTGATTTTAACGTATTTTATTAGTTAACAAAACCTGATTGTGGCTTATATAATAATTTTTGCTTACAAGAGCCCAGTGATAATGTCATGCACTTATTTGCAATGGTTATCACGTTTGACTTATTTATATGCTTTTTAAATAGGGCTTAAAAATTTGAAATTAAGCGAAAATTCGACAGGAAATTTTTTCTAATGAAAGTTTAAAGAGTAGGACTCTTTCTTCATGTTATATTTTTCATTCGTTGTTGTGAGGGTAGTAATATCATAATCGCAAGGTGACATACTTACTACATGCACACCTTAAACAATTTCCACCTGGTCTGGCGCATACTTGACTAAATTTAAATCGATATCATGTGAAATAATAAAGAGATAAATTGTCCATTTACTCCGTCGTACAGGATCGTTAACGAATAGAAATAGAAATGTGTGTCTCAAAAGGGTAATTTAAATCTTCTTCCGCGACGTCACTCACTTTCATAAAATGATATTCAGCGAAATATTATTTGATGGCGGGAGAGAGGGAGAAGGTAAAGAGAGCCGTAACATCCTCGGCAATCGTCCTTTTTTATGTCGCATATGAGCGAAAGGACGTGCATACTTGGCAATCATACGCGCGTACTTAGTACATGCACTTGAGACTCGAAGTTTATTTTATTTTTAAATTTTTTTCTACATTAGCAATTTATTCCGGATCGTTTCTTAGGATTATTACTCGAAAATTATGTTTTGCGGGTAAATGTGAGTTGTTTTTTTTTGGTCGCTACAACAGCCGGCTTTCTTTTTCCATTTTTTGTTTTTATTCGTTAAACTCTTCGCATGCTCTTCTTGGCCAATTTGTCACCGGGCGCAGCCCAACGGTGACGCAGCCATCCAGAGACTTTTGCCAGAGCAGTTAAATCATATCTCGTTCTTTCAGCAATCAGCTTGTCCTCCACGCCGTCCCTTAAATCACCGCTTCTTTTTTCACACACACACATATATATATATATATATATATATATATATATATATATATATATATATATATATATATATATATATATAGCTTTCCTCCTCTTCAATTTCCCTTCCCGTTTCTACGCCTCGGGAATTCGCTTGCTTAATCGGACCTTTAAGTAGCTTTTTAAGCTTAGCGAAGTCGTTAGTCTCGAATTAAAAATAAAACGCGAGAGACGGTTTCGCGGATTTCACCTAGGTGGTTATTATACGGCGATGCCATTTTATACTGGGACCTAGCAGTATAGTTCCACGCCTTTCTCGGTCTTTAAAATCTGAAATTCCGAATTTAATTTGTGGCTCTTAAAGTTTTTTTAAATTGATTTTGTTAACTCTCTGTACTTATGGTTTCCTTCCAGAATGAAGGTGCCGTCCAATTATTGATTTTTAAACATAATAAATAGCGTTGGTGTTAAATTTTTATGCATGTGCTGGACTGCTCAGAAAATCAGGGGAAAAACTGTGCCTCGATATCTCCTTCTTTCCAAAACGATTATTGATTTCGTATTGCCGAATGAAAGTTTTTCTGATAATATTAAATAAATAGACCACTATTTTAAAAGTAGTTCTTTTAAATGTTAGCAAAGTGGAAGCTATTCCACGAATAAAAACTAAAGGACTAGAACTCAATGGGTTAAAATGGTTATAAAATTCTCCGTCCCTTTATCAAACTTGACGCTAAGTGACTTTGCTGTGAGTTAAGAATTCTTAGAAGATGAATATGCACTCGTAAATTTGCCGTCGTAATTTATGATTCAAGCTCGATAGAGAGCACGTAATCTTTGCTCTCGGATTTTAAGTGTATTGGTTTCACTGCCTCGAACGCCGCTCGTCCGTTTCGAGTCGCATTCACGCGGAAATAGCAATGAGAAAGTATATTTTACACACCACTGCGCCTTCTTTACAGTCTTTGGTTCGATCGGAAATCGTTCGCAATTCATTAAGTAGAAAAAGAGTAATCGGAGCGACTTTTTTGTGAAACACACAAGAAATTCGAGGCGATATTCTACCATGCTTTAATACACGACACCATCATTTAAGAACTCCTATCTCAGGTACGGCAACTCCGCCGCCACTTTTAAAACGAAGGAAAAAAAACCTCGGGACTTTTACGTTAAACTTTATCGTCGTGCCATTTTGTCGCGATGGTGAAGCAAATGGCGTCGGTTAAGGTGAATTTCGCAGTCTATTAAGAGCAGTTATAGGCACGCCCTTTAATCGCTCGTAAGGTTCGGAAAAAATACCGAAAAAATAGAGGAAATGAAACAAAAACCTGGGAGCAAAAACCGCGTGAAAATATAGCGATTCTGCGCATGCGTAGGAAGAAGAAGAAATGGCGCTGTCATCGCTTTCGTGTTTAGTGTTTCCTTACTCTTTACCTTAAAGTCCCCCTCAACTTTCGCGGCGACTCGCCGCCTTTTTTAAAAAACATCGGCAAGAATCATCGCGTGCCTTTTGAAGACGTCACGAAATGCGAAATAAAAAAAGGCACGCCCTCACCCAACCTCTCGTTGAAGCGAGATACAAAGAGCTTTTTAAAAGGAGGGAAACGGGGCATAAATGGGGTATAAATTGGTTTTACTCACGCTATAGCAGTAAAAGAGAGGAGGGAGTTAGAAGGAGAGAGAGAAGCACGGGGAGATGGAGAGAGAGAGAGAGAGAAAGAGTTGGTAGACAAGTAATTTTTAAGGAAATAAACGTATGGCCACTCTGAAAAAAGAGGAGAATTTCGTTTATCTATGCAAGTCGTCCAGTAATTAATTAATCCTAAAGATGACCAAATGCGCGTTTTATTTTTTTGCACTCTAAGGAAGTGTCAGCGTCACTTTAGCATCGGAATATTCAACTACGTATTTATCTACTTCATTTTCGTAGTACTCGAGACGGTAAAACTCGTTATAGCGCGATCCGTTGTGACACGGATTAGGATTTAACACGGGTAAAGTCGTGTATTCCTATAAAAAAGGGAAAGGTAAGACTGAAGACGAAGAAGTTTTAAAAAAATAAGCAAGGTTTTCGAAGTAAAATGAAATGACTATGTTGGAGCGACTTTTAGACGGCGAAATATGGTGCATTTTTGTAATAGATGTATTTTAAATGCGGTTGTCTTCCAGAACATATTTAGTTTTAGTGCTTATAATACGGATGTTATTCCCACCTACCTACAACCACGTTGTAACTCGCTGTCGCTGTGCTTAAGAGTTCTGGAATCAACCAAGCGTTGATTGAAAAACGTTCCCAATTTTTACAAAAAAATTTATCGAAAGAAGCGAGAATACACAAACAAAAATAAATAATTTAATCGATACATTTACGAACTAGGGATATATATTTGTATGTAGAGCTTTTTGGAGGCCCAAAATTATCGGGTCCATGTGCTGTAGTACTGCGATTCTCGACGTTTTGGATCTTACGTTCCACCAACCATTTTGTTAAGAAAACCTGAGTCCTACCACGATAAAAAAACCCTATCTTTCCAAGAAGTGGTTTTTTACGTTAAATGAATTTAAGTATTATGTTATATCAAACATTAAAGGAGTCAAAAATGAAGTAAAAGGACAAAATATAGCAATAATTTTGTCGCGATAAAGTTCTATATAATAATTATTTTCGAAACTTCGCGTCCCACTGATAGACAAAACATTGCTGTAGTACACATAGCACAATGGATATTAAGTGTAGTCAAAACCCTGATTTAGCGCCACCGTTTGTCCATCACTGACATTGTTGCTACAGCGGGGGCTGGCGGTAAATAGAAGTATACACGTATGCTTGCTCTAGGTTGCGAGGGTGGCACTATATAGGGTAGTGCTAAATCGGGGTCTGATGGCAATTTGAAGGAAGGGGAAAAAAGAAGAAATTGAAAGCTCTTAGGAGTCGAAATTGGGATTACCATGGAAACTAACGCAAAAGAGATGCGGCAAACGCCGCTCCCCTTTCTCTCGCTCCTTCCTCTCCGGAATTCCACCCTGATCCCGACATAGTGTTCGTAGCTAACATTTTCCGCGCAGGTCGTTGCGAGGAAGTAGGGGAGGGGGAGAGGACATTTTCACAGGAACTTTGCCCAGAAGGTTGAAATGGTCTTCATTGCTGATGTTTATGGATGAGTTTGGAATTAAGTGAAACGTCACTCGACTGGTGTTGAAAAATATTCGGCTCCTCGGAGGGAGGAAAAAAATTAAATTCGACCGAGATCTCTCCGATCAACGCATGACGCATTTATAATTTGTCGTGAGTTTGCCGTGGAAAGGTCCAACTGAATTATGCAAAAGGACTATACTTGAAGAAAAGGCTAAGTATCCGTTATTATTATTTTTTCTCCCTCATTTCTCGTCGCGATGCAATTTTTTATCACTGCTTATGTACGGCTCAGATAATAGAGAATAATTACGCGGATTAATTCATGACTTTATTTATATGAACAAACCGGGATTCTTTTTTAAATGTGATCGCACGAGAATGGTAAAAGGACGTTGGCGTTTCTCGTTAAATAAGTCAGAACTAAACTGCCAAAGTCGGAACTTAATGAATGCTATGCTTTTGTCTTCGAAATCAAGTTTCCAAATATGGGATGTTTTAATTTTTATTTGATTTTTGATGTGAGGTCAAGGAATTAAGAGTTTTTAGCAAAGTGATTCAAAGAATCTTATCTCCTTTCGAGATTGCGAGAACTGACGATGTTTGAAAATTTATAAATGGAAATATCTGATCAGATCAGTTTTTAAGGACATTTTAATTTCTGTTCTTATGGTTTGGTGCTAGAAATACTGACTTATTCCAGAAAATCTATCATCCGCGATCATGGGAAGAGTTGTAGATATATAATTTAAAAACTGTCAAGGAATGAAATAAAATTTTGTATTCATTAAAAATAAACAACCCTTATAACACACCCGGATGATTTTGAAAATAAAGATAAACTAATATGCTAATTAAAACTGCATATAATTAAATTGATTGCGAAAGACGTTGAGAAAAACACATAATAATTTATTAGAATAAAAGGCGGCGTTTGTCTGTCTGTCTGTGTGTGGATGGCATTTCTCCAAAAGCAAGAAACTTGGAGACAAAACTTGGTACACCTACTAAAGAGAACTTGGGAATGAGCACCTCGGATACAGAATTTTGATTGGGGGGGAGGGAGGTGCCATACAAATCATACCCTATAGCATTTCTCGAAAACCAAGAAACTTAGAGACTATAAACTTGGTACACATGCTAAAAAGACCTTGAGGATGTGCAACTTTGGACCAGAATTTTTATTGTTTGAGAAGATAGGTGCCATACAAATCACACCCTGACTAGAGGCTCGTGTTAAGTTTTGGTAAACATACACAAGTTATTTTAAATATTCTTAGCAAAGTATCAAATTTGAATCTATATTCAATTTGTCCATACCAATTAATGGAGAATATTGGTCACTTATCTCGAGAGCACATTCAGTTTGAATGAAAATATTAGCGAGTGAAATGAGCATGAAAAATTGGAAACTGTAAAACCAGAGGCAATTAGCTAGTGAGGAATAAGTTACAACCTTGTCATATTAGATTCTTTCACAATTGGAATAAGCATTTTTTTGTGCCATCGAAACCAAAAATTACGCGATTTAGAGCCAACAATGTTAGTGATGTAAAATATTTCGAGAGCAGTGGATATATATTTATGTCTTCTTTCACCACGTCATAAAAATGTCTGTTGAAAAACCTAAGACACTACACAAGGACAAGAACAGATCACCCACACAATTTACGGTTCCCGATCCGCAATAATGATTTGAAATCCATGGTGACGTTTCACTATAGGATATCATAGGTTTCTAATGCTTTGGAACGGGCACGTGTACCGAAAGGAAACGGCGAAAAAAATAAATTAAGTTTAATCTAAAATCCCCTAACGGTAACGAAGGTGATTTATAAATAGGCGGCGCATTTCATCCGACGGCCATGCCTCTGGAACAAATCCATCCGCCAAGAGGAGACATGTGTATAGATACCAGTTCCCATGGGAAAGATCGCTGTCATCTGTCTTTACTGCCGGCGTCCTTTAAAGTTTAATTAAGGAAATTGTTTTGTGTCGTCATCGTGATGAGAGAATTGTTTCTTCGCTCTCTTAATCTTTTCGATTTTGCTCTGTTGTTTCAAATTCTCTCTCTCTCTCTCTCTCTCTCTATATATATATATATATATATATATATATATATATATATATATATATATATATATATATCCCCCAATTCGGATAATCGGAAATCCGGATAATTGAACACTTTAATAAGAAGGAAATAGCACAAAGGCCCGTCCATATGACGGGAAGGAATATAGTATTTGTTATTTATTAAATTCTCGTACTTATTATTGCATGCATGTGGTTAAATAATTGGTCGGTAGGGAGACTGACAGTGCCAGGATTTGAGGAGGTGGTGAACCTCTAAGAGATGTCCTAAATTTGTTCAAGGAGCAACAATGTGACTGTCCTTGACGACGGAAGATTTTTAGCTCAAAAAACGCGAAATTATCCTGTTCAAAACGAATGTATGGTCTGATTCGACGCGTATTTCAAAATCGACGGTAGGAAAATGAATTTTCAATTTATGCTTCACGTAAACGTAACATTTATATAAAATACGGAGATACAGAAATACCGAGATTGTATTCTATTAGTAATAGATATTGCGATAGCGTAGAATAATTGTAATGTACGGGGTGTTCCAAAAGTAAGATAACAGTTTTAATTTCAATTTAAATAAAGTTTGATGACTTATTTTGTTCCCCTGCAAATTATCGACTGAAAATTTTGCGGGTAGACAGCATCTCTTGGTCGGATCAATTATTATTAATTAGATTCGTCCTTATAGCGTTTAATCGTTAATAGATCATCTTAAAAAACTTTTACACTCTTCTTGTAATTTTAGAGGCTGCGGGAGCTTTTTTCAGAAGTTACCTTAAAGTTTTATAGCGATAATTTAGTTCCCATTTGTAAGTCGAATTTGTAACTAAAAAGACCACTAGTATATAATGGAAATTGATTTTGAAGAAACCGCTTTACATGAAAACATAATTTATACTGCTAATGAACGACCGGCGACCAGCAAACGACAGAACGATATGTGGCAAAACAATCATCAATAGTATGCATTGAAAATGAGATTTATAAATTGAGGCTGTAACAAAAAACTTCAAAGTGATATTAATATATCTGCTAGAAATACACGTGTGCCTGAACATAAATGCAATAAGTGGCTCACTAAGCAGAGGCCGTTGACGTGTGAATTAGTAGATATTTGGATATCGGATGATCGGAACTCTAATGCATGAAAACGACATCAGTCAAATTTACTATAGTTTCGTGAAGAAAAACGTTTTGCAACACTCTCGTTTGAATTCGACTCGATGCTGAAATGTTTCACAATTGAAAAAATAATCGACTTTTTAATTAAAATATACTTATGGCTTAAGGTTATTCTGATCGGGAATACATAATATTTTCAGTTAACTGGGTCTAAAGTTTTAACAATTTGGTCCACAAACGTACAAACATCTGCTCTTTTAGAAATATATTTCACAGGAAAAAAACAGAATGTTCCCGCCGAAAAAAAAGGAAAAAATATTTTCCCGATAACTCTAAATCCTTTAGACAGAATCGACTGAATCGACATCGTAATTTAGAATGAAAGAATATCGACACTTGTGCAGATTAATCAGAGTTTTCATTGGGAATTAATCTCCAATTCTATCATTATAAAATAAACCCTTTATTATAGAGCCGAACTATTCGTAAACTACGACTTTCGGGTTTCGAAACTCCTTGGATAAAAAAAACTTTTAGAACGGAATAGACGGTGTCGAAAAATTAACATAAGGCCTTAAAAAACTCACGGATGAGGCGAAAAGAATTTATTTTTACAGCGAAAAATCAATCAGTCACGTCCAATCACCAGCGGATCTAAGACTTCTTACACTCAGTAACGACTCTAAAACTATACAAGCAACTGGCACCAAAAAAAGATCCCGACCAAAGGAGCTTTTGAACATTCGGCGAAAACACAAAACAGCCACAAAAGAGCTCCTTACCAATCGGATCGTTAAAAACTGATCGATACACCGGAGGAAAACAAAAAAATAACGTAAAGAAGCAGAGAAGCGAACGAAAACGGGAGAGAAAAAAAAACAAGCAAAAAGGAAAGACACTCTTATCCTAATTTGTAGCTCGGAATACGAAGTAGATGTTTATTGGCATTCCTCACGTTCGAGAAATAAAGCGGAGTGGAGGAGGGAGGGAAAAAAGGACGGATAAAACAAAAGACGGCGGCGGTATCGGACATCCCGGCGGCGGCGGTGGAATAGATAGAACGCTTTCGATCAGGTGGGTAGAACATCAGACGGCGTCGAAACGAGGTAAAGGACTCCCGGCGCCCTCTGAAAGAGGTTTCGGGAAAAAAGAGCTATAAAAACCTGGAATACGGTTTCCCGATGAGCTTTCGAATGGCATAAAGATAAATACCTGAACTTTAAGGGAGAGAATTCTCTCCATCTCCATTCGCCACTCTCTCCCACTCCCCTACCATCCCTCCCTACTCCTTTTCCTGCTACTCCCTTCTTTCCTCACTCCTAGGAAGGAGGAATGTTAATGAGGACACATTCGGGAAAAAACCCTTTTTGGACCAGCCGTATATCGGAGTAGCCCTCCCTACTTTGGATACTCCTCTCCGAAAAGAGTAGGTTACCTTTTAATAAATTTGACACGCACACAAGAGCACACACATATATAAATGATTTTTAACTAGAGAAATGTTTTAAATTGCTTCTAAAAAGGAAAGAAATCATAGTTGTGATAACATCGCAGATGGCGTAGAGTGGGTTGAAAATTCCTTTGCTCCTATAAAACAGCGGAGTAAATCACTGATGATGGCTACTTTGCAGCTGAACCCGCCATCTGCTTTTTTCGATCGTTTTATGACTATAGGCGTTAACTAGATCACCTGTTATATTCGAACCATGACGCGAGCTCGATTATACATATCTGATGAAATTACGAAGTTTAATAAATAACGGATTCATTGATTCTATCGCGAGCTCTCCATTATAACCTTTGGACGCTTAAAAAAAACGTTAAGCTAAATTTGAGAGTAGGAGATGAAATTGAATTGAATTGAATTAACTTATTTTCACCCATCTTTATTACTTTAAAGCAGTCATTGTTTGAGGAAAAATATTAAGGGAAAGTTGATAATACCGCGCTAAAACCGACGATAATTATTTTATTTTAAATCGAATATATTCAGGATAGTGCAAATAAAGATGGAATAACCTTTCGATCAAATCTTAATTATTTAGCGTCGTTAACGCCGAGGATGGTAAAAAATAAAATTGTATCCTTTTGCATGTGTTAATTTTTGCTTTATCTTGCATTATATTTACCTTTCGCTCAAACCTTCCTTGCCGCAAATTCTCACGCGCAAGAAGCTAAAGCTCCAACGACGTCGAATCGAACGTATCTCTTATAAAAGGCTAAAAGGCGGAACCGTGTAAGAAGCGAAAAGGGGGATGGTGCGTGTGTGTGTGAGAGAGAGAGAGAGTAGGGACTGACGGAAAAAAGGCCAAGGATGGCGAGAAAGGAAAGAGTCGTGTGTGTGAGAGAGGGAGAAAGAGATATTAGTTGGGCGATAGGGCGACAAGATATATGGGGGAGAAGAAGTAAGATAAGGGGGAAAGATGCCGAGGGAGTTAGAGAAGTTGGGAGGGAAATTGAGGGGGAAAGGGTAGGGATTGATGGGATGTAAAAAGTGGAGTGAAGTGGTGAGAGATGAGTCGAGGAGGTACAGAGGTCGTGAAGAGAGAGAGAGAGGGAGGGAGAAAGAGATTGGAAGAAGTAAAGTGAGGCGATTAGAAGAGTTGAGAGGAGTTAAAATGGAAGTTCGGAGAGGAATAAAAGGCAATAAAAAGATGTAGAAAGAGGAGGAGAACATAAAGTGTGCGAGGATGAGGTGTGGGTGAATAAGCAAAGGACATGGAGAGGGATAGAGATGAGACATAGGAGAGTGAAGATGAGATAGGTGAAAGAAAGATACAAAGGGGTGGAGGAAGAAGGAGTGAAAAGAGAAGTGGAAGAAACAAGTAAAAGAGTAAGTCTTATATGATAATAAGAAGGGTAATAGACAGCAGGTAATACGGGAAAGAATAAAGAAAAGGGAATAATAGAAACCGAGTACAATGGACATTCGACTTTTTTTCTTTGGATGTGTTTCTTTAGTTCAACAAATCGCAATATATCAATTCAAAACTTATTCCATTATTCTCTTCACCACATTTCTCCACCAGTATCTCCTCAATCCCATTTCTATTCCATTCTCTCCATCTATTTTCTGGCTACCTACTTCAACATTTTCCTCTCTTAATATTTCTTAACTACTGTGTTTCACCCTTCATTCAATAGCGTCGATTAAACTTTGGTCTCAACTAATCATTTCGGTTTTTTTTTCATTTACATATAATTTCATATATATCACCTACCTCTCATTGATTATAACATTTTCTCGCTCGTTTCCTTCTCTAACCAATTGCCTGCTTTCTAACACGCAACCTAAATATCAAAAGCGTATAATTAAAACGCATATTAAAATTCAGATGCCCATAAAGGAAACTAATTATATGGAAAGAAGTTGCGATAAAGCAAGAGATTTCAAAGGATGAAAGCGAGTGAAGGTAGAGGGAAATACGATTGAGATCAGAAGAATATTTCAATAGTTCATGATTAGCAGATGGGTAGTTTTCCGTAAGAGAGTGCTGAGAAAGAGATGTGGAATGGTAGGAGAATTAATGTATGACTAAGGTAAGAAAACTGAGCGGAGCGGAAAAACTCTATAATGTATACGACGAAGAGAGGGGAGTTTGGAGAAAATAGGCGGTTTCAAAAGAAAGCAGAAATGCAAGGCTAGAAAAGGATTCTCGGATGCGAGATGTACATATGTTTGAGAAGGGAAAGGGAAGAAAAGGAGTGATAGAAAGAGGTAGGGAAGCAAGAGGGGAATGAAAGAGAAGTCGGCGGGAAAATGGAGGGAGGAGGAGGATGGTGCAATGAAAAAAAGGCAAGCATTCGTAATCATGTAGATACGAGAGGAAAGAAACACGGCAGAGAAAAGAAAAAATAACTGACCTACGAAATTCGCAGAATAATCTCTAAGAAATATAATTCTACGACGTTTCAGATAACTCAGAAAAATGACACGACATATGTCACATAAATTAGATGGATAAGAATTCTCAAACATTTATTGTTGAATTGGTGTACTAATTTTTTTGAGTAATGCGTGAAAATTTATCTATTGAATTTTGTATTTTATTTTTCTCAATATGTTGAATATTAGAAGTTTTGTGGCAACAGAACTGAGCCTTCTAGAAGTACAATCGCTTATAGGAAGCCGAAAGCCTTTCGAGGAGGCCTTTACGGGGACGACTTTATAACGCGAGTGACTTTTGTTTTTTTTTGTTATACCTACCATTTGTGTCCGTCTCCCTTTATTCGAATTCCACGTATCGTCAAAGAGAAAATCTCGCTATGACGTGACGTCATTTGAGGTAACTTTTAGTTGAGCCGTAATGAACTTGAAAGACGATAAAAAACGTACCGCCGAAGCCAGCGCTGGAATTTGTTAAACTTTATAATTACGCTCATGCGAGCAAAACGTCCAGAAGTACCGCAACAGATATGTTTGTTAGTATATTCCGATGACATTTATGAAATTTTATGCAAGATAAAATGAAAGGTTAAATTACACTTAACGAGAATAACCTGTTTTACTTACCACAAAAAGTCCTCAGAAGATGATGAATATTACAGTCATAAAAATCGTTTTTGAACGGCAAGGGTCAAAGGTATTTCTTGGTTAAAAAATATGCTTCTGATTTATTTCGTAGAAGACGCGGAACGAACATTTTGACAGAGTTAATCATATGATTATACAAAATAACTGGCGAACTTGAAAATGAGAGGATGCCGAGGATCTTATTTATGAGCATTTTCTCGTATACTCGATATGAAAACATTCCTATTTGTATTTTTTTGAAACAGAAATTTGAAACAAAAAACATTGCATATTCATATCGTCAGAACAAAATTATTCCATGCCCACGATTTATATTAGACCTCCCGTTTTTATTAATTTGGTCACACTCGTTCACGAAAACCTTAAATTCTCCGAATTCCTTCCATTTAGTATTTTAAAACAAAGTCTTCTTGACCGTTATCGTATTAGCATCGTAAATCGAATATGCACCTTATGCCTTGACTTCAAATGTAATTTAGATCTCTACTTTTCCGGATAATGATAATATAGTGAAAATCGGAAAAAATCTACTGAAATTGAATATTTTTCTTTTTTGTAATTTTTAAAGACAATCGATCAAAGTGAAACCAAAATATATACCACAAGTAACCGGAGGCCGTATATATTGTATTTTAAGAAGGGTACTCTCTCCCATAAGTTTTTACTCACAGTCAACCTAAACATGCTCTTCCTTGCTTAGATACTTGTTTATCCTCGTTGATAATTCGTGGAAAGCGTATCTTTTCTGGTTCATAAAATCTTCAGGTATAACGAATCACGCGAAGAATCGCGCGTCGTGAATGCTGCTGAGTTTTTATTAAGGGATAATATAAACCCCCAAATATAGGTCGGAAGACATGACCTCGATGATAAAATACGAGAGATCGATTTGAGGACAGGGCAATACCGAGCTTCGTTTCTTCCAAGGAACATCCGAGTTCGTAATGAGACATTAAAGCCCACACCTGAGATTTGCCATGGACATTTCAGTTCTTTACATCCCTTGCCACCCACCCGTCTCGTGTATAGCAGGGTGACACGTACATATGTAGACGCAGAATAGTTCATAAAACTTGCGAATGAGGCGTGAAATATTTTCGAGGCGCGTTTCGCGCGACCCGCGCAAACATTCCATCGTACCGGAATCCAAACTAGAAAAAGAAAAAAATCACCGCGGATTTCTTCATCTTTTCTGGTGGGGTAAAAAGACATTCGTTACGTAGGGTTCTTTTGTTAACCTCCAAAAGCGAATAGGAGAAGAAGAAAGAGAAGAAGTGGAAGAGAAGAGACGGAAGGGACAAAAGGGTAGGTTAAATTGGATCGATTTTCCTTCCACGTCGAATATGGGATGATTAACCCTCGCTTCTCCATCTTCAGAATTGGGTTAATAATCCTCATCCGTACGAGGGCGAGAGAGATGAAGGAGGGGGAGGGAGATGAGGGGGGGAGGATAGGAAGGGAGGAGTGCGGTTTAGACACTCATACTATCAGCACGTCTCCCTCGATTGCTCCATAGGTTGGATTATAAACCCACGACCGCATCTCCACCTCTTACTCCTACTCTACCGTGTGTGTGTGTGTGTAAGTCGCGCAGTCCACAAAGCCACCGAAGCCTGTTTAAGGAGGTGGTCCGGAAGGTGGTGGAAGGGAGGAAGAGAGATAGAGAATGTGACGAGAGAGAGAGAGGGATAGGAGAGAATGCGAGAAGAGATGAGAATTGGCTGGACGTAGAAGAGGGAAAGAGAATGAAGGACAAGATTGAAGGAGAGGGAGAGGAGGGGGAAAAGAAAAGGTTAGGCGGAAAGAGATGGGAAGAAGGAGATGAATAAGAGAGAATGATAGAAGTGAATGGGAAAGCAGATAGGAGTGGGAAGGAGTATTTGGAAATGCAAAGAAAAGGATGAAAACGGATCAGAGAAGGAAGAATGCGGAATAATGAAGGAGGAGAATGATAAGGGAGGAAGAGGAAGGAGGGTGTGAAGGAAGAGAGAAGATTATAATAAGGGAAGATTCGAAGGAAACTTTAAATTCGAAAAAATAGAAAGGAGGAGGAAGTAATTACGGTCAAACCTCCATAACTCGAACCACAAAGGAAGGCAGATAAAATCTTTGAATCATCAATACTTCAAGATATCGTAGTTAAATGAAGTTGGAACTAAATAAACTTCGAGTTGACGATACTTTTAGCTATATAATCTTTGAATTATCGATACTTCAAGTAATAGAAAATATGAGCTATCGAAACTTTGAGTGAAAGAAGTTAGTTTCATCGGATTCAAGCGTGAACGAGGAAAAACGTACACTTCGACCAATCGAAAATTCGAGTTATAAGCGTTTGAGTTATCGAGGTTCGAAGGCAAATGATAAAAGAGGAAAAGTCGAATGAAGGATGAAACTAAGTGAAGAACGGGATTCGAAAATGAAAGAAACGTGAGATAGAAATTTCGTAAAGTAAGATTCGAAGCAGCGGAAGAGCTGGAAATCGCAACGACAAAAAAAGAACGGAGAAAGATTAGGCGAAGAAAACAGAAAGTTAAGAGGGAAGGAGGAATGGGGCGAAAACAAGGGAGGGTTAGAATTAGGATTAGAAACGAAACGAACGAAAGCAAAGGAACGAGAAATACGGGGAAAGTGATGAAAGGAGAAAAGAGACGAGATTAGACGAGAAAGGTGGAGCGGGAATAAACGAAGAGAGAGAAGAGGAGGAGAAGGGAGGTAGGAGAGGATGAGATGGAGGGGGAGAAGGGGGAGACAGAGAGAGAGGGTGGGAATTTGATTGGAATTCTTTTGATCCGGAGCGACGGGGAGAATGGAATCCGAAGGGGAACGTAGCGTGGCGAAGGGGAAGGGAAGAGGGAGAAGGGGAAGGAGGAGAGTGGCAAAGGGAGGAGAGGGTACGGAGAGGAGGTTCCGGAAGGGGTGGGGGAGGTGAAGAGAGATAGCGAGAGAGAGGACAGCAGTTAGGGAGGGGAAGAAAAGAGGCGGTGGCAGCGGATGATCTCAATGCGAGGTGGAGGGAGATGGGGAGAATAGAGGGAGGGAGGAAGGGAGCGAGAGGGATGAAGGGAAGGAAGGGGGGAGAAAGAAGGAGGGAAAAGAGGAAGGGGAGATAAGGAAAAAGAGAAGGGGAGATAGGGACGGGAGAGGAAGGGGAGAGAAGGAGGAGGATAGAGGAAGAGAGGGAGAGAAGGATAGAGGGAGGGAGAGAGGAAGGATGGGGAGGAAGGGAGAGGGAGGAAGGGAGAGGGAGGAAGGGAGAGGGAGGAAGGGAGAGGGAGAAAGGGAGATGGAGGAAGGGAGGAAGGATGTAGACGAACGAGAGAGGGAGAAAGAGAGAGGGAGGAAAAGAGAGGGAGGAAAAGAGAGGGAGGAAAGGAGAGGGTGGAAAGGAGAGGGAGGAAGGAAGAGGAAGGAAGGTAGAGGGAGGAAGGCAGGAGGATAGAGGGAGGAAGGGAGGGAGGGGAGGATAGATAGATAATCGTCTTTATTCGGGAGAAATTTAGACCATAAGGTCCATTCTTACATTTAACCCTTCGTCAATATAATAAATATAAAAAATGGTAAAGTAAGATATTACAATACGCATAACATAAACAGTATATACCTAAATCATACAGAGTAAAAAAAATATATAAAATTGAAGACAGATTAGAGATTGTGGGGAAAACCTAGGTAAAACAAGCATGTACTCCCTAGTAAAACCCACGCAGGAAAACACCCACTGAGAAGGGGGGTGTGAAAAACCTGCGAAAACCCTAGATAGTGTACATATTATAATATAGTAATACAACATTAAATAGAAAGGAGTATGTACAGTAAGTCTTCGTATATACAGCATCGTTGTATACCGTCATAAAAAATACATATATAGGTATTAACGTAATGCAAACCAAGAAATATAATACAATAATTAGGCAGAATAAGATGAAATATACTTGAAATATATACAATGAATATGGAGATTGTTGTTGGATCATGCATAACATAAGAAAGAAGGTAATGATATAAAATTACACATATGATATAAAACAATACATAATAAAATAAAGTAATACGAAATAGTATAAAGCAATACAAAATGATATAAATCAGTATAAAATAGTATAAAACAATACAAAATGATATAAATCAGTATAAAATAGTATGAAACAATACAGAATGATATAAAACAATGAGAATTAGTATAAACACTATAACTTAGTAGACACTAGACAATGAAAAGGTAACAGTCGAAGGAGGCGTACATTTTGAGAACTCGATAACCTGCGAAGAAATTAATTAATGTTCATTAAGTAAGGAAGAGTGAAGGAAGCCGTCTTGCAATAGGTAAAAAGAAAATGTTCAAGTTGACCTGAATTTTGGGCAGAGAACAGCAATTTAAAGTATTTATGTTTGAATATGTGGAGATATGTTGCGTTTTGGAGGTCAGTAGGTAGGGCGTTCCAAAGTCTACAAGCTGTAACATGGAAGGATTTATTATAAATTTCCGTCCTGTGATGTGGGATCTGGAAGAGAGGGGAGGAGAGAGGGACGTAAGAGGAGAGGATAGAGGCAGGTAAGAGAGGGGAGTGCAGAGGGGAAGGAAGGAGGAGAGAAGTAGGGAGGAGGACAAAGGGAGTAAGGTGGAAGTAGAGGAGAGGAGGCATGGGGAGTAACACGGGAATGATGGAGCGACGGGATGAAAGCACGTGGTGTGGCATGAGGGAATAAGAGTGACGGAGGTGGAGGATTCAGTGAATTAGTGTGCGTGTGTGTGTTTTGTTGGATAGAAGCGGCTAGAAGAGAGAGGGGAGGTCATATAGGCCATACATATGAATAAGATTGTAGGAAGAAGATAGGAATTATCGTGAGAACTGAAATACCAAAGTTGAAAGATAGTATGGCTGGAAATCATCTCGCAAAAGAGAGATAAGAAAACGGAAGTGATCGGAAAGAAAAAAAATAAAAAATTTCCACCCGATCGATCGGGATCATCATTCAAGGTGGGAATTAAATGATTGGAGAGGGGAGGCATCTTGGAAGTTATAAATATAAGGCACTTAATATCTGACGGACTTAGGTATATTTAAAGTACGTAAATAAATTGGCAAGTTGAAAGGGTCGAAATTCCCCATCCATTCGAAGCAGAGAATGATTTTTTCCCCAAGTTTTTAAGAGATGTAAATATGCCTGTTTGTTTGTTTAAGGGTTTACGTCTTCTAAGTTCTAGATTAAAGGGATAATCTGGTAGCGGGAGTGTAGTTAATGATTGATGGAGAACGGTTTTTGTTCCTGGGAAAACCTTGGGACTGTTTTTGTAAGTAGTCACCCGACAATTTTTTCGGGGAACTGGCCCTTATTTGCCGTCAGGACCACGTCGTGTAACGACCTAGAAGACATTTGCCATCGCCTATCCTGGCGCATTAGAAAAGCTACCAAAACATACAAGGAATCCTGAGAAAGTTCATCATCTTGTCGGGGTGATTTACTATAATTAATTTAATTAAATAGAAGTAAAATTAACTTCATCCAAAATGTGGCAAGGGGCAGAAAATATTTCTCTTCCAGTTTATGGTCCATCAGGAAATTTGAGCAAAAAACGACAATTCAGTTATTTGCAAAATTATAGCTACTAATTCATCAATGACTAAAAGAACATTTTCGTTGATGTTGCCAGGAATTTTTACGAAACCCTTTATAATTTTGAAAGTTATCAACAGAAAAGATTTTATGAAAGTTGAAGAAGCTATTAGCTAACAGTAATTTTCCACAATGAAAAAGAAATTTTATCAAATATTTGCTCTTTTATGCGTAATTAAATTTATGGCAGGTCTTTAGTTCGATAAAGAAAGAAAAATGAATGTAGCTTAAAAATTTAGGCTTCTATATACAGCTGAACACAAATCGGTCACTATATTTTCAAACAAACTCGCTTTTTGTGTTTTCTGTAGTATGTCCGAATAAGAAATTGACTGTTATTTTTTTGAATTAATAATTCACGCAGAATGAAATCAAGTGATGCTCTTGTTAGTATTCACTTTCAGAGAAAAATACAAAAATGACGTCAGGAAGTTGGAGAATAAAGTAAAACCTCGCGCAACGCGAATTTTATTATGCACGGTTAAGTAAATGCGACACCTATGTATTCAATTATACGTAGTCCTGATTTGGGTGCGCATATTCGTATCGAAAACATTTTTTCCATGAGGCATCTAGTTGGCGCAGCGCAGTTTTGTCCAATGCAGAATCATCCGAGAACGTGACCCTCTCATTGGCAAGACATCGCTACCTGTAATATACTTAGTTGTAATTGACCCTAAAGCTGTGCTGATAACTAAACAAACATTCAAATATAAGATAAAACAAACCGTATACGTAAATGCAATAAATAAATAAAACAAATCACCGAAGTATCTTCTTATGAAGTGGAAGCCTTTTTCCAACTCAAGGCGTTTTTCTTTTTAAAGTCGGCGGGTTTCCCTTCCATCCCTCCACATTTGACCTCTCCCCAGAAACACACAATACGTTGAAAGGTTGGATGGAGTCCGCTTCTATTATTAAAAGGTCTGGGATCAAAGCAGATACTCCGGCAGAAGAAGGAATTGAGGCCGGTTCGTGTGCATGTAGGGTTCGTGGAATGGAGAGAAATATAGATATGCGGGAATGGACTCCTTCAGGCCTCCTCCTTTGATCAAAATGCAAAAAAAGACGAAGCGTTTTTATTATATCACGGGGAACACACAGGTTGCCATGATTCGTTCAAAGGGTTTTTTTCGAAGAAAAATTTCACCTTTTGCCTCATGTTCGAGGGCGAATTTACATTCATTTTCATATCGCCAAAGTGTTTGGTCGAGTGAGCGACGTTTTCCCATTATTTTCGAGAGTTCGGCAGTTCGGAGGGCTTTAGATATGTAACAGAAATACGAAAATATTTCTGGAATCCTTTGAAGTGCGTAGAGGATATTAACGTTGATCGATACTATAGACCGGGCTTATTTTTAAAATTTTTGTTGTTCCCCTTTTCACGATAGCAAATAACAGTGAAAAAATCATTTATATATATATATATATATATATATATATATACACATATACTAGTTGTGATTACATAGAAAAAGAAAAATCGAACGGATTGGAAAAAATGCATTTATTATATAGAACTTAAATTACTGGGAAATATGACTATCCATTCGACTGTTATGTGATCATCAATTGTGCGGATATATAGAGACACAAGCCAAAATAATAATTTTAATTAAAACTGAAATTGACGACATTTCAAAAATACGTAGTGGTTGTATTTTTATAATATATTTTATACCCTAACAAGATTTCCTAGTTACATTTACACCATATTCATGACTTTATGATTCGTATTGCCTGGCGTGCCGATGAATTTTATTCTAAATATTAAGCAAAGTCACCTTGGATGAGTTGCATGCTTGCGTTGATGCATTTATTCCTATCAATCACAGCTAAACTTCTAAGAAATCCTAGCGAAATTTCCCGAAATAAAATTTTACATCTAATTACGGAGACAATCATTTAACTTAAATTTAAGAGGGAAAGAATCCACGGACCCGATCACGAAATAATATTAACGACCAGCTAGTTTATCAGACGTCCGCATTAAAATTACGACCGATACGACCCTTTCGGTTTGAGAAACCGCTCGACCTGACCCTTGACAAAAAATAAACAAACCCCTTCTTCAGCGCATTATTTCATCAAAGCGAGCTATTGGCGCATTCTTTCAAAGCATCGCGCACGCACGCTACAAACACACGCATACATACAGACCGAAACACACGCAACGGAATGGTTAAAATCCACATAAAACCTCATTCGATACGTACTATTTATACAACATCATTGTGGATCACGACGGTTTATTTCCGAGTCTCATTTCGCCTTGAGAAGCGGCTGAGGTCTCGGCAGAGGCAGATTTATTGGTGGCGCGCGTTCTCTCTTCTCTAACGATAATTTACTCCTCTGGGAACGAAGCCTTCTCTCTCTTCCTCCTCTTCCCCCTCTCTCTCTCTCTCACTCAACCCCTTACAGTCAGTTCTCGTCTCTCGCTCGCTCTAAGAGATAGGAGGAGGGAGAAAGAGAGGGAAGGAGAGAAGAAGGGAAAGGTTAGGAAGAGAAGAATCGACCAGCAAGGCCCTCTGGGAAACGTCTGCATAGTCGGGAGATCACGTGACAAAAGACAAAAGGATCCAGAACACAAAAACACAAAGATTATATAAATAGATGCCATTAAGAGGGAGGTAGGAATGGAAGAGGGTGGGTTGGAGGAAGGATGGGAAGGACGGGTTGAAAGCGGAACAGTGGGAGGGTTTTATAGATTCAAGGGAAGAGAAGAACGATAGAGAGAGAGAGAAAGATAGAGAAAGAGAGAGTTGAAATGAGCGAGCAAGTCCTCTAAAAGAGTGTCATTTAAGAGGTTCTGGTAGTATTCTTGGCAACGTGTATTATGATCCATTAGTTCCCACAAAGTCGACGATAATCTCCCGGCAATCTTTTGTGAAGTGTTTCGAAACTGATGGTATTTGCGAATGAGTTCGGAGCGTTCGAAATTTTTAAAATGGTAGGAGACTTGTTCTGTTCATCGTACAGATCCGTTTAACAAAATGGCCGGCGTTACACAAGGAATTATTTTAAAAGATGAAAATTGCGTGATGATTTATGATGACGAAAGGAGTGGGAAGGAGAAGTTAAAATCCGATGACGCATACAGCCTTAATTTATTAAAAAGTTAAGCATAAAAAAATAAAATTAAAATCTTTCCACAAAAACCTTTTTATTGAAAACCAATTCCATTTGTGTTGAATGGTATTAAACTTACTTCGCTTGTATTCATAATATGTATATGATTCCACAAATACCATCCTGATTTAGCTGATTTTATCGGTAATTAAAGCTCATGTAGTAGTTATAAGTCGAAGGAAATCGCCGGTATGTTTCGAAATTTTAATAAATTACCAATAACTGTTAGCGTCTCACGTGGCATCAATTCGGTGTTTCAAGTGATAATTTATTCCAGAGACGGAAAATTTTTAATTTATTATTTCCGAAATTTCCGCGACATAAATTTTTAAAGCAGTTCTCGTCCAATCTCACACAAAAACTCGAAAATGAGTTCCAAACTCAAGAGAAAAAGGATGATAATTAATTGATCCGTTGTAATCAATACGAGAACCCGCCGCACGCTTTCGGCAAAAAATGTTTTTCAGCGTCGCCGGAAAAATGTCCGAACGATATAACGTATAAACCAGGTAAAAGATTTCATTCCAGTTTTCTTCTGTTTTTTTTGGAGACAAAAGAGCGTCGCTCAATTTGATCCACGAGCGATTTTCCCTCGAAAAATCGAAGGGAGAGTGAGTTTTCGGCGACTCTTGCTCTTCATTTGGGTCAGGAGCGGAACGTGTCGCGGAGTATATCGTCATAAACTGGATTCAAAATCCTATTCTTAGAAGCCCGCGTTCCACGGATAGTTTGAAAGAGGAGGCAGGCGCTCGGAGAAATAGCGCCTTAATTAAGTAAGACCGACTGCATTCCACGACTCGGTGGTACTTTTTCATTGACTCCGTTATCTCCCTCGTATCTTTTATCTTTTTTTCGTCTCTTTCTCTTTTCAATTTTTCAGCCAGCGTTCGACGTCAACCGACTCATAAATCCGAGCGCCCTCCTTCCCTACGCCTTATCCGAAATAAGATTCCAGTCATACGGAGAGAGGGAAGGTGGGAAGGAGGAGGTCGATTTGATTTAATGCAAACAAACGCGTTAATGGACGCGAGCGTGTATTACGAGATGTTAGGAATTCCATTTCGCTCGTCGAGACATTTTTCGTCGCGAGATCGATCGCGAAATATTTGAAAGCGAGAATTTAACTGCAGGTTAATAGTGCGTGAGTGGTTCGTGATTTTTTTTACCGCCCAGCGTGACAGGATGTGCAGTAATTGATGGACATGATCTACAATCTAAGCTAAATGTTTCCAAAATTATGATGAAATATTTTCTATTCACTAAAATAATCACCTATATGAGAATAATGGCATGGCCTATGCTCGCACATTTACGAGCTACCTTTACATGAAGGAAACGATTCACTAGTACACTCAATACTAAGAAATTATTCACGGTTGTGATATGAACGTATGATCGGAATTAAAAAAACTAAATACTAAAACTTATTCTTGTATTTTAATATCCCTGTCATAATGCAGCTTTTCGTGAATGTTCCACTTTTTCTGAAATGGTAGATTCTTGGAAATATGTTTTTTAATCTCTCCGAAGTAATCAAAACGAAAGCAGGCACCAAGGAACGAAAAAGAACGTATAATTAGCTAAATCTGATTTGCCAAGTACAGTAATTTAATTGAAATTATTATTATTGCTAAACGGAGTAGTTGTATTTTACTGCATTACCAGTGAACAACTTGGCATTAATGTTTCAAAGTAGACCAATCGACTATACGCGGACAAATTAGGAAAACAATCAGCTAAAGAAACATTCTCACTAGAGCATTTACACATCAAGTTTATCATTCTGAAATCACAACACTGCGGTCGATATTTACCGAACTCAGTTTTTCGACGCTAAACACAACTAAACACCGAGGCGGCTGGATTGCGAACAACCTTCCTCAACGAAATTTGTGTCTGCTCAAACATTTGGATGATTTCACACCATTCTAATCTCTCCATCCCCTCCGAATAAATTCGACCCTTAAAACATTTCAGGCGTTTCTATATCGCTCAGGATTAAAAGGGTGTGAAGAGGATAGGGTGGAGAGGTAGAGAGAGAGGTAGAGAGAGAGGTAGAGAGAGAGAGGAGAGAGAGGCAGTAGCGGAGGAAGGAAGAATCGAGGGAGTGGCATTACAATCAGAAAGGGTGAAATCCGAGGGAGGGAGAGGGCGGCTGAGAAGATAGAGAGGGCAGAGTAATAGCTAAGAGTGGCAGGGCGCGGGAGACAAGAAGGGTTGGGTGGGGGTGGTTGCTTGGAGAAAAGGTCGGGGAGGGAGGCGGAGTGACTCGCAACAATCCGGTTGACAAACAAAGCGTTCCTTCCGAAGGAGACAGCCGTGGGGGCAGGTGCATCCAGTTTGTCTGTTGCCCTCCCCAAGAGAAAGAGGGAGAAGGAGAGCAGGAGGTGCGAGAGAGGGGGAGA
The DNA here is from genome assembly GCA_028673005.1 of Tanypteryx hageni. Lineage (NCBI taxonomy): Eukaryota > Metazoa > Arthropoda > Insecta > Odonata > Petaluridae > Tanypteryx > Tanypteryx hageni. The sequence continues at coordinate 18,754,400 of CM054118.1, read as the reverse complement.
TTTTACCGGGGGGAGGGGGAGGGGCGTAAGGATGCGAGGAGAACGAGCCGAAATATGTCAGAGGAAGAAAGGATGGAGGAAAGCGTGCAACCCGCGATCCCTATATCCTTATTTTTTCATTACGGATTGAGCCGTCTTAATTCCTTAAGGGCTGCTTAGTGGCGGCTTTGTTGGCTTTATCTTGGACGGACCGGGGTCTGTTTATCATCTATTTCCGCTCGTATGTGGAAGACGTAGAGGCGATGAGGCGTAAATTGGAACCTTTCTTTAGCGAACGGTCCAAAGACTGGAGGGGAAAAAAGAACTTGAAAGACTTAATGAACGCAATTAGTCAAGTAGTTGTTCGCATGTCGCGACTGTAGAAATCTGATGCTCGGAAAAATTAGAAGAAACGGTGGTTTTTATGTCAAGTCGATGCGTGAATGAAGACAAAAAGGATTTACCCTTACAGAAATTTTCATGTAATCGGCACATTCACGGTTTTCATTCATTCCGTTTCGTTGCTAGGCGACATCGACAGGATGATGACGTCTTGCAGAAGTGGATCTAGGTTTTAACGATGCCCCTCGGTGTGATGACTTTGAATCAGCTGAAAATGAAATCTCAGCACTGTCTGTAACTATGTAAACAAAATCAAACATAAGTGTTTGCTAAAACCCGTAACGCTGCAAGACAATGAAAACTAATGCTTATCATTAATCATAAACGTACTTTCAAAATCGAACAATATTTTTCTGTTGACCTTCGCTGAATTAAGACGACACGGAACTCGAATATAATCATGCATTATTGAAATAATTTTCTGGTTCACTGAATTTCGCCATGCGCGATTTATTCTAATAAAATAAATTGTGTGGAGGACCTTTTATTCCAGATTTGGAAATGGTATGTGTCAGACAAATAAAAACTTTAAAAATTAAAACAGCTTTTTTATAAATTATGTAAATAAAAAAAATAGAATAACTTAAATGCTTAGAATTTAATCAAACGAAAACAAGATAGAAAAGTATACTCCATAAATGGAATACACAGTGATTTCAAAGGTATTTTTAATGGGAAATACGTATTAAACGGCATCGAATGATTAGGCGATTCTCCGATTTTTATCCCCGAAACTATAAGTCGTATTTATATGGTCTCGAGGACTATCTTGTAGTAAACGTTGTTCTCTATCCGAATAAAGTTTTTAATCTATACCTTACAGATCATATAAGAGCTAGGGAGAGAAAAGCTTGGTAATTCATTGTTGCTTGATGGATGTCATTTAAAGAGATAAGACTATAAGTTTATTAAAGTAATTATGTAAAGTGGAAGTTATAATTGACGGATTCCGTTAAAAATCACAATTGGACGATGAATTTTACTAAAGATCAATCCTATCTAATTAAATTAAAATTCGTCCAGCGGTTTAGGAGATGAAAGTTTCGACGGACGGACGGACCAGACGTGCCCATAAGGCTATTTCTGCTTCGCTGGTAAAGAATTCCCCAAAAAATGGAAATGCAACAAGTTGCTCCGTCCAATAAAAAAACGCCTCGGGACATTTTATTTTCCTTTTGTCTCCCCGTTCAGTTTGAAGATTTTGGACACTGGAACAAAAGATACCATCCGCGCCATAATGAAACAATACATCAATCCCTTAATCAGACTGCGCGGGTTTTGAAAAAGTACATAGAGGAAAGAGAGAGAGAGAAAAAAAACGACATCTTCTTAGGGAAAATACGGCGTCCCAAGGAGAGGAATCCTCCCCGAAGAGTCTAAAAAACATTTTTTGCAACATTTCCGCCCCGTCCGATGTACCTGCCATCTCTTTGTCAAGATTCGTATATTCCGCCATTGCCTCCCCAAACGTACTCTTCCCCCCCTCTCCCTACACCCCGACCTCCAATTCTACTCCTCCCCTTTTTCACGTAACGTCGAACCTTTCCGACGCGCTGCCGCCGCCGAGAATAAAAATGACCCTTAAAGAAAATTGCGCTAAACGGACAAAGAGGAGTTCAAAACGAAACATCGCGGTCAAAGAAGAGAGGCGGAAAGATACGTGCTCCAGCTTGCCTCTTCTTTTTCCTTCGGTCACTCAAGTAGACTGGAGATGGACGGATTGGAATGCCGCCGTGTGTGTGTGTGAGTGTGTGCGCGAGCGCTCGCGATGGAGGTGGAGGGAGTTAAAAGGAGGTACGCGGATCAGTCAGTCAAGCCTTCCCCTTCCTTTCTTTTGTTTTTCTATCTTTTTTTTCGAACCGGGGTGGGGGGTTAAGCCAGGGCTATTATGAATACGAAGTCCATAAAAAGGCATGCTTCCTCTCGCTAAACAATCGGATTAATTGCGGCGTCGTGGATATAGCAGTCTATCGAGTCGGAGCAAGGAATACTCGCAAAAGCTAATGAATTAGGAAGAAAGTAGATATTGCGCTTACCATAAGGGGGTATCCTATATAGGTATCCCTCGCTCTTCGCGGGGGTTACGCCCCATGAGAGCCCGAGAACCGCGATCGGCAAGTGCACAAAGTGGTCGAGAAAATTGGGTTCGGTTCCCACATTCGCGAAAACGGACGTAATTGCGATCTGTTTTCCATATTGACGATCGTATGACATAGAAGCAAATAGTGAACTTAAAATATGAAAAGAAAAGCAAGCCGACGAGAAAAACAAAGAAAAACAGAAGAATTGATTAACTCGCCACAGATGATGTAGCAGGTAACATACTTATAATATTGAAGATGGAGGTGTTTCAGAGGGCTTTATATGGAGATGGAAGAGGAGGAGGAACTTGGCTTCGGGAATTCTGTGATCTGAAGGTGCTTTCCTTGTGTTTTCATTTTTTATCAGTTTCTTCATAGAGATATTTTGCAGATTCGTTTATTATCTTAAAATTTATGCTCCTTTCTATGGATGGATCAACCTCCATTACTTTCTCTTTCAACTCGTTAGCCGTCTTTAAGATTTCTGCAAATTTATTCGCTGTAAACTGTTGTTTATTAGGCTCTACATCTTATTTTTCGCTCTCACTTTATAGCGCGAGTTCTACAAGTTCCTCATTGGTCAAGTCTTCTTGCTGAAAGTTCAGTAAATCTTCCACTTCATCCTCTTTTGGATCTTTGATGCCCTCCTCCTCAACATTTCTAGCCATTTCGATGATCCTGTCAACTTCCCCGTGAATGCCTTTGGAATGAACAGCTTCGGGCCAAAGTTTCTGCCAGCAGACATTCATCGTTGATTCCTTTACTTCTTCCTAGAATTCTCTTATCATATGAATGGCTGTTAGAATGTTGAATGAATTCATACAATCGCGAACAAACATAAGGGAATTGGTGTACATTTTCTCTAAAATATGTTTGAAAGTTTGTCGGAAATAATACGATTTGAAGGTCGCAATGACACCTTGGTCCATGGGCTGCAAGGTTGGAGTTGTGTTCGGTGGCAAGAATATAACTTCGATGTCGGAATGACCTTCTGTGAGAGAAACTGGATGCCTCAGAGCGTTGTCCAAGATGAAAAGCACTTTATATGGCAAATTATTGCTCCTCAGGTAGTTCTTTACTTATTGGATGAAGCAGTTGGCGAACAAATCCTCGAAAGGTTTACATGTAGCCCATGCTTTCTTATTACACCTCCACAAGACAGGTAGATGTGATTTAATCTTCCCTTCACGATGATTTTCTGAACGATAAATTACTATTGGTTTACATTTAAAATCTCCCGAAGAGTTTCCACATAATAATAGAACACACACACGCGCGCGCGCACACACACCAAGATGTTGTTTATTGTTTACATTTTGGCTAATAGTATTGACATAATCCACCTAATTTTATTGCTGCTTTAAAGACTTCGGTGCATCTATTAATGTGAATACTAAGCAAGACGTTAATGCGTAATTATATTAATGTTAATAGTAAATGTTAATGCAAACATCGCTTGCATAATTAAGGAATGGGGAACGTTTGATAAACTTGCAGTACTCAACAGCAAAAGTAAGTAAATTTCAAAATTTAATTAGTTTTATTGTAATAAGACATCAAAAGTGATGTATCAATAATAATAATAAATAATAAAAATAGTTTGCTTCTTAAAAGAAAACTTTCCCGAGCGAAGCCGGGCGTTTCAGCTAGTATCTAATATTGCAATCTTTATGCTGTCTCTTAGCTAATGCATCACTTCCACTTGTATTAACACGTTAAGATGCCATAATAATTTAAAATAATGGGTTGATAAAAATATAAATATACTGATCAAAGCACTCAACTCCACCAAAACAGAATGCCTTGTACGATTCACAATCAGCGTAATCCTCAGGTCAATATAAAAGAGAAGAATCAAATGATATATCGCAGTAATTCCAAAAATATGCCAAAGATATAATGTAAAGTTAGTTGTAGCAGTGACAAACAGAAACCGAAATGTGAAAAACGGAAGTATCCAAAGATCCACGTGCATATTCTTCAGAACTTACTCCTTCTTTCACTAAGCCGCTTGCAGGAGGAGAGATTTTTCTCCTTAAATGAAAGAAGAAACCTTGACGTTTTCATGAGTGTCTGCTCGCTATGGCTGGGGTATTCTTTTACGCCTCTTTCTAATGCATTCCTTTGTCAAACGATAGATTTTCAGAGGTGTCGCAACTTCTCGTCACAGAAAATTCTTCGCTGCGGCATCTTGTCACATATAACAATTGATACCTGCGACATTTCGTCACACTTTCAAAATTGTAACTGCGATAACTCGTCACACATTTAAATTCGTACCAGCGACATTTCGTCGCATAAAATATTTGGTACCAGCGACATTTGGTCACACATTAAAATTGGTATCAGCGACTTTTTGTCATGGAAAATAATTGGCAACTGCAACTTAACGTCACAAAATTATTTTTGTCACACATTACTTTTCGTCACAAGTTACGTTTGTGGATTCTTTCCGGGAACATATGCTTCATGGGTATCAAAGTACTCGGAACGATACGTATGTTGGAGATGTATGTATATCTAACAAGTTTAATCGGAACCGGCGGCGGGAGGGGTGCGGGGGATAGGGGTTTCCGGGAACATGGGCTTCATGGGTATCAAAGTACTCGGAACGATACGTATGTTGGAGATGTATGTATATCTAACAAGTTTAATCGGAACCGGCGGCGGGAGGGGTGCGGGGGATAGGGGTTTCCGGGAACATGGGCTTCATGGGTATCAAAGGACTCCAGACGATACGCATGTTGGAAATTTATTTATGATATACATAATAGAAAATATTTAACAGAAGCGATAAAAATGGATTGAATTCAATTTCCAATGAAATAACGTCTCATTATACTTTCATTAATACTTAGCCCTAAAACTATTCGAAATATCGGGATTTCGTGTTTCTGAGTTATGGCATTATCATTTATCACATCTCTATACTATATTGACGCTTATTACTTACGATATGTCATCATTATTAACATATATATTGGAGGATACTAATGTTCAGCCCAAACTACGAGAGCCAAAGAGCTGAAAGTTTCAGCGTTTGTAGAGGGCATGGAAAACCGCCAGAAAAATGAGACCTCTTACCTAAGTGACATGGGTTCGACTCCAGAAATTCCGAATATTGCGTTTTCCCCCATAAGAAAAGCATTGCGCCATTTTTGTAAATTAATTTCGGGCATTTGTCGATAAGCTGGGGAAATGAAAGTTTAGTGTTGCTATACGGCTGCAACACCTGTTAGGAATTGGTAGTATTTTTGCTTACAATACCCTGGGTTCGACTCCAGATGCCCCGGAAAATCTCTCATAAGTTAGCATGAGGAAAAGTTATTCCAGTGTGTAGACCAATCTAGAGAAATAGGGAGCTGAAATTTTGCACGATTATAGGATTTTGCTCACAACCAACCGAAAAAATCGAAAATTTCAAAATTGCTAATTTTTAGGGATTGTTTTTACCCCATTTGTATATTAAAATTTAATAATTTTTATCTCGGAAATTATAAGTCGTAGATATGAACTTCTACAAATATTTTGTAGCAAATGCTATATAGAAAAGATGAAAATCTTGAAAAAGCTCAACAATGCGGCCGCTAAAAATTTGCAAATGTTTAAACAATTTTTAAAAGTTTATGTATTTCCGAATGTGCTACGAAGCTGAAATTTTTTAAAAGGTAGAATTTGTAAAAAAAGCGAAATAGGGATTATAGAAATTTTGATATTTTAATTTGTTTGGCTGTTAAAAGTTCTTAAAATTTAAACAAATAGATAAATGTTTAGGTACTATGGGGCGAGCTAAGGAGCTGAAATTTTAAAGCAATTTAGGGGTTAGTGCAAATGCACAAATAAACATTTGAATATCTCCATTAAGTTGTTAAAATATAAACAATTACATATTATTTCACTTCTAGGTGAGCTATAACTTAAAAATATGGCAGAAATGTGTGGCATTAGTACCCCACAGTGGTAAAAGTATAATATTCTTAAAATAGAAAATTTTAGGGTTTTACTCCAATATTGTTCCATAAGTAAAGAATGACAATTGGTGCAGACGTGAAATCTTTTGAATTAAAAAAATATTTCTAATAATGATATATATACTTTTAAAATTTAATGTTTTTTCAAGGTGAGTACTAGTATATTAGTGACGAATTTTCTGTGACGAAAAGTCGTTAAACCATTTTCAGGCCACCCCACTCCAACGCCTTCCGAAGCTGTAGTCTCTGTATTTGCTCCTAAAGTTTACGATATCCAACGGTCTTTGGACAACATCATCTCTGGATATTTTTAGTCCAAATCCTATCTCCCTCTGCATGGACAAATCCGTCGTGTAACGTGTGTTTCTTTAGCGCAATTTTAATATGGCGCAAATGGCATCACTGGATATCAATTTTATTACTTAGCATTTCACGCATTTTTGCAGAATTTGTTTTGAGGTTTTCTTTATTTTTGCGCTTGTCAATTAACTTTCGATATATTTTTTTAACAATCTATAGTTCTCAATGAAATTTAAAGTCATTTTTTTACTATCGACCGAAAAGATTCTAGGTGGCACCCGTGCCGTAACTAGGGTATGGCGAATGTGGCATTTGCCATAGGCGCCGCTTGCAAAAGGCGCCAAACGTTCCCACAAAAATGCCTAGTTTATTTTTCCACAAATAAATATTAATTTAATACTCAAATATTTGTTATTGTTAATAAAAACGCTAATATTCTTTATGGAAATGTAGCAAAAATCATATTCTACGTAAAAAAGGCGTTTCCTTAAAATTTTGCCATAGGCGCCATATCTTCCAGTTAGCCTCTGGGTGGCACGTAGGGGCTCTAGAAATGTATGTAGTATGGAGAACAATAATATCTTGATAGCAATTTTAAATTAGCAGACACATGTGTCAAGGTAGTAGCGTAGTTTCTTTCCTTCTCAAAGTTTGAGAACATGTCTTGCGAGGAATTTTAGAAAATTAACGACAATTAAAGAGCATTTGGCCATAAAAGATTAGAAACGATTACAAGAATGTCGAATACAATGGGTTATAATTTAGATAAAATGTAAATTATCTATTTAGACTTAGCGGAAGAATTCACTCACTTTTGAGTTACAAATTACAATGCAGTGTATGTCATCAGTCGTTTTATCTCTCAGACACCGCTATCTTTAGTACATCTTTTCCCTTCGCTGATCGCGGGTGTTAACTCGAAGCAGTTTTAGCACAGTGGAAGTCTTAACTACTTTAGAGTGATTTAATTGCATTTCTGAAGTGACTTATTTACAAACAATTAATATTACCCTAATTAAACAGTGTCACAGCCAAAAAACCAAGACTTTTAGGAAGAATGGTGATATAAGTACAGTTTTATACCTACAGCAAGGTGAACGAGTTGTGTGTGCCTTACGTAGTGAAAATATTGTTTCTCTTGTTAGTTATAGTGTCCAAAGACATTATAAAACAAAACATGAATTGGCTTTATCTCACATGGACATTGTGGATGCAAATTAACATAGAAAAAAATGTGCTGTATAGTTCAAAAAACAAAAGGGTGGTTTGGTGAAATTTTTGAAAACGTGAAATTTTCTCCCAAGTACAGCTGCATTATGCATTGCTCGTAAAGATAAGCCATTTACTGATGGCGAATTTTTGAAAGGAAGTTTTTTGCAATGTGCCGGAGATCTTTTTGAAAGTTTTCCGAACAAAAAGGATATTAAAGCTAAAATTTATATGTGATGCTTTCAGTTCAAAGTGTCAAACGTCGTGTAAGTTCTTTAGTCGACCAGTTGAAAAATGACTTTTGCAAATGTGGCGTCGTTAGTTTTACTCTTGGCAAGAGCATAGACATAAATGATCTCGCCCGATTGACATTAGTTGCACGATTTTATTCAGCGGAGCGTGACTCTGCTATAGAAGTGTGCGCCGTGTCTCCGATGTTCGGTACTACAAAAGGTGAAGATATTTTTAGGGGCTTTTCTACAGTCACATATTTTGGAAATGGGAAGAAGTTTGATCTAAAGAAAAAATTGTTTTCTGTGACTACAGATGGGTCACCCGTAATGATAGGTAAAAATATTGGTTTTGTTCAGCTACTTCAAGAAAAATTAGGTAGGCCTATTTTAGCCTTTCATTGCGTAAATCACCAAACAAATTTATGCTGTAAAATTTCTTTAAATGTTCTAAATAATGTATTGTCCACGGTAGTAAATATAATTAATACAATTGTCGCTCGCTCGTCACATACACACAGTCTCTTTTAGAAGAAATGAAATCCAATTACGGCGACCTAGTAATGCAATGCAACGTTCGGTAGCTGAGTAGGGGAAATGTTGTCTCATTTTGTTGATTGCTTAGTTGAAATTAAAATCTTTCTCCGTAAAATTAAAATTACAGAATAATGAATGCCATGTGAACCTTATGTTTCTAACAGACATAACAGCACATTTGAATCCATTAAATGTCAAGCTTCAGGAGAATTTGCATCCAACTCCTAAACCGTACGGTTTATGAGTTTGTTGTAAATTTTCAATTTTTCGCCGTGGTCTCCTTTCTCTCATATGTCAAGCTTCAACGTAAAAGAATAAACCTATTAAATTTATATGAAGGGTGGAAGTCATTTTGCAAGAAATTGCAGCTCCTCTAGGATGATATTCTGATAGGGAATCTGCGATGCGTCCCAAAACTTAAAACATTCATTGATAGCAATGAGCATTTCAAAGTACATATTTGGGCCAAATTTGCATAAGTATATATAGTTTATATAGTATATAATAGTTTAGAAGGAAGAGTTTGCGCGACGATTCCAAGACTTGCAAACTCATGGTCCAATGTTCAGATATATTTTGTATCCTGAGAGAGCAAAAGAAATTGATCTTGAGATGCAGTGCTTCCAGTTTCTTGGAATTGAATCTTTGGAGATGGAATTGATCGATTTTCAGAGTCCAGACTTGTGGTTCGATAAGTTTTCTGTTATGAGGGACGAGATTTCCAAAAACGAAAACCGGTACTTAAATATCTGCTCACGTATTTGGTCTCAGTTACCATCAAAATTCTCGGCAATGAAGAAAGTTGCATTCTCCATTTTGTCGATATTTGGTACTCGTTACTATTATGAGTGTTAATCCTGCTCGCAATCGGCAGACAATAGAAAATTCTGAACCCTGTCTTCGTCTTCAGACTACAAGCTATCAAGCAGACCTGGCCAAACTAGCATTAAAAGGGAAGGAAAAGGGAGTCATTACCCAAATCAGTCTTTGTTATTTAGTTTCTTTTTCTAAAAAAAAACAAAAATTATTGGTATTTTATATTATGTTCGTAATTTATGTTGAAATGTCTTATCAAATGTAATCAGAGAAGCTGCTGCTAATTTTGACGTAAACGTTTTAATATTTATTGAATGTAAGGTTTTTAATGCAATTTAACATTATTATTATAGTTATACTATAATTAAATCATGTTAAACATAAAGTAATGCTGTAAGCCAATTTTTTAAAAGTGTCACGCGTAGAAGAGCTCAAGTAGAAATATTCGTAAAAGTGGCACGCTACATAAATACGTTGCCGACCCCTGTACTAGACTATACCGAAGCCGAGTCCAACAATAGTCGTTGCAATGGCAAGACTCTCGTAATGAGCGATAAAACTGCAAAAACAACAGTATTTACGCGAAATTTGAAGAAATACATCGATAAGCAAAATTTGAATCTCCATTCCTTTCCTCAGAGAATGGTAGATATCCAGCTCCGTTATTACAATTCTAAGATATTTTAATGTGCAAGAGAAAACTAACCTGCAATATGGATTTCAGATTTCCCATGTAAATCAAATGGGAAGGCTAGTTCCTTGAATCGAACCCGGGACTTTCAATATTCGCAACAAAAGCTAACCTCGGGAGCTCGACCCCAATAGCAAGAGCTTTCCACCAAGTGTCATGAAAATCGGTCTTTTGGTTCAAAAGCTAATAGACGGGAACAGACAGACGGACGGGCAGACAGACACAACGAAGAAACTATAAGCATATTTCCATTCTGGAAAATAGGCTAAAAATCGTATTTTTCCTGTGACATATAGAAACGAGAAGAAACATGTAAATCAATTTTTATCGCAATTTTATATATTTTTATTATTTTTTTTACAAAAACACAATAAGCTACTTTTAATTAGATTTGTTAAATAATAAATAGTAGCGAGGTAGATCCGCCCGTCGGCAAGTATATCCGGCTCTTACAGCGGAGGCTGTTGCATGGCATATGTTATTTGAAGTGAATTCTCACTATAAAATCCTTTCATTATTATAGATTCCTCTCTTTGCTCCTTCCCTTCTTATAATAACTTTTATATTGACCTCAGCCGCATACGTATAAAGTTATATATGTCGGTTTGTAGAGGGTCTTATAAAATCATTATTAACTCTGAACCAGTAGGACATCTTAATGGATCAAAGGCTTGAAAACCTAAACATTTTACGTAATAGCTCACTTTTTCGACGTATACAATGAAATAAATCGAAATTTGCACAATTTTTCCTATCCTTCAGCGACACTTTGTTCACACGACATCTAGCAGCAGTCTGAAATCTCCAGTGAATATGCCCGTCAATATGAATTTCCACAGGATATTACAGACTGACCGATGTGATAGATATGTGTACCTTTAAAACGTTTACTATAGTATTTAATGTGTGACTTTAGTTGACATATGAAATGTGATTAATAAGAGTATATGTAAAACTGAAATATAAGAATAATACATTTTCTACGTTATTAATTGTTCGAGAAGACAGTCAAATTATTAAGACAAAAAGTAAAAGATAAAATAATTAAAAACAAAATAAAAATCAACTTTTATATTTTGCTCTAAAGAGTAAAAAATAAGTTTTGATTTAAAACTTTTCTAAAAGTTAAATGGTTCTTAACCTTCCCACAATTTTAATTTTTAAAAGCCATATAATTTTTACAAAAGTTTTAAACCAAGTCTAGTAAATCAAAATTTATTTTTATCTGTGTGTGTGTGTATTCTTCATGAAAGAGTAAAAATGTGTAGAATATTATTTGAAATTATAAGTTGCCTTACAAATGCAGAAAAGAATCGAGTGAAACATACCAAACTTACGTGTCTAATGTAACATGTGTCGGATACGCTGGATAGTATGCTCCGAAATTAAATTGTATAAATACTGTGATTATTATCAGTGAACATTGGGAAACGCGAAAACGTTAGAGGACAAACTCAGACTGGTTGATTTGACGGGGCAGTCGAATGCCGATCGACAACTAAGTTTTGCCCAACGGTCATAAAAATGCAGGCGTCAGTCATATAACTAAGTGGTATTCAACCTGAGGTAGCACGCGTACTCCTGAGGGCAAATATATTCGCAAATACATATATTGAAGCAGAAGGTTCATATTTTCCCCATTACTCTTTCACTCGATCGCCGGCATCACCATCTTCCACTTACCCCTCACTTGCCTTGGAGCAATCTTCCTTTTCATCATTTTATTTCGCTTAAGCAATTCAACAAGAAAAAACTTTAAGCAGAAATTCCACTTTATTCGTGATAAAGTCAGCGTATGGTATTTCAGGACAGAATACAGAAACGGCTGAAGAGGGGATGTAGAAAAACAATCGTTGGGCGATTACGGTTAGGAAATGCCAACGTGGAAGGAGAGGAGAGAAAGAGAGTGGAGAGGGAAGATTTCAAGCAGTAATAACGCAATTATGACCGATTGGTTACAAAGTTTGAATAAAAGGAAGCGGTGAACTATTGGGAAAACTAACTCATTAAATACCAGAGGGTATAAATTTCCTCAAAAATGTTTTAAGGGGTACGCCGGTAAAAAAGGATGAATACCACTAAGGTAACCCATTGATGACGACTTCTCGGTAGCCAATGTGCGCACCTGGTTCTCTGAAACTTTTTTAGGCGGAGAGAATTTGCCAATTTGATTTTACCCATAACACAAGCTCGAAACTACTTAGGAATTATTATAACGTAGGTTTGCTATTGTATACAAATAGAAATAGTCATTATGTAAACGAAGAATGTTTAAATGTAATAAGAATTTGCCAAAAATAATAAATATTTAGTTTAATTCGTTATACATACGTGCAATTCAAACGATGCATTATTTTTATTCGTTAAAAAATTATACGATATATATTCCTTAAAATATTACAACCAAAATAAAATCGCGTCGGTTGTGTAATGGCCAGCACAGTTTCCTTTCGAGGAGTAGATTCGTGTTCGATTCCCGGCAGACGCATTTATTTTTTAAAACAACCTCACAAAATTTCTTGGAAATTTATGTAAACATTTTAAAATATAACTATGACGCGGAAATTATGAATTTTGAGTGGCCACTAAAATCAAACATCTGCTTTAACTTTGTGACGTTTTCGCTACATAAATTAAAAACTATAATGAATTTTATTGAATAAAGGCATATTAAGCAAATGGGTTTCGAATAATCAATCCTTTCAAATGGACATATTGATTAACGACGAATCATCTTTCTTACTTTTATCTCCTTTATTAATAGAACCTTTCTTATATTGTCATGTGCGTTTGTTATGACCAAATAGTTTTCCGGAACGCTCTTCATTTATTATTTTAGTTACACTTATAAGACGAACTATTTGTTGGTAAGCCTTATCTGCAGACGGACTTGGTAATTTACTTTGCATCTCCGAAGCAATTATTACGCAAGCATTTTAAGCAGTAATTTACTAGAGCGACATGGTGCGACAAATAAGAATTCTTAGCGGTAGTTTATGTCTGATTGGTATGCATTTGAGATCGCTTTATTTTGTAAAGACTAAAGGATCGTGAATCCAAGGCATCTGAATGAGACCTCGAGTGAAATGTAATTTGTTTGGTTAGTGAAACTATAACAAAAAAGGGTAACATTCTGAAAACATACCTATATACATACCAGTTGAAATATAAAACGATCACAACATTTTTTTCTGTCTTTCAGTAATTTTTTTAAAGATCCTAATTTACACACACGAAGGAATTCATAAATTACGTGGCTTCAACTGCCATCAAAAAGTAGGGAAAACCAGACGAGCATTTTGGCTACAAAGCAGCCATCATCAGTGGTGATTCTGGTTTCTGGAAGCTACCACCAGCGAATCCCCACGTATGACAGCTGATTTGTAGCTGAAATGCGCATATGATTTTTCCAGCATTTTCCTTGCTGTTGGGCTCATCAACTGCATTGGAGACATGCAACGACGTCGTTAATTTTAATCGAATTCACATACATATTACGAAATAATTTTCAAGTATATTACTTAAATTTTAGGCTACCGAAATACTAGCTAATAAAAATGTGACCTGTTGCATAAAGAGTGTGATTCTTTTCATTGATAACTTTTATATTAACTCGCCCACCATTTTTATATACACATGCATGGATATATAAATGTTTTCATCCTTTCTATGACTTAGCATTACAAATCGACCAAAATTTATTCAGAAAAGCCCTTTTCACCTTTGGGATTTGATCCTAGGAACCTTGATATTGAGTCAGCCATTTTATTCCCCCCCCGCAAAAATTCCCCTCAACAGAATGTTAAGAAACATTGCTATTTATTGAAGCAAAGCGGAAGTTTTGCTCGTAAGGTTTGTTATTATTAAAATATGATGGAGTTGAGATACTAACTCTAGATTTGTACTTTTCTACGGGCAAAGGAGTAACTGTATTATATAATATAAAAAGGTATTTATAAATATAATACAAAAGGTATTTATAAAAAATTGTTCTTTGAAAATATCTATTACTTGTTTCGTATTAAGGATTTAATCAAGGATTATTCCTCTTAACCGTTTCTCTCGTTCATTATTCCCTCCACAGTTCGTACCTCTCCCCCAATCGCATCGCTCTTCGACCTCCACTTCCGCCGCCCCCGCAACAGATGGAGGATCCCCTCCGAGGCCCCCTCCGCCCCCGCCGCCCGACGTTTCATCCCCTTACCTCCCCCGGCGGCAGGACGCCCCTCCCTCCCCTCCCGCCCCCTTGGCCACCAACCTAACCTGCAAAGCGGAGGCAGGAGGAGGCGGCGGAGGGACGAGCGGGGGCAGCGGGGACTACCAAAGGACGAAAGTGGAGGAGGGGGAGGAGGAGGAGGAAGAGGAGGAGGAAGAGGAGGAGGAGGAGGAAGAGGAGGAGGAGAACAAGTGTGGGGGAGGGGGTGGCGGGGGGGCGCAGTACGTGTCCGCCAACTGCGTCGTGTTCACGCACTACTCCGGGGACGTCTCGTCCGTCGTGGACGAGCACTTCAGCCGTGCCCTCAGCCTCGCCGCGACGGCCAACTCGCCGGCGGCTTCCGGGTCGCCGGGATCCGGCTCTCCTCCGGCGCCCGGAGGAAGAGGAGGACCGTCTCCGCAAGGAGAAGGAAAGGGAGGGAGGGAGAAAGGTGAGAAGAAGGGAAACGAAATGAAATATCCAACTCGCCGCGTGGCTCTGGGATCGATGAGGTGTGCTCGAATAAACTTCAAAGATCCAGCGAACGATTGGGAAAAGCAGAAGCGAATTTCGGATTGCGAAGCAGCCGCCCTCAGCGGTGATCATTCTTGTTTCTTAAAATGAAAGAAAAGTTTTTTTAAAAGTATCAATTGCTTACAAATTTATGGCAGATTAATTCACCCGTTTCTGAACGTGCTTGTTTTCTCAGTTGGGACCGAGCTAACCAAGCTAGTGTCAACCACTTCCAAAGGATGTCCCCCTTGAGATACATCGAAGGAAACCCCACCTTCTCAAATTGTGAGATTGCCAAGTTAGAAATTGATGGAATAAAGCAATCTTAAGATCCTATGCAGACAGGCATAAGATGTAAAGTTGGAAATAATTTTGATACGGGAAAAATTAATTTACACTAAAAGAGTTGATTGGTTGGGCTATACGTTTACTATTCGGAAGACTAAGATTCTTGTGTGAACCAACGCTTAGAGGTAATACCATGTTTACTCGAACAAGATTCGAGAAATAATTTGGCTTGTCTTTATAAAGATGTCACGGATGAGTGGTAAAGGATGCAGATGAGGTCTTTCTTATTAATTTATTCATACAATTAGCTTATAAACAGCACTACGCCACCTTTTACAATGAGCATGTTAAGAGCAACGATGACCTGAGTATACGACCATACCTAGTGTAGCATCCGGACGTGCTACTCTATTTTTAAACGGCAGAGACGCTTTCGTAAACTTGAGGTAACTAATCGCGCCATTTTGGACGAGTAATAACAAAATATTGACTATTATTACCAAAACAAAGCAAAAACTTCGGATTGCGAATAAATTTATAAATATTAATTGAGAACATAGGACGATAGATGTCGAAAAAATAGTTTTCATTTGTAACTTATGCTTCGGGATTTTGCAGTTTATCACGATTTAAAAAATCTTCTATTGCACATGATGGGGCATAAGTTTTAATTTCTGATACCGCATTTACTTGCGTGATTTCCCAAATTTTTGCGAATCCTTCAACGCTAAAACGGGGAGGGGAAAACGACGTGGATAAATTTGATCTTTGGTGGAGTCAGCTCTAAGGCGGGTTTAGATTTGCGAACAAGAAGGAAACAAATTTATTACTTTACAAGGTGATTTACAAGATTCGTTCTTCATACAATCTCAGAAGTGCGAGTAATTCGCGATAAAAGAAAGATTGAGAAATTATAAAAAGGAAAAAGTAACAATTTTTTTCTTCGGGAAGGAGAAAATGGGTGATGGGGAAATCACGCGATGAATTGGGAAATTTTTTGCATTAGAAGATCATCCTATTATCTATACTATAATTTCAAATGTTTGGATGTATGTATGCTATGCTATACAAATCCGCACCTTCAAAGGTATCGTAAAAAACTTGGCACGATTATTGGGTGCACACAAGAGAAAGGCCGTAGGGCAGTTTAAATTACCTACAGATTTCCCATAAAAAACTATTCGCATTTTTTTATTCTCCTTAAGATAACACGTAAAAATTGTCTTTTATAATTGCAGGCTTTCATTCGTTTTCTTATATAAATTCCACAAATTGACGTTTAGATAAGCAAAAGAATCCAAACTAAATACCAGTCCCATTAGGATTACGTAATTACGCAAAAAATACTACTACAATTAAAAGGAAATTTCTGCACTCGTATATATTACAGGTTTGCGGGTTGAGACAACAATTGATTCTCGAAGTTTAACAATGACGTGGTCGGCAAGGTAACATCCCGTTTAAAAGCCGACATTTTCCCAAAATATGTGATTTAAACCTTCAATGTGAGAGATTTCGAACGGCAGGCGGAAAAAGATGAATAGAATAAGAAACTTCTTTAATTTTCCTAAAAACAGTTCAAATACGAAAGATCATACGTCAATTCTTTCTAATTTGAATTTACAAAAGAATAAAAGCCTGCCTTTTTAAAAGTCGCTTTTAACGCGTTATCTTACGTGAAACGGAAATCGCGTCCCTGGAGTCGAACTCGGGTCTTTTCTCGTATTTGGTTTTTTGTTATTTAATTTTTATATTCGAATCAAACATCATCATAGGTTAATTCTTTCTAATTTAGATCTCAAAAAAGGATAAAAGCTTGCAAGTCAAAAAGTCGATTTTTACGTGTTATCATATGGGAAATGGAAAGGCCTACCTTGGAGTAGAACCTAGGACTTTTTCGAAATTTATTTTCGTCATCATCTTACAATATGTGAATCAATCATTCCTGCCAAATATCAAAAATGAATCTCTTTCCATTATCGAGTTATTCGCATTTTTATAGCGTGACAGAGGGAGCCACAAAGGGAAAAGGGACAAAAGTAGCCTTTTATTATTGTTAGATATATATTTTTTGTAGTAGATTTGCGCATGCTTTTCATAAGTCTCTATAGCAGGTGTCGGCAACCTTTAACATCCTATGAGCTACTTGAAAAAAATTGAGATTTCAAGATCTACCACTTTTTCCGATGACGTTTTTTTTTACAATATAATTATTATTAAAATATTTTCATACATTACAAAGTGATGAGCTAAAATCGTATGTTATTGTTTTTGTCGGCGTGAACATTCGAAACTTTTTGTAAGTTCACAATGATCGACGTATTTATTTAATTTCTCGATTTTTGTTAAGTCCTGCGCGATCGACCACGAAATGCTTCGAGATCGACTGGTCGATCGCGATCGACAGGTTGCCGACTCCTGCTCTATAGCAAAAGAGATTTTTACAAAATAGAGTAAACTTTAGCTTTTCTCACTCAAATTGAATTGAATTAAAATAAATCCTTCCATCTCTTTTACTTTTATATTACAATAGCATTGTTTTCTTCTGTTTGCCTATACAAGTTTAAATATTCTATATGGCATACTATAAAAAATATACTAAAATTGGTTTCGAGTGCATGAAAGGGTTAACAAGCCTCCGTATCGCCCAACTAAAGACATTCATCGATCAAATTATGAATCCCTACGTTCTGAAAACGTACTTCAAAGTGCACGGAAACAAAAAATTCAATCTTACGCTCTTCCAGCTTAATGAAAGCCTTATTTTAGTTATGTATTCATAAACGTTAGCGGGACACGTTCCATTCGTCTGGTGCACACCGAGTGCCCTGCGACGCACTGTTTGGCTGCGTCGCCATAACGCACCATTGAGGGGGCCACACCCCGCACTTGGATCGATTGCGTTTGTGGGCTTGGAATGGAAGAGAGAAGGGACGAAGAGTCGGGGGTGGAAGAGGAGGAGGAGGGGGCGGAAAAAAGAGGAGAGGGAGGACGTGCCACGGTGAGGGGCGAGCCATGGCGTCTACTGGAGGAATCATCTCATTCGGGCGCGAACCTCCTTGGTTTATGCAAATAACCCGGAAAACCCGGGTTACTTAGTAACTTAGATGAAATAATTTTGTAACAGCGACAAGACAGGAATGCTTAGGATAAAATGCGGCGTTCCACTTTGAGAAGTTATGTTTCGCTGGTCTTTAGAGGCGAGCAAATCAAATCAGTCTAGATCAAGGGCCTTAAACCCTACATCGGCGCGCATTAAGGCCCTCCACCTAACCCGCGGCCCGCATTAAGACGCCGTGCCAAGTCCACCGGCCGCATACTTTTCCAGTCCTCACACCGTTTCATGTTCTTTGGACTTGAATTCTCCCCTTACACAAGGAAGAAATCGCTCCGACACTATGATGCGGCCTTAAACCAATTCGTTGCAAAAATTCTAGTTTCGGCGTCGAGGATTAGGTTCTTTTGACACGCAAAAACACACACAGAGCAGCAGGAAGAGCATACTTTGTACCCCACCTGTGCAGAATTTTTATAAATCTGAATGAGGAATAAACTGCTTATATTTTAAAAGCGGTGATATAACATACTTCTAAAATTCTTCAGATTTACATGAAATATTTTATAAGAAATGAATTTGTGTTTTGGCCGTCTAGTGTAAACTACCTTTCTTCGCGGGCCGCAGAAATGTACCACGGGAGCCGCATGCGGCTCGCGAGTTTGAGACCCCTGGTTTATATGAAGAATGGCCACATGAATATTTTTAAGCGCGCCATGAAAAATACCCTCTTTTATTTGTCTTTGCCCGCTTAATATATTTGTTACCGAATATTTTGTAGCCTCTATGGTTTATAATTTTCGCACAAATGCATCTTATTAATGGTATATATATATATATATATATATTTACCAATGAAGACGAAGGTCTTGGAAAACACAGTTTTAGAACGATCTTTTGAATAAATTTTTGATTCTATAGGTTTATGCTAATAAAAAATATGAAATTAAATTTGAAGCGTAAAGCCTCTTATTAGGGAGAAGATTGCACCGCATTTAACGTTTTTGGATATTAATCACGAATTCATGTTTGGTGCTTAAATATAAGGAATCTGTTGGATTACACATTCATTTATTTAGCTGGTATTTATAGAAGAAAAGCCAGAGCAAATTTCATTTTTCTAAATTGAAAACATCTGTTTGTCATTATTATTGCTTTTGTGCTTTAATGCAAAAGAATTCCAATTGAGTTTCCATTAATTCGAAGCCTATTTGTTAACAAAACTTTCCTTCATGGTAGTTGTTATTAAAGCCAATAAAAAACTATTTAGATGAAAATTTTCACAGGGAATACGAATAATTCATCAAAAAGTACACATCATAACCGATTATTCTGAAATAAAATTGAGGCAGTCTTCTATGACCTGAAATTATACCTCCTGGTGATAGGGTTGCCTTTCGTTCCGACCCTTTCCCGAGCACACGGTCTAAACCCCCTTTTTCCAGGTATATTTCTATGCTTGCCCCCACACACATGGGATAAAACCACGAAATTTCTTGATTATGCATACAGCCGCGACGCGAATTTATAATCCCAGCCCATAGTAAAAAAATACACTAAACTGACAAAAATGCAAATCGCCTAGGCTCGAGGTCCTAGGGGACGAAAGACTTTCACGCAAAGATACGCCAAATTACACGATGACAAGTAATTTGTAGACCGATTCGAAGCGTATTGAAAATCGACGGCAGGAAAATGAAATTTCGTTCTTTTAGTCGTTATTTTCCCCGAATTCCTACGGTGATTCTGACATAAGTACCTTAAATATGCAAATGACTAATATGCTACACTCCCACCCGCGTTAACCAAACGGAGAACAAAACGACTCATGGAATGGAACCCTTCATTTTACGACAGAAGATGGCATAAAGTGGGAAAGAGGTAGATCTCAGTTTATTGAGGAAAAATCGCCGAAATATTTCAAACAGCTCCTGAGTTATTCCACTAAAGGTCCCTCCAAATCCTTCCCAGACAGAGGAGTGTTCCAGACAAACAAAAAAACAGATCTAGACTATTATATAAGTAATAATATATATGGATTAAGTTTAGAATCTCTTCCAAGATTATAATCTAAGGTTATTCATGCTAAACGCTGACGCATGAAAAGCGATCTTCTTAAAATAATAAGAAATCTCATTACGCGCCGTGATTAATATTTAAATTTCAAGCAGTTATTATAAAAGAAGACGCTGTAAGTGATTTTGTTACGAAAGCTTCAGTAGTTTTTTTTGTTTCAAATGCATATAACACATTTTTTTGGATCAAGATAAATGCTAGAATAGAGTTTACTTCGAAAATATTAAAAAGAATCTCGCTAAGTAACGCAAGGCAATCTTAAAAAATATCGCACGATGCACAAGATATGTCCTTCGCTTTTTGATCGTGGATCGCATCCTGAAAATGTTGTATCTACAACCTTCTTTATTCTAAAGATAAACAGAATGGCAGAAAAAATGAAGCTTTTTTGCGCCAAAAAGAAATAAAAATGAGAGCGACTATTGCATTTGGATTTGTTCGAATATAGAGGTGACGCTATACAGATGGAGTTCTCATCAAAGGGAGCGACGGCAAAGGAGTTTGTTACAACGACGCTGATAGGAGAATATGAGAGAGAGAGAGAGAGGAGCAAAGCGGAAATTAAAAAAATGAGAGCCAGGAGAGAAGATGGTAAAAATCGAGGAAGAGATCGGGAGAGAGAAGGAAAGAAAAGAGGAAGAGAGAAGGAAAGAGAAAAGAGGAAGAGAGAGCAGAGGAAGAGAGAGCAGAGGGAGAGAGAGAGAGAAATGGGAAAGAGATAAGAGGAATAGAGAGGAGGGAGACGAGTGAGAGAGAAAGAAGAAGAGAGAAAAGGGAGAATACGGAGAGAGAGAGAGAAGGTTAACAAATGGACGGAGGGACAGATAAAGGTTGAAAGGAAGATACGTAGGTAGAGAGGAATACTTTGAGAGGGAGATAAGGATGGATAGAGGTAGGGAGGAGGTGGAGATCAAGTGAGGTTGGAAGGAGAGCAAGAGAGAGAGAGACGAAGAGGAAAATGGACACGAAACAGAGAGAGAGAAGAGAGAAGGAAGTGACGGGGTGAGGCATATGGGATGGCATGAGGAAGGATCCGAGCAGAGGCATAGCGGCGGTCGAGGTCGTAACATTTCCTCCTGGGACAGGGAAATAGACGGACAGGCATCGTGGGAAGGAGGCAGTGCCGGTCGCAGGTCACAAACACACTCAGCCACCGTGAGGTAGGAGAGGCGATTTAGTAGCACGGTGAGAGGGTTGAAGGGGGAGGGATGAGGAAGAGTAGAGCATTGGTATGGTGAAGCGGGAGAGATGAAGGGAGGGTTGGAGAGATGGGTTGGGGACCTGTGAAATGGTGGAGTGAGTGGGAGATAGACGCAGTCGAGTCGAGTCGGGATTTATGGCCGCTAGGGCGGCGCCACGGTCGGCGGAAGAGTCTGGTCGGTGGACAAACGGGAGCATTTTCAAATGGGAGAGATCTTTCCGCTTTTCTTCCAATTTCCTCTTTCCCCCGTTCCTTCCCACTCAAAAACCCTTTTTGCCTCCTTTATCTTCGTCTTCCTTCAATCTTTCTGTCACTTTTTCTTTTATCAATTGTACCGCTTCTTTCTTTCTTCTATCCTGTTTTCAGCCGATGTCCGAGTTTTTTATTCTAATTTCATTGAGCTCATTTTATGGCTGAAAAAGCAATAAAAATATACTTGACACAATAAGATTAAAAAAAACATATGAGTATTTCGGCTACACAGCAGCCATCTTCATTGGTAATTGACCGAAAATTGTTTCTAAAAGAACCTATTGTAGACACCTGATGCAAGTATATTCTTTAAATTCCTTGCTCTTGAATTCTATTTCTATGGTTTAGAATTATGTGCATAATCCAGAAAAATTTAAATCTGCTTCCAATCTCGCGAATGCGAAAAACGGTAAACAATACCTCCACATGACGGAAATAAAAGCCAACTACATATGTATCTTCCACAATACATAGTTGAAATTTAATTCTAGCATGAGCAAATTCTACAAAGTGAAGCCTGAACTTATTATTGATAATACTTCCACCTATTTGGAAGTCATTTTACATTTATTTTTTACTGCTTTAGAACCGATGCACGGATTTGGAACGTGGGTAACTGATAAAATTTAATAAATTTCCGTTGTTGAGAACGATTTTTATTCTATCGAAGTCAAAATATTTGTCGGTCATATAAAGAAATGTGCGTATTTTAGACCACGTAGGGGGCGCCTCCTCTCCCTATGAGGATTCCAGGGAGACCGCGAAGCATTTTGGGCTAACATCAGTTTTGGCCTCAAATTTCTAACTCTCACATGTTTCTAATGCTGTCCAATTTACGCGCCTTCACATTTTTTAATTTCTTTTATAACTATTTAGATGATATGCGTTTTGTACTGATGCACTCAAATGCTCTGCCAACTTGTCACCTCCATTACAGATGTAGTGCAGACGAATGGATTTATTATACGAAGATAAAATATCTGAAAAACTACACGGATTATTTTAGGCAATGACAACCTATTGCCGACTGCCCAAAAAATTACGCTAGATTGTCATCTCTGAGCTGTGCGACGAAACCAAAACGAAACATTAGAATCCACTTAATAATATTGTGTAATATTGTGATTTCTTATTCCATAATTTGCCCAAATGAAGTCTCACAGTTCTCTTCAAGGCAGGGGCGGATCCAGCAACTTCCCAATCGTCCCAATTGCCCCTCCCCCTTCTTGATTCCCTCTCTGCCGACGACCTTACATTTTGAAAATCCCTAACCCCATCAGAATCTTTCTTTCCCTTGTCACACAGACTTAATATTCGGTGTATAAACAAGGAATGTTGCGCGGAATGAATTCAAGAATGCACCCAGTGGAGGGCAATAGGGTCCTCCAAGGGTCCTTGGACCCGCCACTGCTTCAAGGTTTTAGTTTAGTTAGTTTTCTCTCCTCTCTTCCTTAACCCCTCGCGCCGGTAATTTCATTATTCCCATTAGCACCTCAAAGCGTCGATTTAATGTATTTCGCCATCCTTGGCGTTAATGTTTGTTTTAATGCTGAGGAAATGGTTCAGACTATTAGGATTGAGTAAAGATAAGTCAGTTATTAAGTTTTTAAAGCCATCCCAGGTGCCAATTTCGTGCATCAGCACTAAACCAGAAAAAAATAAATCCAAAAATGCCTTCTAGATATTGCTAGGTTTTGATTTCCGAAATTCGAATGCGTCAAATCAGGGGGACATTTTCATTCTACCGTTTGCTAGAAATAAAACACCTTAAAAACGTCGGACAAAAGGTTATATTCTCAGCGGGACAAAGAAAAAAATTGCTCATAAATACCGAATGCAAAATCTAACATCGGAATTGGGCTGTTAGATCAGTACACGTCTACGTCTGAACAGGCTTGAAGGGTTAGATTTATCCTGTTTCATAGGTGCACTCGTACCCGCTTTATGTTATTGTAAATATGGAGCAAAATTCCTCCGAACTGCAGTTTTCGAATCGTGCTCGCTTAGGATTAGATGCCGTGAATGCGGTAATGGAAGTTCATACGGGAGAGAAGAAAGACGCATATCAATTTTAGCGGATCCCAAATAACGCGGTGCGCTCATCGAACAACAACGCAGGAACTCGCCGAATTCCTGAGCGGGGCTAAAATGGTGACACGCGAATATTTCCTATCCGGGGAAACAACCGAAGCGCCGATTTGTTTCCTTTTTTATATCGTCTTTCGAATCCGAGGTTTCCAAACAATCGTGCCCAATCCACCTCATTATTTCGCTTACCCACAACGGTTCACGCACTGCCCCATGAAATCATTTTGGCGCGAAAAAAAATCATCGCATACCTACCACGTGGAGGATCGTTGCCCGCAATTCAATAATTCTTCCGCGACTACGGTTTGCTGAGTGTGTAGGAGGATGCAAAGAGTATAAACAACATTCCCTCTAGCCCTGACCTAAATATTTCGCTTTTGAAATCATTTTCATGAATGTTGTTTTTCTCAGAAAATATTTTTGGCATGTTGAAATGTACGACTTGGCAATTGTGGCGTCAAAGAGGAAACATACGGAGAAAAGTTTTTTTAAAAATAGCGTACGAAGTCTAACTTGAGCTCTGGCAAACGATTAAAAATAACGGGAGAGAGAACAGAAATGTTGCCACATAGTGCGCAACCGCTGTCCTAGCCTTTCCATTCAATACCTTGGCGTGTGTGATATGGCAACTTCGCCCCTCGCCTGCTTTTCGACAGAGCTCAAGTTATACTTAGACTCCTACAGTATATATATTTCAGACTTAGAATATAAAGAAAGGGACAATAAAATTATATGATCGAATCTGAAAAAATTATTTGGCATTATTTGACATAACGAATCGTGGTATATACATTTATTAAATGGGAAAAGAACCGATTCACATTCAGAAAAATGCAGTTCATCCTAAATCTTAAACATTTCTTCATATGAATAGCGATAAGCGGGTAGCCAGTTTGACATACTTAATGGCAGAGAATTTTTCATGCAATACAAACATCAAGGAATGATTATCGAACCGTTTCCATTGGGTAATGAATCAAAGACGTAACTAGCTAATTTTGCGCCCAAGGCAAGAATATAAAATTGCGCTCCCCCTATATTTTCATAGTAGTTATTTTGTTAAAAAGGAAACTACGTAAATTACAAGAATAATAATAACACAACGTTTGTTTATTATAGTCATGAGATTTGCATACCCAATCAACAAATGCATAAGTAGGTGTGCATTTAACATACTATTAAAAAAATCACACAAAAAATTAAATCATATCCAGGTACGATTATTTTTTACAATTGCACCTTTCGCGCTTATAATGGGGCAAATTCATCAATAATTGCATCATAATTAATATTATTCGCTAACTCGTGTTCTATTGACAAGATGGACATGTCTGTTAACTTCACCTGACCCGTGGATCCTTGAAAGTAGTTTTTAAGTATTTTTGCTATTTTTAATTGGAATATAATTTCATTACGAACTTGGTTTGCTAGTAACCCAATAAATTCATTTTATATAGCCGGTGAAAAAAAGCTCACTGCACCTTTTTTGTGAGTTACGATATGCTGTTTTAGTTCAAAATCATAATGACTTATAGGTTCCAATAGATTAAGAAATATTCCCGAATAAGAATTTTCTTTAACGCTACACAATCCTCTTAGTCAGGGAAGGGCCGCATGAGGCTTCATGATCCACTGTGCGAGCCACATACAGCATTTCAAATGACTGATCGGACCGTGTAATAATTTCAAAGAACAAGTTTTGAGAATTTTTTCGATTCTGTAATATGTAATTCGCTTATATTAAAAGTAGATTTCACCCAAATACTTGTAAAATGTCGTTTAGATATCATAAATGATATCTAATGAACACTCTTGCTGATAAAGCAGGCCGGATCAAATCACTGCGCGGGCCGGATGCGGCCCGCGGGCCGTAGTTTGGGGACCCCTGCTCTAAGTGGTAAATTGTTTTTGGCACAAAACATCAAAGCATCAAGAATTATTTCCAGAATATGTCTCCATTTTTGTTTATCAGCGGCAATGGCCTTTTGTAGTGCATCATCGATACATTCTCCGCTCAATAATCTTTTTTGTAGGGATTTCCATTTACAAAAATTTTCACGATCATGGGTTGAATTTTCATGTTCCACAACACGGTTTAAATTTTTCCAATCAATATATCCTGTTTCCTGATTTGCAATATTTGGTTTGGAAAAGCGCTGATCGAATAATATTCATTGAAGACAAGAAATGGACTTGATAGTTTCAGAGTAAATAAGCCAGTTGCGCTCTATGTTTTCACCATTAGAAAGTTTCTTAAAAAAAGTCCCCTGAAAATGTTCTCCCATCTTGCCGATGCAGATTCACAAAAATCCGCAGCTTTTTCCTGGTCAGGTCCACGTTCAATAATGTGGAATCTAATTTTGTCGTTTATACAGGATCAAGATGGTGGATCGTTAAAATTTGTTTGTATTGCAGTTAAAGTTTGTTGCCGATCGCGTTCATTCTTTTAATGTCAACAATCTTACTAGGTGGCGAAGTTGAGACCTCGAGATCAGTGTGTTGGTCTGCAACGGTACTAACAATGGGTGCTTTAGTCGTGATATCGAAGGTGTCGAGTTTCAGATCATTGTCAGTAATCGGACTGAAGTTGAAAATCCAATTGCTGCTCGATAGTAACAATAAATACTGAAGTTGTATGATAATTGTCATTCTCACTATTAGACACCCGTGCCGAGTTTATGACGTCGGCGTATTTCCAGCGTTCGGTGCATTTTCACTAGCCATTTCTCTATTTCCTTCGGCATCTTTTTATTTTCTACTGTGGCGTCTTTTCGTCGTTTACGATACTCTGCCCCAGACGGTCGTTTAGAATTTATGGTGCAGGGTCTTGTTCTGATAGTCTGAAATAAAGTAAATAATAAGTGTATGAATTTCGTCAATTATTAAACAAAAATATATGTCTTAGAAAGAAAATATTTAACAAAAACCAATCTAACATCCGAAACAACTAGAAAAAACGAAACGCAGCTCGTAACTCGGCAACTCTTGCTACAACACAAAGCAACAATGAATGACCACTATTTTAGGAGAGAGCGGATAGAGTGGGGGAGCCGGCTGGCATGTACCTCCCGCTGGCCTCGGGCGAACATATACCGCGCCTCGTATACGAACACACACGATATCAACGCGAAGTTTGAAATTGCAACGCTCGGCTCATTTTGGTTTTATAAAAATCCACGCTTTTCTTAATGGCGTGCTAGATGTATAATAATTTTTAGACTACTTTCCAGAATGGAAATAGGCTTATAGTTTTGTTGTTGTGTCTGTCTGTCTGTCCGTTCCCTCCTATTAACTTATGAACCAATGGACCGATTTTCATGAAACTTGGTGGAAATCTCTTGCTACATGGGCCGAGCTCCCGAGGATAGTTTATGTTGCGAAGATTGAAGTACCGGGTTCGATTCCAGAAACTATCCTTCCCATTTGCTTTACATGGGAAATCTGAAATCCATCGTGCAGGGCAATTTTCTGTTGCACATTAAAATATCTTAGAATTGTAATATAGGAGCGAGATTTGTACTATTCTCTGAGGGAAGAAATGAAGATTCTAATTTTTATCGTAGAACTTTGCTTATTGATTGTATTTCTTAGAATTTCGCGTAAATACTGGAGATTTTGCAGTTTTTTTCACTCATTACTATAGTGTTGCCATAGCAACAATTATTTTTGGACTCAGATTCGGTTTATTCTACTGCGTATTCGCTTCATTTTTTCCGCACAAATACACGTGATGAATTTAATATTCCTTTCGAATGTATTTGCAGTATTTTATAACGCTAAATTATGAAATTTTGGAACACAAAGAGTTACATACCCGCGATGACTTTAAAGCTATTACAACCAATATAAGTATTAAATAAATGGTTAAATGGAAAGCTGGCATTATAAGTTCTGTTTGGATCACCTTGTTTATATAGTTTATCTGCGCCCCTCAGCTTTGCACCCGAGGCAAGTGCCTCATTCGCCTCGCCCTTGTTACGGCTCTGTAATTAATTAATCAAAGCTCATAACTGCGAATCACGTGAGAATGGACATAGAATATTATATATTATGAGAGAAAGGAGACTAAGGCGAAAAATTGAAATTTACAATTAATAAATCCTTTAAAAAATCTTCAAAACAAATTCATGATCCGATCGTACGGTTTAAGAATTTGTTTTGAAGAATTTTTAATTGTAAATTTTTTAGAATATTAGGTTAATTTTTCTCATTACAATAACTTTCAAGATTGAGTTCAAATTGACTCTAACAGCTAAATAATACGCATTTCGCTTTAAATCGATCTTATTCTGTAATTAAATGATTTAATTATTAGAATATTGGTCATACAGCAAGAACCGGCGAAGCATTTTAATGTCAGTATATTTTAGCGATTTCAACAATTTACATAACTATGAGTAAAACAACAAATCTTTCATAGAATATGACAACAAAGAAGAAGACAGACGTGAGAAATTAACGGTTGAAATACAAAAATTTACGAAGGTGAAGTTTTGGCGCGTATATTTTCCAGTGGCACTACATCTCGAAGGAAATGAAAAACAAACGTCGAGATTCGCGCGTTGAATTACGGGATAGGAAAAACACAGTTTTGAGGACTTAAAGAGATGTACGAGGAGCCTCGCGGGAAAAAAATGACCATTGACATCTTTATGCGCATACAAATATGGAGTACCCATCACGAACGAAAGGATTTCGAGTTTAACCTTTGGAATGTAGCAGATATTTCAATGGTTAATTCCGAAATAAGAAGAATACGCGTTACACCAAAGGGTACAAGGTTTTCTTCCGAGCCTTTCAACGGAGTGTTGCCAATGTGTCGGATGATTTAGAGGAGCGGAAGGGAAACATTTCTTTTGTGTTAAAATAAGGTCTTGAAAAACTCTCCGAGTTAACAAGAGGAACGGATACCTAAGAGATTACTACGGGAACTTTTTTTTACGGATAGGACATAATATATTGGTTCTAATGGGAGTTATTTTTCCGTCAGAGGACGAAATTTAGTCGCGAAAAAATTACTCGAAGGCAACACTGGAAGTCTTTTATGACAGCATAAAGAGAGGAAGTGACGTCAGAAACAATTGAGCTCGGTCGCGATTGATGAGAGACGAACTTTGCAAAGAAAAAGTTGCAGATTTATCTTGAAGAAAGTAGAAAAATACATTCCGTTGCTTTTTCGTCGGCACTTCAAAATGGCTTCCGTTTTTACAGCCATGATGTTGGGTATGTACTCTCGGTTCATATTTTTGGAAAAGAAAATTTAGTAAGTTTACCTTTTCCTCCTAACTTCTACTCCTTAGCTCTATTAATCCATTTTCTTCTCGCTAGAGGGAATCATTTCGCTGAAAATTAAGGATTATTATTAATTTGAAATTTTTAAATCGGCTCCTAATACATACCAATGTTTAGGTGTATTCTTTATATTCCCATTAATAATAAAATCGTACGATGGAATCAGTAGAGAACTACCCATCTCGCCTTGATGTAGCTTTAATTGCTATAACAACGTTAGATAACTAAGACAAGCACTTTTTTAAAGTGCTTATTCTTGAATGCGATGGATTGTTTAGTTATAATTTAATTCATGCCAAAATAAATGACACGATGTAGCAATTTCGGTAATTCAAAATTATTTAACGCTGCTGTCTCACGGATGTTACCTAGCTACCATGGCAGTAGGTGCCATAACATAATTTTTTGCTGAAATCAATGCGTTGATTTTTTCTCCATTTTTCCATAACTTTGATAGACTAACTGAAAAAAATAGCAACTCAATGGATTCTTATATTTTCTCGAGGTAAAACATCCTTCTGTCTTTGTTTTCACCGATCCTACGACTGAAATAAAAACATCCTGTTATGTCGATATGGAAATAAAGGCCAGTGTTCGGATATTAAGAGGAACTCCGTATCTACATAATCAATATGCTCGCTTTACGAAATTTATTATCAAATAAGTTGCTTTCTCACAAAATCTAGCGCAATTACTCCATCGAATCGTTCGTTCTTCTTTTTCCAGCCCCGTCTCCGATGGCAGCGAGGAACTTCCCGCCATCCTTCTGGAACAGCAACTACCAACAGCCCCCGCCCCCTCCTCCGCCACCTCCTCCTCCTCCCCCGCCTCCACCCCCTCCTCCTCACCTCGTACTACACACCCCCTACCACCCCCACCACCACCCTCACCATCCGCACCACCCTCACCACCATCACCACCACCACCACCGACGCCACGAGTTCTATCCACCTCCGCCCCACTCCTCCTCCTCCTCCCACTTCGATTCCTACGCCTCTCCCTCCACCTCTTCCCCTTCCTCCGCCTCTCCGGTCGCCCCCGCGCCTTCCGCCGCCGGGCCCGCCTCCGACGCGTGGCACCATTACCACCAGCCTCCCTATTACCAGGCGTACCACCAGGCTTACGCCCCCCTCCTCCTCCCGGCCCCCGCGGTGAGACCACGCCTCCCTCTGCACTCCCCGTCGACCCCTTCCACGTCGTCGGCGTACCCTTACGGGGCCTCTCCGGGCCCCTCGGCTGCTTCGCCGACGCCCTCGACCTCTTCCGCGTGGGCATCGAACCCGAGACTCCACGACCACCTCTCCGCCCCCGGGACTTCGGGTTCTTCCGCTCCCCACACTGGACCTCCGGCTCCAGCTCACGCTTACGGCGCGATGGGAGGTGAGTGCGACTTTTTTTAGTGATGCTATTTTTAACCCTTTAGAGCGGTGGTTCGCAGACTTTCGGATTCGCAGATCGGTAAAATTCCAACGAAAGTTACCTACGTGGAAATGGCAGCCCAAGAGTGGCTACAAGTAAGGTAATCTGTTAGTTCGATAACCGATATAATAATAAATAACTTAAATAAAGCACATTATATGTAAATCCGTAAAAATATAATTTTGTTCACAAAAAGGGGGAAAAAATCATCCAGCATTTCCACTCAATTTTCGGCATGAACACAAATGATAAATCATTTAACTGATTATTGAAGCGTATGAGAGTTTGATTTTCTGTTTCCATCTGCAATTTAGGAATCTAAAAATGCATATAGTTCTCATTATATATATGCAAACCGGCGGAAATTAAGCCACGGAACGGTACCAGTCCGCGGACGAGTGTTTGTGGACCACCGTCTTATGTTAGATGGTATAGCATTTACTTATATCTTGTACATACAGACTAAATTTTGTCGCGTGCGATGTTTTTCTGGTTACATAAAGTTCAGGATACAAAATAAGTACATACTACATCCAAATATTTTATATAATAATACATCATGACTTTTGTTTTAGTGAAAAAAGAGTTTAAAATAATAAGAATCGTTTGTTTCTTCGTTCTATCGGAAGTGTCTTTTTCTCTCCGAAATAATACACTTCTGATTTGCTTAATCATCCTCCTTCTATGAGTAAGAACCATTCGCAAGTATGAAAAACGATTCTCCTGCTTTAGACTTAATCTATCGACACACATAAATGACACAGCTAACTTCCATTCCATCAAAAAACAAGTAAGAAAAGAACTGATGAATCAGATACTAAGGGAGGTATTTTTATCGTAGCAATGTAAAAAAAAATTTAACGTAGCGACGGCCAATATAGACAGTCAAAAAGGGGTTTTTTTTAAAATTCTGCTAAAAGGCAAACGGACTGATGGAGGGATTCCAAAACCAATAGAATTCGTTGCTTTAACTTGAACGGTGTAGGTAGATGTATTTCTCTAATTTAATGTTTTATTGTTAATAGTGACGCACACTACATCCCTTAGGTTGCCCATGGATTCTATAAATTTTATCTGCAAGAAGAACTTACGGCCATGAACAATTCCTCAAAATTTGGTTGCTCTAACTTAAAGGGCGTAGAAGTAGTTCATCGTACAATAAGGTGAACAACTTTTCAGGAAGCCAAGGAGGGACATTTTCAAATATTTGCCGACTAAAAGGAGGGACGGATTACATTGGTTTGTTTGTGGTGCATTTATTGATGAGTCAACCTTAGATAGATAGATGCAATGGATATCAGATAGCTTGGTGTAACCAGTTATGGACGATTTAAATGACAACCTGGGATATTAATGAAAATCTTTCAAAAATCGGGATACAAATTGTGACATTTAACAAGGCGGGACGAGTTATGAAAAGGAGGGACTGTCCCTCCAAATTTGGGACGGTCGGTTACCCTACCGTACAATGAAGTGTAAAGGACGGACTGACAGACAGACCGATTACATTAGCGGATTTAAAAGACCGCTTAAAAATGATAAAAATCATAAGCGCTGTTATAATTTGGTTTTACCCTTAGCAACGGTAATTTTGAGAATGTTGATTCCGATAATAAGGTTTCACTGGAATAGACAATCGATGAATTTTCGACTAGGACATTTAATTCTAGTTTGAATACTCACGCAGTTTGCTCAATCGTTTTATGGCCACGGAACTTTCCTATATAATTTGATTCTAGCCATTAATCTGAGACTGCTTTCTTTTACATGGATACCTTTACCTTTGTTCTCTTTGGGAATCCCATAACTTCTATTGTTTCAAACAATTCCGACGTCAAATTCCTCGGCTTTTTTTGCTAAGAGGTGGTTTCACTATTTCCTGTAAACTTTTCTCTGAATTACTACCGTCGTTTTCTTCTCCATTTCATTCATCAAGTCGATTTATCTTTTAACTTCTGTTTTATTCAAGGTTAAATATTTTTCATTAGAAGGTTCCTTCTGGTTTTGGAACAGATAAATAAATAAAATAGGAAGTTAAGTAAAGACATATGATCTAGGCGGGATTTTTTTACAAAGCCAGGGTAGATATTTTAAGATCACTGTTAATTGCATGGCAATTTCTTTGTCTCACTGGAATCTGAGGTCAGTGACACCTTGGAGTTGAACGATTCCGGATCCTTTCGCTACTTTTTGTGGCGATATAAAGAATTGGGCTTCATTCATTGCAGAACTTAAGATTTTTAGCAATATTTGCTGCAGCAGAATGTGTATCCTAAATGTCAACTTATAATAACGAATTTGGTTTAACTAAATCATTTAAGATCCCCTAAGAAATATTATCTCCTCTGCCATTTGCAAATTCTAAATAAAATTTATTTAGATTACTACTTAGTTCCACATAATTACATAGGTATTATACTAATATAAAATATTATACTAATATAAAGGACGCCGCCGTTTAAATTATTTCTCTCCATCGCGTCAAAGTTGTCGCAAATAAATTTTTTTTAAATTTTACCTTCTCTCTGGTATGTAGCAATCAGATCCACACGTACAGACTGATAAGGTAATTTTTTGGTAAACATTGCTTTCATTTGAGTAATACGTCTAGTTGGCTTCAATATTAACTGAAAGTTAATATACAGAGGTTTGTTGGGAAAATTCTATCGAAGTTTTTAAGGAACAGCAAACCATGTCCAGTATGTACTAGTTTCACCAAAGCGGATTTGATTGTACGCACTCAAATAAATGTGGTATTTATTTAGCTTTTAAGTGTAAGATTTAATTATCTGCGGTCCTGAGTCGGGAGAGCACAGCTATTCACGTATGTGTGTGACGTGAGAAAGCACGAGCGGGTGATTTCTCCATGAGGTATTAAATTTGCGCAGTTTGGCCCAGCACGGATCGCTCTAATAACACGAGCCCCACCTTGGGCAAGGAACTAATCTAATTTGATGTAAGAATAATAGGATGGATTTAAAATTTAAGTCTAAGCGGAGTTTTCATGGCGGTATACCTTAGCACATACAGTGCTCGGCAAATTTTCTAAAAACCTAGGCGCCAGCTCCAAAGAGTCAGCGCATACGTTACATTTATTTTGGCGGATATTTTTTATCATCGTCAAGAAAATATAAATGTATAATAGTTTAGACATGAATTTTTAACAGTAATTACGTCATGCACATTTATTTCTGTCGCATTATGAAGCAAAACATTGGTGCTAATAAAAACCGTGCCATCCGTCCTAGTCATCATCACATCTACAGTTAACAATCCGTCCCTAATCACAGCTGCCAATTTAAGCTCAAAGCTAGATAAACAAAACAACATTTTTGCTTAAATGCAAATTGGATTCGTATCTAAAAAAAAGTACTAATAAGAAGCATTTTTAAATGGACTTCTAAGGCTAATATTAATGAAGTTAACGCTTATCTTTTTTAAATTGAAATGCGTAGCAACTGAGGCACAAGAACCATTTTATAATGGTAAAAAATCTAGGCGCCAGCATAAAAATCTTAGGCGACCTGGCGCTCGGGATTTGTCGAGCCCTGCCTTAGCATACGATAGCATATATTCAAAGATGATACGGTTTCCTCTTCCGCCTCTTTCGAATACTTCGACCAAGTTTCTTCGTATCAACGGCCTTTTCCGCGACGTACATATTCCGCGAACTGATCATACCATACCTATTCTCTTAACCTCTGCGGTTTCTGCATCGGTCCGCAGTTATTAAAACAGAGAAAAAAGGCAAGATCTTACTTCCATAAGGAGAGAGTAATTTATCTCTCGTATCGCATTATTGCTCGGAAAAGAGTCGGTTTGCGGGGAACGCAATAATTTCAATTAAATCCAAGTGGCGCGACGAGGAGAAGAAACATTCCTAAACCTCCACACGCGGATTCATCATTTAATCCTCAAGTTCATTAGAGTCAAAGCGTTTTCTAGGAAGGAAAAAATATACTTTAGAAACTGTTATCTTAATTAAAGAGCTCGCGAGAGTTGATTAATTTAATTTTTTCTTTCCTTTTCTTTGTCGCGTTTCACGCGAATTCGTTAGTGATGTTTGCCCGCCCCGTGACCGGAAGTTCGAGCTTACGCACGAAATCAGCATTTCTGTGGCAGGAAAGATTTCGATGATGATTGTTATATTAAGGTCCTCGGGGAATTTTCCTACACAAGTTAAATTAGATAACTTGGATAGCTTCTTGTAATACCACAAAACTAGGGTTATATTTTTAATCATAGTATCAAAGACTTCAAAAAATAAGAAATTATATTGTGCATACTATCTAAGAGAAGGTGTTCGCTAGATCACCGGTTCTCTGTCTTTTGCATCTTACGTTTCACCAAGAATTTTGTGATAAAACTCGGGTCCTATCATGATATAATCAAAACCCCACCTATTCCGAGAAGTAGATTTTTACATTATTATTTAATTTTTAATGATATTAAATATTGCAATAATTTTGTAGAGATAAATTCGTATAATAATTATTTTTGAAGGTTGTCATTCCTCCCAAACAACCTTCGCGTCCCACTGGTTGAGAAACACTGCATTTCATGATGGCTGGTGGTAGTATGTGGCTTGTGAGACAGTTTTTATCTAGCCTTTGTTTATAAACCAACAGAGAAAATTTCGCGATTGAAGTTTCATTACCAGAAGAATTTTTTCACATATGGCTAATAATAAATACTAAGGAGTTTTAGAGAGAACGTAAAAATACGAAGTCACATAGCTTAACTGTCCTAGTTTTTATCACAAGATAATCAAGTTAACATTTCACATTTAAATTACATTTTGAAAAAAATATTTAAACGCACCGCATTCTGCCCCTGCGAAACGAAACACGATCCGCAACCTGCCACAGAAACGGTAATTCGGCCCCGATATTACCAGTTCGGGACCTCACCGCGATTCTGCATTTAAGTCCGCCGATCTATTTTCCGTATTGAATTCATAGATGTCACCACAAAGTCGACTTAATTGAGCGCGATAAGGAAACAACTAAATTATGTCGCAGCAAAATACCAGGATTTAAAAGAAGCGATCCCGTGCGTTAAACACCTCCATTTTGCAATTTCAGTTAATCCCGAATTCCCGAGCACCGGAAAAAAGAGGACGAATGAAACGCTATAGAAAAATTAGAAAAAAGCCGTTTCTCTCTCGCGCGGGAAGGGTAGCGGGGGATTGGGAACGGGGAGAGATGAGGAAGAGTGAGAGAAATGGAGGAGAGAGAATGGGGAGGCGTGGTTGTCTAGACGTATACAATTTGGCGAGTTTGCGGTTCTTCGATCGTTACCGACCGAAGGAATTCATCCTGGAACGATAGGAATCTCTCTAGCCCCTCCCCCTCCACTCCCCTCGTGTTTATACAACCACAATGGCTGCTTTACGGATTCGCCGAGGGCTTGATTCCGGCCAAAAAATCCATCCTTTAATCTTTTTTAATACACTCTCGGAGGGTGATCAAGCGACTCAGGAAAAAAATGTCTCGAGAATGGGGGAAAAAAGAGGGTCGGAGTGGTCGATCAATCACGCGAAATTTATCGGCGACATATTTGTCTAAATTTACTCCTCGCGTGTGAAGCAGTCGGAGAAAAACAACACACTCCTATAGAAATGAATGAAATATGTAACTACGCTATCAGGGATTATCTCCCGCTGACAGTACATATATGGGCAGGAGCGGACCGAGGAAGTTTGGCGCCCCGGGCGAGATAACACTCCAGCGCCCCCCTCCGTTAATGTTTGTTGAGATATTTATAAAGTAATTGTTAATTTATTCATCGTTGTGTAAACATTATTGATAATGAAAAATTTAAAGGAATGCCATCAATATTCTAGCCTGTTTCTCGATAAATTGGTATCCAACATTTATTCACTTGCAAGTAATGCATAGATAAATGATCGGGATAGCGCCCCCAAAACATTGGCGCCCCGGGCAGCCGCCCGGCTCGCCCGTGGCTTGGGCCGGCCCTGCATGTGGGAGTGGTAAATACATCGATTCTTTTTATGACAAAAAATCGATTTATTTTTGTTTAAAAAATAATTGATTTTTAAACCTGATGAAAACTGATATTCCTCGAGGATTTAGCTAAGAGGTTATTAATGACACATGAAATATTTTGCTCTCTAAAAGAGAATTATTATAAATATTAAACAAATCTTTAACATTTAAAGAATCAATGGCAATATTACATGAAATTGGGCCATAATTATGAGACGAAATACTTTAAAAATTCATCGATTCTTAAAAAAGTATCCAGTCCCACTTGATGATGTTTATGCAAAGTTGCGAAACGCAGAAAATGTAAACGATGAGATTAATTTCAATCTAAGCGTGCGCAAATATTCCCAGGTTACGAAAAATATATTGGTTTCATAAAACCTAACGATTCTAAATTTTAAGCCCCAAGAAATTCCGCTGGTTTGAATGGCGGCATCGCAAATTTTTTTATTCCGCTCGTATATGCGGAACATAAACCTTTAGCCATACAAATCTAAGACGAGTTTATCCCCATCGCCCATTTTCCGTTGACTTGTAAAATAAACAGAGGAATAAGCTCCCGCTCTTTAAAACTTTTCATCGGACGATCAGCCAAACCTCCCGTAAAAAGAAGCCGCCGCCTATTAAAATGGTTTCCGTAAGCATTTCCCTCTTAAAAGAGTTTTAAGGCAATTCAACCATTCGGGTCGTAAAAACATAACCCGAAGAGACTCCGAACTCAATCAAAGCAAACGATACTTTTTATTTTGTTTTTACATCCTTGAGGCAAGATAGAGAAAAATGTCTTTTTTTCTCTTGCCATCGGACAATTCACTTCAAAAAGAGTCGCGGCTGAGGAGGAGGAGTGGGAAGCAGAGAGATCGGATATGGAGCTCAAATGCGGTGGGGAGGTCATTTCAACAGTGGCGAAGAGGTGTTCATTCCAGAGTTGGCGGGGGGTGGGATGTTAGAGCGTACGTGTGAGAAGGCAGAGGAGGGAAGAAAGGATGGAGGGAGGGAGAGGGAGGCGGAGGAGGAAGAAATGTAGGGGGAAAAAGATAGGTCGGACGAAGGAGTGAGAGAGGGGAGGGAGAGATGGGGGAGAGAGAGAGATGGGAGAGAGAGATGGGAGAGAGAGATGGGAGAGAGATAGGGGAGAGAGATAGGAGAGAGAAATGGGAGAGAGAGATGGGAGAGAGATGGGAGAGAGAGATGGGAGAGAGAGAGATAGGAGAGAGAGATGGTAGAGAGAGATGTGAGAGATAGAAAGGAGAGAGAGGAAGAAGCAAGAGTATAAGGGGGGTTATGGAAGAAGCAGAGGGGAGCAGGAAAGAGTAAAGCGCGGTTTGGATGTCCCCTCAACAAAGTACGTAAGGTATGCGATCTTTAAAATTCCCCCGAGCATCCCCCTCCCCATCTTCCCCTCTATAACCCTACCTTTATCCCACCCTCACTCTCTTCCTTCTCTCACACCCCTCCTCTATCCCTACCGCAGTTCCTCACATCCTTCTCTCTCGCAACCCTCCCTCTGCCGATAGTAAACTTTTCTCCAAACAACCCAGCCTCGTAATGTTACCTCTTGTCTTCCCTTTTCTTTCTCTTGTGGTTCTGGACCTATTCCCACCTTACCTCTCATTCCCGTCCTCCCCTTTTCCCTGCCCTCTTTCTACCCCACTTTCCTTTAAACTCCCATCCTTTCCGACAACCTTCTTCTTCTACCTGACTTCTGTTCACTTACTATCCTTCCATATTATATGCCTTGTAAATCACAAACTCTACCCCCCTCGTAAACTATCCGTTTTCTTGACCCTCTCATTATGGGGCTTCGTCTTAATACGCCTATTACTACCTGAGGTGATTTTTGTCACAATACGTAAAGCTGAAATACCCCCCTTTCTCTTAAGTTGCTATGGTTGACGGTAACACATCAGAGATGGCGATGCGGCAAAGTCTCGGTTGGACTGGCGCACGTATAAACGAAAAAATTAGACTTTTCCTTGCCTTTCCCTTTTGTAATATTGAAGTATTACTATGCTCGTAATTTGTTGTGGCAAACTTCAATTTATAGCCTTTTTAGTGCTTTTCGTCATTTCTGAAAAGCACTATTATCTTCGTGACGTCCGTCCGTACGCATATATCAGGGAAGGATTGACTGAATCGATTTCAACCAAATTTGGTACATAGAATAATCACATAAATTAATGACCAAAGTAGCATATTTGGACCGGAACGACTCAGTAGGGGTGCCACAATTACAAAGTTAAAAGTTTTGGTAATTATGAATTTGGAAGGAAATGGCTCAACCGATTTCAATGAACTTTTGTAAGAAGGAGGCGTGTAACATATAAAAACAAAATCAAGATGTATAGCATAGATATAGAAAGCGGGGCTGGCAGAATACAAGTAATAAAAAATTGTTTACAAGTATTTGTGTTGAACTGTTCATATCAATTTTAACCAAATTTAAAAATTGTAATATACACATATATAGAAAACCATAATAGCATATTTGGATCTGATCAAACAAACAGGGGCGCCACACTTACAATGAAATCAAGATGTTTAAAGCGGAGATAAAGAGCAGAGCTTCCACAATCCAATATGGTACATATAATCTTCATATAAATAAATAACCAAAACAGCATATTTCAACAGGGCTACCACAATATCAAGGTTAGAATTTTTCTGTTTGGAAGATTTCAGCTGAACTGATTTCAAAAAGAAATTTCGCTTGTAGGGCGAGTATAGAATGGCAAAATGAAATGAACATGTTTCGAGCGTATCTATAAAGCAGGTCTACCACCATATAAGGAAAAATAATTTTCTGATTTCAAAGCAAACACATTAATATATGATTACACTACGGCGAATTTGACGAAAAGCACATTCCTGCTAAATCGGCGTTTTTCCGAAACCTTGAAATATGATCGAGCATTTTTGATAGCTCGAGACAAACATCTTATTTTATAGATATTCCTGTTTTTATTTTGTTATATATATTATGATAATCAACATAAGGTTGTAATTCAGGCGTTAGTTCCTCATTCGCACCGTGATCTTTCACAAACTACCTATTGTTTTGCTTTGAATTCTTTAGAGTTTTAGAATCTACTCTTTTCTAGATTTATTTATTTTATTTCGTCATTTAAGTCACTGAATGTGTTAATGCCAGTAAATAAAGATTGCTTAAGTTTAAGATTGACCAAAATGACTACATATTTATCCGAAAATGAAAAAGTAGTAATTATGCTTTAACTACTGAGGTGCGATCTGTAGGACACCATTATGGTGTCAAATGACCTCTCTACCTAACCTTACTCTAATTATTACAAAGAAATAATGCGAACAATAAGTTTTTCCTTTATTTATCCTCTTAACTCTCATGACAGATTATTAAACATGGAAAATCTGACTGTTGGCATGGCTAGCAAATAATGATAAAAAAGTAAAAAATGGCGATCTG
Source organism: Tanypteryx hageni (assembly GCA_028673005.1). Taxonomy (NCBI): domain Eukaryota; kingdom Metazoa; phylum Arthropoda; class Insecta; order Odonata; family Petaluridae; genus Tanypteryx; species Tanypteryx hageni. Next base: position 18,714,355 of record CM054118.1, on the reverse strand, counting down.
AGAGACGGCACTTCAGTTACAATGTGGTCACAATTTCACCTCACCAGTTTAATATAAAGGCAAACGTCTTCATCCGACGCTTCCAACATATTGTTCTTCTCATCTCCAACTCCAGCTACGGAATATTGCTATTCCTTTCTCCTTCCGTAATCTAGAATATATAGCCCCTCATACATCTATTAGGTATACAGAAGAACCCATTTACGGAGGCCTCGGTTAACAAGGATATTCGGTCTTAACGATGAATCATTCTCGAAAAACGTCTCACTCTCGAGTTCTTTAAGAAGATAGAAGACGACCATTCGATCGGAAAAATTACAAATCGTGGCTTTTATCGCGTTTAGAAACTGTGTGAAACTGAGTGTGTCATTTTTCACCCGCCCGAGAACATAAATCACCGCCAATGTTTTTCCAACCTACATATTCGGAGCGACCAATTTTAACGCGGCGCTTTGTTATAACGAGATGAATTTTCCAGACCCTCGAATGTCTAGTCTTAATGTTTATTACTTCCCCTCTTCTTCCCAGCTCTAAGTATTATTCTTCTCCTTTTTTTGTTTCTCGCGACAAAAATCGCAATCCCTCTCCTATTCCATGGGAGATTCCTCGTCTATCTTCTTCCACCTCCATCTTTCACCATTCCCTCGCCCATTTTCTTACTTCCAACTCCTTCCAACCCCTCTTCCTCCCCACTCTTTTCCCTCCGTTCCTTACTACTGTGGAATCCGATGGCAAAACACTCATTCTCTCTCTCTCAGGAGAGCTTCCATACTCTTCGAATGACCTCACGTCCGTGGATTCTTGGCCGGTGGTCTGTCCGACAGTTGGACGCCACTCCCCCCTCCCCTTTGCTATCCTCCTTCCATCCACTGTGGTGCTTTCCATCCCTCTCTTTCTCTCTCTCCACCTCCCTACCTCCTCCATCTCACTCCCTCTCTTTCCTCACCCTTCCCATTTTCCTTTACCCCAACCGAAACGTAACTCACTGTGGCCGGCCGAGGCCAAAAGGGCGATGTTGCTGACAGGCCTATGTCACGTCCTTGCCGAGGGCATAAAGGGAGAGATTCTCCGCCCTTTTTTACTTCCTATCACTCCCCTCCCTCTCTCCTATATCTCCTTCAAGGGATCCCCCCCTCTCTCTCCCTCCCATTCTCCTCCCCTTTTTTTCGCCTCCCATTACCAAAACAGTCACATTTCTCTTTCGGCAAAACTTTAGCGAAGAGAGGGTAATTAATCTCCGCATGGTTTTTCACCGTGTCTTCCAGCTCCTTCTTTTTCCCTCTTCCTTTCGCGCTCGACGAGGCCGCCTTTATTCATTTTTAGCGAATGTTCGTTTTATTTCGGCGCGGACGGAGTTCGGTTTATCGCGATGCGGTGAAATTTGTCGGAAGAATAGGCGGTGTACCTATTAAACGACATGGAGGTAAACGATACCCCCGAGGGGTGGTATATTTTTAGGGTCGCTAATTGTCAATTTTGAGGGATGGTCGGTATTTTACACGCGCGGCAACAGTAAAGCTTTTTCGTCAGTTTTTCGAGTAAAACGACGAGTTGTTTTAATGCCGATTTAATTCATATCGAAAAAATGAATAAATCTTATATATGCGTTTATATAGTTGTTATTGATTGCTGCATTATCATTTGAGTTTTTATTCATTTCATCATTGGCAAAGTGTGTAAAAACTTGTTGAATAATCCGCCACTGATTTTTGGGCACTATTCTTTCTTTCTCATCTCTCTCTCTCGAATAGACCGAACCAGCGAGAGTTCTTTCAAAACTGTTATTTCCTGGCGAAATGGAAATTCTACAGTTGTTTAGTTTTTCAATCGCCAGTTGAACACACCCTTAAAGGCCGAAGGGATGAAAATGCCATGGAAGACTCCTTTCTCTTAATCGGCTGATATTCTACAGTTGAGACGTTCACACATTCCAAGTCCAATCAAACCGCGTTATTGCGTACCATAATCCGCTAAAAAAACACGACCTGTTGTAGCGAATCCGTGTTATAGGAGGGGAAGGCGTACCTATAAGTCGTTGTCAAATTTAAATGTAATATATTTCGCCTACTTTGATTAGGAAATGGATGGAGAGTAATTTTTTAGGAAGCTCAATGTTTCAGGTTACCTACCTCAATTATCATGAAACGGTTACCGTTTGGAACAAAAGAAGCAAAGAATCCTCGAAATGGCGGAGAAAAAGTGGTGTAAAATAAGATTAAATAATATGTGCCTCGAAACACGGAACAACATCGAATTTTCTGCTATCTTTTTAGCTTCGTCCATTCACATTCCTTCCTTTTGTCTCCTGGTAATTATCAAATTCCTATGTCATCCATTTGGAAGTCCCTTTCATTTATCTTCTCTTCCCTCCTAGTATCTTTCCGTCTTTATGTTCTTCCCTTAAAATCTTCCCTAGAACCATTGTGATATCGAAAATTTTGTATTTCTTGCTATTAAGTTATGTCTCGCTTAAAGATAGGGTATGGTTCCTCGCGAGCGAACCATTTCTTCATCTACATTTTACCCTGCAAATAAAATGTCGTCAAGCGAATGCCACTTTTCGGTGACGCGCTGTGTAAATTTAAGAAACTTATTGTTGAAAAAATGCCGTTATGGCGAGTTGTGGCATGTCACTAACAGGATTTTGACGTTAATTTTCCAGTGCCGTTACCTCGTAACGTCGTCAAGCGAATCATGCTTGTACTCTATTTTCTACTCCGCGATCGTATTTTAAAGATTTTCAATATACCCACTTATGAAACTCGGTATTTTCTTCGAGGTTCAAGTCTCGGACTCGTACACACTGAATTCATCTGAGAGAAAAGATACCGTAAAGGGATCGCGAGAGAAAGATGAATAAACGACAGGGAAATAACATGAAGTTGGACTCGGGGTAAAAACAAATACTAGTTCTGAAGAAAATAAGAGAAGCAGAAGAAACGAGCAAAATGAAAAATGAGTCAGTTACCGCAATTATCCATAACATCGGTGAAATAAATGACGGGAGAAAGATATTGCAACAGGAATGAAGTCTTGAGGTTAAACTGCGTCGTTGCGAGCTGCAATACAGACGCGAGATTGGCCATTGAAACCTTATCCGCTGAGTTTAAATAAGGACACACGAGTAGTTCATTGTTTGGTCTCTTATTGAAATAATTTAGAACCAAATTTAAGTTTTATTATATTTACGGCGGAAGGCATCAGGAAGGTATATAGAGTGGGGAAATCACATTTAATTCGTTGTTTATGAACCAAATTATTATTTCTTTCCTTTCAAAAATTGATTCTCGTGGATTTAAGTGACGATTCCGTCTCGATAAACCCGACCTGATACGCGACGGTAGGAAAAATCGGAGTCGACGGTAATTTTTCTTCGTTTTTTTGTTTAATTTTTTCCTGAAATTCATTCCTCGGCTAGTCCACGAAGAATCCTTGAACTGTTGAGCAACCTCGTCCAGATGCTGGGCAAAAAAATAACCTTGTCCCGAGTTGAACTAGAATTAAACTGGCGATTTTTGTAATTAATGTAGGTCGATTTTATTGCGGCGGCTCCCTAGATCTTTTTACGCGCAGCAACTCTCAGAGGTTGTTAAAGAGGGTGACCGAGAAACATCAGCCGGAAGAAAAAAAATTCACCTTGGCGGATCTTGTGACTCTAGAGGCAGCTTTGCCGTGTCAAAATGGCAGGCGTGAAAGCTTCGGTCGGGTGGTTAGGAGGGGAGATGTAGGAGAGCAGGCAGGTACGAACTGAAATAAAAGAAGAGAATCGTAAAGATATAGAGTTAATGAAGTGGAGAGAATTAGCTTTTATTTTAGCATCTCTACGCCAATAGAAGGGTGCGGAAAGTGATTTTCTTTTCCCTAAGGGAAGTCAAAGATTTTTGGGCCACACCCTTCTTCGTGATTTCTTTCGGTTGATTTTTAAAGTGTAACCGTGTAAATGATAGCGCGCCTTCCCATTAATTCTTTCGAATCGTTTCCTCTTAAAGCATTTTCACATTAGAATGTAGTTTTATATGCTGGAGTGTAACACGATGACTTCAGTTATATAAATACTGTTGGTAGACCATAGAGAATTGGTAGAAATAATATGTTAAAACCAGTAAAATTGAGGTATCGCTTGTATCGACTTTCTGATTCTCGAGGGAAAGGAACGGTTCATACTGAACTGAGTTTTATTTCGAAGTGCCATAATTTTTTGGAGCTTTGCAAGTTGAAATTTTAATTTAACCTTAGAAAAAATGCAAACATATATGAATTAAATAATCAGAGTTCAACCCCATAGAAACAAGGCATAAAGTAACTCTATCAAGAAGACAACTGTGATATTCTGACTTTATTTCATAAAAAGAGCTGTCCACAGAGAGTAATCCATTAATCTCTGGAACTTCGTACGGAAATAAAATGAAGCATTATTCATCGAAATGCCGGATATATTTTCCGATTTTGTTTACTTGAAAAATATATTATTTCGCATCGAATATAAGTGGACATCTCGGAGTCCTAAGTAAAACGCGCTTTTACCTTTGCACGTGCAAAGCATTACCTGCTCGTTCAATTCCAAAAATATACTATTTCCCGGTCGAAAAAAATTTCAAATATCCGCGCGTGCCGCCGGAATACGCGGACGCGCGCGCATTAATGCGGATCTCGCAAAAACACGACTTTAAGAAGAATTCTCATTATCTAAAATTCCGCTCTCCTATGCGACGCGTGGCATCATTAGGCGACACGCGGTTTTAAAACCTAATAAGTTGTGTCGTGATACAGAAAATTAAAACAAGGCTTCTTTCCTACCTTCATTGTATTCGCAAGGAAAAAACAAATAATTTCTTTAAAAAATCTCGAAATGAGTTCTAATATTTATACGTCACGGTCGATTCTCGCGGGACCGGTTAACGCACGATTTTAAGTGGAACAGATACTCATCTTCCTTATTTGAAATAAAGCCCCGCGATTAAATAAAAACCCGTGTCCCCTTAAAAAAAGGACCAAGGGCGAGGGATACCGATCTGCACGTGCCTCGGCGTGCAGTACGGAGGATTGATGACAAGAGGCACCGATTATATGGGATGTATGAAGGGACGTGAAGAGGAGGTTAGGGATGGTTGCCAGGGCGTCGCCCCTATCGAATAAGCTTAATGGAAAAGGTCAATATAGGGAGTGAGTGGGGATGAAAAGGGGCTGAGGGAGGGAGAATGGGATGACATACGAGGGGCGATATTGAAGCGATAGCACGCAGGGGCCAAAGGGCGACCATATTGGAACCCAAACCAAAAGAGAGAGAGAGAGTTTAACCCTCCCCATAGTATTGGAGAGGGTGCGGAAGGGGGAGAAAGGGGATGGGATGAGGGAGGGATGGAAGAGAGAGGGATATCTCACCTGCGCAGAGTAATAAACAGACATATAATGAATAATGTCGGGATGAGGAACCTTTTATGCACGGGGTTGATGCGATGCGGTTCCTTTTTCATCAAATTGGGGATCGGAGGGGAGAGGAGGGAGGGAGGAGGAGGAGGGAGGGAGGAGGAGGAGGAAGTGGGTGGGGAGGGAGACATGAAATTGCGGGGTGTGACGCGCAATGGGGAGGGAGAGAGATTGGAAAGAGAAGAGTGCAGGGTGAAATATGGAAGGGAAGGTAGAAGAAAGAAGTGAAAGGATTATGGGATATACCCAAGCGAAAGAGAACATGTTTAGCAGTACATAACACGGTTTTCATATTTTTGTGATATTTTTGGTCCTCGGACCTTTTTCTGAACTGGAAAAGCTAATATTTCTGAAATTATGGATACTAATCAGGTATTTATCTTTTTCAACCTTGGGAAAACTCTTTCCTTCGTATGATGGTTCACATTTTCAGGCAAGAGGATCAGTTCTTTCGAAAATCGGCAGCACTTATCAGACGATTTAATAAAAAATATATAATATTAAACCTATTTTAATGTAAGGGTTTATTGTCAAATTCATTCAGATGGAGAGGTACACTCATATTAAATTTGATATTTCCTAAAAGAAAAACAAATGGAAAGGGCGAAAGAGAAAGATAGAATTAATGGGTATGGAATAGGACAGAAAAAGAGAATAGTTAATCATCAGGAGCTGGGAGGATAAAGAAGAGTTGAGAGAGAAAGCGAGAGATGAGTGCAAAGAAACAGTAGAAAGATTAATAGAAGAGAAGAGTAAAATAAATAGGAGATACTGAGCGAGAGAATGCGAAAGATAAAAGAAATGGAGGTGAAAGGCGTGGACAGAGATAAAGAGAGGGGAGACTGAAAGGACGTGAAAATAACGCGGATAAAGAGAAGGGAGAAAGTATCTTGGGATAACAGAGAGAGAGAGAGAGAAAAGGGAATAATCCGACATATTGCAGGGCATAAACTAAAAAGGGAGACACGTGAGAAAGGGAGAAACAAGAAAAAGAGAGGGTGGCGAGAGAGAGAGAGAGGATTGTAAAATAGTAGAATGGAGGATAAAAGCGGAGAGTAAAAACGATCAGAGAGAAAGGGTGGATGCAGAAAGAGAGACGGTAGAAGGGGATGGGAGAAAGATAGTGGGAGGGAGAACGATTGGCGAATCGGGAGGACGGGGAGTGAGGGAGATCACAAAGGAGGGAGGGATGATGAATAGGGAGGGTTGACGGGAGGGTGGGAGAGGAAGTATTCCAATGAAAGCGGAAGGGAAGGGGTGGAGGGAGGGAGAGAGAGGCTATACGCATATTTCTCCGTGGTGTTAAAGGGAAATCATACGGGCTGGTGGTTTCGGCGAATGATGAAAGGAATGTAGTGGCTCTCCAGCGATAGGGAGTAGATAAATAAGAGAGAGGAAGGACGAGATGGATGGGTTTTGGGTATCTGGGGAAGATTTGACGCCCAATTGGATACAAGGGGCACTAATAATACGGAAAGATTATCCGAAAACCGTCTCTCTTTCCAGAGTTACAAGTCATTTCCTACTGTGTAATCTGAAAGCATTGTGGATATCAGTGCTTTACTCACAAGTAAAAGTTTAATCATTTGGTCTATGGATAGTAGTTATTCAATGGCGATTAAATTTATCAAAAAATCGTGTATCACACGTAACAAAATATATCGCTGTTAGAATAGTTCCCGTCAAACAATTCCAAGGCGAACGAGACAATAATGAGATTCCGCTGGGACACATTTTTACAACGCAGAATTTGAAGTTCAACCAACTGCTAATTTTATATTAATTTGCAAAAACTATGATTTTACTCAACATTCGCCGTAAAAATCGTACTCAACTTGTATTCGACGATGAAAAAGGCTTCATACTGAAGTAATAGAATCCTGATTCTAATTAAAAAATTTCATCTTAAATTTGTGATAAAAACGAAGCAGCTGCATGTAATTACGAAATTAAAATGACCTATAATAATTCGAGTGTCTTCACTGTTACCTGAACGAGGAAAGCAGGAACACATTTTTGAGGGACCAAAAATTACTCGGAAATATTTTCCTCTGGATTCGAACCTCTGCAGCGGTAAGCCTTCTTTGGCTCGTTTCACGGGCTGCGACTGATTCTGTGTAGAACAAGTTCGAAGAATAGGGTGATAACTGTTATACAGAGTGAAAATAAACGCAATCAAGGATTTGTGTTTCATTAATTTTGGCATTCGCTGTTACAGTAGAACCCTGGATAACTCAAACATATATACCGCACTTATCCGAATATAAGCCGACTCAAATATAAGACAGCTATCCATTCACAGAATTTTCAATTACGTACGCAATAACAATTTTCGAGATATATTATTTAAGCTACTCCACATAACACACACTACAAGGATAAGCATGACAAGAATAAACAAAAAGTGTTATCCCAAGAAATCCATCCCACATACAGTCAGGTTAGTCCTCACTTTCCTCATCACTATCAATTCCTTCATCTCTTTGGTTCCATATAATTTCATCTCCTGATCCATCCATACTATTCGAAATCATTGACCGCGAATTGTTGACCTCGCAAATATAAGACGACCCTTAATTATTCAGATGCAAAAATATGCTCGTCTTATATTTGGATAAATACGGTAACTCTAATAACAGGCGATTCGAAGAAAATATTTCTACCTTCGATATACCTACTCATATGACTCGAATTTTCCAAAACCCGAGATTTTTTGGTAATGTTGACATTCGATTAATGAAGGAAAGAGGAAAAAATGTACTAAGAAAAAAAATTGGTCTGGGCTCTTTATCCCGCTCACATGTATATGTTCGGTTCTCGGGTTCGGATTTTTCCCTTGTTAAAAAACCCATAAAATGAGCGCGATCAAGAAGCGATGCTCGGATAAGTCAGAGTGAGAGAGAGAGAGAGAGGAGGGAGTGGAAAAAGCAATTAATTCGAATTATGCTAACGCTCGCTGTGAGAGGGGAAGAATGGAAAGAGAAGAAAGGAGACCACCGAGGGGGTTTTTCAGGGCGGAAGAGGAAAGGGGAAGAGCAATAAAAGGCAGGAAGAGGAAAGAGAAGGGGAGGAGATAAGAAGAGGCCTCCGACTTGACGTCCGTTTGACTCGGGACGAAATCTGAACGGATTCGCGCCTTATTAAACGCATCCGGCCTCTGAGGAAAAAGAATCCCCAATCCCCGAAGGTTTCATTTTTTCGTATCGAAAGAGAGGTCCAATTAAGCTTCCCCGATAATTGAGAAATTATGCTTATTTATCATGGAGAATATACGCGAAGGAATGTACGTTTTTGGAGTTGGACCAACGTTTGTGTTAATTACTGGACTTTCGTAGAGCACAAAAATATATCTCATTGAATGACCCGAGCTATGAAAAAAAGAGGATGGATTTTTATAAGCCATCACTCGGTCGTTAAAATCCTTAATGAACCGCTGAAATCGGCTCGGAAGTATCAGAGAAGTATCCTCTTTCTTTTAAAAGAAATCGGACGATTTTTTCAAGTTTGTTTAATCTTCTTAGCTCGAAATATTCTTATTTCTTCTTTAAAATCCGAAATGGATAAAAACTAATTATTTATTTTTTAGGAATGAAAGTAAAAAATAAACGGGAATTATTGGTGATGTGATGAACAATTTATTAGAATAAATATTGTGTAATAATCATTGAATCTATATAAACGATTGTTCCACATGAAATTAACGAAAATAAAATCATTATCCTTCAAGTATTTTATTATATATCCTAGCATAATTTTTTTAAATTCATTATTTTCTTTTAAAATTCAACGACTTAATACAAAAATAAAAATAATATTCACAAATTAATTGAGAAAATTGCTGAGAAGTCATCTTTCCACTGATATCGATCAAAAATAAAACAAAAAATTTAATTTAATTATGTTATGTTCAAGAACGTCTCGCCCGAGGAAAATAAAATTTAATCACGCTGTACAGAAAAAGACTAGCGCGACCTTTAGTAAGGGACCCGAGGGCCCACATAAAGGACCCGAGGGCCTATTTTTTTCATCCCCGCCCTCGACCGCCAAACTCACGCATCACCCGCCCAATTCTATTCACTTTCGTAGAAAATCTATGCGACCTACGCACACAATATCCGTAGAACGAATTTCTCAATTTATTTCCACCGTGGCATAAAGAGGGGCAGAGGTAGAGAAGAGTGGATATTGCAGGAGAGGGGAGAGAAAGAGAAAGACAAAGAGAGGGAAAGAGATGGAGGATGGTAAGGGCGAAAAGAATCTCCATGGCAATATATGAGCAACGCAGAAGGAGAGGGACCATTTTTACGAAGCGCTTTTTTGTCGGCAGGGTCCAGCGGAGGGAAAATGAGGGGTGGAAATTTTCTTTTTAATGAGAGAGAGGGAGAGAGAGATTGAGGGCAAAGAAAGGGAGGGAGAGAGACATTCATAAAAACCGGAAGTGGGACCGGAGGGAGATTTACCACGCAGACCTACAAAAGGGAGGACCAAGGGATAAAAAGTACTATGTAAGGGTAAGGGTTTAGGGATAGAGGGCTGGTGGGATGGGTTCAGATTGAAGGTAAGGGAGCAAGGCGTTAGTAAGGGCAACCGTCCTATAACCCTTACCCTCGCACTTTTCCCCTCATCCTTACTTGGTGTTTAGGATTAAAGGGATCTGCGAGGGAGAAGGTGCCTCTGCTTCGCACATGCGTGCGTGTGCGTCCACTTGTTCAGCATATAAAGCACTCGAACGTAAAAAAACGTCGCCGGGACAAAGGGCGAATATATTGAGAGGGAGCGTGCTTCCGTTTTATGGATTGTGTTTCACTCGAGAGGGCGAATGGGAGAGCGGAGGGGAATTGATTTCCCAGAAAGATATAGTTTGGCAAGTAATCAGATTGTAAACATTTGTCAACGAGAGGTTTCTTTCTATGAGATCTCAATTGGCTGTAGATACAACCTTGTTAATTATACATAAGAGTACCTTTCCTCGAATAACATAAGAGATATCTTGAACGTCTGTGTTATTGCGTGTTAAACACACTCGATACAATTTTCTATGAGTTTTATTTAGGCTTCAGATAAATAAAATGAAGAAAAATTAGATGAGCAGTCTTCAACTTAGGTGCTACCGCCTTAAAAGTCTTAGAGGTCTCTGAAAGTAAAGGGAGGTACGAGACGCATATGCAGCATTAGCGCGAAGATATTGAGTTATTGGAGTTCTGATGTATTCACTTTTATTTATATTTCGTAAACTGGTTCAAGCGCATAATTTCAAGAAATCAGAATAAAATATGTTTTTAAATATAATTAAAAATAATTATATTTGAATATAATATATTAACGTATGCATATACACAGTCATGGCATCAGGAAATGTTGTTGATAGTAAAAGGATGCCTAATACTAAAAGAAAGCTGGATATCAATGAAGTACAATATTAGATTGTCTACAAAGTACATATGTGATGAAACAGATCAGTCTGACCAGTAGCGAGAAAGCTCTCACAAACATTACCGAACCTAATAAACTTGTTGATTTAAGAGGGCGAATATATACATTATATTTCTAACCCACTTACAGTTTTGATTTCAAAAGTCACTCCAGTAAAGAAACTTATCATATCAATACACTTTATTTGAAAAAGATCGCTAAATGTAGCGATTCAGTAAGTATTCTCTTGTGACAGCAGCAAGCGTTTTTTAAGTAAGATAGTCTATTTCAGTTTCTTTATGTTTACTTATTTCTCGAATATAATTTCGATATATTTTCAGCGATTTAAAAGAGATTATTTATTAAGGCCAATAGTCCCAAATTTTGTGTACATTTGATTTTGTGTACCTCAGTAGTTGATGTAAATAAAACAGATTTAATATCATCCATCTTCTTATCAGTAGCAGATGACAGAGAATTAGGCACAACTCCTCCTACTTGTTTCCAATTCTAATTCTGTGCAATCAACGACAAAAAATAATCTTTATAAGTGTTTTTTTAAACCTGCTCTTGATCAATTATCCAAGGCAACGTCTTTGAAAAAAATCTCGAAATATAATGTCATTAATTAGGAATCGATATTTCTATTGCAACTTTTACCACACGTCGCTATGTGGCGCAAAAATGCGGTTGTTTGTTCAAAGACACAATAACGTACCCCAAAAAATTCCAGAGAGAAATATCGAGTTCCAACTAATGGCTCAAATTAAGTGAAAATCTCTCAAAAAATTTTATAAGGAGCTGACTGACAATTACGTCTCCCACAATAAGATAGGGAAAATATACGCATTTCGGTTACAAAGCACGCCTTATCAGTGATGATTCACTGAGAGTAGATTCTAAAAAGTTTCATAAAATATTTTGTTGACTCCGGGCAAGGATTCAGTCCAGCGCCTTTTACAAAAAATTATTTATTTATTATCGCTTTAAAAGATAAATAAGTTCCATTAAAGATGTCTGTTCATTGAGCAACTTCCAGTGCCTGCTAAAATTTGCCTACTTTCAAATAATGTACCTAGAAATCATTAAGGACGTACCACCTAAATTGTGCTCGCCGGTACCTCGTACCAGCACTAGATGAATCACCACTGATGACGACTGCTCTGTATCCAAAAGGTGCATCTGGTTTTTCCTACCGTTTCATGGCTATTGGAGAGACAGACATAGTTTGCCACCCACATAGCCACAAATAAAGTACACCAGCCAAACTTCAGCTTTTCAAGACTACGAGGCAAGATCCTTCAAACCCGTGAACAGGCGAAAAACTAGTTTCCTAGGCTACAATTCTTCCGTCCATATTTTTTTCCTACGACTCACATCTGCGCGTGATTAGTAGATCGCCGACAGATCTAATAGCTTCCACAAGCACGTGTGCTCGCTCACGGACGGAGCCTCCACGCTTCTTTTGTTTCAACTGCAAACCAGTTCCCATGAAGCGCGTAATGAAAGCACGAAATGTTTTACGAAACGTTTATCCTGTAGAGCTCTTTGACAAGTGGCACTTGATCCGCATATAGGAGTGGAAGCGTAATGTTCTGCAAGACCGAGAGAGGGAGTGGGAATGGGAAAGAGAGATAAAGAGAAGGGGAGGAATGGGGGGGGGGCGAGAGAAATGGAGGAGAGGGTGAGGGAGGCAGTGAAATAGGTTTCCCTGAAGATTTTTTTTGGCCACCTTGCCACTGCCCCTCTGCTCAGCGGAGCAGTATCAATACAAGGGTAAAACGGAGAGGTCAAAAGGGAACACGGGCGTTTGCATGCGTGTGTGTGACTTGTCTATTCTCCGGTCCAACGTGGAGGGTGAGAGGATTTAGTAGGATGGGGATAAAAGCACAGGGTAAGTGGAGAGAGAGAGAGAGAGAGGAGATAGGGAGAACGAAGAAAACGAGAGAAATTAACCCTTAACCAAGGGACGACGAATTTACTCATCGTCCCGCGCTTAAAGGGATGAGAAGAGAAAGAGAGCGAAGGAAAAAGATTGGTGTGGGAAAGGAGAGCGGGAGGGAAGGTAGAATAAAGTAGTGAAGAAGGAAAAAGAAAGGGGAAGGAGGCATATGGAGTAATGAAGGGGGAGAGAGGGAGAAAAAAGAGAACGAGGGAGAGAGGGAAGGGGAGAGAAAGAGGGGGGAGTGTGAGGGAGAGGGAGGGAGAAAGAGGGAGAGAAGAGAGAGATGAGGAGAGAGAATAGGAGAGAGAAAGGGAGAGGCTGAGAGAGGATGTAGAGAGTGAGGAGGGAGGGAGAATGTCAGGAAAAAAGATGGAGGAGGGTGGAAGAGAGAGGAGGCGGAGAGAGGGAGAAGTCAGAGGTAAAGAGAGGAGTAGGGACAGAGAGAAGATTAGAGGGCAGAAGAAAAGGAAAGGTAGAAAGCAAGAGGATGAGGCGATGTGCTGGGTTCCAACCGGCCTCTCCGTTTCCCCCTAACACCGTCCAACCATGCCCTAATCGTAGCTGAAGCCAATATCGCCCATATAAAGAGGGAGACGGGGCGTGAGGTTTTTTGAGTAGGGTGGGAGGGGAAAGAAGATCGTTTTCTGTTAGGTTGGAGGGTTGGTTGGACACGAAGAGGGAGAGATATAGGGGGAGGGATGTTTCTCGGTGCTAGAGATGATGATAGGGAAGGATAGAGAGTGAGAGAGAGGGTGGGAAGGGAGAGAGAAAAAAGACGATTTGTCTCAGGGATGAGAGAAGATTATTAATTGCGCGGCAAATAGCGAGAAGCTGATTTATTGCTCTCGGAGAAATTTGTCACGGAGCTGTCGGAGAACGGGGAAGATGGATAATGTGGTCAGGAGCATTGTGATTTGAAATTAGACGACGTGGCGTTAATCTGATGCAAACGTGACTGCTTGCAGGCTGTCTTTAGCTTCGATTGCTAGATTTCAGTCTCAGGAGAATATCTGGAAAGGCGTTAAGTGTCAAACGCTACAAAACTTCATGCATATTTACCACTATAACTCTAATATTTTACTATGGTTAACTCGACTAGATAATTTTCCGTAAAAAAGGTTAACTCATTTAGTCATCGAGGGGTTGATATTTGAACAACGGTGAGCAAATTACTACTAAAGACGGCTATTTGGTATCTGAAATGCGCATCCGGTTTATTATACCGTTTAATAGCTACAGTCTTATTAGAATACAACATTCAAACCAAAAAGTAAGCTCTGTAATTCAAGGGATTTATATACTCATGATTTGTAGTAACAAAGTTTGTAAAAACGAGCAACATATACTAATGTTTTCGCTGAAATTTTTATTAATCGATTATTTATTATCCAGTTTTTACTGTATACAGTTAAAACTTGATCACGCGAATTCAAAATGAAAAAAATAGTACGAATTAACAAAAATTCGATTTGTCAAACCTCTTATAATAAAGTTCGAGGAAATGTCTGTTTCGGTTATTGAAAATTTGGGCCGTAGACATCGGAATTATCCATGTCTAACTGGATCTATAAAACCGTAAACAAGTATGATTACATGGTGGAACATTGGAATTAATTCGACCGTTACAAGTGCACGATAGAATGAAAGCTGCTTAGTCCAGTCCAGGTAGGATTAATCTTATATCCAATATATCTAATACCTCTTCTGAATAATCCGAGTTTTTCAGGAATTTACCGAAAGTTTTCAACTCTTCCTTCAAATACTGAATCATTAGTAATGATTCGATAAATAACTGGTTCTCTCTTTACCTTTAGATTTTTCCTCACTTCATAAAGGTACATTTTAAAATTCCCTTTAATGGGCGCGATTTCATTCTTGGTTTTAAATATAGCCTTGCTCTAACATAAGAAGTCTGGCGGAGGATGGATTCATCCTTTGAGTAATGCTAACGATATCGATAAACACCTGGTTCACAACTCGTGTCTGCAATGCAGTAATCAAAACATGGATTTGACGAGTGATTCAAGCGCTTATTATGTAACCAGAGAAGAGCAGAGGGCTTGGTGCGCATATGTGCGCCTGGTGAGTTATTTAATTTAGAAGTGTTCCGCCGTTTTCTTACGGTTGCTAAATCAAGCCGAGTAATTAAGTTTGCTTAAATCATCGTTCTCAAATTTGAAGTGAGATTTTTTGATGTTTTAACCTCAAGAGGACTTCCGCCATATTCCTATACTCCTCTTGATGACAAGAACACACTTTCTTATTTTTTAAAATGACACATTTTTAAATAGCATTTCTATTTTTTCGATTTGGAATAAATTGAAATTTGTGGAAATATTTTACACTGAAAAAGGTGGTTAGTCCAAAGTCAGCATTTTCGCCCGGTATTATTTTACAACTTCCTGTACGGAATTCTTATTATATATTATATAATATTATCATTTTGATTTTCCCGTGGAGTATTCCTATATCAAAAATTAAATCTGGTACTTTTCTCCGAATGGCTTGTAACCGATTTAAAGAGAATTGAGGTAATTATTGGTGGCATAACTTCTTCAGTTGAATTTAAAGTATTTCTTCATGGTCTGTTGTACTTTCCAGTTTAAAGGTAGTACTTTTATTTTTTTACAGACGATGAATACTCGCTTATCCTCCTCCTTCCGGTATTCACTACACGTCAGCAGAGGATATGATTAGTCCCGAGCACAATTAGGCATTTTCCTTTTCTTCTCAATTTATCGAAACCAAATATCTTCATGTGTTTTAATTTGTGGCTTTAAAAGCTTAAACGATTCTCGTTAAATTTAACCAAAGATCTTTTGATAAAGAAGAAGAAATGAAAAGATTGATGACTAGCGTTCATCTTGTCTTTCTCCACTGTGACGATTAACGTAATTAGAAGTGATTATTTCAACCAGATGTAGTGGGTTATTTTGTGATGTTGGAATAAATGAATTATAGGGTATTCAGAAAATCTCGGAGCATTTATGACCTACTTTTTTATTCTTTTTTGTTTCAGTGACTGCTGGCAACATTATTTGTTTCCGCCCTCAAACTTCAAGATAGTATGGTCAAAATGTTTCCAATCAATTTATAAACTATTGCTTTAGTGATTGTTAGCAACGTTGTAATAAATTATTTTATAACTTAGTTCACAGTGACTTTTTGAACATCCTGTATTATGCCAGAATTTTGAAAAATGCATTTTTTCCTTTTGTCGCAGATAACGCTCACTTGCGCTAGCGTACAAGTCCATGTCTTGTCTTCATAATCTCCTTTAACGCCTTCCAGAAGAAAAATTAAGTTCGTTGATTAAGCGATATTAAGGTATCATTTTCCATTTATAAATATTTTATTTTCTCATAGTTTATAATGAATACTTTTAAAACTTTACTATTTTTAATGGGGATATTTTCTTCAACTTGTATGTTTATAATTAAATGGAAAAGTTTTATTCAACTCTACCTTTAAGTTTAAATTGTTTTCGAACATCGGTTGCAGTGCATTTCATATCCATATGTTTCAACCATAATGCAGTGCATCGGATCATGTAATTTAACTTGGATTTCAATTGATATTGCCAAATAAAAAACTATAGATCAGTCAAAGGTAGTCACAACAATACCGATCGATATCTTCCTCAAGAGAATATGGTATCTAGAAATTTCAACGCCTTAGCGGTAACTCAAGGATCGCTGTTTTTAGGCGTTCTTTACCAGCGAATCGGTAATAGCGGAACGCCTTATGGCCACGTCTGGTCCGTCCGCCCGTCGTATCGTTCATCTCCTAAACCGATGGACGGATTTTAATTTAATTAAGTACGAGTGATCGTTATTAAAATTTATCGCCCAATTGTGATTTTAAACTGAATCCGTTAATTAGAACTTCCACTTTACATAATTACTTTAATAAACTTATACTCGTATCTCCTAAAATGGCATCCGTCAAGCAACAATGAAACACCAAACTTTTCTCTCCCTAGCTCTCATATGATCTGTAAGGTATAGATTGAAAATTTATTCGGATAGAGAGCAACATTTACTACAAAAAAGTCCGCCAGAACATATACTTTCGAGTTATAGTTTCGGAGATAGAAATTCTAGAAAATCCCTCACAAAACATCGCATATTTTGTTTACATCGATCTCTAAGACGGTTCTCTCGGCAAACAACAATTAAAATCCATGTTTTCCTATCCCACGCCCATATATGATCTGTGACGTATAGTTTCAAAAAGTTATTCGGATAGAGGACAACATTTACTACAAGATAGTACTCAAGACCATATAATTACGACTTATGGTTTCGGAGATAAAATTTCGAGAAAATCCCAAGCAAAACATCACATATTTTGTTTACATCGATCGCGAAGAAGGTTCTCTCAGCATACGACAATTAAAAATCCAAATATTTCTCTCCCGTGCTCTTATATGATCTGTAAGGTATAGATTAAAATATTTATTTGGATAGAGAACGACATTTACTACAAGATAGTTGCAAAGACCATATAATTACGACTTATAGTTTCGGAGATAAAAATTCGAGAATCGCCTAATCATTCGATACCGTTTCATACATATTTCCCATTCAGAACTCCTCTGAAATTTCTGTGTATTCCATTTATGGAGTATACTTTTCCATTTTGTTTTTTAAGCTCAAGAAATCGGTGAGTCACCACTGAAGACTACTAATTTGTAATTGTAATTGTAATTCATTAGTTCTCCTTTTTTTATTAATTTCTCGTGTCAAACTTAACCATAGATCGGGTTAAACCTCTAAGGCAGGGGTTCTCAACTGAGGGTACGCATGCTTCTAAGGGAGCGTGCAGTATTCTGAAAGTGTACGCGAAAATATTCAAGTTCACAATTTTTTTTCTTACTTCAACTTGGAAATAGAAAATAATTTTTCGTATCACGGTAAGCAATGAACATCAAGAAAAAAGTGATGCAAGATTGTGTTGAGATATACATAAATAAATAAATACATATATTAGAGGCATTAAGTGCTAATTAAGTTATTCTCTGTAATAATACAATGTTTTGAGATATTGTTTTTCAAGCCGAAGGCGCTGGAAAACTACACGCATTCCCGATTTTCCTCTTTCCAGCTCGCGCCAAATCACCACACAATATTTCGTTCGCGCTTTGATGGCGAAAATAAAGAAAAAATCTCATTTTGATTATTCCGGAAGAACGATGACTCACCCCCCTCCATCACCCTCCCGACGAACGGCAAATTCAATAACTCCGAACGTCGCACACGCGTGCGAATTCATCCCTTTCGTCGCAGCATCGACGACGTCACACACCCACGTCATTTCACCCCCACCTCCTTCACTTCTCTCCTCCTCCACCATTGGTCCCTTCCACTTTGTTCTCTCACGGGAGGCTGCTACGTGCGGAGGCGCGTATGGCTGCGGAATGGACCTGATGGAGGGCTTTCACGGGATATGAACAAAATGGTCAGGATGTAGAGGATGGTGGTAAGGGACGAGGGAAGAAAAAGGGGTGAGAAGGAGAGAGAGAAATAGAGGGAGAGAGACAGAGAGAGGGAGTGAAAAGGTAGGAGGCTTCCAAGATTGCCCCTGTAGAGGAGGGATGAGGGGGGTGCTTTTTGATGGGGGTATGAGGTACTAGGGATACAGGGAGTTGCCATAGCAGCCGGGGGAAATGGAGCGAGTAGGGTGTCGCCCCTTCAGGCGGCGCTAGGGTCGTCGCCTGGTTGGTTGATGGAGAGAATGTGAGCGATATACGTGGGGGAAGGGCAAAGAGGAAAGGCAGGGGGAGGGGCGAAGGTGGTGAGATATGAGGGGAGGGAATGGGGTGGAAATTTCAGTGGTGACTTGAGTACGGAAGAGGGTAAAATGATGGAGATGGAGAGAGAGAGAGAGAGAGAGAGAGAGAGAGAGAGAAATGGGATGCGTAAGAGAAGAGGGAGCTTTTTGGGGCGTTTGTCGAGAGCGAGAGAGAGACAGAGAGGAAGACGATTGTTTGCGTGTAAGAGGAATCTGAAGAGAGATCGGCGATTCGTTGCGGTTCGATATGTTCCGGTCTTGAACTTAAGGTGGGAGGGTGTGGGCTTGGAGGAGAGGGAGGGCGTAAATAATTGAGCATGTTATTGCGGCGGTTGAGGGGGCGGGGGAGGAGGAATAAGGTCAGAAGTCACAGAAAAGGAAACTTCCAAAATAATGGTGGCGGTGCTGCGTTCGACGAGAAAATGTCATTATTTCGAGAGTTCGTGCGAGGGTAACGTCCGTCGGAGCAGAATGACGTATTTGCGACGCTGTATCGTCGCCTCTGCCCTAGATTGAAGGAGTAAGCTAGGAGATAGGCAAAGAGGTAGATACAGGGCCGGCGCAAGGCAGTTTGGCGCCCTACTCCAATCTATATTATACTAAAAATGTAATAGATGAAAATACTTTTAATAATAATTACACAATGACGTCTATAAGAACCGGTATTTCTTAAATATAATATTTATAAACTATTGTTTCTTATTATTAAACAATTTTTTTCATAATTACTAAAAACAATGTTTTCCACCTTAAAAAACTTCATGGTAAGTAATAGCGGTAAAAATTGGCATTAAGAAGAATATATTTTAGCAAGAGATTATGCAAATAATAACTTTAGGGTCGTAAGTTAGTTGGTACGTCAACATCTTCAAGAATTACACATTCTCCAAATCTTCCTCAGACCGCTAGTTTAAACTTCTTATACTTTTAGGATTGGAGTCGTGAACAGCAATGAATAAAAATTGAAATCATTTTCAATATAAAGGTATATACAACACAAATGCACATGAAAAATATAACAAAATGAATCGATAAAAGATGAAAGATAATTTATACATTACTCAAAATAAGAATACAGACACACACATATACAGTGCCGTGAAATCAAAACATCGGCTCTTCATGGCGCCCCTCAATATCTGGCGCCCTAGGCAGTTGCCTGTTTTGCTACCCCGTTCCACCGGTCCTGGGTAGATAGAGAAAAGCGATATCAGATGTCTTAAGAGTGAGGGATGAGTATGAGTACATGAAGGCCAACATAGGATGAGACGTTGGGTTTAGTGAGTCAAAATCCCACCAAAAAGTAGAATAAACAATGACGTTACCACAGTGGCGAAGAGGGCGCGGCCGCACACGGGCCCAAGCATTAAAGGGCCCCACGATCGTCCGAGTTAATTTTTTCTTTTTATTTTGAATGTAAATTATAATAAATGACATTGGAGCCTAAAATAAATGTTACTGCAGTACATGTTGTCCTTACAATAGTAAATATAAATTATTTGCTGAGTGAATAAAATTTGTTTAGGGGATCTTCACTTGTTGGGGCCCTTTGCTCTGTCTCGCGCCCGCGTCCAATCGTTCCTAGTTATAAACTATACCTATTCGGTATCGGTATGCTATTCATCGGCATATGATTTTAAAATTGTGCATCAGTTAAAATGCAAAAAAATAATATTTCCGGAGTTATAATTTCAATGTTGGGACATTTTGTGCGGTATACTTAGATTTGAATCATTTCGGCTGATTTTAAACCATACTTTTAATCAACTATCATCATTTCTTCATCGCCTTCAGAGATCAAAATCGTGGATTTTTATCTTCTTTGAGAATGAACCATGTTTTTCTATTGCCTTCGCGCGAGCTTCTTGTTTGTACGTTCGAAATATTATTATGGATAATAATAAGAGTGAATTGGGTCCGATTTCAAAAATGTACGAGTAAAGTTTACGGGTGTATTACCTCTTACGCTTTTAGATGACTGGCTGAAAATACAGAAAAATTCCACCAAATTATGAAATAGACTAATTTAAAAATCAAACATATTGGAGATTTAGATGAATATCACAAAAACTTGGTCTTTATGCAAGAACATTATATCGATAAAAATTTCCCATGCCGGGAATCGAACCCGGTCCTTCTGGGTGAAAGCCAGATATCCTAGCCACTAGACCACATTGGATATAATCCACTCGTGGGGAAATTGGAGGAAAAATCAATATTTGTAGAATATTTTCTCGTCTTGATTACCTGAAATAAAGAATATACCATTTTAGGAGTCGCAAAATGTAAAGGTTTATATTCAACACAAAAATTTCACGCTTTCTGAGGTGAAGATTTTTCGTTACTGACTTAACGAATTTACAAAAATCAAATCGGATTTACTCATAGGATAACAATTTACCTAAAAGACTGTCAGATTAGGGTGGGTTCTGAAAATTAAAATTGAATTTTGATGAAAGAATTTATTAAAATATTTTATATCGAAATAGTAAAACTGTCCAATAATCATCAATTTATAGCATTAGGATTTACAATTTCATTTTAATAATCTCCCGTCATATTTTAGACGTGTAGTTACACTATTAAATTCAATAATTACTGTCTTCCTACAACTGCATGATTTATTTTACGGTCTGATGTAACTCCATGCAACCTTTCCAAAATAAAAATCGATTTAAATCGTAATGTTCCCATTTATCTCAGCCCTATTTTGCAGTTAGAAAATCACCCCGAACGGTTTTTTTTAAATTTCTACTTGGGGCTCAAAAGGGATCTTAACAGACAGTCGTGCCTCTGCCTCGGCGGGATCCCTAATGTTTGCTTTCTTAGCCCTCAAGCAGGTCCATTGTCGCGAAGAGGTTTATGGAATGGAATGGAATGGAGGGGAGGTTTAGGCTAAAAAAATAAGAGAGATAGGGAAGGAGTAGGGAGTTAAGAATTAAGTAGGGAGTTGGTCTTTTGTTGGAGGAAGTGTAAAAATACCTCCTCGCGCCCTATACTGCGGTTTGGGAACCTTTGCGTGGGATTCCTCGCTTTCCAGCGGATCTTCTTCAGACGTTCGTTTCCACCGAAATTTTTAAATGTGGCGGAGCTTTTTAAAAGTCGTCTTCTTATTTCTTTAAGCACTCGCAGACACTCCTCGCTTCGCTGCCCTTCTTTCCCTACTATTTCATCCTCGACCGCACAAATAAAGTTATTCTTTCTCCCTCGCTTTTATGATCTCTTAAAATCGTTAATGATTTTTTAAGATCGGCGAACAAATCACTCACTCGTGAATACGGAAGAAAGCGTGCGAAAGTTTACGCATAATAAGGGAATGCGCCGTGTGAGAGAATTGAAACTGAAAATAATAAACGTCAAATCCGTGTCAGAACCCTCGTGTTTGGATTCACTCGAGAAAGAAACTTATTCACAAATGGGCGCTAGTAATTGAAACACCAACATAATTACACAAAAAAGGCCCGTAACCAAAATACAAAAAAGCAACCTACAATTAAGTTAAACTTTCAAATAATACACACAGCACAAATATTAATTTGGTATGGACGCTTATTCGCATTCTAATTTTTTCCTTAAATTTCTGGAGTTAAACTTAATCATACAATAATTTCCACATCTAAAGTGACATTAAAATTGTACTTACAAAGAATATACACAGCACGAACATAAATGAGGTATATGCAGAAATGAATACGAAAAAAAATTATATAATCTGTTAACAAAATACCGAAATAGTTCATGAAAAACAACGAATGCAAAAACGCCTCTTGCCTTGCAAATGACACCTGCCTCTGCCTTGACCAGAATTCGAACCTGCGTTATTGCGTCCACAACGCAATGTCCTAACCACTAGACGATCACGGCTAACGAGAGGCGGCTAACATTATTCCGACTATATTCACCTTATGCAACGTAAACATCTATTGCTATTACCAAATAAAGATAATCGATAAACCACTGGAACTTACAACATAGCCGATCAATAACTTTCTCGAGAAAATATAGAAAACAGAACTATCAAGGATTTGATTTTTCAAACGATCGGTGAATAGCCACCGAAGACGATAGATTTGTGACATGGATGTCCTTTATATTTTTTAGAAATTAGTGTAGTTAATCATAGATTTGGTTCAACCCTTAAAATGACATCGATCGGTCGTTTTTGATGAATGTCAATATAAATTGCCGAATATCTGTTATGGAAAGATTTCAACGAAACCTCAAATGATATTCGAGGGAAAAAAGAACATTTTATTTTCTTTCCCAAGGCCGTTAACAATCGGACGGAAGGCTTCATTTCGAGCAGAACTTTGGTGTGTAGAAGAGCAATATTTTTATTCGAAGACGTTGAAGGTCGTCTTCAAAATTAGGACTAAGATAACAGCATCCCGTTTCTTTTTAACTTGCCGCTTTAATCCATTCATCTCCCGTTTCTGTAAAAACTGAAGGGATATTAACGTAGGTTGATTCGGAAACGGAGAAAAAAAAGTTCGCAATTCCGAGGACGCTGAGCACTTCCTAGAAAATTCTCAAACGATCAATTTACGCGTTTGGGGGGGAAACATACGATTTCTGCGTGCAAGCGTGCCTCGCCGGAAATTAGATGAGGGTTGGGAGGAAACGCCATCGGCCGACATTTGGAACCGTTCCCGGTTCTGGGTCGGACAATAATCGTTACAGTGGCGGATGGGAAAGCGTCGAGTGGAAAACGGAGCGATCCGATGGCGCCCTCTGGCAGCGGACGCGGGACCGAATCACGTGACTTTCCCCTCTTCAATCAGGTGGGCGACACAACAATGGCGCGACACACCTCATTTTTAAAAAAATCGCCCCGCTCATTTGAAACTCGCTCTGAACCACTCCCCTCTTCGGTCTCTCGGTCTTTCTAACTGCCCCGGGTGGATTTCTTGTCTGAAACTACCCGAACGCTTTTAAAATGCTCCTTCATCCTTCCATCCCTTCCCCTCCCCACTTACTCCACCATCTATTATTTCCTGGAGATTCCTGGTAAGCGTCCAAGAGACGATTATATTGTCTTCGGAGATGTATAAACCCATCTCCCTAATGTGAAAAAAGAACGAGGACGATTCGGTTTTACGGATTGACGTTTTGTTTTTTCAGTTGGTCGCGAATGTGGACCTAACTCGGTTTTTAGGTTTATTGATAAATTTCAGAACGTGTTGACGGGCTCCTTTGCGTAGTACAAGTATCTACGATCGACTTTTAACTTAAATATCGTGGTTCTTGCGAAATTTGAAAGTTATATTTAATCTTTTAATCAATCGAGATACTCGAGTATTTGTTTTAAAAACGTAGAAATGCTTTTTGGAGTTTATTATCGCATAATACAAGTTGAAAATTAACTTCCCTATAGAACTCACAATATCAATTTTTATGATAACATTCATTTACGATTTATATAGTTTGTATCGGATTGCAATGACCACCTGAAACTTGATTATGCATGGTTTAACAAACAAAATCTTTTTTGCCACGAATTAATATTGATTTGATTTTAGAAGTGTTCATAGATTCATATTCAAGTCGATCGTTGTCCATATAGTTCTATAATCGATTTCAACTGTGACAACATGCTCATTAGGATAAACTAAATTAAAATTGGAAATCATAACTGAAAGATACGTATATAACGAAAAAACGTATAGTTTTAAATACTAGAGCCTCTGAATTTATAACCACATTCTGGAACTGGGATATTAAAAGTGTTTGTATATTAGTGATTTTTTTGGTAAGTCTTGGCTAAAAATTTGATTGAATTCAAGAATAAGAACTTAAGAATAAAAAAATCGAATAAATAAATGACTTAGGTATTTCCAGTAGCCATAACAATGTTTTAAAACCAAGATGCTTCGCCTATTTGGTGTAATCCCTAGCAATCCTTGATTTACTTATTTAGATTGTCTTAATTAAATTTATTTGTAATTTCGCGGCACTGTTCGCTAATAATCAGGAATGTTAACAAAAACGCACATATAACATATCTCTACGCTATACAAAAATGATTTCTGCGATTAAAAACCTCGAAATATTTGTTTTAAGGTATTAGTCCATGCCTTTCTCCGCTGGGGACAATAAATGTAGAAAAAATGTTTTAATAATGATGATTCTACGAAACTACCGAAGCTGTATTCACAAGAGTTTCCAGAATGGTTAAAAAAATTGAAATTTTACGAGAGCCTTGGTCACATTAGCCATCTAAGGGATTTGAAAACTAGCTTTATTATTTCTAACCTAAAAATTCTTTTTGTGACGGCTTCATCTCCAAAATAATTAGTTTACAAATAAAATTTTTTGAATCTTTTCGCAGCAAACGCGCTTTTAACTCTTATATCGGCGAAGGGTATTTTACTTTTAATATAAGCCATTAATCGTTTTAGCGCTAAGCGCCGAAACGACCTCTTGTATTCAAATGTTTCTCACCGCATTCTTCCCCTCCCTTTTATTTTTTCCATTTTAGGTCTGGAGCCCCACTCCCAAGAACTCTCCAAGGACCTCTACTGGTTTTGAGATGGAGGAACGAGAGAGAGAGAGAGGGAGGAAGAATTGAGAAGAGAGGATAGAGGGGGAGAGACTTCCTCACACAGTGCGGATTGGAACGCCTCTTCTCCTCGTCATAGCTTCAGAAGGAATATGAGAACGGAAGGAAGGGAGAAAACCGCCGGATTAGAAGACGTCTTCTTAAAAAAAAAGTGAAATCTGAATATCCCTCACTTCTCCCAATACAGGTCGATGCATTTCGCTAGATGCTGCAAAAAACGTGGCATTCTTCATTTTCGTCGGCGAGTCGTTGAGAAACGCCAATGTATGAGAATGTCCAAATTCAAATCTCTGCGAGAAACGTCGGACAAGAAAAAATTTTCACGCTAATAGGGCTGAAAGTCGATGGCAGTGAAACAACAGTATGTAAGAAAAATTGTTAAAAACTATAGTTTATCTTTGAAAAGTATTCAATGTGAGTGCGTCTGAGGCTATGAAGAAGTGAACTCTTTTATTTGAATGATATATAGAAAGAGTGATGAATGTTTGAAGATCGTGAGATGACGGACGAGATTTGATGAAATCTTTACGATCGTTTCAGCAATGGACCAATTGGAGACGGATGTGGTTTCTGTCGGAATTAAAAGAAAAGATTGTTGTTCTAGTGCCATAAAATGTGTTCAATGAAATGACGATTGAATACTTTTGTTGGAAGGAGGATGTAATCTCATTAAAAACCTATGAAAAATAAGGATGAAATTTACTCTGTATTTAAAAAAATGACTTCTGATAACAAGTGCATATGGCACCTCAAAACATCCCACATTTCTATTTGCAGGGTTTGATTTATTGACAGAGAATTTCGAGAATTAACTCTTCTATCTTCAGATGTTTTCGTGGTTTAAAGATGAATGGCGTATTGCTTTATTTATTAAAAAGTCAGTCTATCGATGAATACCAGGTAAATGGTTACTTAATACCGTGAGTGTCTGATGGACGGACAGATAAGGAGTGCGCATGGAGAACGATGGAATTCTAAAATTCACGTTGATTTCGAGATCTCTTCCAGTAAGTCACGATCTAACTAGAGCACTCGAAGTAATCTTTAAAGTCGGAGGATTCACGTTTTCAAAATAAGCAGCTAAAAATGTCCTCATTCCATTTTTAATGTAACCATAGAAACGATTTAGATACATTATGTCGTGAAAAAAGTCATGCAACCACTGGCTAAAGTAACTTCGTAAGCTAATATCGTTCGGCTCAAATTCGAAAAAATTTTCCATTCCGGAAGAAGAAAGATGGAAATAAAATGCAAAGTAACAATTTCACTTTAAGTTATTGACTCTCTCGTGAAAATGGCCATATAGTATATCATTATAATTTTAAATTAACAGGATTATTCATCCCTTTATTCGTCAATGATACTTCAGAAAACACTTTTAAATATTTTTGTGATCAAATGTTATGCTTTAAAAAAATAGGACTTAGATAACGACTAAGAAAATACTGAAACGCTGTCGCTGAAATGGATGATAACTGACGTAAAATAATTTTCCACGCGTGGAATTTCATTTCATCGACTCTGGATCCAGATTTTGGAATAACCTAGAGGATTACTTAACGCGTTAAATAAGGAAAAGAGCTGGTTGTAAAGATAGGGAGATATGTGTCAGCAAGGCAAGGAGAGGATATCTCTTAAGAAGGAAAGTGCTCTTTCTCTCCTCTCCGGCGATCAAAGTCAGGGAGCGCGTAATGTTTCGGATCGCAGCACTTCTCCCTCACTGTCATTTTCTACACAAACGACCCTCTCGAAAATAAAAATAAAAGACGAACACGCCTCGTCGCCATCTATGCGCCATTATAAAGTGCCACCGAATGCTAAAAACGGTCGCCGCCTTCGCCGGGGTGGCGGTTTGTCTTTGAAATGCCCCGATAGAATGATACTATTCTATCGTCGGAATTCCTGTCCTTCTCCTCCCAGATTTCCGGCGCTTGTGTTAAGAGCGATGCCGACTTCGGTGATCTGCGCGAGGGACATTCCCACGCCCAAAGGATGCTGACCATTCGCCAGCTACGACTTGCGTTCCACGTAGAAAAGCCGTGGGAAGAGATGCCACCTCGTGGATTTAGATACGCTGGCTCTGATGGGCCTGGAGGATTCGACTGGGATTTATTAGTTTTTCGCCGTTCCTCATTTAATGCGGTGAAATAATTAATAAGCGGGCGATGCATGTGTATAACTTTGTATTCATCGTATTGATGTCTATAGAGGGAGTTGGACGAATGTACGACAAACAAAATTCCGATAATTTCATTTTATAATCGGATTTCAAGCAAATTCCTTAAAGACAATCATTTAGTCGCTTTCATCATTTGTTTATTCATTTTTGGGACAATTTTAATTGGTGTTCTGAGTTAGATTGATGGACTGTTTTGGGCTGGTGGGTTGGTTAGAAGCACTGGTTGAGTGGGTTGGAATATTGGCGCGTAGAAATCAATTGAGATGAGCATTTTTAGGCATAATGGTGAAATGTGCCATGAAATTTTCGTAGGCTAAGTTTAATTCATTTTCTAATCGGAAAGAAATTTTCTCTCGAGGTGATTTTCTCCTCTTGTATTCCGCGATGGTAATACTTGTAGTTCGTATGCCCTTTACTTGCGCTAAGCCTTATTTTTTGTTTAGGAATATACCATTGTTTTTAAAGTGCATGCTAAAATATTTTACTAGGAGGATTAAATGATGCTGTAGGGGTGATTAAAAATCACTCATTATTTCGCTAGATAAGCAGCGTGACGCCAAGTTTTTAAACTAATGTTTAAATGCATAAAAGATATTGAGTAGTGGGAAAAATATAAAGAAATTTCTATTGCAGCACACAAAAAAGGTAGGTTTCATTGTATTTTGAGCAGTGAAAATTATCGAAAAAAACAACCGTGAATTTCGTTCTCACACCGTCACCCATGTATGAGATACCGCATTAAAGATGGATTATTAATTTTGATAATTAATTGCATTTTAAGTGACTATAAACAGTGATTCGATATCGTTAATTTTCGTCAATGTAAGAATAGAGAATTATACTGCTTCTGTTACCGTAGCGGACAAGTAACAAGGTAATATTTCACTGTATTTTTCATAATTTTCTACAGATACGAGAAATATCAATTATCTTTGTCGCTGTTGTTACGCCTTTCCAGAGTTAGTTGCAATTGAACTGGAAACCTATAAAATTGTTTTTCATGCGCATGACTTTAGCATTAGACGTACTCTTTAGAAACAATGATTAAAAGGTTTTTTTCATAGTTTTCGGTTCGCAACCCAGTGAAATAAAACCGCTGATTTATGCAATTTACCACCATTCAAATGATCTACTGATTAGCCATTTTATCTAAACGAAAACGATTCATCTAACAATACGAATATTTGTGGAAAATGTCCTCGCACTGCTCTCTTTTAAACCTCGACCGAAATTATTACATACTGTGAATTGTACTTTATAAATCACAGAGTCAAAAAATATTAATAAAAGCCCTACTTTTGTGATAGTGCTGTTCTTCCGGTCCTAACGTGGCATCGAATGAACTCACGCTTTCAATAAATAACGATTTGGATCCATTTGGTGGACGGAAAATAATTCCTCAAAAATTATGCTCTTGGTTACTTATTATTTTAATTGTTTAGCCTCATTTTATCTAAAACTGTTCCACTCACAAAAAACATAGTTACTATAAAAATTAACAGGAATTCTCCCAACTTGTATTATACCATCGAAAATAATTATACAATCTTATATTCGATTACAATCATTTTTCCATTTCATAAGATATCCTCAATGAATTTTGTTATTTAAAACTTTAAATTAGTTTTATTACCTAATGAAAATCGCTTGACCATCTTTTAAAAGGAGCACGCTAAATGTAACAAAGCTCATATTCTATCCCGCGACCATTGAATTTCCTTCCACGTGAGCCGACAGAGGGGATCACAACCGCGAATCACTCCCCCCTCCTCCCATCATGCGGCCATTCATGTGAAGCCATTTACTTTTTTCTTTATTTTGACGTTGGGAAGATTCTTCCCGGTCTTTCCCGAAACGCCTTCCTTTTCGGTAACGATCTTTCCAGGTTAGAGCGGGATTCAAAACAGGAAAAAAATCCCACATTCGCTAAAGACGAGGAGCTTCTAACCGCTAAGAGAGAAAGAGAGAGAAAGAGAGAGAGAGAAAGATAGAGAGGAGAGAGGCACTTGGAAACCACACCCCCTGGACATTCAACTCCCAACACCCCCTCCCTTTCAAATCGGTTCAGCCATTCCCCTCCGTCACGATCCTACCTCCCCTCTTAGCTCTCATCCTTTTCAAAAGACACCGCCTTTTTTCAGAGGCGCGGATGCAGAAGCATAGGAATGGCTCCCTCTCTCTCTCCTCTACCTCTCTCTCTCCCTCTCTTTCTCTCTCTCTTCTGATGTCCTATCTCTCCCGCATCGCACCGCAAGCCACACCGAAAAGTAACCTGTTCGGCGGTAGGACAGCCACTTGCCGCCTCGAGAGAAGAGGAGGAATTTCGGTAGCCAAAGGTTGAGATAAAATAAAACAGTGGGGAGGAATACCTTTCGGAAAGAATAGGATATTAAATAGGGGGGAGGCGGCGGAAGGGATGAAGGGGGGAAGGGAGACGGGAAGGGATGAAGGGTGTAGAGGGGAGGGAGGCGATAGAGAGGAAATATATAGAGGGAAAGAGAGGAGGAATTCTGGAAAAAAAGGAACTGCCAACCGAACGAATTTTCATGCCGAGTCAGTTTTTTTGCGCGAATAGTTTTTAGACGAACGATGAATAAGAGGAGGAAAAAAAGAAGTGTTTTTTAAGTGGATCGGAAAAAAATGAGATTATTTCCGGTCGTGGTTAAACCTTTCGGTATTTTTTCTCCAAAAGCGTTGTTGGATTTCAATGTAAATCTTAAACCTCTATGGGCAGTAATGCTCTACATTGTAGTCTACAGATAACTAACGGCACAAGCAATGGAAGTCAACGACGGCAGTATGAAAATGCGCACGTTTTAAGCAGTAATTAAGATTCTATACATAATATATTTATGTCCATTCATAAGCAGCGAAAATGCGGGTGAAACCTATTAAATGAGTGATTTTTTAGGGTGTGGTTAATTTCTTAACTGATTTTATGGAAAAGGTCAAAAACTGTTTCCTCGAGAAATGTTATAATGCGAAAATTGCGCAAAATATTACTTAATAGAAAAAAAAGAATTCAGATGTCATTGGCGATAGTTCAATTGTCAAATATTATAGGCGAAATATTCATGTCCTAATTATTTAGTCGCAATTTCAACAGTTTAAATTTATGCCGTACTGCTGGATTAGTTATTTAGAAGGAATGAAGCACGGCAGTCGTTTGTATGTATGACATCTTTTATTTTTTCCTTCTTTGCAACGACCCATTACTCATTTACGCTTGCATCCCAACGGCAATGTCATGAATTAACGGATCAGCGACCGCTTCTGCAATCTTCGAGTCAGACAAGCGTATAATTACATTAAACTCGCTGGCGCTATGCAAATTAACTAATACCAAACGCGACTTTTAAAGGTCATTTTATCATAAAGGTAAGCATGTTTTTTCAACGACCAATAATCATGAGAAATCTTGAAAACAGTGGTGGAAAAGTACGTGCAAAGGATTATTATCTCTAGGATTTAGCGGAATTGCTGAATACAAGAAGAAAAGTATGCGAATATGACACAAAAGGCATTCATTTTTCGGAAATATATTTTTTCCACTTGGCTCATTCAGAAATCTCAGGTATTTTTTTGCCAAAAGCAAAATAATATATTTTATTGTGGAATAAACTGTAAGCTTCAGAGTTTTGTTCGCTTTTTAAAATAAGTAGTAAAGAAGTTTATAAATGGCAGGGAATTAAATGAATTTCCAGAAATTAAAGTTGTCGTGGTCAAAAATAGAATGCATATTTTCTTAAAAAATATATATTAAAATGAAAAATGTGTGCATGGATTTCATTTTAACAAACAATTCAGATCAATCAAATGACGTAACCTATCGAAATAGCATAATTACATAAAGAATATGCAATACGATATAGCGTAGCGATGGTAGAATCCAAGACGGTGATGGGTAATTTTATATTTGCAATTATTTGGCGATTTTATGAGGATATTCTACGACAAGACGTAAACCAGATAATATTATATCAGCTGCGGCATCGATCTGGTAAGCAATGAGAAAAGATCCAGTTGGCAAAAACGTATATTCAATGTATAATTCCTGCGCTTTATGCAAAAGTACAGTTCAGAGCGTCCTACAAACAGGTATACATATCATTTTCTATATATTCAAATTTTTTAAGATTCGTTTATTATTAACAAGTCCACTTTCTCTGCCAGCAGACTTCTGGATATATGTAATTGTCCAATGATGTAAGAAGATATAAGGAGACATCACATATTCACATTTAACGAGTGTCGAATGAGTTTGCGAGCTGTCCCTGGAAACTCACCCCATCTGAAAATTCAGGGTGTTACGTAATGTTGGATACCCCAGTAAAGAGGACAAAAATTATTTCTTTCTTCGCAGTGTCACAATTATTTTGAGAGTGAATTAACTGTCACATATTGGTTCATGCTAAAAATGTACGTCACTATAGTAATCAAGAAAATAAAATGGGTACCAAATCGTGGTATAACATGTGTAAGGTAAATAAGTAAAGATGGAGACTACGGCGAAATTGATGTTAAATATAAATTAACTCCTTTACCGTAAAATTTTACGGTTAAGGAGTTAATTTATATTTAACATGTATAAGGTAGCTACACAAATAAGAAGTGCATTTAGCGTCACGCACCTGTCTTTTTTCAATCATATATCTTATTTTAGTTCCGGAAACGTAGCATCCGGATCCACATTAATATATCGTGCAGAGCAGAAAATAGGATTAGGAACACATTCAAGCTATTTATTAATTATTCTTTGTTCAAAGCACGAAGAACAGCTTCAATTCAGCTTTTAAGTATGGCAAATGTATTTGAATTTTTATTTTTCCATACGAATATAATTAAAATCCTGAATAAATGTACTCGTATGGCTTTGACTATTTAATGGCGGTTTTCCAAAAAATATTTTAACTTGTTAGCGTCCCGGTACTGTTAATTTTTGGGATGCAGTCGAGCATTCATAATTTTCACATTCACGCACTTCGGACACCGGAACATAATGGTCCTTGTTCGTCCGAGCATATCAAAATATAAACCGAAACCTTAAACTATCAAATCAACGACAACAAAAAAACAAAAGATGATGCAACGAGATTCTACCTCGCCGGCGAATAAAGCCGAAAGCACCGAGGATCAAACCCACTGTCCTCACATCACAAGGATCAGCGATGTTTACGCAAGAGAATCCCCCTTCAACTCACCCATCTCCTTCTCTCTCTCTCTCGCGAAAAGAGATTCCGCTTGAGTTTATACGTTTTATGCTGTATGGTGAAAAGGGGGAAAAAGGAGTGGGAACAGGTAAGTCGAGGTTTAGTTTCAAGTCGAGAGGAGGAAGAGAGGGAGGAGTGGTGGAAGGG
This sequence comes from Tanypteryx hageni, assembly GCA_028673005.1. Classification (NCBI taxonomy): domain Eukaryota; kingdom Metazoa; phylum Arthropoda; class Insecta; order Odonata; family Petaluridae; genus Tanypteryx; species Tanypteryx hageni. Next base: position 18,681,683 of record CM054118.1, on the reverse strand, counting down.
AGGGAGGAAGGGCGTGTGGTGGAGATGAAAGGGTGAGTGTAGAGGGAGACGGAGGGAGGAGGATGTTTGAAGGGTGAGGGGAAGAAGAGAGGGAAGGAGAAAGGGAGGGGGAAGGGAGGGAGAGGAGAGGGAAAGAGTGAGGGAGGGAGGGGCAGTGTCTCCTCTCTCAAGAGGCCGCTGGAAAGAGCGGAGGGAGAGAACTCGGAGACTACAAAGGTTTGCCGACACTCTTCGCAAGGGGAGGCTGGGAAAAATCCTTCTTTTCTCCCTCCCTTTTTCCTCCCCCCTATCCCACCCCTCCCCTGTCCATCCCACCCCTCTCCTGTCCATCCCACCTTCTGTTTCTCCACCGACCGGAGCAAGTAACGAGCAAAGCACACACCTTTAACTTCTACCCTCTTACATGCTATACTCCCCCCTCCCTTTACCTCACCCCTTTACTCACCGCCTTTCTTCTCACCTCCCTGCCCCCTACCCATCTCTCTCTCTCTCTCCCTCTCTCCTCCCTTTTTATTCCGATTCCCATCTCCCTTGTTTTATCTTCGTTTTCCACTATCATACCTTTTCGCTACGCGCGGTCGCAATATCGTCCTCCGCTCTTTGTTCTCCTCCCCCTTCCTCCTCCCGTATCCAATTACTCCGCGTGAGACACATCTTCCTCTCTCTCTCTCCATTCCCTCCCTCTCTCCTTTTCCCACTCCACCATTTTCCCTCGCATTCTATCCTCTTTCCTTAACTCGCTCTCGCTCTCTCTTTCTCTTGCTCTGGAGATTCGTCTCGCTGCAGAGAATAAGCACTTCGTAGATGTTCACATTTCGTTTCCGTTATTTCGTCGGTGGATTCTCGTTTTCGCTGTGTTTATGTATAATCAGAAGGATGTTTGATGATTGGCGCAAAGCGATTAGCGGTTTTTATGTGCTCTGATGGGTTGCTTCGAAGTAGACAGTAAATTTGGCTGCATTTTTGTTGAGAATGTCTGTAATTCCAGGATGAGCGCTTAAGGATAAGAAATTGAAAATTTTGGCAAAAAAGAAACTGTTTTCGGTGAATATCCGCCGAAGACGGCTGCATTGTAGCCTAAAAGGAGCATATACTTTTTATAACTTTGGTATGGCTATTGGAGATAATTCAGACATGTATTCAATTTTTCGATACTTAGGTGCTAATATTTGAATTCGTTTTCAGACAAAAGACGAGCACGATAATTCTCTAATGACTGTCTATAACGCATGATGAAAACTCAGACTTATCTTGTTTTGTGTACTAGTTTAGGATCGGTTCTGTGGAAGTAACGGATAAACTTAATGTATCATTTCATTACACGGTTAATTTTTTGGCTAGCTCAGGGCTTTATATAATACTCATTTTTTAAAGAATAACTTATTGTGAAGGTAGGTTTAATAAGGATTGCTTTAATTCAGGCCATCAGTACGAAAGATGCGCGTGGTTTTATATACCATAATCAGTGGCGGCTCGTAGCTAAAATTAGTGGGGGTGCTGCTCCAGAAAATTTTTAACCTTTGTTTTAAAATTGTGTAAAAGGAAAAAAACATGTATAAAAAGAAAATTTATTCAGGAACTTGATAAAATCTTAACAAAAAAAACCAAAATTTTTTTACTTACTTTAACTTAAATTGTTACAGTTCAGTTACAGTGTGTTCACAACACACGCTGAGTAAAAAAAAACTTCCTTCCACCATCACGCCAGAGCTGGCACTGCGAGAGCAACAGTGCTCTCTCTACCTGGCAGTCCCGCCTTCCTCTCCACCCCCCTCCTATGTGCGCATGCGCACAACAGTCAAACACCACGTCGCTGGCACTGTGAAGCGCACAGTTCCATACAAAGATTTTTGTATCTTTTTCATAAACTGGGGGATGGCTACTGAAGTACTGACATTAAGCTTAAGGAATATATATTGTACTACAAAAATAAAGAAAGAATTAAAGAAAAAAGGACTCATTATATTAAATGTTATCGATAATATCAAGTGGAAATAGGGGGTGCTGCAGTTCCGCAGTGCCTATACACGAGCCGCCACTGACCATAATGCATTTCATGGCCTGAGGAATTTCGAGTGTAGTACAAGTGGAATATCTCAGATCTCTAATATAACCTCTCATTATAATTAAAACATTTCCATTTATTACCCGGATTACATATGGAATTTAAATATCTACAAATGTGACGGATTTTAAAATATTTTCTCAAGTTGATACTTACATTCCAGAACCTCAGTGAATGTGAAAATTTCTCAGGGAGCCTCTCCATTGGATAAAGTTTGGCCCACATATTACGATCAGATGGACGCTTTCTAAAGAATACTATATGTTTGTAACAAATCACCTACTTTTTCTACCTACATGTTCATACGACTACCCGTTAACTCAATATTTTATAGATGTTTTCTGAAATTACATAGCATTTTTTGGTTTCCGTGTATTTTAATTACCGTAGGATAATGCTTTTGCTGTTTTCATTTGAACGATCCTTGTACAAACATTCGGCGTTTTACTCGAGAAAAGGAATACTTCCAAGAGAATCGAATTCTCACAAGATGGGTACGACTGGTAGTCCAAAATTACATAGAATACTACGATTCTTACCTCAAAGGGGAAGAGAAAGTATCCAATATTTTGTACGCATCTGTATCTTAATTTTTTGGGATGATCAAGAGTGGGAAAAACTTTATTTGCCACGCATTATTCAAAATTGCCCAATAAGGCCATTTACCTTCTTCCGACTAAAACGACGAAAACTTTAATTCCCAATCTCATTTTGGTGTAACCTCCTACCGAAATGTTTTACGCTTTTCATTACATTTTTCTGCTTCGTTGATCTCGTTGCCCTGTGTGGCGTTTGCTATATTTTATACCTCTTATTGACGTATTTTTTCGGATTTGCTTATCTACTTGATATTTAATAGTGACGCTGTTTATTGCGGATATGATAGTTTCATTATTACAAAACGAACACTAGATGAATTGTGATATTAAAAAATACTTAAATACCAAATAAATCCTCAAGCCATCACAGCTATTTAAAATAAAAAAGTAGGTAGCTATTTAGAGAAGAATTTAAATCCGATGATATGTGATTATTTACGGAGTATAATTAAAGCATCGGGCAGAAATTAATGAAACAATTGATTAATGGTACATGAAAAACCTGATCACTAGGGCTGGATCCAGAAATTTCCCTGTAGGGGGAGACGAATGTCCCATTCTCCACTTCCACAGAGCCTGGGCTAGACATTTTTGCGTTCTAGGAAAGATTTGAAAATTACACCCCCTCCTAATGAAAGTATACAGCACACAGTGTATCTCTCAAAACTAGTTTATTTACAATGTAGGCATAAAATAAAATATATAAGATATATTTTATAATATAAAACGTTAAAGTTAAAAGTTCAAATTGTCATATGACGCGCTCCTAAGCGTGTTGCGCCCTAGGCAAGTGCCTAGCCCTTGTCCCTGCTATGCCCTTCTTCATCTTAAACCGCCAATGTAGACGACCCATCATTCTTAAAATCATTACTCCGGTGAGAATCTCTTCCCATTGCCCTATGGACTTAATCTGCAGCGCAAAATCATGGAATTTTGTGCAAAATGTGATTGAGAATTCAGGCAATTGGAGACATCCAGTTGATGATGGGGGGGGGTGTCGTCCTCCGCTTGGATCCGCCAATGCTGGTCGCGCATGAAAAACAAAAATATTTACAAATGCCTCAGCACCATTATTTGAATATGAAACGTATAGTGTCTATTGAGAAACTGGAATTTTCACCAGTAAAAATACTCGAAAAACTCATATATACATTTATATGCTAACGAAATGAAAATTTTATGCTTGATTCCGAAACATTTTTGACGAAACGCACATCAGTACGTGCCAGCAATTCAAGAAATGAATCTCCATAAAAGGCGAAAAAACTTTCGCTTGGATTAAAAATAAAACGGCATGACTATTAATTAGTACGAAAATATATTAGGTGTCACTTCCAAGGCATGGGATTCTGGGATCGTCCCAAAACCCGTTAAGAATTCCGGTCTCGGCTAATATCCCACTTATATTCCTGCCATCAAAATGATAAAAAGATCCATACAACACCACCTCCTATGTCCATCCGAGAGCTTACATTTTTCCTTCTTGCTACCAATGCACGGAGAATCCACTTCTCACAAGCCTCCGCACGCCTTTTTTCTCCCCTCCAGATATTCCCTCCTTCCCTTCCACCCCCTCCACTCGAATATCTCCACTCCTCCTCCCACTCCCTCCCCAGTCTCTCTCTCTTTCTCTACCGCTCTTCCATCACCTAACTTAAAATCTCATCGGACTCGCATCCTCACCGTCCTTCTCCCTCCCTCACTACTTGTTCTTTGAGCTATCTCCTCCCATTTCTCCACCTGTACCCATCCATTCCATGGGCCCCTCCCATAAAAACCCCTCCTCCCCGCTTTCAGACGCTTAACACGCTATCTTCCACCCTCATTTCTATTCCCCTATATTTCCCCTTGATCTCCCCCTTCTTGCTCTCTCTCTTTCCCTTGGGCCGCTTAACTTTGTCCCATCTCTCCCTCTCTCGCTCTCTCTCCTTCCCTTTCTCTCTCTCTATCCCTATCTCTCCCTCCCTCCCTATCTCTCTCCTTCCCTCTCTCCCTCACTCCCTTCCTCTCTCCCTCACCCTCTTCCATCTTTCTCCCTCCCTCTCCCTCCGTCCCTCCCACCTTCTCCCTCTCATTCTCCCTCCTTTTCCCTCCCTCCATCTCCCTCTCCCCTCTACAAGCATCCCGCGACGAATAATGAGATCTTGTCAACCAATAGTGATCGGGCTTTTGTGGCCGCAGAAGCCGGAACCGGTTTTCTCGTTCGTGGCGAGAGAAAGGACGGAATAGGCAGATGGGCAAAGCGGAGATAAAAGGGTTACGAAGGAGGAGGGGGCTGTGGGAGTGGGCTATAGGCAAAAAATAAGGAGAGAGGGGTGATGGTAGGAGGGAGGACGGTAGAAGGGAGCTGGTTCAAACAGAAACGCCATGTTGTAATTAATTAGCGCGATCTTACGGCCATCTAGGAACCGGAGTTTAATTTGTTGTCCCCACGGTGATCTCCCGAGATTCCTTGGCCTCTTTTCCATCCGACGCGAGTGAGGCGGGAGTGTTTCTTATCCTCTCTCCCCCTCCCTCTCCCCCCTCCCTCTCTCCTCCCTCCCTCTCTCCTCCCTCCTCCCTCCCTACCTCCTCCCTCCCTCCCTCCTTCCCTCCCTCCCTCCTCCCTCCCTCCCTCTCTCATCCCTCCCTCTCTCATCCCTCCCTCTCTCATCCCTCCCTCTCTCATCCCTCCCTCTCTCCTCCCTCCCTCTCTCCTCCCTCCCTCTCTCCTCCCTCCCTCTCTCCTCCCTCCCTCCTCCCGCCCTCCTCCCTCCCTTCTCCCTCCATCCTCCCTCCCTCCTCTCTCATCCCTCCCTCTCTCCTCCCTCCTACTACGCTTCTCAACTTCCTCTCTCTCTTTTTCAGCTTCTCTCTACCATCTTAAGAGTTCCTTTCTCCTATTCCTAAGGTTATCTTCTTGCGGAGCCCATTTTAATTCCTCTACGTTCCTTATTACTTCTTTTCAAGATTTTATTGTGCTACGCCACAAATTGGCATTGTTAATAGAAATTATGGAAAGTTATTGAATTATCATATGCAAGAGCAGTGGTTTGCACTCCAGCAAGAGAAAGAGTTTTATGCGGCCCGCGAAGCTATGATTAAAAAGATATTTAACACAAATTTATATCATATACATCCAAATTACGACAATAGTATACTTGATGTTGAGATGTTAACCCTAAAAATCTAATTTAGACTTGATTTTCGCTAATATGTTACCTCGGTATCTTTAGTTAACATCCTATTTAAAATCTAATCTGGCGCGCAAAAGCATTGAAAACTTGCAAAAGCATCTTTCTAGTTTAAGAACAAGCATTTGAAAAAAATAAGTTCTTACGTCAGGTATCTCAAACAGACATAAATATGTTATAAAAAATATAACCTTATTATGGCTATTGGTAACACCTAAGAGAAGTACTTATTCTTTCAAGTGCATATACTTGGATTCGTTTTCAGCCATAAGAGGAGCTCGATAATTTCCTAGTGAATCCATTTTGTTAATATTAATCTATCGTCGTAACAGTGTCGAATGCGTTCAACTAAACATGTTTACTATTGTCTGTTTTGCGGAAAAGAAGCAAATTGCATACATAATAATCATTAATAAATTAAAACAAACAGAACAACAGGCTCATATTTATACAAGTGGGTCAATAACACTAAGACGGATCTCGAATGAATTTTTGAGTAGATTGGCTCCACGTTAAAGGTGAGTGAAAAAATATCCATTGATGGGCTTATAGCAGTCAGAGGGTTAAAGGCATGAAGAATACTACAAGGACAGTGAGCACAGAAGCGGAAAGTCGGTAATCAAAAAGATGGAAAAGGTTTGAAATGTTGGCGGGAAGATATACATAGTATAGAAATGTAAGAAGTAATGTTAACCATTTAATTCCTAGTGTGGAAAGTCGAGATCGGTGTTTCGTCAGCGATCGAAAAGATGCAAATGGCGACGGGTGACGATGAACTGAATTAAAGCAATATCAACGTCAACGTAAATATCTAAGTCAGCGCACTTTTGCGAAGAGAAATTGATGTATGACATCAAAGACTTCGCCTTTCCGTTTTCTCAGCATTTCTTTCGACACTTTTGCGAGAAGGTCCACCCGCTACAGAAAATATGAAAACATCCTAATTGAAAAATGTCAGAAGAAAGGAATTCTTCATTCCGATACATAACAAGAAATCGCAGGAGACATTCCAATCTGCTGTAACCTTGAAAACAAAATATTATATTTCCGGAAGTAGGTATTTGAATCCGACGGGAATTTTCCCTCAAATTGAAGATGCGAGGAAAAGAAAAAGACGAATTGGATAAGCAATGAAGGGGAGGCAAGCGGAGAAGAAAGAGGTGAAGAGGGAGAGAAAAGAACGAGGAAAGTGGGAAAAGAACAAGAAAGGGGAAGAGAATGTGAGTGTTATGAAAAATAAATAGAATGGTTGATATTCAGCGGAATATAGAGAATAAGAAAAAAAAGATAAAAAAGGATATGAATACAGAAAGAAAGGGGGGAGATAAGGAAGAAAGAAAGACAAGCGGAAGAATGCCAATCATAAGTTTACCATTTTTGAATGCCTCATTTTGAATTACGAGAAAACAACCGTATCAGTCTAAGACCAAATGTATCGAATATTTGTAAGAATTTTATTGATCCATCTTACCTTATGAGAAACTGAAATACTACAAGTGAGAAAAGAAATTCAAAACTTGCACGAGAAAATTATTCTCCACCAATATAATTCACCTGTTGACAAATAAAATATCTCGAAGAATTGGAAAAGAGAGAGAACGAGGCAGAAAGAGAGGACTAAAAAGGTATACAGACAAACATCTTTGTAATAAAATATTGATAATCGATGTAATTCGAACGAAGTTGAGATTATATAGTCTCCTTATTAATTTAACACAACCATTTCGTGGTGATGAGCTGACATAATTCCCTTAAAATAATTTATTTTAGGGTGATCGTTAACATATTTTGCTCGCTGCCAACTACTTGGGACATTAAGAAAGCTGAAAAAAAACAAAATATCACTCAACCTTTTAGTTCACAGAACGATTATTACTCATTGTAACTTCGTCTTTTTATCGATTTGTTTGGAGATGTAGGTAATTTTATAAATTTATCACAAATTGCCTAATTATATCCTTATCATATAGGCTGGTTTTCATTGTGTCATTAGTTTTCCTATTACATTTGGTAAATTGTACAAATTTCAATTTAAAAATATTTTTTCGTTATTACTACTACACTACACTTTAACAGATTAAAAATATATAATTCACGTAGATTCATCATCATTGATAAATTTAAAAAATAAAAACAACTTAATTGAAATTACCAAAAAATAATAATTTAGCCATGAAAAGACTAAGAGAAGACGAGAAATATGGCGATTAAATATTACAGAAAGGAAGAGAAGTATAAAGAGAAATGATAACATATTAATACGCCATCTCATTTTTTCCTGAGAACCTTGGAGAAATGAAAGAGAGATATATAGAATAAGAGATAGACGAAAGCTTCCGGTAAAAAAGAAAACAAAAAGAGTTGAGGAGAAGAGTCTTCCGTACACCCTTAGGGGGAAAGGGGGAGGGGAAGGGAGAGGAAAACAAGAAGGATATGCGGAAAAGAACATTCTGAAAGTTCCCGCGATGTCCTTTGGTATGCCAGGTACGAGAGATGCAATATGGATGGCGGGGGAGTGAGAGAGCTCGGAGAGGCGGAGATAGAGACGGAGGGAGAATAGGAGGATTCTCTCCCGTAATTTCCCGCTCAGGACGGGAGAGATAAGGGAAGGGGGAGGCGGTATAAGGGGCGGGGCGGGTGGTCCCGAAAAGGTGAGTTTATATTGCTAGGAATCCCCGAGCTTTTGCGCCCCCGTTTATGCCAAAGGGTGTAGGAAGAGGAGGGTGGGGGAAGCGAGGAGAGGAGTGGGGGTGGATGCTATTCTCTCCCTCTCACCGCCTCTCCATTCCTCGGTGTCTTGGAGTTGGGGGAATTTCGGGGGAGAAGAAGGGGGATGGGGTGGGCGGAGGTGGAAAAATTCCGGAGACGCTAAAACACAATAAAGTGTTGGAGGGCGAAAGGGATGGGGAGGGAGAGGGAGGTGGGGGAGGTATGAGATCGTAAGGGAGGAGGAGAGGGATGAAGGTGCTGCAAAATGGAGACGGATTGAGTGAGGGAGGTGGGAGGAGGAAGTTCGGAGAGAGGGAGGGGGCGTGGTTGTGAAGAAGAAGGGGGTATATAGGGTGGCACCTAAGTGAAGCAACTGGTGCGACTTTTGTAAACTCTTTATTTGGTGCACGAGCCACGGATTCCTTGCGAGAGGAAGAGAGAGAGAGAGAGAGAAAAAAGGGATAGGTCCCAAGGAGTTACCACTCACCGCTCAATGAACCCGGATATTTTAAAAGTCATCTTCGAAAAGAGGGTATACATACCCCAATAGCAATGAATGGCGTTTTTGTTTGGAAAATTAATATTAGACTCAAATTTTGGAGACTCGGTAGTCGGTTTTATGACAGCAAGTGGTTTCATATTTCGATTACGCATTTGAGTGAGGTAGAAATCATTGAAGGGGATTTTTATATCTAAAATCTCGATAGCAGAGCACCGATACTTTGACTTGATGCCGCACGAGTCATAATTTATGGAAAAGATAACATTCTGAATAATATTGATGGTTGAAATAATAATTAGTTTGTGTGCTGTGAAAAAATGCAAATCATATTCGATTTGTGTTTATCTGTAGTTATTATTACATAAAACAAGAATAATATCTATTACGCGATTCGGTTTCAGAAGTCATCACTGCTAGTTGTTATTTTTCTGCAGAAACAAGTCTCTTGTAAATAAAACTAATTTTTAAATTATTACTTTGTTGTTGCCATAGCGCTCGTAAATGATATTTAGTAAACTTCCTTGATTTTACAAGTCTGCTAAACATGTCGAATACCAAATTATTGCCATTCGAGAAATGATCTGATTCCCCTCTAGGTATTATCACAACGACAAATTATAAACCAGCAAAAAGGAAAAACAACTTAATACTGCGTGATTTTTTCTATTTACTTAAATATGGAATTCTACGAAATTATGGCTTCACTAGTGCATTATATTTTTAATTATATCCTCTCGAAAGAAAATTTACACCGACTGATTTGGTCAGGGATGCAATTGAAAAAGATAAACTTTTGTCTTTAATTATTTGTTGCTGTACCAATAGATGTTGTCATATACAAATTGCTGTCACGCTGTTCTGAAATGAAAGAAGAATTTTCGCGGCGGAATACCGAATCTTTGATTTTCTTCTATAAGTTTGAAGAAGTCGTAAAATCCGATCATGAACAAATACGCTCTACCCGTAAACTTACTTGATTCTATTTTCTGAATTGTATTGCCTTCGAGCTTCCCATCTTTCTGAACAGCATCGTTAAACAGTGTTCTTATGATAGCCTTTCTGCTTGCATGGGCGAAAAAAGTTGCAAAAGTGTCGACCAGCTGTTGAGTGATGTGGGGATCTCTCCATTTAACCTTTAATCTTTTTGCAGTTGAGGGAATGGCAGACAGAAGTAGAGAACTCAGTGGCCAACGTAAGAATGTTTGGTATATAAGTAGTGAGAAGTTTGATAGTACCTTTTATTTAATTGATGAAAATACTGACTTTTCCATTCATATTGCTTAAAATCAACGAAAATCTACTGCTAGCTCAAAGTAATTCAGCTTTAGGTACCAGTAGGAATGAAACCGTTGATCACCAACGAGGTTTTCAATGACCTTTTCATATGGAAAACAGTTTTTAGAATATTCTTAAAGGAATAAAGATAAAACGTTTTTAAGATAAATAAAAACTTACCATCAATAATAATTACGATAAATAAAAACGTATAATTATTAGCAGAAATATCCCTTCGAAAACGTAGGAATACTCGTATCAATACAAATCCACATTTAAATAAAGAGACTTCTATTACATCACGGACAATGACAATAGTTTGTTTAATCTCGTTGCTAATATTGACGTTTGTAATTTGTTCAGATTCGCTTCAACAATATAAATATAGAAAAGGAAAGCTAAGGTTATATAGTACAAATAATGTGATAATTGTTGTAAAAATAATGAAATTATAAAAATAAACAACAAAAAAGAAAATATAATTTTAAAAAATAAATAAATATGAAAAATGCCACTAATACTATATATCTATCTTCCCACGCGAATTCAAATTAACATTTATCGCAGCGCCTATCTAACGTTTCCCCCGCGGTCGCGGACTCTGCGGTATAGTCCCGCTATCGAATGTGAAATCAATGATAAACCTTAATAGGATTCAATTCAAAGGTTTTTAATTTCTATTACACGGAAATAAAAATGAGAAAAAGAGATGCTGAAGGGATGAGAAAAAGAGGAGAGGGCCAGTTAAATAGAAAAATAGGGCCATTGGGATTTTCTGAGGCTTGTTTGATTGTGGTCTAAAAAAACAACCTTCAATTTGGCAATCCCATGTAAAAAATGGCGTGAAATGAAAAGAGATAAAAATATGCATATCAAAATTCATCTTAACGAAGGAAACACCATGCTAGAAACCCTCGATATTCATTTGCTTAGATTTATTAAATTCGTCTTATAGAGTATCGAATGCATCACAATATAATAATGACTACAGAGTTCATAGTTAGGATCAAATTAACCATTGACGTAGCCATGAAATGGTCGAGAAATTAGTTAAAATCCTCAATATAAATCGCCTATTCTGTCATTCTGGGTGTAACGCATTTAAACGTGTTTTAACAAACATCCCGACTAGGTAGAAGGTTACAAATTTATCAGGAGTGCTTCAATCACGCATTTAAAATAAATGACGAATAAAGTCCCGAAGAAAGACCCGGGTTCGGCTCCAGGATATAATTTCCGTTTCCCTTAAGATAGCATTTAAGAAGCGATTTTTTTGACGTGTACGCTTTCATCCTTTATCACATTAAAATTAGAAAGAATTGACCATCAGACCGGAAGTATTTCAAACAAGAATAAATAAAGTATCTCATTCTTATCGACCAATTTTGCCATCAGTTAGAATTCACTCAAATTTATCGTTCAAATCACGTTTTGGAAAAAATTGTCTTTTAACCGTCTGCTGCCTTGGAAACCACGTTGTTTTCAAAGTTGGAGCTTCTGTTGTTGTCTCAATCCTAAGAAAGAAAGAGTACATTACGATTTAACTCGAGAACATTTAATGTTCCGTCATTTTTTATGAGCACTTACTAGTATTGCAGCAATAACGGAGCTCACTTTAAAGTTTGGATAAAATTCACGGTTGACGTAGTCATAAAATGGTCGATAGAATAGTTCCAAATCATCAATAATTGTTGCCGAAGAGAACACATCTTTTTAGAAGACTGCTTAATTGTGGATTAAATGCGCATATTGGTTAATCAACCATTTTATGGCCCAAGGAGCTACATATATCAACTGCTTTACAAAAATTAACTTGTGCGCGAGAATGAGGGAAGAAAAAGAGAATGGAGGAAGGCGGAGAGAATAGAGAGTAAACAAATAGAGAACTGAAAGAGAATTTGAGAAAGATATGAAGAAATTAAGAAACGAAGGAGATAAAAAGGAGGATGGAGGCATACGTTTCGAAGAGTGCGTAGTTAAATAACGAGAGAGAGACAACAGAGCAAAGGGAAATTAGGACAACAAACAGGGGGGGGGGTGGGAAAAGAAATGAAGGCGACGGCTAGGGGAAGACGAAACAAAAAACCTAGCGGGAAGAAGCCGGGGGACGTACGGATAAAGAAATGGGTTCGAAGATACAATGAGAAATAGAGACACGGGGATGGAGATAAAGCAGAAGCACAAAAAAGAAGGGGTCGAGACAGAGAGAAATAGCGAGATAGGAGAAGATAAGATGAAAAACATAGGGTGGGAGAGAGAGAAAGAGAGCGATAGACTCGGGAGGAGAGGCAAGGAAAGAAAGGAGAGGGGGAGAGAGGGAAGGGGGATGGAGAGAGAGAGATAGATGGAGAAACAGGAGCGCCAGTATGGAAGGACATAAGACGAGGAGGTGGATATAAAAGAGGCGATGGGACGGCCCGGGGCAAAACGGCGAAAGTTTGGGGCGGAGTGAGGGGAGGGGGCGACAGAGGGTGGAATGTGAGAGATAAAAGGGGGCGGGGCGTTATTTTGATGATGAAAATTGGAAGGACGCTAGAGAAAGAGATGGAGAGAGAGGGAATAAGAGACGGAGGGAGAGAGGGAAAAGATGGGGAGAGAGAGGGGAGGTATAGAGAGAAGGAAGGATATAGAGAAGGATAGAGAAGTGGGAGGAGAGAGAGGGAGGTGAGAGAGAGGGAGGGAGAGAGAGGGAGAGAGAGAGAGGAGGGAGATATAAAGAGAGGAAAGGATAGAGGGAGATATAGAGAGAGAGAGGGAGGGAGGGAGAGGGAGGGAGAGAGAGATGGAGGGAGAAAGAGGGAGGGATAGAGAGAGAAAAGGATAGAGAGAGGGAGATATAGAGAGATGGAGAGAGAGGAGGGATAGAGAGAGGGAGGTATAGAGAGAGTGGGAGGTATGGAGAGAGGAAGAGATAGAGAGAGGGAAAATAGAGAGATATATAGAGAGGGAGAGATAGAGAGAGGGAGAGATAGAGAGAGGGAGGGATAGAGAGAGGGAAAGAGGAGGAATAATGGAGAGAGGGAGGAAAGAGGGAGATGGAGAATTATGGCGAGTGGAGGGAGGAAGAGAGTGAGTGAGTGAGGACAGAAGGAAAGAGAAGAGAAGCCTTTTAAAGGAAGTAAGAGACTTTGGGCTGTGTGGGTGAGGTTGGGAGATAGAAAGGGGGCGTGCCTCTGGACGGACGACGGGAGAGGAGGGGATGAATACGAGACTTGAAGTAGATGGTTTTTATAGCGAGGGAGGATGAGAGGAGATGAGGAGGAGATGAGAGAGAGGGAAGGATGGGAGAGATTATTTCGCCCCGGGAGGCTCGAGATTAACCTTGTGTTAGGGGGTGGATGAGGGAGGAGTATAAGGGATATTGAGGCAGATGCGACCGTGTGGGAGATACTGGCTTTATGGGCAAAAGACAAAGAGGGAAGGGGTTTCTATATAAAGGGAAGCAGAAAAGAGATCCGAGAATGGAAGCTAGGGAGAGAGCCATACGGACATAATATCAAGCTTACGAATTGGACGAATGCGGAAATATATGTTCGCCAATTTATTTTACCACTGTCAACGATATTGAAAAACACAAGTGAACTGAAAGAATAATTTATTCAGGCTTTCATATCAAGCGACTAGAAAATGAGGGAAGTTTAACGTTCAAAGAGACATAGGGCGAGTTTTTTCATTTTGCGGCATCTCGTTAACTGGAGAATAGATATTCCTCCGGTTTCGGTTTGAAAATATCGTCGCCATGGCAACTAAAGATACGACCTGGAGTTTTTTCTCTTCATCCGGTGCGAAACCATAAACGTGCATCACCATAAAACATTAGAGCGTATTTCTTTTCAGAACTCGTCGACGTGTTTGCCTCTGAAACGGTCATCTTTTTTGCTCCTCAAGTTACGCGGGGATAAAAATCAAAAGTTTACTTTTATTCGAATCGACTTATTGCATCTCGGAGATCGCCGAGATATACCAATTCTAGTTCCGTTCTCTTCTTCTTTTTATCTTCTCAGACTACTTTTATATGGTAGAAGATTCTCCTTATTTTGGAATCGGTTTATCAGCAAAAATCTTGATTCTATAAAGTCTTAATTTTTGCGATACGTATGTGATTTTATTCTTTTTACCAACCTTAAAATATATTAATGTAGAAATCTGAGAGAGGATTGTCTGTCTAATTTTGTCAGAAAAGTCTATATAGTTAACTTTGTCGCATTAAAATAATTGTATAATATTAATAATGTAATATGTTTATCACACATTTTAAGAGAAAAACATCCTGAAATTAACGTTAATTTGGCGTAGTTTTGCAAATAAACGATTCTAAAAGTAAAATAACTCAATAATCTCATTTAAAATTAAAGCAACAAATTATTATTATGGAAGAAGAATGAATTGCTTGATGAGACATTTAAGGAGCGGTGGCGATTTGTTTAACAAATAGAAAGTCACAGAAATGGTAATTTTCCATCCATTCTTCACTATGAATAAATAACGCGAGTTAAAAACCTCCTAATCGTCTCGTTTCGTTAATTTAATCGCCGGAAATATTAGGAGGAACGCGTTCGCCTCCTGGAAAAGGTATTTTTAGAAAGGAACGTTCAAGAGGAAGCAAATCGAGCCCTCACAAAAAGATTCACAAACGGAGAGGCATGGCGACGACGCTGATAGACTCTCATCCCAATGCAACAATACCTCGGGAGAGAGGGGAGGAGAAAGGAGGAGGGGGAGGAGGGAAGGAGAAAGGAGGAGGGGAGGAGAAAGAAGGAGGGGAGGAGAAAGGAGGAAGGGGAGGAGGGGAGGTTACCCATATAGACGTGACACAGCCCTCGGGCAAAATGATGATGACGATCATGATGATGATGCCAAAAGAGTTTGCGTGGGAATAGGAGAGAAAAGATAGAGGGGAAGAAGAGAGTGAGAGGAAGGAAGGAATATATCGGAGGGATGGAAGGAGAGAAAGAAAGATCGAGAGAGAGAGGGTATGGCAGAAGTGAAGCTAAAAGCGACGAGGTATAGAGAAGGGAGTTGACGTGAGGGTGCGTGGGTGGTTTGGGATCGAGAGGATGGGAAGGGAGAAGAGGAGGTAGGAGGGAAACAGGGAGAGAGAGAGAGGGGTGGGGTTAAAATGTAGAGACTATAAGGACGCTGGAGCGTACTAAAGGGACAGAGGGTGGAGAAGAAAGACGGATATCGGTTTAATAACACTGTGTGTGAGAGAGGGAGATAGGAGAAAGGGGTGGGGGAAAAGAGGGTGGATTTAGGAAAAAGAGGAGGAGTAAGAATCAAGAGAGAGAGAGAGTTGAACTTGTGATATTGGGGGAAGGGAGGGTTCTTGGTGATGGCGGTGTCTAACGAAGAGGGCTGCCGGTAGGTGGGGCCGTTAAAAGTTGGGGAGTTGGAGGACGGAGAGAGAGAGGGAAGAAACGAGGGGAGAGGAGGAGAAAAGGAGGGAGGAAAGAGTAAAGGGGTAAAGGAGGGATTCCTGGTTGTTGGCTCAGCGCCTCGCCTTTTGTTTTGCGCTCAGGCATTCCGAGACTCAACCCATTCCCCCCTTCAGTCCCCCTCCCCCCCTTCTTCTCCTACTAAACTTCCCTATTCTATTCTCTTAGACGTCCTTCTCTCCCTTCTCCCCATGATCCTCCCAGAACACCATTACACCGTCTGCTTCCGGTTCATCTCCTCCCACAACTGCACAACCTCCTTCTTCCCTCCCTTTCTCCTTCACCTTCCATCTACTTCCTTATCTCTCTCTTGTCCTCCTCTCTTCTTCAAAAGAACCCTTCCTTCTTCTTCCATCTCTTTACCTCTTTCTCCTCCCTATCTTTCTGCTCTTTCCATTCTATCTCCCTGACGTTCTCTATCTCTCTATAATCTCTTTCCTCCTGCTCCTCACCATCAGACTCTCCCCCCAAGCCGCATGACTTCCATATGTCCAAACTCCGCACGCCAATACGTGAGGTGCCTTCAATTATAGATCTTGGCTTTCTACTCCTTTGTCTCACCATCTCTATTATTCTCTCTAGTCCGTAGCTGCTACAAAGACAATCGCGGTGTCTGAAAGATCCAAAGAAGAGGTTGAATTGACTCATTGCTCTAAGTTAAGCGTTCGCGGGGATTGCTCAGATTCTGCGGTAAATTTAAAGAATCGTTTTTAGAGGAGTGTCTCAAAGCTTGCAGCGAAATATAATTTTCGGTGCAAAAACATCCACTGATGTGCTAAATGCTAATGACAAACTATAAATAGAACATAGAAATATAGACATATAACAATCCAACAGTTGAATTTGAATAGATTTAAGTAATACCACAAAACACAATACACCTCGTAGGTGAAGGCGTTTCGAAACGAAACTTAGTTAAAGTCAGTTAAATCACATCCAATAGTTACTATCCTCTTCCGGCTCCCGGTAGGTCAATGTCCATTCCACACAATGTTTTCCTGCCGGTTAGGAGGGGACTCTAGAGTGGGACACCTGCGTCGACTTCACTCGTTGCTCTCCTGTGCGTCTCGTCGCTCGGAAGGCCACTATCGGAATGGACTGTCACGTGACGCCGGTGGTGAAGGAGGGAGGTCATGACGTCAGGCGGGTAATTCAAAATGGTTGAATTATTCCCGGTAATTGGTCGATTTCCACTGTTCTTGCATAACCAGGGGAAAGAGGGAAGGTTAAAGAGGCGAGGGGTAATTAGGGTATATAAAGCAGAGAGGCACCACGGGAGGGCGTGTCGACCGTGGCGTGGCGTCCGTGGGCGTGGTGTTCAGTCCGGCGATATCACGAATATCGGCGATATACGATAGCTATCGTATAAGTGCGGGAGTAAAGGGGGGGGGAGGAAAAAATCGCCACAAGCTGAAAATCGGGAAATATATATCAATATCGGCTTGTTTATAATATTCCTTAAATTTAATATATTTATTTTCCAAGTAAATTGTCATAACACATATATTTTTGGATAGATAGATTATCGAAAAAAAAAAACGAAAATCTTTTTGTTGGAAATTAGCAGCTTGTTGGAAATTACTCTAAAAATGGAATTCAAAGCTTGAATTTCCTCGAGGGGAGTTTTATAAATATTCTCTAATGCGTGTATGCAAAGCCGGCCCTAGATATTATGGCGCTCAAAGCAAGCATTAGTTCCAGGGCTCCCTTTTCTACACGAATAAATTTTAATTTATTTATTGCAGTCGTAAAATTGAAACAGTAAATACTACAAATTGAAGAAAGCCCATGGATATGTTTACCTGCTCAGCGGTATCCATCATTGCCAACAACAAGTCCAAACCAGGACTAATGAAGGCTGGTTCCCTCAAGTTTTTTTTACGATCTGCTGATTCGCTTTGGCCTACGCGCAATGAGTATCTGAGAGGTAGTGCAATGAATCGCTGGTCAGTTAAAAATTTTAGGAAGAAAGGTGACTTCCCAATCTATAGATAGAGTTATACTTCAAATTATCGTTTCCCAAAGTAGACGTCCCGAATTGATTACTTATATTGACATGGAATGTTTCAGTAAGTGTTAGTCATTCCAAGGAATTCCCGTAATATAAATACAATTTGTAATCCATAGTTTATCAATGATAGAGAAAAATTGGAAAACAAATTAATATAGCATTGTCTAATATATTATAACCGCTGCGTCTCTGCGTCCCTACCTGCGTCTGAAGCCTTCCGGCATGAACGCAAATAAACCGGGAACGATCAGCTCGATTTCGACAAATCTTTCGCCTGAATACTCGACGCGAACTCCCACAGGTTTTAAGTGGGTAGGCGTCCTCCGGAATGGCATGGATTCGATACCAGGACAGTTTTCGTTTTTGCATTTGATTAACACGTAATCGGCTAGAATACGATCTGTAGACCTTTATTCTTTAACATTGTAAAATATCTTACGATCGAGACTTTGACTCGAAATTTATACCATTTCACGCAGAAAGAAATTAAGATTCTTATTCTTACTACTGATTTTGTTGTTTAATTCGTGCTTGCTCATATTTTAAGTTTATATTCAATTTTCTCCGGTTTTTGACATTTCAAAAAGGAGGTTGCTAGGGTTCATTTCATTTCGGATTTTTGTATTGTTAGACTCAAGCTTCACGTGCATTTGCGCTAAGCTGGAAATAAAACGCGTTAAGGACTAAAGCAGATTGTCTCGAGTGACGTCACCTCCCAGTATAAACTCAAATAAATCAAGAGCGGTCGGCTCGATTTCGACAAATCTTTCACCTGAAAGGCATGGGTACGTTATCAGGAAAGTTTTCGTTTTTACATTTGATTAACACATAATTGGCTGGAATATGTGTAGACGTTCAGTCTTTTACATTTTAAAATATCGTACGATCGAGACATTGACTCGTGATTTGCACTATTTCACGTAGAAAGAAATGAAGTTTCTTATTCTTACTTTCGATTCTGTTGTTGAATTCGTGTTTGCTCATATTTTAAGTTTATATTCGATTTGCTCCGATTTTTCTACATTTCAAAAAGGAGTTTCCTAATGTTGCCGGCATTGTTGATCTCAGATTTTTGCATTGTTGGATTCGTGCTTTCAAGTGAATTTGCACTAATCATACAATGAAACAAACGCATCAAGGACAAAAACCGATTGAAAATTTATGTGAAAATTTCGAGTAAATATAAAACATATGAAACACGTAGCAAAGAAACTTTAATTCAGGAACGACTCCGATGCATTGTAATAATGGGGAACTGAACATTTCAAATAATAAGATATTTCACTCTTACATTGAAAATATCGTTTTGTTTGCAAATTTTGTTCCGCAGTTTAAAGAAAATTGTTATATTGATAATGTTTGTGATTAATTTCTTTTGGTAAGTAAGTAAATCTTTGACGCGTTGCCTTTGCATTTATAGTGATTACTTGATATTAAACAAATCACAGAACATACGATTTGCTGTACCATCAGAAATAGCGAACAAAACAAAAACTGTTGTGTGCCGGTAAGTGTTCGTAGGTCTATGTTTTTGGTTATGAAAATGGTGTGAGCTATATGGTTATTTTAAGAGGGGCAATAAAAGTGGTTCAACTAATAACGCCCTGTGTAACAATTTTTATCATAGGAACTATCGCATTGGGCCACTTCACCCAAAGTTCCCAAAATGGGAAGTACTGCAACGGGCCCCTAGTCTGGTTTAAAATACTAAAAGCAATGTCAAAATCTCTTTCTGACATTATTTTTTAAAAATAAACGAATTTAATAAATGTTACTGTTTATACGCTAATATGTACGGATCAAGTGTCCGTTGCTGAAGGCTATGCGAGCGGAAAAGAAAATAACCCATTTTTTCACTCGTCTATGTTCAAGTCGAGTTCGGAAATAATTGTCTCCATAGCAACAATCCGATAAAATGCTATTTAAAACGCTAAAACTCTGTTTTAGCTGAAATTCTAGAAAATACGATCAATTATCAAAATTCAGCAATAAAAATTATAATTTACATTCTTTTCCCCTTTCCCCTTAGAACGGTAAAAACTTGCTCAGATATCACAATTTTAAGATATTTTAAAGTATTAAGGAAAATATCTCTGCTCGATGAATTTGAGACTTCCTATGTAAAACAAATAGGGAAAAATCGTTCCTGAAATCGAACCTGGGATGTCAATCTTCGGCAAATAAAATGTAGCCCGGAGATGAGTCCTGGCAGCACGGGTCTCATACCAAGTTTCACGAAAATCGGTCCATTGATGAAAAAGTTGTTAGTTGGGGACATACACACATACACAGACGAGACCATTTCATGTTTCCTTTGAAAACCAGCCTATAAACGAAAGACGGTTATTCTCCAGTAAAAGATAGGAGAAAATGTATGCGTATTTCGGTCACAAAGCATCCGTCATCAGTGGTGAATCACCGATTGTAAATTTCAAAAGGAACTTCATAGGTTTTTTTGATCTCAGCGGTAAGGTGAACCAGATAATTCTTGCTGGAATTGCAAAAAAAGTATCATTAAGAAAGCGCTCACCCGCCACTGGTACCGCGAGACGATCCTGCGTGTAAGGATACATAACCTGAGGTGTTTTCAATTTCTTCAATTTTCCTTTGAACGAAGGACTGAAGGACTCAAACAGAATCATGGCTGTAATTAAAGTTCAACATAAAATGTGCTGCTCGATAATTACTGCCCTGAGAAAATTTAATTTTGATTTTAATAGTATCGATAAAATAAAATACTATAGAATATATGCAAGAGCGAATTTAGTATTTATTACACATCACATCCGATAGTTTATAGTCGATTAATCATCAAATTTCAATCAACTTCGCGCTTGATAGATCGGAAAAAAATGTAAACCTTTTGATGTTTGATGGATTCGATGAAACATCGTGCGTTTATATGAAATATTTAACCAACACATTGAACATTTTTACCGTTTGACCAATCACCTGTTAATGAGCTCATATGAATTTGGTTTTTGGAAACGGAAAAGAATGCTTTCATGATCAAGCCATTAAAAATAAGAAGATATTTCACTTTTTGATCAAGCTATCCACCCGAGTTATCCTGTCGAAAATGAACAAACAAATTATCTCCATTGTAACAATTGAATACGTAAATAAAGATTTGATGAAATAGCTCTTCCCTTTCATTTCTGCACGTTGGAAATATTTTGTATGTAGCTAAACAATTTTTCATATGAACTGTTTATCATTCGTTGGGTTTAAATTTGAATTTCAAACGTATCTTCTTCGTAGAATTCCATCATTAACCAAAAATAACAAACGATATTTTTGGTGACGGTGATTATTCACCGGAACCCTTTCGTGTTTCTCATTAATGTGGAATTGGCCAAAGTTATTATTAAAATTATTTTTTCTTATTGTTATTGTTGATTTTATTTTCTTATGTTTAATTTTATAAATCTGAAATAGAGGGATAAAATAATACGATTTTAGACAATTATATAAATATCTTTTTTTACATTTGTATCCTCTTTTGAAACCGGTTCACTGGATTCATCGTTAAACGTTAAATAACGGTTTAATAATAATACCCTAACCTTCAGTTGGTCAGTAGTAACACTTATCTATACCAGGCTTTAGAGAATATGTAATATGTTGACCATAATTGAATTTCGCGAGTTGAGCAAGTTTTCGAGACTAAAAATTCAAGGAAACAACTGTTATTTCGCTCTTTAAAGCGATTCGTTGTAGTAAGCGATGATTTTGACCAAAAACTAAAAAAAACAATAAAAATACTCCAGAAATGCTCAACAGATTTGCATTAACATTTTTACCGTTTTCGGGCGACAAAACGCTTCATTCTCCGCGATATGAAATCGAATTATTCTCCCTTCACGCGAGGTAAAACCGCCACCACCGCCAACCCAACCCAACCCAACCGCAACTCCCTTCCTAGACGGCATCCCTTTGGAACAAGACGGTTAATTGAAAGGTTTTAACCACCATCTCGCGCGAACAGAGAGAGAGAGGGAAGAGATTCGCTAATTAAGTCGGACTTTGCACGCGAGTGTGTGTGTATTCCTGTGCGATGAGAGGATAAGTGGAGTGGAGAGATAGAGAGGAGAGAAAGAGAGAGGGAAAGAGAGAGAGAGACCGAGAGAGAAAGTGAGGGTCTTAATCCTTTGTTACAGAGAGCGCGAGGGTGCGGAAGGAAACGGAAGTAGTAGGAGGTTAAAGAGGAAGCAAAAGAGGGGGTTATGCTAATCCGCGAGGGTTTTGTGGAAGCGATTATTAGGAGGGTCTGGGGAGTTCTCGTGAGAGGGGGTTTGGCGGGAAAGGAAAGCGGCGGCGGGTTTGTCGGCAAGACTCAAAGAAACCTTAGATAGCGAAGTTCCAAGGAAAGTATAATTATCGGGGGGAGAGAGAGAGAGAGAGGGTATTGGAGGAAGTGAGAGAGTTTTGAATGACTCTTGCTTAACATTCATAATTGACTCATAATGATCCACGAGGCTGAATCAATGGAAAAAATCCTTTTCATGTGCGAAATCTAGTTAATTTCACGTTCTACTTAAGGGAACCAATTTCGGCTTTCTCTCTCTCTCTCTCACACACTCCTTCTCTCTTGAGGGGTTCAATGTATGATAAGAATGGGTCCGTAGGTGGATTGGCGTGTTATCTGCGTACGGATAACGTAGTGGATTGAGTAATACGTAGGGGCGAACTACTTCGGACAGCTGGGAATGAAATTGTTGCTATGCGAAAGGTTTACGCGGTAATCACGTTAGCCTGTCAATCTCGAAGCATTTACATGAAATACTGTCACAAAAATAGGTCAATGTGATTATCACGCCATCCTTTCGCATATAAAAATAGTGACAGTGATTACGATTAGTCTAGCATAGTTTTAATAACATGTATCTTTGCACTGTACATTGTGATTACAATTTTTATAGATATAAATATAAAGGCAAACTGGGTTAGACATTACCTGAGGAGAGATAGTATGATTAAAGACGTGTTAAAAGGAAAACTAGATGGAAAAAGGGAAAGAGGTAGGAAAAGATTTCAGCTGATAGACAATTTGAAAGGAAAAGAGAGTTATCAAGATATGAAAAGGACAGCGGAAAATAGGAGTATATGGAGAACCAGGTTTAACCAAGAATAATCACGGACCTGTCTACGGACAGACTACCTATGATGATGATGAAATATAAAGAACTATTATTATTTTGTTTAATTTATTTGTTTCAGAATGTCTTAAAATAAATTTTTCGCCCAAATTATCTACTAATATTCTATGTCGTTTTATCGCCCATTTCATCTTCTTCTCCATGCCCACATATATATATAAAATAAACTCCTGGACAAACGAAACTTTGGAATGTATCCAAAGAAGCAATAATGGATCACAATGAGACTATTCAGAAGCCGGAAGCGGAAATGAGAAGAGTCGCAAGTGTAATATGGACGAGCCGCGAATCGGTATGAATGGATGGTGATGACGATTGTTGTCTGAACGTCATCCTCTTTCCCTCTACTTTCGCTTAAACCTCAAGACAAATGAGACTGGCCGTGTCCAAAACGCGAGCATTCATTGGAGAAAATGAAACTTGTTTATTAATAGTTTCAATAACATTCCAAGACAGGAACTAAAGTATAATAACGGGAGAGTATTATTTTGTGCTAAAGGACTTGGAATCAAAGGGCGATATTCAATGTTATCAAATTTTTATAATTCTCGGTAAGCGAGTAAGTATACCTATATTTTCTATATTTATCCGAAGAAAAAATTGAGAAAATTAAGTAAGCGGGATGCTGTGAGAATAGTGTTAAATTACCGAGATAAAACTATTTTTTTAGTAAGTGGAGGACGTGGCTGCTCACCTAGCTGAAGCTCATATTTATCATGTTGTCCATCATGTGAACAGATTCTGAGGAAGTTAAACACAACACAACCTGTTCTGGGGAAGAAAAACCGGGACATAACCTGGACAATATAAGATCTTTAGTTTTTCTCGCTTACATGCCAAATAGATAAATTCTGCATAGGTTGGCCATGATTTTCTTGACAAAGTAGCCCATAATTTTTTCAAATTCTAATATTTTGTGCAAAAAATTATTACAGAATTGATCAGAAAATAGATGGTAGGAAATATTTTAGAGTATTTATCGTATTTTTCGGGCTATAAAACGCACCTAAAGTTTTTTGAAAATTTCCAGAAAAGAGGTATTTTGGTTCACCAAAACATTTAGGAAAGACCCCGTCGCGTTGCCAGTGGCGTAACTGAGTTACAGTCGCAGCGTCGCCAGTGCCATAACTGGTGGTATGTGATTTATTTATTCCATATCTATGAAAAACAAATAAAAAGAATGTTTAACCGGGACAAATACTAAACCGGACGGGACGCCGGGATAACATCTACAATCCGGGATTTCCCGGGACGTTTGGACACCCTATCCGTAATGGACAATATTTTGAAAAAGGTTTTTAGGGAAAGTGCAGCATAGTCGGCTTACATAGGAGCGAATAAATTAATTTATAAATCCATAAAGGGGTTTATAATGGTTACAGACATAAGTCTATTCAGCTAAGAAGGTAACACATACACATAAATATTTAGAGCCATGGTATCTGTATTTATTATTATCGAGTCAACATATTAATTTAGTTTAAAAGATGGTTCATTTTATTTTTTCGGAAATAGAAAATAGAACATCTTTTTCATTGACTACAATTAAGTTCCCCGTCAGAAATGAAAGTACGTCAACGATAGAGTATTATTTTGCACTTAGGACACTGCGAATCAGTGTGATATTCAACGCTAAATATTTAATGATCTATCGAGATCTATAGCCAAACTAGATAACAAAACGTTTCTACCCTCAATAAGCTATTTTGAATGTTAAGATAACAGTGTGAGTGATCCTTCTCGATTACGCCATAATTTTTAAATCATCCATATTCGAATCTCCTGTATTATGGAGGCCCTACTCGCGCACACACGGAAAAGAATAACAAATGAAATTTATAGAGATGATTTTTATCGATTTAACCATAACGAACCGTTTGGAAAGTTTGAATTATTATATATATATATATATATATATATATATATATATATATATATATATATATTCAAATAAGCCTACGTTCCATATTGAAATCTAAGCGAATACGCTGGCCTGTGACGAGATTCGAACCCACTACTGTCGTACTTTCGGAGGAAAGGCACCGCTCAGCGCGGTCTAACTGAGATTCCATTCCTGCTTTATAGGAGATCTTAAAAAAACGGCGTGATTGACGATCAGATCGTGAACCGAGTTTCAACGCATAAACACGCTAAAATATACCCCCCATCAAGTCGAGACGCCGAGGTAACCAAGACCTCATATATCACCCGACGTGCGCTGCTCCCAAGACAACACGTATCCCAAAATGAAAAAAAGGAAAACAAGGTCTCTCTTTCTCCGTGAGATCCATCAGGACCCATAAAGCGGAGAGGGAGAAGAAAGCGTGTTTTTTTAGCTCTGCGACCGCGTTGAAAAAAATGGGGAGTTGGGAGCGGGAGGGGTAAGAAGGAAAGAGAGCCCCAAGTGACCCGGTGGGGTCACCCCGAGACTCCCGTAACGCGTTGACCCCCTTGCGTCCTGTCGCACGCTGGAATTCTTCCGCTCCTGATCAAAGGAAGGAGCCAATTAGACGAACGAAGAAATAAATTCGCTGCGAGAAGGGCAGGTGGATGGAGCCGGAGGAGGCGTAAGGCGGTCTGTTTTTATATATATATATATATCCGGGGGCGAGAAATGAAAGTAAAGGATCTTGTGGATTACTGTCTTCGGCCGACCGATGGAATCCGGAGACTCCTTTCTCTCCCCTCCCCCCTCCACCCGACTATTCCCCCTTCTCCATCCTTCGGCTACTAATGAGGACTCTTGGCCCATGTGGCCTTTTAGTTTTTCCTTCGTTTCCCATCTCGTTTCGATTTCTTTTTTTCCCCCTCTCCCGAGTCCGAGTTTCACCGCGTGGACACCAGGTGGCGTTGGTGGAAAAACGAGGTGTTTTAGTGAAGGCATCGGATAAAAGATGGAGACGTGTTAAAAGCTAGGTGACGTCAGGGGAAATTCTCCCCGCGGAGAAAACGGAAAAGCAAATGTCGATTTGTCGTCGACTTTTTTTCGTCGGAGTGAAGTGGTCGGGAGAGCGGAAGGAGCGCGAGACTGTGGTAGGGGTGAGTCGTGCTTAAAACAATTGACGGGAGTTCTGCACGACCGCAAGGCAATAAAAACACGTCAATCGTATATTTCAATAAAGAATCACATATCCAATACACACGCGTAATTTGCATGTGGTGGAAACACTCGGTTGCGTACTTGATTATAGTGTCATTTCGGTTTCCGTACCGATCATAAGCTCTGTCGAATCATAATATCGATCAATGTCTTGGAAAGCCTATTGCCTACACTACTGCTACTCTATTCTTTTCACCCCATAAAAAAAGTACGATTTAGTGTAATGCGACACTTTATAACTCGACGCGTTCAAAAATAAGGGTTCTACTGGCCTGGTCAAAGTTTTTCAATAAGAAAAGTTTGCGTCACGGGCGGTCAGCGACTGATCAAAGCCTGTTGATTAGGCAATCGATCGTTTTTGGTCTGATTCATTCAATAGGGCAATCGTGAAATGCAGCGATTGCCTCTTCGGGGTTTTTCCCAACTCTTTGTTTTCAGCATATCCGAATGATAACATATATTATTATTATCATATTTTGTTGGTATTCATGCAACTTTATGAAGCTGATATTATTTTTAATATTAGGACCATTTGTAAGCTAACTTGAAAAACATTATCTTGCATTCGATCCATACGCAAGAAAGGTAATTTTTCCGTTTGTTGACGGGTGAAAGTAAAAGACAGAATTTTGGGAAAATGAAAGTGAGAACCAACGAATGACCTGTCTTGAAAACGAACTACTGAATCAATAGTTCGAAGACAATAATTTTAAATTGACGGTGGTGACGATCACATCACATTTTAGGGTCCTGCAGTTATAAGACGGAAATGTCTCACAATTTCGTCAACTTTAGAACGCACCTATAGGTGACATAATGTGATATATTCTGGAAAAGTCGAGAATTTAAGTGTCAATACGGAGACAGTGTGATATATTTGAGGAATCTCTCCCTTGACAAGTTGGATTATTCTAAAAAGAGGTTCCGTTAACAGAGTTTGGCCTTTTAGTATTTTTATTTTGGATTACTCCTAAAGTCCTGTATCGACCGAGGTGATTCTCTTTTTCAATACAGACTATTATGCAATATGTTTTCTTTTTTCCTGAGAAATAACCTCCAATCCAGTTGAGTGTTGAAATAAGCAGAATGCCTAAGGATGCAAAAGTAGCGAGACTCCATGAAATGTGCCATCATTAGTCTGCAATAACTTCAGAAAAGAAAGACATTATGAATAAAATATTAGAGTCCTGGATAATTTTCTATTGCAGCAGAAATAAAACAATTTATTTTAATAACAAAAACAACATTTAAAAAACAAAAATATTTTGAAAGCCATCAATGCCGAAATTATTTCATGCATAAATATTTCAGAACAATTTAAGCGAGAAAGGAACGAAATTTAGAGCGTAAAATAGAATTTATACTTAAATAATGGTTTTTACCCGCACAAATTGAACACAAAAAATTGACACAAAGGAAAGAAGCGGGAAATAATTGGTTCGCGCTTGAGTCTGTCGGTTGTTCAGGTCAGTCATACAGGCGCTTGACGTGTATTTCCAACGGTATCAGCAAAATGATCAGATAAAAATGCCGTTTGGATTGCTAACGATACCACAAGCAAACATTTATATTTACCCAGGCTAAAGCACACAAATATGGTTTTTAAAGCTTCAGGCCTTGTGCTGTTTTTAAATTTTATTAAATAAATAAATACCGAAAAATAGGCCAAGTTCAGCACAACTTTTACGAGACAAGAGCAACTTGAGGATGTAGTTGAGAGAGCATATTTTTCTTGGAACAACGTATCCGTTTAATTAAACGTTTACTTTTAATTTCTTTCGCAATCACCATTTTCACCGTCTCATCCTTCTCCGAGAAAGAACCATAGGAATGAACTTTTAATCCCTTAGGATTTTTTAACAACGTCGGACGCTAAACAAACGTAGGGAGAGGAAGAGAAGGGGAGAGATATTCAGAGTGAAAGGCCTCTTAAATGAAGGAATGCAAGCGCGAGACAAAGTAGGGTCATTAGATAAGATGCTAAAGGGACCATGGGAGCGGGATCAAGGAATGGCAGGGAGGAAAAGGAGTGAGAGAAACGGGAAGAGAGAGGGAAGGAAAGGAGAGGGGGAAAGCGATGGGAGAGGATGAAGAAAGGGAGAGAAGTAAAGGAAGGGAGAGTGAAGGAGGAGAGAGAAATATGATAGAAAGGAAGGAAGAAGTGGATAAGCAGAGAGAGGGAGAGTGAGGGAGGAGAAGGCAGGAAGGAGAGATAGATAGATAATCGTCTTTATTCGGGCGAAATTTAGACCATAAGATCCATTCTTACATTTAACCCTTCGTCAATATAATAAATATAAGAAATGGTAAAGTAAGATATTACAATACGCATTACATAAACAGTATATACCTAAATCATACAGAGTAAAAAATATAAAATTGAAGACAGATTAGAGATTGTGGAGAAAACCTAGGTAAAACAGGCATGTCCTCCCTAGTAAAACCTACGAAGGAAAACATCCACTGAGAAGGGGGGTGTGAAAAACCTGCGAAAACCCTAAATAGTGTGCATATGATAATATAATAGTACAACATTAAATAGAAAGGAGTATGTACAGTAAGTGTTCGTATATACAGCGTCGTTGTATACCGTCATAAAAAATACATATATAGGTAATAACGTAATGCAAAGAAGAAATATAAAACAATAATTAGGCAGAATAATATGAAATATACTTGAAATATATACAATGAATATGGAGATTGTTGTTGGATCATGCATGACATAAGAAAGAAGGAAATGATATAAAATAACACATATGATATAAAACAGTACATAATGATATAAAGTGATACGAAATAGTATAAAACAATACAAAATGATATAAAACAGTATAAAATAGTACGAAACAATACATAATGATATAAAACAATATAATATAAAGAGTATTAGTATAAACACTATAACTTTGTAGACACTAGACAATGAAAATGTAACAGAGAGGGAGAGAAAGAAACAGGGGGTAGAGAGAGAGAGAGGGGGAGATAGAGGGAGTAGAGAGAGAGAAAGGAGAGAGGGTGGAGAGAGAGAAGGATAGAAAGGAAAGAAGAAGAGGAGAGGGAGGAACAGAGAGAGAAAGAGAATGGGTGAGAGGCAGGTGTATGTGAATGGAGACGAACTTGAAGAAATAAATTATAGCAAAGTGAAGTAAAACGAGAAATAAAAGAGAGATGGTACACGGAGAGAAACATTAAGGAGATGGAGAAAAAATTGATGCATTAAATGTTATGCGCATATGACCGTAGGTGTGAATGTATATCATATATAGAAAACAATTAAAAGTTCACTTAGGAGGTTACAAGGATGAAAAAAGAGGACAATACTAACGCGGAGGGAAAGGTTCGTCAAAGTTCGACGAAGGTAAAATTAATAAGGAAAAGGGAAGGCGAATATCTGAATAAGAAATTAATGTGCGGAGTAAGAGGCTATAAACAAATAACACGAAGGAAGATGAAATAAAAAATGAAAATGGAATTGGTGTGGCATTAAAGAGATTTACGACCGTCCAATTGGAAGAGTTTCAATCTAACGAACAAGAATTTCTGATTTTAAAGAATCGATTCGCGATCTCAGAACAGCAGAATAGAGCTCGCAAACTTACGTACAACTTAAGCTACTCCACGAAACTCCACCTTTGAAAAAATGAGTAAAAATAAAATATTATTTTCATAAAATTCTGCGTTTGTGGTAACATTTCTTGATTACAGAAGAACTTTTGAATTATGAGATATAAATAAAAACCGTATTATTGGCTTAAAGAGACCGTGTACTCGGCCGTACCCCGGGAGGTCTTACAACGTGGGTCGCTGCGCCTCCCCCGAAATCCGAAGTTTAACCAGGGAAAGGGATTAATTCGCAGAGAAAAAGGAAGCGGAACGCACGAAAGTACGATGGGATTGGTACATACATTTTTTAGAATTTATGGTGCATATATATATATACATATATATTTATAATTAAAAAACCTCCGTTAAAAAAATAGTTTTTTTTCTTGCATCAAAAAAACACTTTTACAAACATTAGGGAATTTTCTTCTATTAAAAAAGGTACCAGAACGCCATTCCGGAGCGTTCCGTGACAAATTAAGTCCTGACCAGGGATCGGTGCCGTAACTAGGGTGGGGCATTTCCCACGGGCGCGACTGAGGGGCGCAAAAAATACAAATAGCGGTTAAATAAATTCTTGAAGGGGTGGGGCGCATATTTAGTAGTTTTCCCCGGGCGCTAAAATAGCTAATTACGGCGCTGCGAGGGTACATCGCACTGTAGCGATATTGATAATTATGTTCTCATTTTTTCACTTCACTTCACGAATGATATCTCGTTTTATAATTTTCCTTTGAACGGCCACCGAGTTCAACTGTCAACATTTTGACACTTCGATTTCCGTCTCAGATTTTAAGCAATGTTATCGTAATAATTGAGCAGCTTTAAAATTGAATTGACTGCATTTTCTCAGGGAAAATTTATTAAAACTTATTAAAATTGTTTTTTAAAGTGCGAATGCTATCATACCCGATTTTTCGCTGCATTTTAAAACGAAATACCGCTCTTACTGATTTGGGATCGAATGACATTTTGCCAATTTAGCTGCAGTGCCTATTATGCAGCGATTCATGAAAATACGCCGAAAGTCCAAGAGCAAAGACAACGCGGTACCGGTGAATGAGAAAGAGTCGGCGTGGTGGTACAGGAGACGGCGTCAGAGGCAATAGGGCGGCAAAAGAACTAACACGGTCGTCAGCGGGGAAGAAATTCTGTTTGAATTTTTGGAATTCTTAAAGGGAGAATTGGTAGAGTGGAAGATATTTCCCCTCGGTGGGAGCGAATAGGAATCCGGAGGAGTCGTTAGGTTAAAGGAGGCTTGCTTAGCTGGGGCAGATCCGATAGTGGTTGAGGAAATGGAGAGAGAGAGGAAAGGTTAAGTTGGAGAATTAACCTTGGGACGTTGTTAAAGCGATAGTTTATGTGACGTATAATTCGGTGGAGTGAACGAGATGGGTATTGATGAGAAACCATCAAAGGCTACTTTTATGGGGACAAATTTTTGCTCTCGCTATTCGATTCCTTTAATTGTTATGGGACGGAATGTGAATCTTGGAGGGATTTTTTAGACGTGGCGCCTAGTTTCGCTTTTCTCTGTTACTTTTCGGGTATTTCGATCATTGGGCGAATTAGACGAATTAGAGCCACGCCGCTTGTATTAAATTTAATGGAATTCCTAATTTAGGAAATTTTAACCATGAAGACAACCGGGGAATTTCATTTATCCAATCACTTGCGCGCAAGGCCGGTCAAGTACTTTCGGGGGCCCGGATGCAAGCAAGTTTTTGGGGCCGCCCTATGCTAAAAAACCTGCCATTTTGTACACATCAATGTTACAGCTTAGAGAGAACATGTACTTATAATTATAAAGTAACTACGAGTATAATGATAATTAATTTAATAAAATAGCAAAAATTTGTTTAAAGATGTAAATATATTATTTATACTCAACATTTGGGGGCCCCTAAAAATCGGGGGCCCGGATGCCTTGCATCCGCTGCACCCCCCACTTGGCCGGCCCTGCTTGCGCAGTATTAGAATACTTAGGAACTTAATACTACGTGAAATGCGAGGGTCTATATAAGACCTCCGTAGAATAAACAGGAATGCTATCGATAATAGATAACCTTTCACAATCCAGGAATTTTGACCAAAATGCGGAAAAAGTAAACCAAGTTGCAATGCCTGCAAAAATTCAAGCTTTTTACTGCTTAAAAACTATGTACTTTTCGGCTTTCTATTAGATTTGTTTGCTAATTACGTCAAACGGCCGGTATCACCTGAATTTTGGACTCGTAAGAAATAAAATTTATAAATTTTAGGAAATGGTTAATGTTTGTAACGTGCAGGATGTTTTCCGCGTATACTAAGCTGTATTTTATTTGCTTAACTGATAAATCTTCAATGCAATTGAGGAAAAATACGGTCAGAAAAGAAGAGACATGAATCTTCTGCATTTAATCCCACAGAAGATCGATAAAGACGCTTTTGCTTCTTCGAATGGATTAAGAAGACTGACAGCTTGAGCGATAAAGGGAAAATTGACCCTCACCTTCTAATGATATTTGCAACAGCGATGAAGCTTGGAATTCAAGGATGAAATATGAAATGCCAAGGGCATTTCGAATTGTATCCACTGTTTTCCCCGTAACTATTTTTCAAAAAATCTAGTAAAGATTTATGACACTCGACTCGGAATCATCAAACTTTTTCATTGACTTCCATTGATATGAGTATGGTTAAATTTTCGGTCGTGAAGAAACAACTTATAGGAGATTTTGTTGGATGCACGAGGTAAATATAATCGATGTTACAGAAGTCTCGATCTCTTGATGGATTCAATATTTGTCGTCCATAGTTTTACAAGGGATAAACTTCGATTTTTATGATTATTTCCTTTGATTAAAACTAATGTGAAATTCAGCTAAGATAAGGTGTCTTTAGCAAATTTAAATTTAAACAACTTATTAATGTTTGCTGCAGCTCTGCAAGAAAATTTGTTTGATTATAACGTGGTCTTTAAATTAGCCTTGACCTTTTTCACCAACAAGATTACGGATATGCATTCTTACGAGATTTGAAAGATCAAATTTAGATAAAATGATCGTATATGACCATATATTGTTAGCAGATAATAGACTGGACAGCTCTGATATATTCGATATTGAATTTCTTCCTTTTGTGATCATTTGGGAAAAAATTAATGCAGTCAAATTCAATCATATGTGATGAATCCCTGTCGTAAATGAAAAAAAGCGGATGGAAAATTAATAGCTCTAACGTAGAGCGTCGTTTTACCTAGGCTGTTATACAAAGATTAAAAATAACCTCTTATATACGCGAGAATATGCAGATAAGACATTAATTGCTACAAACATAGTAAAATAAAGGAATTGTAATGAATCATTTTAAGGTTAATTGAATAATTCGTTCTTTTTTCTAAAAGGATAGTAACAGCCTCATAGTTTGCGAAGCAGGAAGTTACCAACAAAATAAGCCAATGAATCAGAGGCGTCGCATTATCCGAGATGGCTGTGGCCACCTTTTTCAATGATCTTTTGAAAAGCAAACATTGAAGACTTGTAAATAGATTTGAAATAAATTTTTTGTGATAGCGAACCTTTCGTAGAACTTTAATTTTCAACTATTTGTGCATCACATTTTGGTATTCTCACGTGAGCAATATTGGCAAGCCTTGCATTGATGGATTTATTTCTATTATTACGAATTTTTCTTCGCCCTTGGGATGCCATGATGTCCCGCGTCCTCTGTGTCGGCTTTTTTCCGTTCATCCGAAAAAAATCTTCCGTTTCTCCTGATTACTAAGCTTTATTGCTTTATGACCCAACAACAGCATCACGCGTTTGCTCTTTCTAAGCATTTCTTTATAGCTTTGCTCAATAATCCGTGTCGTAAATTCTTGTCAAGTGAGATCTCACTCACTCACTCATTCTTGAATACACTCTATCATCTCAAGGAAGTTTCCCATCAATGATGTCACTAATAATTATTTTTCAAGCAATAAAAATCAATAGCAAATGTTTATATAACATTTTTGATACTTTTTTTTCAGAAAAAGATACATCAACAAATGCAGGAAAACGTTTTAGCGACGAGGATACTCGTGGCAGTAAACCGAACTTGCTTGATTCATTATCGACGCTGCGGAAATGCGTCGTAAAATAAAACGTTGCACCACAGCTTTTATTGGCGAATGATAAACAGAACGAACTAATTCGTTCACATTAAATTTTACTTTTGCAAGTATCATGCCGACATTTTCACGAATTTTTTTTTTAATAGAACGCCTTCATAATCTCGTAAAGAATACACCCAGACACTTACTAGCCTTTACTTAACACTAATAAATTTTTTATCTCTGAAAAGGCGTTAACCGTTTACGGAATCCACGACGGTATCTGAAAAAACGAAGATTTTTTTAATTTCTACAGTTCGGAATTTCCGCAAATGGGGGAGAAAATTGGCGGATTATCGGTCGAGAGAGTGTAGGGAATGGGATGAGGTCTCAAGGAATGCGGAAGCTTTTGAAATGGCTTTAGTTTAAAAGGAGCGATTAGGAGTGAATGGAGGTTAGAGGGTGGCGTGGAAGCCAAGGCGGGATAAGTAGTTCGCTTAATCAGCGTGGGTGGCGCCGGTGTCGTCTGAAAGGAAAATGGGGGAGGTAGAGGAAAAAAATAAAAACGAGGGCGCCTTGGTCTGGCGTGGCGAACCATGGGACCAATGAGAACGATTCTAGCAATTCCTAGGATGCGAGCCATTCGAAATTTTATTGGGAGTTTTTGGGGTGGTCGTGGAGATGCCTCAGGATTCCCCTAGAACAGATCTCGAAGAATGCAAACAAGACAATCGCCTTAATTTGTTTCCGGCCAAACTCCGACCTCCTGGTGCTTCTTTTCGCCTTTAAATATCTCACTTTATGTTTCTCTTTCTCAAAGCTTCCTTTTTACCGCTCTTCCCATTTCTCTTTCACTCATCAATAAATAAAAATTGAAAAAGCATGTTTCTTCATTCGCTATGAAAAAGGTCGAGAAAACCAGATGCGCACTTCGGACGCAAAGCAGCCGTCATCAGTGGTGATTAACCGATGGTAGATTCCAAAATGTGACTCTTGGATAAACATCATATTTCAATTTTTATATCTGGAACGTCAATGAATGCATTTCGGTAAATTTTTGCTTCGCACATTTCACGCAAAAAACATAATTTCTCTGTATTTAAAAAAAAAAATTATATCGGAAACGGAGATTTCTGCGTTGCTGTTTAACATTTTAAATTTTATATGCGTTAAAGTATCAGTGCATAGAATTCTAATGAGCAAGAGTAAAATGAAGCATGTCATTTACAAAAGTAAATGAATTACTATAATAACTATGCAGTTTAGTTGAATATTCTCCCGTTTACATAGTTTTAACGAAGCGGTCCGTGATAAATGAATCGGTGATAACAATAAACTTACAGATCAAAAGGAGGTAATTTCATGACAATATCACACGAGTTATCATTAAAACTTGATAATATCATTTAATCTATAAAATGTTACGTACCAAAAATCTTAAGCGTAGAGCAAGATTTATTTGCAGGTTGCAATATTAATCCATCGGAAGACGATATCTCGCCTTGGCTTAGCTTATCATGGCAGCTATGACCGATAATGGACAAAATAAGACGCTAGAAGTCTTGTAGCGCTCAATGGGAAAATTGCTGAATGGAATGCGTTGTTAAAAGTTTATTTAAAAAAGAATTAATGCTACTATATTATAGATAAACTAGCTTCGCTCGGGAAAGCGTTTTCTTTTAAGTAGCAAATGATTTTTATTTCTCGGAGCCCCGCGCTGTCGGTGCCCCAAAATTTCTCAAATTTGTTATTTAGAGAAGAGTTAACACGGAATTTAAACTACCACCTAAAGAAACCATTAAAAAATTTTAGTCAGGCTTGAGCTCGTGGGTATATCTCAATGGCGAATCCATCATATAATCAAGGCAGACTGCACCGAAACCTTTAAAGCAGCAATAGAATTATGTGGATTATTTCGATACTATTAGCCAAAACGTAAACAATAAACAACATCATGGTTACTGAACAAATATAAGTAGATGTATCGATTTATGTTGTGATAAGTCTTTGACGGAAGAGGAAAGGTAAACTGCATAATAATGGGAGATTGGAACAGCATAGTCGGAGAAGGACAGGAAGAAAATGTTGTCGGGCAATACGGACTTGGAAAGAGAAATCGAGGAGGGGAGAAACTGGTAGAATTCTGCATCAATAATGACCTTGTAGTGACCAATACATGGTTCAAAAACCATAAACGAAGGTTATACACATGGAAAAGCCCAGGAGATAGAATGAGATGCCAAATAGATTATATCCTTGTAAAACAAAGATTCAGGAACAGCATAAAGAACGCCAAGGCATTGCAAGGAGCAGACATTGATTCAGATCACAGCCTTCTAATACTTGACGTGAGTACAAAGCTCAAACAAATAAGAAAAACGAGAAGAGAAAGACAGACCTGGGACCTAGAAAAACTGAAAGAAAGGCAGGATGTAGTCAGCATGAAGTTGGAAGATAACCTAAGAAAGTTGGAAAACAAACCGAAGACCGTTGATATAGGATGGGATGAAATTAAAACCAGTATCAAGGATACCTTGGATAAAGAGATTGGAAAACAAGAGAAGAAAATCAGAAAACCATGGATCACGAAGGAAATGCTGGAGAAAATGGATGAGAGACGAAAATGGAAAAACGTTAACAGTGAAGAAGGTAGAGCCAACTATAGGCGTATAAACAATGAGTTGAGAAGAGTAACAGATAAAGCTAGAGAAAATTGGATAAAAGGAAAATGTGATGAAATAGAACAAATGGAGAAGTTAGGACGGTACGATATGATGTACGCTAGGGCACTGGAATTAGAAGATAAGAAGTCTAATGGAATTTGTGGTAAAGGAATTATGAATACGGACGGGAAGATAGTCTCAGAAACAAAGGTTGTAGCTCTGGTATGGGAAGAATACATTAAGGAATTATACAGCAAACAGGCAGGAGCGGCAAAAATAGAACTGGAAAATGAGGAAAACATTGAAGAAGACAACTTAGGACCAAGTATTATGGAGAGCGAAGTAGAAAAAGCGATAGTGGAACTTAAGAAGGGGAAAGCCACGGGCAGCGATGGAATACCGGCTGAGATACTTAAAGTCATAGGATCAGAAGGACTAAAAGCGATCACGAAATTAATTAATAAGATTTACGACACGGGAGAGTGGCCTCAGGATTTCCTAGAAGTAACAATGATCCCTCTAAAGAAGAAGCCAAAGGCAATGCAGTGTAAAGATTACAGAACTATAAGCCTTCTGTCACACACATCAGATCATCACGAGGATTCTTAATAAAATGCTGGAGAAAAAGGCAAAAGAAATAATAGGGGAAGATCAATTCGGTTTCAGAAAAGGACGAGGAACTAGAGATGCTATAGGAGTAGTTAGAATCATATCAGAAAGGGCAATAGAATACAGTCAAGATATCTGCGCATGTTTCGTAGACTGGCAGAAGGCCTTTGATAGAGTAAATTGGGTAAAGTTGATGAAGATATTAAAGGATATAGGTGTAGACTGGAAAGACAGGAGACTGATTAGGAATCTATATGAGAATCAAGTTGTAAAGGTCAGGTTTGAGAATGTGGACACCTGCGGAATAAATATCGGTAGAGGAGTAAGACAAGGCTGCTGCCTATCGCCA
Organism: Tanypteryx hageni; assembly: GCA_028673005.1. NCBI lineage: Eukaryota > Metazoa > Arthropoda > Insecta > Odonata > Petaluridae > Tanypteryx > Tanypteryx hageni. The sequence goes on along the minus strand of CM054118.1, from coordinate 18,644,353 downwards.
ACCCTATTCAATATATATGGAGAAAGTCTAATGCAAGAAGCTTTAGAAGGCACAGGGGATTTCAAAATTGGAGAAAGGATTATAAGAACAGTAAAATACGCAGATGATCAAGTACTTCTAGCAAGAAAGGAAGAGGAGCTACAAAAAATGATAAATAGACTAGTGATAACAGGTAGAAAATACGGTATGGAAATAAATGCAGAAAAATCCAAGGCCATTCGAATATCGGGTAAAGAAGAGAATCTGAACATAACTATTGGGGGAAAGCCATTAGAACAAGTTTCAGAATATAAATACCTTGGAAGTATCATAACACGAGAGGCAAAATGTACGGATGAGATCTGAACTAGAATAGGAAAAGCAAAAGCGGCTTTCAGGAGAAAGAAACAACTACTTACAGGGAATATAAGGGAAGATATCCGCAAGAAGTTGATAAAATTCTACGTATGGAGTATAGCATTGTATGGGGCAGAAACATAGACGCTAAGGAAAAATGACATCAAATACTTGGAAAGCTTTGAAATGTGGACTTGGAGGAGAATGCTGAAGATAAAATGGACAGATAGGATGAAAAACGATGAAGTGCTACGAAGAATAGGAGAGAAGCGAATGATTATACAGACTATCAGAAAGAGGAAGGCTAACTGGGTTGGACATTACCTGAGGAGAGAGAGTATGATTAAAGATGTGTTAGAAGGAAAACTAGATGGGAAAAGGGAAAGAGGTAGGAAAAGGTTTCAGCTGATAGACGATTTGAAAGGGAAAGAGAGTTATCAAGATATAAAGAGGACAGCGGAACCAGGAGAACCAGGTTTAACCAAGAATTATCACGGACCTGTCTACGGACAGACTACCTATGATGATGATGAGGTCTTTGAATGTAAAGGATAACAATGTTCTAATATTCTTTATACGTCATTTGACTCACTTTTAAAGTATTCATTAACTATATTTAGGCATGAATCCATTTGTAACCTTTATCTTGGCGTCGGCCATTCTTCCTTAACGGCGCGCCACGGCGTGGGTTTTCCTTGCAATAATCTTTACGTGATTATCTTCTCTTTGAAGAGGACAACAATTGAGAAATTTAGCTTTGTTGCTGCCTGGAAAATGGTAATTTTGCGCTTAAAGGAAAATGTCGAGCGATTTAGCACGTAATACGAAAAAACATGAACAGAATTAAAATATCCAGTCTTTCTTGCGTAAAATAAGCCATGTCTCGTGATCGTAAGTTAACATTTAGGTATATTTATGTTCACATCAATGAAGTGCTGCTTGGCATTTTGGGGTTTCTCCACACCATTTCCCATGCATTCTTATGGAAATAGTATTTTGTTGACCCCATGGGATATGAGAGACCCCACGGTCTGCAAACCTAGACTCCAGGAGATAATTTCTGTTTCCCATAAGATAACACGTAAAAATCAATTTTTCGACTTGCATGCTTTTCCTCTTTTGCAAATTAAAATTAGAATTATGATATTCGGACCTAAACCGTTTTAAAAAAAGTAAATATCATTTCTTATTCTTATCGTCATATTTCGCCTACGATTCGAAATCGCTCAAGTTATACGTTTAAATCACATTCATTGGAAAAATTTCAGCTTTTTAACGATATGTTGTCTTGTCATTGTTAAATCTCGAGATTGTATTGTCGTCCTTATACTATATGCGTAAGGAAAGCATGCTTACGAGAGAGAGAGAGAGAGAGAGAGAGAGAGAGAGAGAGAGAGAGAAGGCGCCCGAATTTATTATAATTAATATCGTATTTTTAATTAATTCCTTTTCAGTTAACTCACATTGAAATTTTTTGTGATTAACTGTGTTTATTGTTATTTTAATAGTATTTTCTGCAGTGCATCTTATAGTTTATCGGAGTTATAATTTCCCATCGCATGTATAAAACACGCAAAAAGCCATGCAGACCTTTTTCGTTTACATTTTAAAATATCTCAAAGATGAGGTATTTAACTTAGTTATGCGAAGAAAAATATATAAATCTCATTTGTAAATCTCCAAAAATTACGTTTTAACAAGGTTCTTTGACGTTTTTACGCATTTTATTTATGTTGGGTCATTGTTGCTCCAATTGTTGTATTTTATTCTTGGTCTCATATTCATGCTTAATAAATGCACCATTTTAATGATTTAATACGGCTCAGTCTTCTATGCACTGGTATAACACATGTACTGAATCTATTAAGTAATTAAAGGGAGGAAGGAAAAGAGAATGGAATAATTGTATAGGAGCTTCAATACAAAAATAACAATAGTAAATTATAATTGATTATAAAAATATTTTATACGATCGAATGATGCGCCATTTCTAATTGGTGGGAATTCATAAAACTAAATATGCATAACGTTATTTTCAATAATTTCTTTAAATGATAATACAACAAATATTTCGAACCAAATTTCTAATAAGATCGAAAAAATAAAATTTTATGACTTCTATTTAAACTTCATTAAATAAAGCCATTTTAGGAAAAAATTCAAAACTATTATAGTTAAAAGAAAAGTGCGATATTAAAATATAGTTAAAAATCATTGTACTTCATGTAAGTATTTAGTTCATAGAAAGTTACGACAAATTTTTCTTTAACGGCAAATTGACTGTTCATTCACGTTTTATCCTGCTTTTACTCGTAAAAAGAGTTAATAAAATCACTCAATTATTAAGTTAGATCCTATAAGTTTAATATAAATTATAATTTTCTAAAATATTTCAAGTAAATTTCTATTGATTCTTCATACATTGTATCTTATTATTTCGCTTATCCTCTTATTCTCAGCAAATACTTGGATAATCATTTAGCCTCTCTGATAATAATTATCGAAACAATGCAATTAAAACAAAGATAACTTTCAAAAACACTGATTTTTATTATACTGATTCTTCATATCGAAACAAACATAGTATTGTGAATACTTTTATGATGCTTTAATAGGTGTGAGAGAAGGAGAGAGAGAGAGAGAGAGGGAGAGAGAGTGTGTGTGTGTGTGTGTGAGAGAGAGAGAGAGAAAATTAACTGTTCCACAAATTAAAAATAGTTCTGGTAATAGAGAAATTGTGTAGCGTAATATATTTCTTTGTCATACAATTTCTATTCTCCCAAAACTATTTTTACTCTCTGGAACACTCAATTATGTGAATTTTGTATTTATTGTTCGCTTTTTAGTGCATATAAAAGTAGGTTTCGTTAATTTTTTATTTCAATTTTATTTTAACTTATTACTTAATTCACGCATATCCGTCATATTTGACGGGCAATTACGCCAGTTATATAAATAATAACTACATATGTATTTTCCATATGATGCAATCGAGTTCTTTGACATTCTTATGTTAAATATATACATACGTCGCGGCGATTATCTTAACCAATATAGGGTAAATTCCTCAACCCGTCTTCACTACTGATATATTTAGCAATAATAATAAATGTGAGAAATTATTCCTTCTTAGATTTTTATTGCCTATGTGAAGATAAATTATATTCGCTGCGTTATGCGGCATGCCTCAATAGTTGTTTGTCCGATATCGTATCCACGGCATCTATTGAAAGTCAAGCTGTTAATCCTCTATGCCTACTTTTAATTCATAGAGGTAAAAAGCCAGAAACATCGTCTATATACGTCACGTATCTATCTATAGAAGTAGAATTCTTCTCATTTACACGAAAACTGACGCAACGCCAGTGAACTTTGAACGAAATGAAATACTGACCCACGGGCAAATGACGTCGGAAGAGGTGCAAGTGCACTGAAAAGAATTTATCGCAGAACCTTTGGATCTCGGGATCTATTCACTTAAGAATCCGTCGTTGAAAAATCTATTTATTTCAATTTAGCTCTTCGAGTTTTTCTCGTTCCACTCGATTCTATTTATTCAACCAACAATGGCATTCTTTTCGCTCTTATGCGTTGAGATAGGTAATGATTGCAGTGGGGCGATAATAAGGCTTTAATTGCTAGTTAATCTGACTCGAACAATGCCTGAAGTGATTTCTTAGCTAACAACGAGAGATGAAAGATGCACGCATATGCAAGAAAGAGGCGTTCTTTGCAATATATATTATGTAATTATGTCAAAATCCTGGATAAAATTATCGCGTTTTTCTTCTATTATTAAACTCGGCAATATTTTGTGTTTTGTTTAGCTGTGAAGATTTCTCCCGTTAACCTAATTGACCATCTAAGAAGAATTTTAAATTTGATCACCTATTATTACATGCGTAAATTATTATTATCTTGTTTTACATGTGGTTATACCGCCACCAATTTGATAATTAGACCCTCGTTCGTAAGTGGAAACAATATGAAAATACACGATTAATACTGAGCTTTCCATCTTCTATACCTACGAAGATAATAAAAATGTTAAATTCTAAATGAGCCTCTATCCGATTCTGTATATTTTTCAAAACTCAAATCTAAATATAAACAAATTACAGTAGCATATTAATCTGTATTCCAAGTTTAAGTTGTCTATCGTTTACGGTTTCCTCACAATATCAATTTATGAAAGTGCACCGACAGACAGACGATATAGTGAAACCATAAGAAAATTTAATACTAATAAAAAACGCGCTAAAATGATACATATTAATGGCTTAGAATAATGTCGAAGCATTTCAAAACGATTTATCAGAAGTGATTTCAAAGAAATATTGAATTATCGATTTACCGATCCATTTTCCAATAAGTTGTGATTAATAAAAAAATCATCGCAAATCGTTTAACACGTATCTCACTTGAAATGAGTGGCAGTAATCCTTATGTTCACATCCATTCCTTCGACGTAAATTATCCAAATCTTTTCACTTACAATCGCTCTGCGTATACCTACGTAAGGAAAATCAACGCATTTCAGCTTATTTCTTAGTCGTAGATAATCATTTCCTTTCATTTACGAAAATTTACGAAAGGAAATTAATAGTATTCATAGCAGATCTAATTTACTTCAGCTGCTATGGATATTGTTTTCGCTGACCACAGAAAACCACGGAAAACATTTTCGAAGGTCAAAGTGAATCTCAACTTTCTCATTTGATTTTCTTAAAAATGGCTACTCCTTTGATAAAATGTACAGGAAAAGAAATACTCTTTTTGGCTAGTTCTACAAATATTATTTGAACACATTTTTGGTATGTCAAATATTTTACGAGATATGACAGGAAATTCGGTTTTTGTCACCGGTAAAGTGGCGCTCCTGACGAAGCTACGTAAGCCGTTCATACATATGCATATTTTCTTATTTTCTTTGCCTTTATGTCCTAAATGCCAAATTTCATGATCATCCGCTCGGTAGTTCCGGAGATGAAACTTGCAGACAGACTGACATGACCTGACCACAGGGCGTTCATTTTTAGGCGTTCTTTACCAGCGAAGTACTATACTACTACTATACTAGCGGAACGCCTTACGGACACGTCTCCTCGGTCCGTCCGAGTCTCCGAAATCACTGAATGGATTTTAACTAAATTTTTTATTAGTGATCCTTATTAAAATTTATCGCCGAATCATGATTTTGAACTGCATCCGACAGTTAGAACTTACACTTTATATGAGCAGTTAAATAAACTTATTCTCGTGTCTCGTTAAATTCAATGGCATCCGTAAAGCAACAATTAAATACTATATTTGTCTTTCCCTAGCTCTTATAAGATGCGTGAGGTATTAATAAAAAAATGTACTCGGATAGAAAAATTGGCGAGATCATATAATTACGACTTATAATTTCGTACATAAAAGTTCAAGAGCTGCCAAATCTTTTGATACCGTTTTACACGCATTTCGCATAAGGAATTCGTCTGAAATCTCTGTGTAATCCATTTATGGAGTACTTATACATTTCCTTCCTGTTGCTTTTAACAAAGGACGCCTAAAAAATTATTGGATCTTGTCAAGTGAAATGAAATATCGGAGTTGATTTGGAATCATTACATATTTTGCTTGAGATCGTCTTGAATCTCAGCCAATAATAATAAGCCATGCTCTTTTTGGTAAATGACTGTTTTAAGTCCCGAGTTCGTAATTTAGTTTTCGAATGGAGTTTTAACTCTTTCGAACCAGTAAACCATTCTACAAGTCGTTCACGAACAAACACAGAAACACGCACTGGGAGTATGTTTAGGTGGCGAGGGAGTGGAATCACTGCCACGTTAACCAAACACAAGAAAGCGTTCGCGCTGTCACTTACCACCTTATTTGTCATTACTTAGCTGCGTACTTACAGTTCATAGCTACCAAAGTTGTGCAAAAAGGTATCGCAATTGCTGAGGGCATTCTCACGGCGACGCATTCGAGCAATACATATTTTTTTTATAACATCCTTTGGCACTCAGGAATGCGTTTCTCCTCATAGATAAAAAGGAAGTCCGAAGAACCTTTAAAGGAGATTTCGTCGTCTTTGATATGCGCCCTTTGGCACATTCCTAACGAAATGCCATTGTCTCCATCAAAAAAGTGAATGTCTCATCATCATGGAGGCAATTTAAGATGTTATCGCCGAGATTGGAGGCCATTAAACAAAGGAAAATCGCAATGTGGACGATACCGAAGAGTGATGCCTCGCCCTTATGGTTTCGCAATACAGACGAACTACTTTTTCTCCGCTTTGATATGTGGGCGGAGCGGTATCTGATGACGAAGCCGCAGTCACTTGAGATTCCACATTTTCAATCTCCTGAGACCTTGTCGAAGATTAAATGCAGCAGATGGCGCTTAATTTTGCTGGCAAAAATTTAGTTTAAAATCGAACAAAAAAATAATGTTGTTATGAAATAAATTTTAATTAACTAAAAATTTCCTCTTTTATTTCATGAAAATACAAAATATGTATAACTTAAGTTTGATTTTTTGAGCTCAACGACGGTGAACTCGGATATAAAAAATAAACATTTGATAAAAACTAAAACCGCGAAATTTCGCTTCCATGCCTTGAATATAGATATTGCATCTGTTACTCCTCCCGTGAAGCCATAGTTTCATTCTTTTAAATTACAATATACTTCTGATTCCCATGTTTTTAAAAGGAAGGATTATAATAATCCTTATATAATAATTCTCCAGTGCCCGTCTGTCTGTGCCGGTATTTTTGGACATTTTCCATTGGAATTAAGAGCTGAAACTTCCACAATCGTTAAACCCCCATGAGGTTGTTTCTAGAAAAATCAAACAATCCGGAAAAAGTCCCGGATTCGACTCCGGGAGACGATTATATTTTCCCATAAGTTTACACAGGGTTTTCGATTTTTCAAGGTGCAAGGTTTATTTCCTTCATTCATTAAAATATGTAAATATAAACCGACTTTCTCCATTTTTATTTTATCCGACGGCTAAAACTATAAAATATCTTATTCATGCAATGTTTAGATGTTACACGGAAGAATTTGTCAGAAACGCGCATTTCTGTTCGAAATTTTACGGCATTTTCATACTCTTTCCGGGTGTTGCCAAGGCGACCCTCACTGTAGCCTCTGATAAATTAGCGTCTATTAAGCCTTCAAATAGACGAAAGAATTGTGTTATTCGCTTCGCGCAATGTCAACGTTAATAATTGAAGAATATTATTATTCAGTAAACATACGAAGAGGAAGAATAACGGAGCCAAAGAGCGGCAAATCAAGTCGTATATTGATGCCACAATGTAATAAATTTCAAGCGCTTCATTTTCTGGGAGAATTCAAATGATTGTCAGGAATTAACCAAACAATTACATTTACTATATATATATATATATATATATATATATATATATATATATATATATATATATATGTACATGTAAAGTTTTTACACACACACACCTCAGAAGTTATATTTTAATCACAATACAAAGCCCCGTTGGTGTTCAACGGGTAATTCCAGTAGTAACCCATAAAATACCCTTGACAAAACTGGTTGACAAAATTACTTTGGAAGAGGAATTTCAAGAAGAATTTATGCATCCAGATGAAATGGAGTTTGGTAAAGGAGAGGTATTATTGTGTGAAGCCTCGTTCGAACTGTATTTAGCATTAAAGTTACTCGCTTTAGTCCTTTTGCCTCTAAGCCAGGTTTACCAACCACATTAATGCGTTGAGAATCAAGTATAGAATATAATAAGACGTGTTTAAATGTGTTTCTCCGAAACTCCAGCGGATCTCTTATTGGTAAGTGTTCATTGGGCTACCTTACCCCAACATCTTGTTGCCATCCATTTACCCTATTTACCTTTCCTCTTCCATAAGCATTTATGCACACGCACGCACGCACACACACACGTTGAAGAGGATTTTATTTTCATACTTGTATTAAACTTTTAATCCTATCTAAGGCATTATCTCAAAAAGCTGATTTAAGAATTTCTATCACATAGTGGCTTTTACTGTAGATTTCAAAACGCATAATTTGCAGGTCGCTCAACGAAGATTTCTGAGAAAACAAATGGTTAGACTTCAATGCTCATTTAAATGATGTCCGGGAATTCACGTCGTAAAGTAGCTATACTTCACCGAAAACATTTTGGAAGACTAGGAGTGTTACATTAAAACTAAAAAACTGCTAAATATAATAAAACAAGAAACTCGACGAAATTAATATTACAACGTTGTTCTTAAAAAATTACACAAAAGAAAAACAACATTTATTATAAATGTGTGAATGTGCGTCTGTGTTGAATTACTGATGTCGTGGCTCATTGGAATACATTCCTTAAAAGTGCTAAACGTACAATTTGTATTCAAAAGTATTAATGATATCGTTTAGAGTAGGCGTCTCAAACTCACGTCGGTCTGCGGGCCAAATGAAGGCCCTCCATCGAACCCGCGGGCCGCATTAAGGAACCGTACCAAGTCTGCGGGCCGCATACTTTCCAAGTCTTCACGCCGTTTCACATCCTTCGGACTTTCATTCTCTCCTTCCACAAAGGAAAAAAGTCCCAACTCTATAAAGCGGCCTTAAACCCATTCATGACAATAATTTGGCGTTGAGGGTTAGGTTCTTTGGACAAGCAAGAAACAAGCTAGCAGCGGGATGAACATACAGTTAGTACCCCATCTGTTCATAATTTTTATAAATCAGAACTGCTTATATTAAAAAGTGCTACCTGCCTACGTCTTTCTTAAATTTCTTGGACTTACGTGAAATATTTTATAAGATATACGTTTGTGTTTTGGCCGCTAGTGTAAACTAGCTTACTTCGCGGGTCTCAGAAATGTACCACGGGGCCGCGGGCCGCGAGTTTGAGACTTCTGGTTTAGAGCAACGGAAACTTTTCCCATACGAAAGTAAATTTATATGTATTGAAAAAAATAATTAGAATCTCATATCTCTACGAGGGCATAAATAAATTTATTCAATTTCTTTTCAGGTTAAGTAAGTAACACGTTAACATCACATCAGGCGATGTCTTTAAGTACCAATGATAAGGTCCGAAAAAGCACGCAATTACCCACTAATTCTTCGCCACTATTATTTTGGTTGTTTGCCACATACTTTATCTTATGCTCGTTTGTTTATTTCCTGTCAAAAGGTTCTAATCGGAAACAATTAGACAAAAAGAAAACTCTTTTTTCCAATCGGGCGAGTTATATAACACGAAAACATTTTTTGAAATCGAAATGACTTGCGAAATAAAACTATCTGCCCAAATATTTTTATTAGTTTTGTTGTGATTCTTACGGCAGCTTGTTTACTCATTTTTGCATCTTCTCTTCTTGACAATTTTTAATTCAACCTTAATCCTGTAGTTGCCATATTTTCCAACAACCTCTTGTTTAACCTACGTCTTCTCTCGCTCATCCAATACCAATTATTTCGTTGTTATATCTCTTTCAAGAAATTGGTATTGTTTATAACACCGTTCATTATTATGGTAGTATTTTCTATATTCCTTTCACCATGATCTGCGCGTATTGTCTTTGATTGACATTCATTAATAATAGCGATTTCTAATGGCGTAGATAGGAGGGCACGAGAGAGCCTGGGAGGAGCTTGATGACTTGCGCGTATCACAAAGAAATACGTCACGGTGATATCAGCGGACAGTAAAAAACACGTGATTAACATCCTCAATTTTTTCCCCTCGGTAAAATAAAGAGATATATTCGAATACGGCGTACAATTCTTCAAGCGCGGCTTATGTCACAACAAGTTCCAATTTCAAGCATCACCTCTTCAGATGGTTCAGAGAAAATGCCTTTGAAAGTGAAGATAAGACGGTATTCTTTTTTCTTTGCGAATCCATTTCAATAATGTTACGTGTCTGGCGTTGGGAAACGACCTTGGAAGGTTCTTTCCTTTCGCAATGCAAAATATTCGCGTGAAGCATATTTCATAGCATCACTTCCTCAGAAAGTACACCGAAAGATAAGAGGGAATTATAACTTATCAGCCATTGCCAAGGGACTTCTTAAGTTTTCCTATTGCAGATATATCTTTTCTATATCATGTAGACCTTTGGATCTCTCATATAAATCAATCCACGGCTTTTTATGGAATCCGTGGGTTTTTAAACCGTGGGAGGGACGTAGTTCTATCACAAATTCATCTGGAAATATAATTTTCGCCAATCGGAGTGTACTAGAGTCGATTTGCCCTTTGGAACGGGCATAAAATAGATTTAATTTCGTGGGATCGAGAGCTTGGAATTGAAATGTTGAGTATATGCAGTTGCTTCGATTTCGTCATTCTTTTGTGGAGATGTAATGCGCGACACGCGAAATAACGCAGCAGTTCTAGACATGTCATCCAAAATTATTTTAATTGAACAAACGTTTCAATAGGGTGTTAGTAAAAGAAAATTGTGGAACAGTGTCAATTTTAGATTAGTAAATATGTATGAAATGAAATAGTGTACACAGGGTTTTGTTGAGGGCGAGTCCGAATCTGCAAACTTTGAAAAAAGAAAAAAAGTCTATGCCAGTCTATCATGAATTTAATTAAATAAAAAAATCGACGGAATAAAAAGTCAACCCATAACCAATGGATAAATTTTACAATTTTTAGACTATTTTTTTTAATTTTTCTTTAAATAATTTTTAATTGTGGTTTGAAAAGGAGACAAAGAGCTGCTGGACCACTTCTGTGCAACAAACTCACTACTTATACATCAATAGCTCTATCCCAGAAAATGTTGTTATTAAAAGAATAATTTAATTCTCAATTTTCAAAAGTAATGATGGATACATAACTACTCCGGTTTACAACTATCTACCGCTCAATAATAAATAAACTTGGAAGTTTTACATAATTACCTATACAAACGCGTAGCTACGCTTTGGCAGTCTAGCGTAGGAACCTACCGGTAGATGGGGCCCACAAAGAAATTTTAAAATTACCTTACGAAAATAAAATAATAATTAATAAAACTACGCATTTTTATGATGATTAAATGCCTCGCAAAACACAAAACTTGAATTTATTGTTAACTGGGGGAGAGGTCAGCCGTAATTTTTGCAATGGAGCCCATGCATCCGTAGCTACGCCACTGTATTTATTCTTTTACTCGTAATTACACTAACTTAGGCTTAAGCTTAAGAAATCAGAAAATCAGAAGATAAAGTAACAAAGAAGAGAGACCTTATCGCCAAAATTAATTTTCTCCAGAGCAGGGATGGGCAACCTCTTCTTCGCGGCGGGCCGCATTGTTGGTTGCGGATCCTTCGGCAGGCCGCATTGGAAGTTGTAAACGCTTCGTTGGCATTAGAGTCTAAAACGGATATTTAGGTATCATATAAAAGAAAATCAAGTACGAATGAGTTTTCCAGGGCTAAAAATACTATATTAAATGTTTTATTACCATTGTTCGAATTTAAAATATGTGAACTTGCGTGGTAAATTTTATCATAGCTTCGCCGCATGCGGCTCGCGGGGCAAAGGTAGCTCACCCCTGGTCGAAAGAGATATACAGGAGGGGCGAAGAAGCTGAAGAGGCCCGCAATCGAAAGAGACATATCAGATTATCAGAAAGACTTAGTTGTAGATGACTTAAGAGTATAAGGGGATGTTAAAGGAGTTGACAAGAAAGAGAGCGAGGAAGAGGATAAGGTACGAGTGGAGAGAGAGAGAGAGAGAGAGAGAGAGAGAGAGAGAGAGAGAGAGAGAGAGAGAGAGAGAGAGAGAGAGAGAAGACGGGCCCCAATGAACACGGAGCGAGGGTTGAATGGAATAAGAAGGAAGCGTGTTAGTAATGGGGCCAGGCGACATCTGCTCCCTGGAGACATCTCTTTGGGACAGCTGCTAGGCGACACATGCTCTCTCTCTCTCTCTCTCTCGAGTGGAGAGAGGAAGAAGAGGTTAGCCCTCGCTAAGACAGACTCCCTAGAACTGTTCTCTTCCCTCCCCCTTCAGCATCCCTTCATCTCCCCTCCACCACCCCACAGCATCCCTCTTCTGGAGCAGCCACGCTCAGTCTCTCTTTTTATCCCTCTGCTCAACCCTTACAACGATATCTGTCACCCGTACAAGCAGGCCCATATAGTTCATTCATAACCCGGTCCGTGTTAAATAGGGAGGAGGGCGGTTAAAGGTAGAAGGGAGAGGAAGAGAGGGAGAGAGAGAGGTGTGAGTTATTTACCTGCCACAGATGACCTTCCCCTCTACCACGTTAATTCTGGAGCTAAAAATCTCACAATGCCTTCATAAAATTTTAAATATAATTGCGCGTTAGGTGTTCCCATTTTCATGCGACCAAATGTCCGAGTCAATGCTTTTGTGCAGATTTTTGGCTAATCAACCTCTTGAATTATTATAGCCATAATCCGAGTCAATGCTGGAAAGATGATCGGTAATGAACGATTTTCAACAATTAAATAATTTAAGAAATAATGTAGAAATAAAGAGACTTATTTGGTAATTCCACATAAACTTTGTCTCTTTATTTCTAAACTATGAAGAAATTCCACTAAGTGACACCTGAAACGATTAATTAAATTTAAGAAATGGTAATTACTGAGAGGTTTTTTATGAAATTTTCATGTCGTGTGTCTCCTACTAAAAAAGAAACTTTTAGTAGAGTTCAGATTTTTCGTCATTAAGATACAGCGAGAGTTTTTAGACACTTGGCGCACTTATAATACTACCATAGCTCATTTTTATTATTAAACATATTATTTGTTTCTTTTAGGTATATTCCGGTCATTTTAATAAGCCTGTTAATATGCGAGTATAACTTTATATATGAACGTGAAGAATACGTTTTCTAATTTCTGCATTGCCATCGTGCCAGCTAAACCACAATCGTCTATTTTATGCAAACACGAAATAAATAGAGACTAAACAACCGACACATTTCATAGCATTCATTTTTGAGCGCCAAAGAAATTGATTAGGTTCGAAAAGTGAAACCACCGATAGGTAATAAAGAGAACCCTTTTCGTTTCCTTCGCTTGTAAACGACTTCGCCTTTTTTTAAAGAAGAAAAAAAGAAACACCGTGGGCCTAAGCAGGAAAAAAGTGACACCCCAACTACAGATGAATTAAAGGACGCAAAACCTTTTCCCCCTCCTTATGAATTTTTTTCGACCGACCTCACTGGCCAACTTCCCGCCTCTTCGCGCCTCCCCATTCCTCTCACTGTCCAATTCTCTTTCTCTCTCCGTCCGCTTAGCAGGAAGTGAGAATTGAATTATGGGAAAGGATGAATGGTCGTTAGGGAGGTAGAACGAGGAGGGTGAGGGGGCGAAGGTTGGCGGGAAAAAGGGATCCCGTAATGTACGACGCGTTGAAGGAAAAGGGTATATTACGATGCTAACCATTACGAGCGGACGAAGGGAGAGAGAGGGGGAGAGAGAGAGGGAGGGAGTGACACGAACAGGATACCGAATAGACGAGGGGAGTAAAAATGAGAGATTAAAAAAAGGAGTGAGAAACGGGTGCATTAAAAGAGGCGCCGGCTCAAATGAATTAATAGGAGCGGAAAGGTATGTTCAACGCATAATCCCCAAATGCGTTATTTGAGGGCTGTAAAATAGTGGATAAGAATCGTAGGATTTTTGTTTACGAGGATGAAATTTGATACCACATCAACAATATTTCTCACGACTGCTGCCATTTTCGGTCCAAACTCGCAAATTCTCATATTAATGAAATAACGAATAGTTCAAATGTAACGTTTGAAAGCACTTATTAGTCGTACACGTATCGTTAACGAGATATAGGTAATTGAAAGCTCATTTAGACCTTCGCGTAAAGTGGATGTTATCACTACTGGTCAGTAACGGCCAAAATTAAATTTGCTCCACAAATTTTGTAGTATATTTTTCACACCATATGTCATAAAAAATGACTCAAGTGGTTTGAGAGATGAAGGATGTGAGGAAGCAAAGACATGACCTTCCCTATTTGCGCTCACTCTCTTCACTGCACGCAGAGAATAAAACTGATAAAATAATAAACACGTGAATGAGATATCTTTTGAAGATGACGACTATTATATATTATTCTATGCGGCTACGACAAGAGTTGGTAACCGAATTAACGAGAATTCCAATTCAATATGATACACAACGTGAGAAGAGCCGCCATGCTGGTATGAAAGAAGGCTCTTCTAAAAATATTCATTTCAAATTTCAGAGCATTCTCATGACTGACGTGAATATTCGGTAATTTAATTCATAAGCGAATTTGACGTTCTACGCGCTTTATATGGGAAAATAGATTTTTTTAAATCCTCACCTTTAAAGAGCGGAAGATTGTGGATCCCTTAACTAAATGGACTTTTTTTGAGCTTATGTTACTTACGAAAAACATGAAAAGCTTACCACTAATTTTGTTTAATCATTCCATGCATTGCCATGCATAGCAAAACTATACACATTCGAAAAAGTCGGAAATAATTTGCAATAAAGTACATTTTAAGTATGAATAACTGATCCGCAGTTCGACGTTCTTACGTTAGTATTACCTTTTTAAAAACATTCCTTTCAGAATAATTTGTGCAACATATCACAGAAATGTAAAATTTGGAGCACGTACATTATTTATGGAATTTTCTCCATTTGTTCACTTCCTCATTTACTTGATTCGTCAATTTGAAAAATTAAAGTATTAAAAGCATCATTATTATTTTGAATTCGGAAATAAAGGTTTCCATTTAAATGATGATAACGGTTGTCCAAAATATATTTTATAACCACATAATATATAAAAATAATAATGACGAACAATGAACTCGCGCAAAATTGGCATCTTTCCGGCATCGGTAGATTTTTAAGAAAAATCTCCAACATCATCGTGATAGAAATAAAGAACCTTAATATTAAAATAAACTCCCCCGAAAGAATCTTTCATTTGTAAATTAAATGGAAAACTGGACGATATTCTCTCATCTCAATCATGAGGGTCTCTCCTCCTTTTCTCAGAACTAAAAATAACGACAACGCTCCACAAACTCTCTCGTTGCGACCGTATTAAGATATCGACTTCACCTCTTCTTCTCTTTCTCTTCCCTCCTCTTTCACGTCACTTTCCTTAATCTCTCTCTCTCTCTTCCCCTTTGGTGACAAATGAAGACTTTTAAGGGTTTCATATCATCCCGAGAGCTTTACTCCAGTTCTTCTCAACCCCTCTTTCGCCCCATCTTCAACCACCCCCTTCCGCCGCTGCTGTTTCCCTTGGATGGCGCACCCTTCGTCTCCTTTCCTCGACACCCTTAACTCCTACCCTTCCTCCCTCTCGGCTCCTCTCTTCCCATCTCTACCAGACTTCCTGTGCGTGAGACTAAGGAAGATTCTCTTTCTCATTAGTGACGGTGGGTGGGTGGGGGGGGGGGAAGTCGGGAGGGGGGAAGGGAGCAATGGGTCGGGAAGGGAGCGATGGGTCGGGAAGGGAGCGAGGAGTTGGGAAGGGGGCGATGGGTTGGCAAGGGACGAGGGATGGATTCGCAGGCTGCATCTTGCGTACAGCTTCTCTTCCTCTCTCTCACACACGCGCGCGCACGATGCGCACTGCACTTTTAAAAAGATAGTATCGCCTTTCTGCCGTCGTTCCTTTCTCCCTGTCTCTTTCTCATGCACTTCCCTGCCTCTTTCTCTCTCAGAGGAGCACGGAGATCTACGTATTCTCACGTCGAACGGATGGTGGCGTTCGGTTTCAGAATGCAGCTGAAGAGACGTCCGGACAAGGCAAAAAATACTTGTTAGCTTTTGCTGCGCCACACATTTACAGTAAAATCAAGTATTTGACCAAAAGGCACTTAGCTTATTGCATATTATTATTTTACTATGACGTATGAGAAAACCGTTTGGCGCTGTTATGAAATATTTTTCACGCCATATTTAAAATACATAACGGCAGAAATTGTTAATTTTTAACTCTGAGCATATATCTTCAAACATATCCAGTTATTAAAAAAATAAGAGCTTGAGAATCAAAATTTGAAAAAATAGGCACTTATCTTAGGTTTCTGCAATAGCCATGACGATTTTATAAACCGCTGCATTGTAGCCGAAATGTCGTCTTGGAGATACATAAGTTCTTATTGTTATCAATTTTCATCGAAATGAAGCCAAGCGGCCAATGCATACAATATATTTAAAATTCTTATATCGATTACTTTACCAAGTTAAACTTTAGTTAGCATTTATTTACTTATGCCAAAACTTTCACCCAGCTGAGCTGACCCTAAACACAAAAATGATTGCCTTATTTACTCGCGTAATTATCTCATATGCTATTTATTAATTAGGTTTAGATAATTTTTTGATGGGGTTCTTTACTCACTTAAACGCAAAATTCCATTCATAAAGATCTTATTGGAATGCCAGTTCTGGGTTCAAACAACATTAAAACAAGTATTTATGATATTTATTAGTTAAAAGCCTTGAATTGCTACAGAGCTATAGTTCCTCCAGTTGATAAATCACTGCTTGTCTGGGATAATGACGTATCTACCAACCTCTGAACATTTTTAACATTTCCACAATAAGTAATATATTATCTCGATTCGACTGACCAATTTTTTATTACATAATGTAGATAATGTATTGGATACAAATAATTGGTTTATATTAATAATTCATGTAAAAGTTAATTTTAATTTTATTTTTAATTATCATTAGCTATACACATTTTTTCACTTAATTTTTTTATTTCATTTTTCAAAATAAAGTAAACACAATTAAATTTAAAAGCAGAATACCCATGCAATGAATGAGTTTGTATTATTTTTATATTTAAACGCATTAGTTTTGTGGGAAACCTCAAATTCGGTTTTAATATGTCAAGTAGCTTCTCTGAATAAATTTTACATTGCTAAAGTACAGAAAATAGGCGAGTTATAACTTTCATGACAATTATAACGTATTTAAATGTTTCAGGAAACAAATGTAAAACAGCCTTTTGAAAGCTTGCATCCAGTTTGTATCATAGCAATGACCATACACCAGGGGTGGGAAAACTGCGGCCCGCGAGGGCATTTTATGTGGCCCGCGATGCCATTATGAAAGCGAACCGTAATATAAAATAGAGATAATTTCATATTTGTAGTTTAAATTACTGCCGGAAAACCTTCTCCAGTGATGTTATGGGGATAACATATTATTTATTATTGATTTTCACTAACAGGATTCCTCGCATTACCTCACATTACTCTCGATGTGAACCCTAACGTGGCCCGCCGAAGCATTTTCATCTGTTTATGCGGCCCGCCTAAGAAGCTGCAACTGTTAATGCGGCCCGCCACGTAAAAGGTTTGCCCACCTCTGCCATACACTGATCCACATACCATACACTGATCCATAAGTGCTTTCACCAACAATTACAACTTAATTACATGTGAAATGAGAGACCGATGATAGTATTAAAAGCACTGAGAGTTGGTTTTGTTTAGTTTCCAAATTGTTTTTATTATTTCACTTTCATTAATTTGAGTGTACAATTAATTAGATCATTGCTTTTAGTTATTTTACATTGTAATACATCGGGATCACAAGGACGGAAAAGAAACTTAAATCTTCCATTGTTTTCTATGTCATTTATAATCAAAGTCCTGTTTCATGGATTCCAAAGAAGTGTTTGCTTTTGGCAAATCTATTCTGCTAAAGACATACTTCATCTCATTGAAGGATATAGTTTCTTTACATTAATAGAGATTATCTAGCTAGATTCGCAGAAGTGAAGTAGTCGCAGGAGTTGTACGTTTGATAAAGAACGAATCCACCACCGTGTACGTCACGGTATAAAGTCTTAATTCGTTTCCCTCTCCTCGAAAAGTTAGACTTTGCGCTCAAGAAAACACACCCAGTGACGTTTTATTACGATATTTCCTCATAAAAAAATCATCTCCAACCGTTCCGTCTACCGCAGCGCTACTTGCCGTCTTATTTAGCTCGAACGCACCAAAACGGAGATTTTTATCGTCGAAGTAAAAGTGACTAGCGGCATGCGATGATTTACTGTCACGGGATTGAAAAAAAAGCAAAACAGAGTAATAGAATCGCGGCTATCGCTAATTGCTGTTACTGATCGTTCCGAAAGTCACCGAGATACGATCTTATTCAATCCGTACGACGAACCTCTCCCTCCTCTTTATTTTCGCGAGCGGAATTTCCAGAGAACCGCTTCAAAACTTAAACAGATACCATCAATTCCATTCAATGGGGTGGCGGGGGAAAGGGGGGCGGTGAGAAGGGGGCGGGAAGAAGGGGGCGGGAAGAAGGGGGCGGGAAGAAGGGGGCGGGAGGAAGGGGGGCCAGGGGAAGGGGGAAAGGGGCTGGGGTGTCGAACCTCGCCACTTTTATCGTTCGAAGAGTTTGCGAAATGGAGACGCAGCGCTTCACTACAACTGAAGTGGATTTTTATCGGCAGTGGGTTTAATTGATAAAGGCTTAATTGCTCGCGTTTATTTGTGTTGTGACGACATTTGAAGGCCTTACCGTTCGATACACAGAAAGAAACTTCTGGAAAATGAAACGAATAAATCACGAACGCATCCGATGGTGTAAAAATCGATGAGGATATCAACTATTAACCAAAAGGAATGTCGTTCGTTTTAAAAGTTGGTTTCCGAAGACTTTGCTGACCAAATTTAGGAAAATTCGATAAATGAAGGATACCAAGATCATAGCAGAGAGAAAGGGAGACTTGAGTTTCTTCATATAAATCACTCTTGATAGACGGATTTGAGCAAATATTACCTTAATAAGTCCTAAATTTAAACAAAAATTGTCTTCACACTAGAGGGAGCCAAAGGAATAAAGATTGAGTTGGAAGACTTTTACGAGCAAAGTCTTTTTGATAAACATTTTACAACTAAGATCACCAAATGATGCAAACAATAAAATTTTACAGCATAAATAATAAATCCACACCCAAAATCCATTAATTTGGTTAAGAACAATCAATATCTCTTCTTATGCAGTCGGTTGAGACAGGTGTTTTTCCACGACCCGAAGCCAATCCGCATGCAAAAAACGGACGTTTTTTTCTTTCATGAGCATCAATCGCGTTTTCAGCTCTTAATGTTTGCGAACCGCGTAAATTCGGGATCTTAGTTAGGTTATGTACATTATTAGCTCGATTGCCTTAAGAACTAGTCTGCAGGTATTATTACAACATTGGACGATTTGTTGAAGAAACTGTGACAATCGCATTCATTAGGACAAAACGAAATGTAAGAGTGTAGATCAGGGATGGTCAACCTAAGGCCCGCGGGCCGCATGCGGCCCCTTACAGCATTTTATGAAATTTAAAACAGGAATTCAAATTATTTTGGTAAAATTATGGTAATAAAACCTATAATATTGAAGTTTTAGCCCTAAAATTATCATTTACACTTCCTTCAAGAACAAGCTTTTAGAAAATTCTTGTCTCGGGTATCTCCAAAAGTTACTACAAGGTTGTAAAAACCAGATGCGCATTTCGACTACAAAGCAGCCGTCTTCAGTGGTAAGTCACTTAAATGCGCATGTGGTTTTTTACAACCTTTTTGTTGTGAGAAGATACCTGAGACAAGCCTTTTTTAAATGCTTTTTCTTAAATATTTTTAGCCATAAGACGAGCTTCATAGTTGCCTCTTGAATCATTTGCACTTGATTTTCTCTAACACTATATCGTGCATCAGAATTTCAGGAATTGCTTTCTTCAATTGCACGTTCGCAGCATCGCCTGTTCTGCGGTTATTGGTTTATCCGGATTCTCCACATTCTCTTGTCTCATGCGACCTCAATTTCTGGACAACTCTAAACATTCAGATATGTAAGGAGTAATATATTTTGGAAATATAATCCATATTTTATTATTAATCCACATTATATTCTACGTTTCTTCGGTCACATAAATGTAGAATACATCAAGAGAACTAACATATGGCTGCATTTACTTATAGTTTTTTATTCTCTTCCGCCAAATAAGGTGAAGAAGGATCCTGCCGAATAAATAAATAAATAAATAAATAAACAAATAAATAAATAAATAAATAAATAAATAAATAAATAAATAAATAAATATATATATATATATATATATATATATATATATATATATATATATATATATATCGCATAAAAGAATCAATCACCCAATTCCTCCGTAAATATCCGTATGATTTCATTCGTAGTCATGCGTTTGACTATAGCACAAATATCACTACTGAGATCCTAATTCTTTCACTCCTATTTTCATGGGCAGCATTATAAAAACTTTTGCCGATACATCTTTATCTTAACGTACAGATCTCCTTAAGCCTATTTTAAAATTTATGGCACAACTTATTTTTACTACTCCAACTCACCTCTTTCGCACAGAGGACTGATTTATCGAGAGATATTTCCCCTAACATTTTTACAGCAGCAATACACACAACCAATTTTATACATGGGTAGAGAGATGGAGATGGTCGTCCACGGGGTCACTTGGACTGTTCGGATTCTGCGCGCTTCCCATTGCTGCGTTAAATCAAGATCGTTTGATGCGAAATCGCTAAAAATTTACGGAGCGACTAGAGAGAGAGAGAGAATAAAACGTCCTCCCGAACTTCCCGAAGTCTTTGGATGAAAAAGAGTGCGTAAAAACGCGACGGCAATGGAATGTAAAAATATTTTCTTCGTTTTAATATCGGTGCAGAAAACGTTCATCCAATTGCGGACAGCGCTATTCAGATCGCAACCCAAGCAAACCCCAGGGCAGTTTTGCTCCATGCAGTAATGCATAAATGAAGCCGTCAAGAATACAGCGAGGTATATTTTGCGAACATGAAGAAATAAGGAGCAAACCCTTGTCGGATAGTTGCATATTGTGGGTACGACGATCAATAATGTCCATCATGTATATTTCGTGATGTCTTATATAACTTTTTATTTTATTGGTTTCCAGTTCTTTTAAAGAAATCTTATATTTTTGCTATCTTGGCTCTCATTCTCGCTCTCTCAACATCTAGATTTGAATGGGGCGGAGAAAATGAAATAGGTGGAAAAACAGTTAACGTATCCTCTTTGGGTACGAGTGCATAAGTCGGAACTTGGTTTCTATACATTAAAAGTCGTATATATCTCGAAATATTTGTGGTTAAAAAAAAATACTTCACCGGGTTGATGTACGTAAAATGTGAAGATGTTTCTCTTGGCCTTGCATCGAGCTTATGGAATAACAATATTATACTCGGCAAAACTAGATTTCCTTTATATAAACTATTATATTTCGGAATCGGCAGTTTAATCCTTATAGGGATTTAAACGTATTTTTTAAAATCATCCCTAACTCACTGTTTCCTATCATACGTTGTCTTTAATGCATAATACGTAAAAATATAATATCTCGGGCGAATATCATTCTATACCAATGAATTACATTTTTTAGCTTATTAAATAGCGTTTCTGATCTATGAAGTTGATATTTCATAAATGGCAATGTTTCTTTAATCGTTACGGTGAAAGAGAGAAACCAGCGACGAACATGAGTTGTAACGAGGTGCTTGCAAGTAAATTCAGAAAATTATGCAATATACTAATTAAGTTCATTATGCGACTTTGGATTCAAACATAGGTTGCAATAGCAAATAAAAGTTGTAAAAATATTATTTATATAAAAAGTCATTTTTACATCCGAGGAACACGAAAAAAATGGAGTTTGAGCTTCGCAAGTTGTGTTTTCCGGTCTTCTCTCATGGGTTTACACGGAGATGGCGAAAAACAGGAGGATGACTGATTCGTCTTTCCTGCCAAGGTTTAAGATTTTGACCTTAATCTCCATAATCCTTTACTAGAGATAGACTTAAATATAACGGACTTTTTCACCTGGTGTACGCATAAGTTAAAGTTAAAACCCAATGGCGCAACTATTACATATGCGACCTGAATTGACTCACCAATTCATTTTAGGAAAGAATACCAAAATTTTCAGGTATAAGTAGGTTTTATTAATTGGGCCAACAAAAAAGCGACTAAGGTACAGTAATGACGCAGGATAATTTTGTATTTTGACTTTATTTACATAAAACAGACTTTCCATCCGAATTTACTTTTAAAAAGGCCTGTAGCTTCAATCTAATTTCGAAAATTCTCTTTTTCCTGGAACGGGCCTCATGGATTTCGCGATTCACACATAATTCGTTTTTAGTTCGTTTTGGTTTTCCTTATCAAGTCATTTTGGCTTCTTTTTATCATTAATTGAGATTGCAGATTCAAGGAACTAGAATCGCATGACAGTGAAGAAGAGAAACTTTCGGAGAAAGCTTAAATTTAAAAAAGAAAATTATTGCGCAATGATGATTAAAGGATGATTAAAGAACGGCACATGGAAGGATGTTCTTACGGGGAATGCGTATAAAACTGAATCGACAGATTTGGCGGTTCTTCAATTTCTATCTCCGAAACTGTTGGTCATAATTATATGGTGCTGCGGACTTTTATGTGGTCAATGTTGTCCTCTATCCGAATAAATATTTTAAATTATACCTCACAGATCATATAAGAGCATGGGAGAGAAATATATGGATTTTTAATTGTTATTTGCCGATAGAATCGTCTTAGCGATCGATGTAAACAAAATATGTGATCTTATGCTTGAGATTTTCTCAAATTTTTATATCCAAAACTCTAATTCGTAATTACGTGCTCACGCAGACTTTCATATGGCAAATGATGTATTCTTTTCGAATAATGTTTATAATCTATACCTTACAGGTCATATAAGAGTCAGGAAGAGAAATATTTAATTGTTGCTTGAGGGATGCCATTTAACGAGATATGAGTACACGTTTATTAAGGTAATTATGTAAAGTGGAAGTTCTAACTGACAGATGCAGTTAAAAATCTCATTTGGGCGATAAATTTTAATAAGGATCACTCCTACTTAATTAAGTTAAAACCCGTTCAGCTGTTTAGGAGACGAAAGTTGCGACAAACGGACGGACGGACGAGACGGGCCTATAAGGCGATCCGCTACTACAGCTTTTCTGGTAAAGAACGCTTAAAAAGAACTCATGTCATACATGTTGGAATTGGTTGCTAGGGTAATGTAAAGATTTGGATTCTTGGTTTGGTCCTTAAACGCATTGCGCTTATTCACGGTTTTAAACAATTTTTTAGATAAATGCATTAGAGTAATTTTAGCAATAAATGTTCATTCTTTCCCCCCCACCGTGCAGTATTTACATATTCGTTTGAGGGCGCTTAAAATGCACATTGGAAATATCCAAAACTTTTCCATTTTAATGAAGAAGAAAAAAGAACGCCCCTGGAGCCGATTTTATGTTGAGGTAAGTCACCTCGAATGTATGCTGAAGGACTGCCCTGGATCAGGGATGTCAAACATGCGGCTCGCCAGTTATAAAAAGATACGGCCCTTCCATTAAATTGATTCTGCCATGAGTAGGTGGGTGAAAAAGCATTGACAAGGCAATAACGGTACACCCAAGTTAGGCGAAACAATATAAAAATGCTTAGTAATTAAGAATCGTGCGATTATTTGTTCCTAAATAAAATACGCACGATTTTGACTAGTGTAATTTCATATTTCGATAACATTCGTATTTAATGTTGCATATGAGTATTTATTCCTATGCGGCTCGCGGTCTATTTCAAAATTATCTATTTATCCAATCACTCATTTTCAACTCAATACAGTTTGTATTTACTACAACTTAGTGCTGCGTTTTCAAGCGCGTTACAGAGCAACAGACCGAAAAACAAATACAACCCTTTTATCACAGTTCGATTATTAATCATCGTTTGGAAACTGTGCATTTTGCGATGGAATTTTTTCATGTGACAACATTTGTCACCGGATCGATGTTTTTTCCATTCGTCATAATTTCGTTCGTTAACCTCGGACGCATGAAGGTAATTGCATCATCCTCCATCTCCCTTTCCTATTCCTTCTTCCTACGGATCATCCTCGCTCCCAAAATTCCTTCCATTCCTTACATTCTCTTCCCTTTCCCCTCAAAATTTTCCCACCAACTTCCTCCCACGCCACGTCGCCCCCTCTTAGCTGTCTGTCAGCGCCGTCTAGGCATAAAAACGAGAAACCACATGAGTATATCAACACGCTTCGATATTTGCGATATTGTTCAAACCTTCCTCGCGGTTTATCCTATTGGCGCCAGATGTCAGGCAGAGTGCTAAAATATCAAGAGCTCGTACTTGACGGTGAATACAAATATTTTTAAATTAGCTTCCTCTATGAAATCGAAACTTTCAAAAGATTGAAAAATTTTTATTGGCGCATCTTGGTTTTTCTAGCATAGTATTCCTGTTACTAGTTATACGAGGTAAACCAAAGCAAATAAATGCTGACACAGGAGTAAATCGCCGATCAGCTAAAAATAGAATAGTATCAGGAAATAAAGAAAATAATTATTTAGACTAAACAAAAAACCACTTAAGATATTTCTAAAAATTCATTCTTATATAAAATTACTGAATTAATCCAATATTTTTATATCATCCTAGGAATTAACATTTATGCAGTACTTATATTCAAAAGGTCTAATATGAAATTTGAGGTTTACAAGATTTTTCAATTGATTATAACCTGCGTTGAATTAGGAAATTAGATAATTTTTACATTGAGAAAGTATTTTTTTGAAATAATTTATGCCGCTGTGTCAGAGTTGATACTAGGATCGTTCTTGTTTAAGTTATGATATCGTTTTTTCTCGCCGTCAACGGTACATAACACAAAAATATACATATCGGTCAACATACAAATCATGTCCCAAATTTATGTGATTTATCGTGCTCTTCAGACTGTGGAGCCAGGCAAAAATATATCAGTTCTGAAAACAGTGTTACGGGAAATCAACATCAGTCACAGGTAGCGTTTCACAGGCACTAATAATAAAAATAACAAATGAAAGAGCCATACAATATATGTCTGTATAAATATAAATTCGTGAAACTGACTGCTTGGTATTTTGTTGTTTAGATTTTTCTGTGATGCCCTTTATGTTTGATGAACCAAAATTGCGAAAAAAATTTGAGTCTTCACCCCTTCCAGATTGCCGCGCTAGCAGTCGAGTACGCAGAGAACTCACGGTAAATAAAGGCATCTCCTTCTCTAAAAAATCCCCCACCATTCCTTTGGTCAACCGCTGTCGATTTTCAGCCGCAAGTGTGTAAAAGCTACCTTCGGACATAGAGAATCTCTATATCACGCCAACCGCGAGATTGGGGGTTGCGGGGGAAGAGGGCATAGAGATGGCAGAACATCTACCGTTTTTCCCACGAGTCAACCGAGGCCAGATAAAAACTCTTAAAGCGACCCATTAAAGGCAAAGAATTCCCTAAACAAATTACCTATAAATACGCGCATAATCGTTAGCCGCGGTGTACCTCAAAGAAAAGAGTTTTTATTGCTCCGGACAACGGGTTTGGCGAACGACATGGTTGCCGCGGCACAGATAAGATCTGACTATTGACCTTCCAAAGGGAGCTTTTGTGGGAGAGTAGCGTCAAACCCACGCCGAGGAGGATGAGAGAGAAAGAGAGAAGAGAGGAAAAGACTTTCTCCCGATATAAATGACCACGTCTTACATGGCGAGATAAGGAGACAACTGAATAATGCTTCTATGGTCCGGTTGAGTAAAGATAGGGCAATGAAGTATGAAGCCAAAAACCTAGCGGAACGTAATTCCGAGATTAATGTCCATAGGGATGGAGAATCGTGCGAGTGTTAACTTAAGTGCGAGGGACGTGCGTGTATGCAGCGTCGCATGTAGACAAATTTCTATTAAATACGTTTCGCAAAATTTTTAATTTGGCATTGAGCGGTGGAGGTGTTATGTAACCACTATACCGCGAATAGCTGCATTTGGAGAATTACTTTTTTTGAATTCTTCAAGTAGGCGATTTGGAAAAGTGTAGCATGGGAAAGATTATTCTGCCTACCTTTATTCGATCTTAATTTGCTTCAATAAAATAGCCTTTTTCAGAAAAGCGATAGGCGTTATTGTAGAATTTTAAACGTTAAAGTCATTTAATCTCTCTATTTCTTAAGTTCATCACCTTTTTTCCTTGCAATAATTTACTAGCACTTAAGATACCATCAACTCATCGCACCTCTCTGAATTAGTACCATACTGGATTAAAGACTGCTGGAGTATATCCCTTACCACTTTCCTACGAACTAACTTGCATATAGATATTTTGTGATGAAAAATTCCCCCCGATCTCCAACATAATTGCTTTTCAATAGATAAAAAATATTATAATATTCAATCATTCCGTGTGCTGTGACTAACTTTCTTCAGCGCATACACATCGTTGGCCATCCTTTCACACTTGAAAATTCCTTAATTCTTCCATCTTCATTTCTATTAGTTTGTCGTTGTTATAGCTTACTATCGTCCGAAACTCCTGCAGTGATGTTTATAACGACATTAAATTTTCTTCCGCCGGTTCTTTTACAAGAATCTCCGTTCCATTAAATAATTATTAACGAATTTAAGTAAATATTATGTCACGGAATCTTTGAACAGTAACCCTAAGGTAAAAAATAAAATATTTTCATTATATATTATATATATTTTCATATACTCGAAAATATGTATTCCAATTCTGATTAAATTTCTTTATTTTATCTCTCAAAGCATAATAATGGACGTTTATGCGAAGAATACTCTATACTCATGAAAACTGTAGCAGTGAAAATAATTATGTATCATAGCCAGGACACGAGAAAAAATACATTCTAGATTGCTTTAAAGTAAGCTTTATAAAATCGTCCTGCATTTGTATGTACATACATACATACCGTCCAACCACTATAGCAAGGGTGGAGAACTTACGGTCTGCGGGCCTTATTCGGCCCACGAAGCTATTATGAAAAAGAAATCCGTGTAGTTTAACGAACAAACTCATATTTTTACTGAAATGGTGACAAAAAACCCTTAAATGCTAGCCCTAAAATCTTAATTTGAAATTGAATTTCCCTCATATGTTACCACAAAGTCTCTAGGTAACTCACTATTTAAACGCTAATACGGCCCGCCGAAACATCGGAAACTTCCACCGCTATAGCATAAATATAATCATAATACGAATTTGCGATACCCTAAATAAACATATTTTTACCCAAAGCAATACTTCACCATGACCCAAATTTTCACAGCTCCAACCCCTCTTGTCTTTTTCTTTCGAGACACAGAAATTGACATAAGTACACGGACGCATGCGTATGCACGCACAGGAGATCAGCAATATTACGTCGTTTTTCTCCAGCCGCTGAAGTTCAACGTCGATAAAAATCGACGATTTTCGGAATAAAAGAAAAAAATATACATAAAAAATGTACCTCTTGACCCCTTGGTGACTCGTTAAAAATCTTCTTTTTCTCTCGGTCCTTAACTTTGGGAGCCCATCTCTCGATCGCCCGTATGGCAAAGGAAGAGGTCATCCGTCATTCGAAGACCTCCACCTTCGGATCCCAGCGTCACCAAGCGGGACAGTAAATCCGTCCGACCACGAAGGAAGGGTGGAAAAAAGGGTTTCTTTCCTTCCCCCCGCCCCACTCCCTTAAAAACTCTCTTCATGCCACACGACTTCCGATAGGGACCATCATTCCTTTAAAGAAAAAAAAGAAGCGACCCCAAAGAGCCCTTTCCAAAGAGGGTCGTAAGATTCGGACATTAATTTATCAGATTGCTCTCTCTCTCTTCTTCCTCCCCGTCAGATGTCTTTCCTTCGGGAAATTTCTCCGGAGGCGGTTATGGGGAAGTCGTGTAAAGGGGTTTGTTACGACTCGAATCCTTCGAACGGGTGGGCTATTTCATTTTCGTGGCGATGCCGTCATGGAAGACCACGCGGGAAGAGATTTCCTCGTTGAAAAACTTCAACGTGGATGTATTTTATTTACGGAATCCTGTCGCTAAGGGTTGTCACCCAGCTTTAAGCACACCGGGTTGGAAATAACGATGCGTATTCTTACAGCTGGGAAAGGAATTTGCAACTATTATGGTCAAGTAAGTGAAGTAAGTGAAAGAATAGTTATAAAGGTAGCCATAATACGTACATATACAGTCAAACTCCGATTTAGCACCACCGTTTACCTATCGTTGATATTGGCGTTAAAGCGGGGGTGACGGTAAATCGAGATATATGCTTGCTCTATTTAATCATAAGACGGATGTTCTGTTCACAACGATTCATGGGCGGTATGCGGGGGTGGCACTATATAGGGGGTCGCAAATGGGGGTCTGATTGTATTTCATAAAAAATTTTTTTAGTAAAAGTGTTCAGTCGATCGATATTTGTATAAGATAGCCAGATGTTGTCATAACCACATAGGTAAAGGGTGTTTATTTTCAAAATAGGAGTTTTTTCGTGAAATATTGTAATTTAAAATAACCACCCTAGGACAAAATATGCAGTCATAATATACTTCGCTTTGTATGATTCCTTGTTCCATTTCCATCAAAATTTGCAAATCTGATCAAAGCCCAAATTGATTGTCGACATTCCAGCGAAATTAAAGTATATTCATTTTCCAAATGCAACCAGTAGATTTGATAAAGTCTTCTTTGCTGAGACTGCTACTCAAATGAGGCTTAATCAAACAAGTGACGCGCTGTCTCCTAATTAGGCGTTCTTTACTAGCGAAGCGGTAATAACAGAACGTCTGGTCCGTCTGTCCGTAGTAACTTTTATCTCCTAAACCGCTGAACGGATTTTAATTAAATAAAGTATTATTTATTGTTATTAAAATTTATCGCCCAATTGTAATTTTGAACTTAATCCGTCAATTAGAACTTTCACTTTACATAATTACTTTAATAAACTTATACTCGTATCTCGTTAAATGGCATCCGTCAAGCAACAATGAAATCCCAAACTTTTCTTTCCATAGATCTTATATTATCTGTAAAGTATAGATTGAAAAATTTATTCGGATAGAGAACAACATTTACTACAAGAAAGTCCGCGAAACCACATACGAGTTATAGTTTTGGAGATAAAAATTCGAGAAAATTCCGAGCAAAACATCGCATATTTTATTTACATCGATCTCTAAGACGGTTCTCTCGCCAAACAACAATTAAAATCCATGTTTTTTATCCCACTCCCTTAAATTATCTGTGAGGTAAAGTTTAAAAAATTATTCGGATAAAGTACAATATATCAATATATACTACAAGATAGCCCCCGAGACCATATAAATACGACTTATAGTTTCGGAGATAAAAATTCGAGTATCACCCAATCTTTCGATACCGATTCACACGTATTTCCCATAAAGAACGCCTTTAAAATCTGTGCATTTCATTTATAGTGTATACTTTTCCATCTTGTTTATAATAGATATTTCAATTAAAAGGCAATATCCGAAGTGCACATTTTCATCGGTATGAATAGAAAAAAAAAACAATAATAAAACACTAATCCCCCTGAAGTGGCTAAATTGGAGTGGGAGGTCGTTAACTTAAATAACAAAGAAACTACGCCGTTCGGATAATTTTAATCATTT
Source organism: Tanypteryx hageni (assembly GCA_028673005.1). Lineage (NCBI taxonomy): Eukaryota > Metazoa > Arthropoda > Insecta > Odonata > Petaluridae > Tanypteryx > Tanypteryx hageni. The sequence goes on along the minus strand of CM054118.1, from coordinate 18,614,464 downwards.
AATGAAACTGTTATGATGAGATTTTTAGAGCAGATTGCATTGGAAAGATATTGAGGCACCGGCGATAACGTGCTTGTATCATCATAGGTCCGTTGTACGAGGGGAGATAAAATCGAATAAGGAAAATGTAAGTGAATTGAGGACATTTTAAGTGTCTTGATATCCATCTAGATACTCGGAAACTGCGGAGTTTTCTCTGGGGAGATACAGAGGACTCCCGTGAACGATGGCCTTCGACTTCGAATCCTTGAATAATTGACATAGCATTTTCCTTCTTTTCTAAAAAAAATAATCTTTGCGAAATTCGCTCGCATATCCTATATGCCTGAATGATACCGAATGCATTATCGGGAGTGTTAATTTATGGCAATTAACTCGCGATTTTATTTATTTGAAGAGCCTATATGTATATTTTTAGGCACAAATTGTTGCAGTCTGAATATGAAGATTTCTTTTGGGATGCAGACCGTGTTTCGTATCGCGATGCTGAATTTAACATAGAGATCGGTCATAGGCTGTTGTCTTTGGATACGTATGCGAGAGTTAGTGACGAACAACATTATAGATTCAAGAACAGGCTCTTAAAAATAATACTTGCCTCAGGTATCTCCAATAGCCACAATACGGTTATAAATACCAGATGCGCATTTCGGCTACTAAGCAGCCGTCTTCAGTGGCAATTCACAGAAAATAGATTCCAAAACTTTCGGTGAATTACCACTGAAGACGGATGCATTATAACCGAAATGCGCATTTTTCAACAACTTTGATGTGGTTATTGGAGATACCTGAGACAAGTATTTTGTGTGCTTGTTTTTGAATTTTTCCAGCCACAAGACGAGATCGATAGTTCCCTGTTGAACATTATAAATATTTAAGATTTACTTGTTAAAAATGCGGTGGGGCGTGTTGTTCTGTAGTACGTATTTGGAACGCGAGGATGGAAGATGCGCGTAAACTACGAGCTTTGGAGTTTATATGTAATGTGGAAAATTGTATATTTAACGGAGGAGTTAACGAATGAATAACTATTGTATACGGCTGAAGGAGAGAATAGATTGATTGACATGATTGAACATAGATCAAAGGTTTGGTTATGGAAGATATTGTGGGAGGAAGGAATGTTTAATGAGATTGTGGGAAGGAGGGTAACGGAAAAGGCACAAAGAGGGAAGATTATAAACAAGCTTCTTATGATTTAAAGTAAAGGGGACATGCAGGAGAAGATAAACGAAGGGATTTAAGAGAAAGGAACCATATATCTATCGTAAATTCGACTCAAAAAGTCATCTATGACCTCTCGTACAAAGGCGTTTACGCAATCGCATATGTTAAGGCGAAGCTTTATTTTTTCAAAAATATCTGCCGCGGCGATTAAAAAAATACCGGTGTAATATATCATCACATTCTCCTTATTTTCCAGACACAACGTCCGATACAATGGCCTCGATTTGAAAGATATCGACGGAATTTCTGGTAAAATAAATTTATCAGGTAATAAATTTGATAAATTTCAGTCAAGTCGATTCAGAAACCAGAGAATTTTCGTGTTTTAAAAGTACATTCATTGTTTTTCGATACGAGTTCACGAGATGGATTCTACAAAATAAATCCCATTTAATTGCTTGTCACGAATGTTATGCAAGGTTTAGATAAAGCGCTTTTTATTATCGTTTGCAGCAACGTGTTCCGCTGAAAAACTTGTGATCGTTTCATGACTGATAGTTTGCTATTGATACCGTAAGGAAATATGCACGAAAATCGGCAACAGAGTTTATAGGATGTTATCACTATCTGTAGGAGATTATTTTTTTCGAAGAAGCTGCTTTTCTCTAAATCTCACAGATGGCACCGTCGTGCTCTTTTTATAAATATGAAAAAATTTTACGATCGCAAGTTGCACGTCGTCCTCGATGGAGCTAAAAATATTATATTAGGCCTCAAAAGAAAGGTTATGATAATAAGTGTAAGAAAACGTCCGCGTGGTGTATCACTTGCTTCGATAAAAATCCGATTCCGGTTAAACTTCTTAACAGAAAATTTGCATGGAGAATTGATAATTCCTCTGAGCAATTATTAAATAGCACCAAGTCTTATAGAGCTGGTATATTAACAGTTTTATCAAACCGTTTAGGTGATGTTGCTTTTTTATTATTAATTGCTTGAATATTACTAAGAATTTCAGATGAGGAAATTTTGATGACACCTTCGGTCCGATATAGAGACTCTGGATTCATCATGTTGACATGTGGATCAAATTTGAGAAAAGAAAACAAAATGTCTATCCTTGTCAATGATATTAAACTGCGTGACAGTGCAAACTACATTTAGAGCGGAGATACTCCCAGACGAAACGATTGAAGTTAAAGATTACCGGTTGACACTGGGTTAAGAATATTTTTAAGCTACGGATTTTACACAGCTTTTTTCAGATGAGTTTTGATACGAAGACAAATAATTAATTGTCGACTGGAATGTGTCTTCTTGATTTATAAGTGATTTTCTGGAAAGCTGAGTATTGTGCTCCTAGAAAAGCCATTGTGGCATAAGGAAATATCCTCAACTATTCCCTTCGCGTGACTTCGACGAAAAATATTTCCGTTCAACTGGCTCTGCGAATAAAGTTTTTATTGTACCGGAATTTGAATAAATTCTCTCCCACCGCGCACACAAAGAAGCATTTTAAAATATTTTTGATATTTGCAACAAAATGCATCATATATTTATTTGCTAATAATTTTTTTTACATTTTTAACCACTTCATTTGCTGAGAATAAAAAGAAAATGCCATTATTTTGTCGCCTGCTAAAATCTATCACCTTATAGCCAGAGCGGTCTAACTTGAGCTCAGACAGAAGATGAAGGAGCAACGTTACCAAATTACATCCAGGAGGAGACCGAAGGGAAAGACAGAAACAGTTGCTGAGCACGAGGACGCAATGATTAGCTGGAGCACTTTTAGAGAGCTGAATTATTTTTATAGCTCTCAAAAATTTACTTAGGCTGCGCTGGTTATATGCAATAAATTTGAACGAAAATATGCCACTGTCACTCTTGATATTCTTCATCAATTTAATTGAATTATTCCAAGTTATTATTAGGCAATGATTTTCCTAATGCAGCAATGAACCGATTTTCAAAAGATTGGGATTGATTTTCCTTTCGGATATATGAATCAGAACAGAACATGTTGGCTCGTCTTATGGTAAAATAACTATAAAATATTTTTCTGATCCGCTGCAAGATGAATGATGATGAATATGGCGCTAAATTCTAGTTCGAGTTGGGGCAAGGGCGAAAATAAATGCCATACGGAGATGTTATGGGAGGAGCTAAAGGAGAGAGGTGGAAATAATCAATAGAGAGTGGAGTGAAGGACGAGGCATGATTCGAGAAGAGGAAGGAAAAGGCGTAATTGAGTGGGTCGGGATTTTGCTGGTGGAATGGAGTGGAAGTTTGGATAGAGCACCTCTCCTTTTCTGAGGAGAGAAGGAAAGAGAGAGGGAAGAGGATTGATAAGAGGAAAGGGAAAGAGTACGATGGAGAGAACGAGGAGAGGGAGAGGAAGGAGAGGAAAGAGAGAGAGAGAGAGGAAAATGAGAGAGAATATGAATGAGGGAGAGGAGGAGAGTGGAGAAATGAGAGGGAAGAGAGAATACGATGGAGAGGAAGAGGAGAAATGAGGGAGTGGACAGAGAGGAGAAGGAAAGGAAGGAGCGGAGACGGGGAAGGAAGAGAGGTAGAAGGGCAGAGAGAAGAAGAGTAGAGAGAGGCGTAGAGGAGGGAGGGGAGAGAGAGGACGAGAGAAAAAGGAGAGAAGATAAAAGATATGCGTAAATACAGGAGAGAAAACGGAGAGAGGGGAGATAGATGAGAGAAAGAAGAGAGAGAGGGGGAGAGAGGAGGAGATGGGAAGGATGGCAGAGAAAGGAGAGACAGGGAGAAGGAGAGGAGGAAGAAAAGAGGAAGAAGAACGAAAGAAGGAAGGGAAAGAAGAAGGAAAGGGGGAAGAGAGAGCGTGGAATAGAAATGAGATAAAGAAGCGCTGGGGTGCGAGGAGGAAAGTGCGGCGGCGGAGAGGGAGGAGAAGGAAGGGGAAGGAGAGCAAGGGGTGCGTACAGGAGGAGGAAGGTTTGACGCGAGAGGATAGAGAACCTGTAAGGGAGAGGCTATGAGAGAGAGAGAAAGAGAGAGAGAGGGTGGAAGAATGAGAGAGGGACAAAGCCAAAAAGGATCTCTCACTCAATCACCACGTCAGCGGCCTTTTCCTCGCTCGTTTAGATCTTCGGCTCGCGATAAGGTAGCGAAAGGCATAAGGACGGAATCGGAGGGAGAGAGAGAGAGAGGGTGGAAAAGAGAGAGAGGAAGGGAGAGGAACGGACGGGAGGGGGGAAACGATGATGAAAGATTTCGAATCGAGAGAGAAAGAGAAATCCGAAGGTCGCGACGTAACGTTAGAGGGGAAAAAATGCACTAGAGGGGGAAAAAGTTCCGCCGTTCAGAATTCGAAGATTTTTCCGAATAAAGATCTCATCTCTGAGGGTTTTTCGATTCATCCCAGCAGGAGATGGAGTAATAAAATTATTTTCGATCCTCTTTATTTCCAAAGATAAGAATCTAGATATTTGTGGGGTATAATAAAGACAGCATTGTTGTATTTTTATTCGTTTCATCAATACGAATGCGTATAGTCATGCTTTTAATATTAACCATTCATATCGTGATACATTTCGGTGATTGTGAAGACACAGTTCTCTTTCATTTTAGCTTGTTCATCCATAAAATATAGTAAATGCTTTATATTTACCACTTGTATTTGTTTAATGAATTTTACTCAATTTAGCCGTATTTCAATCATAGACCTTACGATATTTTTATAAATTATTTAATAAAACCATTATTAGTGATGGATTTATTCGAGATAAAACATTTCGAAATCTGAGAAATCTTGTGCGTTGTTTTCTGATAGCAAATTAATAAGTGGAAGGCTAGCATGTTAGTATTAATCGTATATTTAGCCTTAAGATTTGCATTTAATTTAAATCTTTTTATCTATATAAATCCAAGTTGTTCATTTTATGCATGGAATTTGTTAAACGAAATAAAGTTATGCCTCTTTGAAAGTTTAGGTGAGCTCTATGATAATGTATCCTTGTTATTTAATTGAAAAAAATCCAAACGAAAAATTGTCAAAATTCTCCAATCTTTTCGTACTTTAATGGACCCTTACGTTAGTAAGAATAAAAATCGTGACATTTTCCATAGAATATCATCCACAAAAAAACTGCGCAGACATCTCTTACTCTCATCAAAGAATACTGATAAGTGGTTTCTCTGACGTTTAAATCCTCCTTGGCAGCCATTAATCACGCGTCGAAGAATAATGAAACCACTATCTTTATTTATTGGGACGATTTTTCCCCGCCCGATTATTTTTACTCTTGTTTTATTTATAAAAAGAGAGGAGAACCGGGTGAAAACTAAGAAAACCAAAGATAACAAAGGAAGAAACGTCCGTATGGAATATTTATGCCCGATCGCACCTGGTTTTCAAAGGCGGTCTTCGGACCTAATCGTGCCAGAAGGAGAAAATGAAGATAATTTTTCCACCGTGGCAACTTCTGGGCGTAGAAGGGAAAAGATAGTGGAGTGATAGCGAGATAGATAAAGAGGGCTGCCGGTCGGAGGATTGGAAGATAAGGAGGGGAGGAAGAATGAGAGGAGAAGGAGAGGGAGAGAGATGAGGGAGAGGGAGAAGGAAGAGAGTGGAGAGGAAGAAGGGAGTGGAGGGAGAGAGACAGAGAGTGGAAAAGAGGGAAGAAGAGAAAGGAGGGAAAAAGAGGCAGATATTTAAACGGGAGGAGAGACATGAAGGGAGAAGAGGTGGAGAGGAAGTAAAGGGAGAGAGAGAGGAAAGAAATTGAGAGTATAGGAAAGAAAGAAGTAAGAAAGAAAAATGCCTTTATTGGCGAGGTTGCGGCCCCCTGTTCCACCTAACCATTGCAATTTCTTTACATATAGTTTACTGATTACAGAATTTGATTTACACAGTATAAATTCTGTATTAGAATAAATAATCAAGTGTAGAGATATTTGAGATTCACATATATAACAAAGATTTGTTTAAAAGTTACAATATTAATTCACAGAGAAATTGTAGCTACGAGAGAAAAATATATCAGTGTAATCTTATGAATGATGAAAGAGTGAGGAGAAGATGAGCGGAAAAAGGAGAGAGGAGAAGTGAGAGAGAGAATCGAAAGAGGGTAAGAGAGAAGAGGCAGAGATTTTAACGGGAGGAGAGATGGAAAGGAAGAAAAAGGAGAAAGAGAGGAAAGGAATAGAGAGTAAAGGAAGAGAGATGAGAAGAGAGGAAAAAGAAGACGGAGAGATGAAAGAGAGGGTAGAAGGGAAGGATGGAGGGGAGAGGGGAGGAAGGAAAGGAGAGAAGTGAGGGAGAGAGAAGCGAAAGAGAGTAAGAGAGGAGAGCCAGAGATTGAAGAGGGAGAGGAGAGAAGGGATGGGTTAGTGTCGTAGGAAAGGGAATGCAGAAAGAAATGTGACGAGTGGAGTGAGAAGCGATGGAAGAGGGAGGGGATCGGAGGACGCTAAAGGTAAGACTTGAGGTGCTGTTGCGAGCTGCTGCCCCCTGGAGGGAAATGACTAAGAATGACGGTCAGACCCTGCGTTGGAAGGAATTCCTTCACAATTAATTAAGATAATATAACCCGCAATTGGAATTCTCGGAGGTCTGGGAACTATTCCTTTCCTCCCCCCCCCCCCCCTCCCCGCTCTCCCAGAATTAATTTCGGCAGTCCCGAGTGCCTAAGAAATTCGGAAAATATTGGAAAGGTGAGATTAATTTTCTCCTCGATCCCTCTTTCTGCGCCGTGGCCTCTCATTCTAACATCCCCTTCCTACCCCTCATCTCTCTCATCCCTCCTCTCTGTTTCCCTTCTTCCTCCCCACTGTCGTTTTCTGTCCCATTTTCGCGGAATATCTTTCTCAGAAGGCACGGGAGGGGTGGTAAAACCCAATAAAGAATTTTATCCATGCAACTAACCGAGGGTGAAAATTCTCCTTTCATCTCGGGAACTTCGTTTCTGTAGGAACATAAGTTCTTTAGCCATCCGAGAGAAAGATGCCGCCACTTTCCTCTACCTCGGAAGAAAAAGTGCTCTTAATTCGGAATTTCCTTTTGTTGGATTCAGTTGAATACGTAAAAGTAAGGGGTTTATAAAATGGCGCGGCGCGCGATTATTTTTACAATTGATTTTTTTTAAATTAATGAATTTTCCCTTCCGAAAAATATAGAAATAACGACTTGGCAGTTTTCTTTGACAACTGAGACGGAAATCTTCGTTAGATGTACGGGTTTCGTTCTTTTCAGGGCAGTTGGGGGTGTCAGTGGTGTAGTGGTTAGGACGCTGGCTGCTACTCGCCTGATACTTGAAAAGGCAGCGGGCACGAATCCTGCACAAGTAGGATTTTTTCCAAGGTCGCCCGGTCCCCTGTTTGTGTGATTTGAGAAGGCCGCGCAAATTCAGCGTTCCGTCCTCCGGAAGGGACGTTAAGCCGTTGGCTCCCTTGGTGTTGTTCGTTAAGAGTAGCCTAATGCCGGCACCAGGTTTCTCTTCTCCCTTGCTATCCAGGTATTCATTGCACTACCTCTTAGATACCCATTGTGCGTAGGCAAGAGGTGAATCTGCTGGGAACATACATTAGTATGTGACCTAGATGAAATCAGGGCGGGTTACATTCCGTAGTCGCTTATTACTAATGCTTAGCAGCTTTGATCAAATTTATAAAGAAATATACAGTTGGCACGTAAGATCCCCGGTGAAAATGAATCGAAAATTTTAATTCGACAATAGAAAGAAAGATCGACGGCAACATACAAAAATGCGAATAAATTAACAAGAAACCGAAAATATCCTCACCAAGTTAATGATAAAATATCGTTTCAACGATACTGATTATCGCAATTGTGAAATCAGAGAGTGAAGCAAAAAATTCCGAAACAATTAGTCATCTGAACGAGGGTCGCTGAAGACGATATTCCCGAGTTCAAATTTGGTCGCAAATATTATTAAAAAATCCTGGTTTTCGCCCATCTTACACTACTGGAAAATGTGCGCTAAATTACGTTACGAAAGGATGACGGCGATGGCACGATTAAAAAGACCCAGATTCGAATCTCGACGGAATATCATTCCAGGAGGCTGATGTCCTCGTCACATGACTTGGGTCGACGTGGAAACTTCACTAAAGGCATAACTGTGATATCCGCAAGTTTCTCGCTAACTAATACTCGATTTTTCGCGTTTAAAGAGATTTTTTCATGGTACCATGTCTTTGAAAAGTCAAAACACCTCCTCCCTCCGACGCCTCCCCACTCTTAATACTCCTCATCCCCCCCTCTCCTCCTCTGCTCCTTCCATCCGATGCTCAAATATCTAAATTTTATTGCTGAGCGACAACACTTCCCACGACTTCCACCGACCTCTAGGGCAACACATTCCAATGGTAAAGGTGAGGCCGTGGATGAAACTCAGTCTCCGGTCTTAAAAGCACTCCTACCATCCCAAGAGGGGAGACTCTATGGAAGAAGGAGAAAATCACCCTATTCTCTCTGCCCTCTTTCCATCTTTCTCTAACACTCCTTCCCTCTTTCTCCCTCTCTCTTTTTCACTCTCTCCCTCTATCCTTCCAAATCTCTATCCTCCCTCTTTCTCCCTCACTCTCTCCCTCTATCCTTCCATCTCTCTCCCTCTCCTTCCCTCCTTTTCGCGCTCTCCCTCTCCTCTACCTCTCTGTATCCTTCCATCTCTCTCTCCTTTCCTCTCCCTTCCTCTCTGCCCTCTACCCCTCTCTCTCCTTCCATTCCTCTCCCTTCCTCTCTGCCCTCTACTCCTCTCTCTCCTTCCTTCTCTCCTCTACCTCTCTCTACCCTTCATTCTCCCTCACTCACTTTTTCACTCCCTCCTTCTCTCTCCTATACCCCTCTCCATCCATCCCTCCCCCTTCCTCCTCTACCTCTCTCTTTCTCCCTCCCTCTACCTCTCTTTATCCTTCTCTCTCCATCCCTCTTTTACCCTCTCACTCTCTCTCTCTTTTTCACTCCCTCCCTCTTTTTCTCCCTCATCCCATCCCATCTCACTCCTCCACCCCTGCCGTGGGAAGGAGATCTTTTAAGCTTTTTAAACCACTGTGCGGTGGCCATCGGGCACTAGAACCTTAAGATGTCGCTGTTTATGGCTCAGTCGTCTTGGAAGATGGGAAGTATGCGTCATGAAAGGGTTTAGAGAAGGAGAGAGTTCAAAGGGAAGGAGATAGTGCGAGAGAGAAAGGAGGCGAATGCGTAATAATACGAGGCGGGGGAGGTGGGAGAAATTACGCCAATCGATAGGTTTTTTTATTCTTCTTTACTCTCTATAGTAAAGGAGCTCTTGACGCTCCGTTCTCGAATGAGAGAAGGCGTAATGAACTTCTGGAAGAATGACTGCCTGGAGGTATTTTTCGAAGGCGAATTCGTTAACACCGAAGAAGAAGAACAAGGCAGTTGCTTCATCGCTGCGATTACCGTTCCTTCTGACCCCGGATAAACGGACAATTTTCAGCGCCGAATATATTTCGTGCGAATAATCAGCACGCGAGAGGAGTGTAAAATGTAGTGATAAATAAGTCCAATTTTAATTTGCGACATATTTAAGGATAAGTTTCTAAAATTAAATAATACTGGAAGAGTAATTCATTATGAAAAAATAAATAACCTATGACATAGATCATTTCCAACTGATACGTTTAATTTCAATTTTTAGCATGAGATTTAGAAGAACTTGAAAAGATCAATTGATTGATTCATTTTTCGACGTTCTCTTCTTATTGGACATTGAAATACCAATTCGTCATCAATTAATTAAACGATAACTGTTTAAATTAAATAAATGTCATTCGGTGAAAACATTGTTTTTCGTTTGGCACTTTTTATTACAAACCTTAATCACTGATTAAATCACTACTGAGCTCTGTAAAGTTGTTTCTATTATGAATTAACAGCAACAAATAAAATAAAATTCCGATAGCAACAAGTACATCACTGCTTCGATAAGAGGTTATTTTTACGAAAAAACAAAGAGCGCTGATCACTTTCCGATTGTTATTTCAATGTACGTAAGCGAGGTTTAGAAAAATCATGCTAAAATAGAGATACAACCTATCTCATCTTTTGTTCGCCGAATAACTTGGTAATTTTTAGATTCAATCGAGATCTAAGCTATGCTGATACCATATCTAGTAACTGCTTGTTGTTAGAAAAACATCACTCCACTTAGTTTTCTAATTTGTTGATAATGTATATATTTTTTTTCTGAGACAAAGGATCTATCAACGACGCGTTCCACACGTGTCTCTTATAGAAGATACAAAAAAACAGAAAGGGAGTTTGCGCAATAATGCAGGTATGAAATATATTGAACATGATGTTTGTATCAATATCTTCCATAAGATATGGATTTGTATTTTAAACGTGAAATAATAAACTAATTTCAAGGCAAATTGAAGCATTAACACGCTAAATGTTTCAAATTTTCGTTCCGCATAAAATTTAAACTCTGCCCTAGCGAAAAGCAAAAAAACATATTCTAAACAATATTTGATTTTAATCATACTGATACAATTTAACGTCGCTACGCATTCCTTCTGTTTCGAAAAATAATTGTTAAAAGTCTGCTAAATCGTTTTGATTTTGTTTAAATAAGTCAGAAGCTTAGGTTTGGTTTCGATGAAGTAATTCGTATTTTACGGCTTTGTAAAATCTGTCAAAGAGAGATATATAACCAGTATTTACTTTGCCTGCTATATCTTATAACGAAAATATTTCTCCTCTAGTCTATGAGAATTTTATTTATCATTCAAGAACAAAATTTTCGCGCACATATTCTCTTTAGCAACATAAGACAAAAATAAGTACAAAATTCGAATTAGCGAGTTTAATTAATGGCTTGCATTAAACAACAGCAACTTCGATATTCGATAGTTTAATTTAAATGGAGCTCATCGTTTTAAAAATTTTAAAATTATAAAGACAAAACTTTTAGAAAGTTAAAAATAGCATTATTATATTGCAAAAAATGAAAATAATATAAAATTTTCTGGATTTATCTTGCGATGAATCAAGCCAGATTGAGTTTAATCTGATGTTATTTCTCGCACAAAGAAAAGTTAGAATTTACATTGACCTTTGAAAAATTTTCTATAGCGCACGACTATGGAAATTAGTGAAGAAACTCTGATTACATCAAGCATTTCAAAGATGGCATTATTTGGGTAAACTCCTTACTGCCACCCGTTGACATTTAAAGCATCTAAAAAAATAAATCCACCCACGCACAACAAATATTCGGATTACGACGTGTATCCTGAAAACTAAAACTACTAACCAGATCGAATCCTAAGATACGCGAGAAAAATGTAAAAAAAGAATCGACGCATCAACTAAGCAAGTTAAAAAAACAACATTATATCGGTAAGGGTAAAGAGTAGTTGAAGGAATGCACGAATGGGGGCGCTTTCAGTCGCCACCGAGGGGTAATAAATTAAATTTCTACTGCCTCGGAGGCGGAATGACAGAGACTGTCGGATAGGGTGGGTGGAGGAGAGAAGAGTTTGTCAGGGGAAGGAAGAGAGAGAGAGGAAGATTATCTGGCCGAGAGGGCGAACAGTCATGCCTCTACTACTCCCCCATCCCCCTCGGTCATTATTACTCGCAGTCGGTAGAGGTCGAATCCTTTCCTCACCCCACTCCACCCTCCGGCCTGTCTCACTGGGCCCTTAGGCGGCGCGCATGACTTTCGCGGCGATAAACATCTCTTTCTTTCCTTCGAGGGAGAGAAGAGAGATCTCTGTGACTGGCTATGTGTGTGTGTGTATCTATATATATATATATATATATATATTATATATATATATATATATATATATATATATATATATATATATATATATAATATAATATATACACACACACATACACACAAACATACATACACACACCTGTATCCATCTCGAGCCTGATATGCTACCCTAGACTCAAATATTATGGGAGCCGTTCTACATTACCATACCCGCCGGGACAGGGGAGAATAAAAATATCGAATGGGAGGGAACAGGTGACAATGGTCGTTAAAAGGAATGAAACGGTTTTGAAAAGGGGTGGAAGAGAAACGTCGGGAATTGTTTTTTGACGGTCTTTTTTATTTTGGAAAAGCACGAGATTCATCACGAAGCGGATGTTCGTTTTTTGGGTGTGAAAATATTTACTTTTTTTCGAGTCTGTCTTCAAAGGCGCATGAGTGCTGATGTTCATGTATGCTCTCGTGGATCTAAATTGCTGTCAGCTGTAGCCATTTTGAAATTTTATCGAAGAAGATAATCCGCAGATTTTAACTCGTCAGAATAATAATGAAGAATAAGACGGCACCATATAACTCCGTATGGTTGTCCAAACAAACAATTTTAACCTTCAGGTGACGACGAGAGGGAGTTTTTGCAGGAAATATTTAGGCTGTATTTTTCAATGATTTAACAATTAAATTCGCTCAGGAAATTGGGGGGGATGTACAATCAAAATATACTAAAGAACTGATTATGGAGTTCGATTTCGTTGTGTAAGGCCGGTGCGACAATTTTTTCTTGTGCGCTAATAGTTGTTCGTTCTAAATTTCTTTGGAAAAGAATAATAATATCATAATTTGCGCCTGAACTACTGTTTGGTCGTTTTTATTGTGGTTTGAAATGATTTAGAATAAGTCATTCATTGTTTCACAGGAGTCACCTATTTTTATTGCTGTATCGACTTCTATCATTCATATGTTTGATTGTACTTTTGTCTTTCATCACTTTGGGCCAAAATTTAAAATTCTGAACCTTGCGTAGAGCTTTAAAGGGAATTAAACGTGTGTCTTGGGGTGAAGTGCTTTGCCTAGAGAATTTGCTATTATTATTATTATTGGCCCTTATTAACTACCAACTTCCTATTCCCTTTGCCTGCCTTATCTTGCATCTTCTATCTTTCCTATGTGCAACCTGGGAAGGCCAGGCCCGCACCTCTCCCATTTCTTACGGAGCTCCAAATATCACAGGTCAATGAGTGCCCAAGAGTCAAAAGAGGCAGATTCCACTTTTAAATTTTCCATGGAATCCTTCTGAAGGAATCTCAAACCCTGCCAATCACCATCCAACTTCACGCCAAAGTTAGACAGGAAATCTATTCATCACACAACCCAAAATATCCTTTCGGAAAATGTACCGAAGTCAACCAATGACACTCCGGCCCTTAAAGCTATAGGAATTCCACTAATTCGATCGTCGGCCGTTTCCATACGGAGCGATTGGAAACGAATGAGGACAAAGGGTTAGTCATACAATCGAGTGAGTAGCGTTCGAATTTAGCAAAGCCGTCCCTTTTTCTTGCATAGATACCAACTTCTGCATAAAAACAACTTCTATTAGCAAATATCTACAGTCACTGAAAGGACATAAACGACTACACCGCCGCAAACCATTCGCCCCATAGGTTGACGGGGTTAGGGAGTATGAAGACCTTATGCGGTTGTTATGTGCTTGGTTCGACTTCGCCTTTTTCCAAACGTATTTCTGCCTCCCTACTCGAGTGTACGCATCTCTGTCGAAGTCAATCCAATAGCGTACAATTCGCATTTCCACCGAGAACTCATTCTATCGGTTCCCTTTGTTTTCTAATATCACTCCCTACTGTATTAGATTCACAACCATCCAAAATCTGTCATATGGAGTTTGATCCGAGCAACATTTTGACCCAGCGTCTAACGCAAATCGCTACTGATATTATCTTCTGCACATGTCGATGGTGAGACAGGATTCAACGCCGCGGCTTAATAAAAACCGAGACTCCTATTTTTAAAAGCTAAAAAAATTTAAGGCAGGAGAAATGTAAAAAAACACCGGCCTTTTTCGGGAATAGAAGCCGGGTTTTCCATTTGTCTGGCTGCTGCTTCACTACTTATGAAGAATTTTTCTCAATTCTCAAAATAGTGTTTCCTAGTGCTAAAGCAAAGAAGGATATATCCCTTGTTTAATTTCAAATAAACGAGACAACTGACCTTAGAGGTGTTTTGACACCAATGAGATCATATACCCAATTATAGAATACAAGAGAAAGAGGGAGGGAGAGAGAGAGAGAAAGAGAGAAAGAGAGAGAGAGAAGGGTTCGATTCCCGGTCAAAATCCTAGTTTTTATCCTTCTCGCGGCTGAACATTCATGCCGTATCGTGTTGCATTTAAGTATTCGTTATCAAAACAAGCTCTCCGTGTGTTCACCGATTTCTCAGCGAGATATCGCTCTCTGAACTCGTGGGGCACTCGATGGGAACCGAGTACCTGAACTCTTCCGACCTTCAGTTGGAAATTCCTTTTTTTGAACCTCGCCCCGCCATCCCCTCTGACCTCTGACCCGCTCACTCGTCCTCTTTTCGGGAAAAAAGGGAAAGGAGAGAAAAAATGCTCCGCGACGTCGTAGCCTGAAGCGCGAAGCATAAAATGTAATGCATGTCGACCATCTCGTAATTTTGCTCGCGACCTCTTTCCCGTCTCTTACTGTCACACTATCCACAATCACCGAATCGTTAAAGGAATCCCTCCGTTGAATCGATTGCTCTTAAAAATTTTCGCCATTCCTAAGAATGACGACGAAGTCTCTATCAAAAATTGTGGAACGCGAACAGTTTTTCCCACGTATGGGAAAAGTATTCGGAAAGCAGACGATTCCATAGAAGAGAGCACCCCGCTGAGATATGAATTTCAAAATCACGCCATTCTCTATTTTTTATATAAATGCTTTTTGATATCACCTCATGCGTCTTTAATATTTACGCGGGTTTCTCCGAACGTGAGATTCTTTTCGAGGAAACGGAACGACTATTGTTATTCGAGAGGCATATGTCCAAGGTTAAGGCACTGTCTGGCTGTCGATCAGGTTCACAAAAAAATCGAATTTTCCATATTTGGTCCTATAATTAGATCTGTGAGAAACCCGTTGATGGTATAAAACTTTTGAGAATAGCACTCGAGCTGTCCCAAACGCATACAATCTCTCTAAAAATAAAAATGTTCTTTAAAAAACAATTAGATTTACTATAAATGGATACAGAGGATGGAAAACAATATCAATAAATTTTATTCCTTTATCATGATACGAAAGAGAATATCTACATTTTAATTGGTTTCATTTTTACTACTTCTACATACATTTACTGATTACCCGCTAATAGATTTTCAAATATTTTGTTTATAAGATCTGTATCTTTTCAAAATATTAACAATTTTATATTCTTACTATGAAATTAAATTTTTTAGTAATGTCGCAAATAAATGGACAACAATATATCACTAGGACTTACGCTATTTTCTCATTACTCGGCGTTTATTGCGGAAAATCTGGAAATATAGAGTTATTTAAGACGTCATTAAATGATAGCTTCTCCAAAGATTAGCAGGTTGAAAAATGATGTAGCATTTTATTACGTCATGTATCACCGCTTCATTAGTTGGCATCTTCTATCAAGAGTAATTTAAAATCTCCGGTTTTATTATCTCCCACCGAGAAATTTCAGGGAGAATTTTTGTCATTAGACGCGAAAACTTAACTCTGCAATTAAGACGCCGCCGTTGCTAAAGAGAAATTATAATAAATCGAGAAAATTTGATTCGTCTCGCAAAAAATAAATGTGAAAATCCGCGCAAATGAATTCATTTTTGTAGCACGCACGCACGCATGCACACACACACACACACACGCACGCACAAACACATACTATATACATATAGTCAGGGCCGGCGCAAGGCAGTTTGGCGCCCTAGGCAAACTTCTTTTGGCGCCCTACTCCAAGCTAATAGATGAAGATTATTTTGAATAGTAATTGCACAATGATGTCTATAAGAACCGGTATTACTTAAATATAATATTAATAAAAGATCTTTTTTTATTATTAAATATTTTTTCCATAATTACTAAAAACAATGTTTTTACGCATTAAAAAAGTTTCATAGTTAATAATAGCGGTAAAAATGGGCATTAAGAAGAATATATTTTAGCAAGAGATAAAGGAAATCATAACTTTAGGATCGTAAGTTAGTTGGTACGTCAACGTCTTCAAGAATTTCACATTCTCCAAATCTTCCTCAAACCGTTAGTTTTAATTTCTTATAGTTTTAGGATTGGGGTAGTGCACAGCATTGAAGAGGAATTGAAATTACTTAGAATATAAAGGTATATACAACACAAATTCACGTGAAAAATATAACAAAATGAATCAATAAAAGATGAAAGATAAGTATACAATACTTAAAAAATAGAATACAGACACACATATACAGTGCCGTGAAATCAAAGCATTGGCTCTTTATGACGCCCCTTAACCTCTGTCGCCCTATGCAGTTGCCTGTCTTGCTACTCCGTTCCGCCGGCCCTGTATATAGTGTGTGTATATATATATATATATATATATATATATATATATATATATATATATAATACTCAGTAAACGCGCGCGCACACACACATATATACGTAGGTGGCAAAAATGAGCGTTAGGAATGTACACACACCCAAGCTTGCATGATATCCTTTACTTATCACGATCTTCTAAATGAGTCCATACGTACACACATTTTCTTAAGTGTGCAGACTGGACGACTTTTCAAATAATATTGCCTTCAGAAAGGGATCGGGGAAGTTTTCTATTATTTATAATACGTAAACGACAGCAGCAGTATTAATGACTTTATAGTTTATAACGCTTGCTCTTTTAAGCGATCTTGGTATGATTTTTTTGCCCCTACCTCTTTCAATTTTACCTCTCGATCGAAATAAATCGACAAGTCCAAACTAAAAAAAATATTTTCTACGACTTTTCCAGCTTATCTTCTCCTTTCTTTTGTCTCTCAATGAAGTCGCACGAAACCACGGAGCGTTGAATTTAAGGAAACTTATCGCCGGAATCTATTCGTATGTTATTACTTCTGTCATGTAAAAGAAAGGCTTTATATTCGCTAGTCTGAAGGATTCCAAACGATTATATTTCCATCATATTTCTTTTTGGTTTGCTTTTTAAGCCTCCTCTCTCTCTCATTCTCGGCCTTTAAACTTTGAAGTTTTACGCCTTAAATCCCTATCTCTCTCTTTTCAGTCTTTATTGCCCATATACCTTTATAGGGAATCTCTTCCTTTTTCCTTCATTTTCCTGTATCTCCTTCTACACTCTCTCCTCATCTCTCCTCCTTCCCCTTCTCTCTTTCTCTGTTTCCACCATCTTGGATAATTACCTCTTTAGGAAATAATCAGACATTTGACGCTATGACTATGTTCAATACATGCAATGCTACATTCAATTCATCCAGGGATTTAGAGTGTTACATCAGTTTTCGCGGCCAATTTCATCTCATGGATAACATAAGAGATTTAACGACAGAAAATCAATTTGAGCTTATATTTTTAGGGATCTATTGGAATATAATTCGATTCGTTTAATTACAGCAAAAGGAGAAACATAGTCGATTTCAAAGTAGCCATTATTATGATTTAGAAATTACTGATCAGAATATCTGAAAATTTCGCATTTAACATGTTTTTTCCTGCTAAATTCTAAAATTCAGTGCAAACAACCGGAGACATTTTAAAATAGAATATTGTTGACTTTTAGATAACATTTTGAAATTCAAATGATGCTTTAATATATAGGGTTTTAACTACATATTTACAGATCATGACTTCTTTTCACTGCCACTGCGCAAATTATACAGATATAAATCTGCGTTTCTAAACCGCCGGTACGCGATGTTCCATTTCTCTCATAAAGCTATATAATAAACAACATTGATTATTTAGACGCGTTTTCATTTTTTGAAGTATAAAACTGTCAAATAGTTGTGTTTTAAAATGGATTTTACCGGTCCTTTGTAGATTATTTCGAAAATACACCAGTTCGCGTTATACTTTCAGTCAATACACCGGTACTCGATAATCTTTCGGTTGAAAACCACTGATATAAGTGATTTACTATGGATTTAAGCGTTTAGTTGATTCGCATAAATACTTAGATTTATAAGTTATCCTACAAAGAAATGCTTCAATGGATTCTGACGCTGAATAAATATGACAGCAGAAACATGCGTCACTTAAAAATCAAACTAAAACTGATAAATAATTAGGAAATTAAGACAAACAAATGGAGTGAACAAATAGATAAATTTGGCATATCAAAGTAGTGACATTCAAGGTCGGACGAATTTCTGCATCCTTCGATTATGTTACTACAGGCACTGTCCACTTAACGTACGCCTCTTTAACGCACAGCTGCAAATACGTACGTTCTATAATGATACTTGATGTTCGTATATACATACTGTCCGGACTATATTGTTTGACGTGTCGCCACATGTACGCAGTCACTGCGCGTTGTGTGTTCGGCCATTTTGACTTCTTAGATTATGCTTTGGTATTTTAAACAAATTAGCGAAAGTTTTAATCATAACGTGTGATAAAATATTCAAAAACAAAAACTACTCGGGCAGCTCTCAAATCATCATCAAAATCAACTCCAAGTATCCTTCTCAATCTCCGGCTCAATCCCTTTCAGAATCTTCTGATAATAATCTCTTTTCCTCCTGCCATTTATTTTGCTTCTCTCCAATAATAACCAATCAACTATAGCAAGCAAGTAAAAAGTATGATTTCATACCAAAAATATATTTTAAATGAGTATTTATTCATATTTATGATGTTTCTGTATTGTAATTTATTTTTACGTTCTTGCATTTCATGACTGTTACTTTATGAATGCAATGGTATACTATTGCAGCTAAATATTATGTGAAAAAGTTCATGGAATTGTACGAGAACGCATCTTCATTAATAACGTGCGTTTACATAGATTATCGCGTCCATCTAAAGAACGCATTTTCAAGACGTACCCTGCACGTTAAGCGGACGCTGACTTTAATTACAAAAATTCGCATCGGTATTTTTCTAATAAGAGCCTCATTAAGAGGAGCAATCTAATATTATTGAGGTGTCTATAATGAAATTTAGGACGAACTCAAACATTCATCTGGGATTCATCATCGATCTTTCAACATAATTCTTATCGAGCACTTAAATTTCGGTGGGCTAGAATATACAATTTGTAGCTTCAAGTAGAAAAAAGATAAAAACTATTTCAGTTTTTTAGGATTATCACAATCATTAAATCAGATCCATTTATCTTATCTAATGAGATAAAAGGAGGGCTACCCAAAATTTAAGGCGGATTTCTTGCTAGCTGTTCATAAGAAACCAACTCAAGGAGTCACCTATTTTATTTGTAACGAGATGTTAAAGGTGTTTTTAAGGAAGGGAAATTACATATCGTGATTCGCAGTACAGAGTTTTGTGCACGTGTAGCTTTAAGGCATCAGGAAGTTTTTATTGAAATTCAATCAACTATACGAACGCTGTTCTCTATAAAACATAAATTACTACCATTGTTGTGAATGACGTTCAAGGAAGAATGACATTAAGGGAAATAAGAAAAGTGAAATTTAAAAAAGTAATTTATTTTTCGCCGGTCAATTAAAACCTGACAGAAGCTGGCTTGTTCTTAAACATATGAAATTAGTGAAGAAGTGTCTGTGTGTGAGCGTTCAGTGCCTGCATCCGGCCACCATGGGGTCTTGGCACATGAGCTTGACCGGGTTAAACTCCAGGCCGGGAGGACAAGGCATCCTCGTGCATACCCAGTACATGGTATTGTCATTGTCGTCTGGAAATGTGGCAGTTTCTTCCCTGGGTTGCGGTCTTGGATTGCCCATAGCCATGGGTGGGTAGCAAGCCAATGCGTCGGGATCAAAGATCATACCGTCGGGACACTTCTCGCTGGAGCATTGGTAAAAGGTTGAGCAGTCGCCAGGATACGGCATGAGCTTGTTCTTTGCGGTGGCGATAGCGACCAACATGGTCAGCAAGAGGATACGAGTCATGCCTGAGAAAATAGATGACGGAGAAGGTGAAGAAGAAAATAGTTTCGGAAATCAACGACACAGAAGTACTTAATCGTCAAAATCGATTAACAATATCAAAATGATTTTCATTATCCGTCGATATCATTGACATTCTTCTAATAGCATGAAAAATCTCAAACGACAAAAATTTGTTTTGAATCGATTGATAAATAGTTGGTTTCAATGATCACAACGGTTTGTTGTTGAATACTTATTATAGTATAACCCCGGTTAATTCTTCAGAAGAATGATAACAAAAGATTCCACAATAATCCCTACAACTTACATGCCATTTTCACGGAGCGAACGGGATAATTGGAAGGAAGATTGCAGCTTTGACGCAGTGCAGCTCTCGAAGAGTCCGAAAATATTCCGAAAGCCAGCTTATATAAGCTCTTTCGTCTTATCTAAATTGCGTCATCGCTACCTTTTGCGTCTCACTTACTGCCAATCTTTGAGTTGTCTTATTTCTAAAGCGTGTATAATATTCTCGATATTCATTAGCGCTTTGGTTACCGCCACAGAAGTTTCTCAGATAATCTATAAAGCTTTTAAGATCGGTCGTCAAGATCATCATTGCCTTGATTATCTGGGTCACCACGTATGCGCTGACGAAATAATTCTTAGTAATACAATTACTTCATTGAAATTAATTGAAACGTTAAAAAATTACAAATATATGTTATATATATATATACTATATATATGGTATAAATATATATTAAAATTAACTGAATGACTTCGGTCACTGACGCTTTGTGAAGAAGTTCCACTTTAGATGATTGTATTTACGTATGCTAATGTTACAGAAATAAACATTTAAGCGGTATCACAGGTAGGAATGTCTTCGCTACTGTTACTAATATTACAGATTTAATTCAGCTTGAAGTACAATAAAGAAACTTTTTCCAAAATATTAATAGCTCGATCGAAATTCCATCTATCTATCTAATTCAATTTCCTAATCACTGTTCTAATTCGATAATTTCGATACCAATTCCTCTTCTTTGTCTGTTTTCAGCTGAAATCAGAGATAAAGTAATTTAACACTATTTTATACACCAAATCGATAATATTCAATCATGTTAAGTATAAAAACGGACGAAGCCAATTATGTTTTCTCGATTTTTGAGTGGTTGCTTTGTGTTGCTTTCAAAGTCACACTGATAATAATTAACAAGTGGATAACCTCGTATAGAATATATTTCCATTCATTGATTTCTCGATTGATGATTAATCCTATTTTCGAAGAATAATTTTCTAAAACCTTCAGTCAGCATAGCCTAAAATAGCTACCGCAGGAGTTGGTGTAAGTAAAAATCAATATAAAAAACTTGTAAATTCAAACTTTATTAAAAACAATTTAGGAAAGTGGCCAGTGTATGACATATAGGTGCGTTTTGTGACAAAAATCAAATAGTATCCATGCAATAATTTTTGTTTTCAAAGCGAATTACGACTTTCTTGTTTGATTTTCTTGAAAACGGCTAATCCCACGATAAAACTGTATTATATTATATTTAATATTTTACAAGATACGAGGAAAGGTTCGCGTTTTTCTTCCGGTAAAGTGGCATCCCTGATTGGGTTATGTGAACCGTTTATGCCACTTCATCTTATTGTCTTTGGCCGTGAGTCCAAAAACACAATGTTCCATGAAAATCTGTCCAGCAGAAGCCGAGGACGAACATGTGTACGGGCAGACAGAACGAAGCCAATAGGCGCGAAGTTGCAAACGAAACGCGCCTAACAATGTACAGAAGTACACCAGTTCTAATTTATCTAATGAACGGTTGAAACTTGGGAAGCTTCATTCATAAGAAAGGTCAATTATTCGAAATGTCTCTTAATTACGGGTAGACACGACATTTCCAAGTTCTATTCGTCCACTGAGTGCGAAAAACCATAAATATTAAAATTATGAAATTTCACATACTTGGATACAATAAAAATCCAAAACAACGCGCTATATTCTATTCCGCAAACCCCGTATACGAGTACTCGGTTCTTCCGTCGCCAATGATCAGAAATGTTGTTTTTTTAGGAACACAACCGGCTTAAACTTCAAAAAATGTGGATTCCCTGGCTCTTTCTCTTCTCGCAACTACTACGTCTCCTACATCACTGAACATTTCCACTCTTTCTGCTCCAAAACACGAGCAAGAAAGAAAGTGATTCCAACAGCTCATTGGTCGAGGATTGTTTTACAATAAAATAAAGAGAAAAAATCACTGATATTCGCTTTGGATGAATATCATGGGCGCGGGAGTCCAGATAGTGGCCACTCGAGGAACCAAATTACGTAGGCTGACAGATACGGTTAGGTCCGTGGCAGGGGCGGATCCAGAACCTTCCCAAGGAGGAGGTTATCGCCCCAATTACCCCTCCTCCGTCTTGATTCATCCTCTGCCGACAACCATACATTTTGAAAATCCCTAACCCCATCAGAATCTTTCTTTCCCTTGTCATACAGACTTAATTTTCGGTGTAGAAACAATGGATGTTGCGCGAAATGAATTTAAGAATGCACCTAGTGGAGGGCAATGGGGTCCTCCAAGGGGAGAGCGATCGCCACCTTTGCCCCCCCCCCCTTTAGATCCGCCACTGGTCCGTGGTAAAATATTATCTTCCAGCGTTATAACTAATCTAAAAGTTCCATTCCTAGACATTTAATTAGTGCATAGGGATGCTAGTTAAAAAAAAACTTTTTTAAATAACGACACCCTTATATCATTAACCTTGATACGCGCGGTAAAGACATATGTATATCTTTTTCTATCGCGACTCACTGGGCAACTATTTGGCACATGCCATTGCATTTGGAGACAGTGTTTCGGATGACAAATATTAACTTCAGTACAACGCGTATTTCTTTCAACAGATTTCGTTTATCAAAAAATTCTTAGTTCTTGGCTGTGGCAATATATCAATAGGTATATTACATTTATCAATATCTCATTAAATATGATGAGGTAAATCACTGACTATTGGTTCTAAAACTGTCGAACCTGCTGGACCCCAGGGGTGGTACTAGGGCTCCAATAGCATATATGTATTTTCTATTCTATTAATTTCGTTATGTTTAATTATTCCATAATTTTTATTTTTTTTATGTTGATGCTCATTAAATAATATTTAGATTAAAAATTAAGGCGTTTCCAATGCACATATATGGCCACAGAGGGCCTTAATCCGCCACTGATCGTGAACTATCATAGGCAGCAATTAATATGTACGTATGACAACATTTTATGGCTATCTTTTTGGGACGAGCCACAAATTTAGACGACTAATTCTATTTTGGATGGATCACTGATGAAAATGCGTCGATTGCTTGCATTTTTGCACCATTCGCCATAGTTAAATCTTTTAACATACCTCGATTTCCCGAAAAAATATTTCTCACGCGCATGTGAGACTGCTAAGAGAAGAGAGAACGCCTTCACAATAGCGACAAAGAGATGTACCACGAAACGCTCTCAATCTCAGAGAATAAGGTATAAACTTCAGCGCCTTATAAGGTCGAGGGAAATGCAGTGGAAAATAATCTGATGTGGCCACCACATGACTTTCTCCATATCTGTAATATTTCTGAAAATAAAAAGGTACGCAAATAAGACGTAAGCGTAAAGTGTTTGCAATAGTCGCCGGTAGGTGGTGTTGGTGGCAGCTAAAATATTAGTTTTTAAAATATCTCTAAAACAATGCATTATATGGGAAAATGTTTCGAACAAAGGTTATAGAAAATTATATATTCCACAACGTTAATTCAAGTACTTTTTTACATTTATCAAATATTAAAGCAAATATTTAAAAAACAGGGAAAAATGACAAGAATAAACACCCACTTCCGTTTGACCGATGTTAACCAAAAACAAATCAGTTCTTTTTCCTATAATAACAAGATTGGAAAGGTGTACTCCATGTCGGAGTACACAGTTCTTTGAGATTTCACAATGTTCACAATCTTTTTCGCTCAGATCAGAATTTATCGAGAATCAAGCGACGTACGTTGTAAAATACATGTAGGTCTTCATGTAAAGTAGTCGTAATTATTGTTCGATTTTAACAAAAATTGGAATCAGTCAATTAATTTTAACAAAACTCCCCAATATCAAATTTCATCACAATACGTAAAGTGATTCCAGTGTTGAAACACAGGAACATTGTAAACTACATGTAGGCCTTCATGTAAAGTAGTCGTAATTATTGTTCGATTTTAACAAAAATTGGAATCGTCAGATCAATTTTAGCAAAACTCCCCAATACCAAATTTCATCACAATACGTCAAGCGATTCCCGAGTTGAAACAGGAACATTGTCAACTACTTGTAAGTTTTCACGTAAAGTGGTCGTAATTGTTGCCCGATCTTAACCAGTATTGGAATCGGCCAATTAATTTTAGCAAAACTCCCCAATACCAAAATTTCATCAAAATACGTCCAGTGGTTCCCGAGTTGAAACAAAGGAACATTGTAAACTACATGTAGGTCTTCATGCAAAGTGGTCGTAATTTTTGTCCGATTTTAACCAAAATTGAAATCGGACGACCAATGTTATCAAAACACCCCAATACTTAATTTCATCAAAATACCTCCAGTGGTACTCGAGTTGAAACAAAGGAACATTGTAGGTCTCCATGTGTTCATCATGTTTGTTCGATTTTGACCAAAATTGAAATCGGTCGACCAATTTTAGCAAATCTTCCCAATAACAAATTTCATTATAATACGTCCCACGGTTTTTGAGTTTTAACATGCGGACTGACGGACGAAAACGACCACCCCTATATGCGTTCACATCGTGCAAAGAACGCACAAAAACGTCAAATATAAAATTTCGTGTTATTTAATTAATGGTTTTTAGTTAGAGCTCCCACAAAATGCCGGTCACGGACACAGATACACCCACCCACAGACATCTTCGAGAAAATAGTCAAAACGTGTTCAAGGGATCTTAAAAGATGTATTTCCGTTGATATCTCGAATTAGATATTTTTCATGAAAACAATAATTTCTCTATCGTATATGTAGAAAGTAAAAATCTAATGTGGCCATCACATGACTTTCTCCATACTTGTAATATTTATAAAAATTCCAAATAGGTTACATGATAATAAATTTTTAAAGGAGCTGCGAAAAAATTTAGACTACAAAGAATAGAATAAACTCTTACAATGGGTATATCCCCGAAACTCCAACAATTAAGAAAATAAAAAGACAAGACAAGACAACTAGGCGTAAATTGTTTACAATAGTCGTCGGTAGGTAGTGTGGTGGTGACAGCTAAAAAAATAGCTTTTAAGATATCCCCTAAACAATGCATTATGTTTGAAACAAAGGTTGTCGATAATTAAATTTCCTACAACTTTTATTTCATTACTTTATTACATTAATTATATACGAGTATTAAAGCAAATATTTAAAAATAACGGATAAGTGACTTTCGCTTTACCGATTTTTACCAAAAACAGTTCAGTTCCTTTCCCTTTAATAAAAATTTCAAATATATAATTTCATGTTAATCTGATTAGTAGTTTACGACTTAGACCACCCAAATATCCTGGTCACAAACACATATACCCACAGACAACATCGAGAAAATGGTCGAAACGTATTCAGGGGACCTTAAAATAGGTATTTCCGTTGAAATCTTGAATTCGATTTTTTCATGAAGGCAATACTTTCTCCATATACTTCATATATGGAGAAAGTTAAAAGCGGAGCACCACCGTCCGCATTCTTCTATGCCAAAGAATCGTCAATTAATCTATGGGAAATGTGATCTTAAATATTCAATGAGGGATCCGAAATGGAGGAGGAGGCGAGAGAAGAAAAATATGGCGTCGAAAACGAAAAAAAACGATCAACCGAGGAATAAAAAAAGACAGGAGAATGTCGATATATCACCGCGTGCAGCTGTCAAAATTTAACAAGGGAGGATTAAAATTTACGGACGGGAGACGACGTCGGGGGCTCTTTATTCCCTTTGACCACGCGTGGGTGTCTATTAGTCCGACAGAAAGAGCGGGAGGCGTAAGAATTCTGACGGCGTTTATGAATCCATCAATCAATTCGACGGATTCTTATTGGGCACTTGGTGAAAGACAAAAAATTCCTCCGGTCGCTACGGAAGAATTTCATCTTTCAAAACATTAATGCATTAACATCTCCCGACAGATTTCATTTCAGCCATCATCGAGCGGCTGACGATGATTCGTTACCGCATTTATTAACCTTCCTAGGTCTAAGTGGGGTGTTTTTGCACCCCAGGCTAACAATTTTGTTATTTATTCTATTAGTTCTTCAAAAAATATAATATAATTAGAGGAATGTGTTTATAAGTATTCTAGTATATTGGCACTATAAATAAATAATATCAGTTTGATACTATTTGGATTTATAACAAGTAGTTCTAGAAAGAAATAATCCGCCTACTTTCCTTTCAATACAATTTTAATATGTCACAAGTAGGGGTGTGCAGAGGTTTCCCGTGATACAGAAGTGCTTTTCGTCAAATTCGCCATGGTATAATCGTATACTAATGTATTTGCTTTGAAATCAGAAAATTATTTTTCTCGTAGTGTGGTAGCCCTGCTTTTTTGATCCGTTCTATACATATTCATCTCGTTTTTCCATTATATACTCGCCCTACAAATGAAATTTCTTTGAAATCTGTTCTGCCAATACATTCTAAATTCATAGTTACAGAAAAAATCTAGCCTTGATATTATGGTAGCCCTGTTTATTCTACCCAGTTAAAATATGACATTTTGGTTTTTTATTTGTGTGAAGATTAAATATAGTTTCAAAATTGGGTCATGCAAGATGCTTGTACTTAGACATAAAATATTTGTGCGATACGTTTGCATTGTTTTATGTGCTGTAGTTTTAACAATACTATACTCCATAAATAGAAAACACAAGGATTTCAAAGGTGTTCTTTATGAACGCTAGCTAAATATTCGACGGTTCTAGAATTGTTATTTCCAAAATTAGAAGACGTAATTACATGATACCGCGGACTTTTTTGCGGTAAACGTTGTCCTCTATTGGCAAATTGATATCTGTCATGCTACAACAACGTTTGTTAGCAATATTAATACATGAAAAGAAATCCAATAACCTAAACGATTCCTGAATATATGAAAAATTTATTTAATGGAAGAAATATTCACCCCCTTCCACACACCTATCACGTTTGCTAGCAATATTAACTCATAACAAGGTGTACAAATATACTCTATAAAAGGAATGCACAGAGATTTCAAAGGCGTTCTTCATAGGAAACACGTACAAAACGGCATTGAAAGATTCTTGAATATTTATACCCAAACTTAAAGTCGTAATTATTTGGTCTCACGGACTATCTGGTAGTAAATGTGGTTCTCCATCCAAATAATATATAGCTTACAGTTAATACAAGAGCTATGTAGAGAAAATTATGGTTTAATAGTTGCTTGCCGAGAGAACTATCTTAGCGAACGATGTAAACAAAATATTATGTTTTGCTCGGAATATTCTCAAATTTTTATCTCCGAAAATATAACTCGTAATTATGTTGTCTCGCCGACATCACTGTGGTAAATAAAGTCCTCTGTCCGAATAAAGTCTTTAATCTATAACTTACTGAACATAAAAGAGTTAGAGAGATAAACTTATGGCATTTCACTGTGGCTTGATGTACACCATTTAACGAGGTACGGGTATAAGTTAATTAAAGTAATTACGTAAAGTGGAAGTTCTAATTGCCGGGTGCTGTTCAAAATCACAATTGAACGATAAATAAAATAAGACTGAATCTTTCTAAATTACATTAAAATCCGTACAGCAGTTTAGGAGATGAAAATTACAACGGACGAACGGACGAGACGTGCCTATAAGGCGTTCTGCTACTACCGCATTGCTGGTAAAGAACACCCAAAAAAGGAATCCTATTCATGAGAGTAAAATAAAAATATTTGACAGAAAAAAGGTCACCGACCACGATGGCTTGGAATATTAATACATGAAGGTTAATCCTATTTCCTCAATGGCTCCTGAAAATAGCAGAAAAATATTTGGTTTAAAAAATATTCTCCCTGCCAAACACCAAACATCCGGCGGTAGTAGGAGGGATTCTGTAAAGGGTGGCATAATAACACGACATCCAGCGGTATTAAAAGGGATTCACTTAAGGATAACATAAAACCTCCTCATCCGGCGGTAGCAAGAGGGATTCTCTCGAGGGTGGCCTAATAACTCGTCATCCGGCGAGAGTATGATTGATTCTCTTAAGTTTCCCAAATACCTCGTCATCTGGCGATAGTGGGTGAGATTCTCTTAAGTTGGACTAATAACTCGTCATCCGGCGATAGTAGGTAAAATTCTCTTAAGGCTGTCCAAATAACTCGTCATCTGGTGGCAGTAGAAGTGATTCTCTTGAGATTGGCTTAATAACTCGTCATCCGGCGATAGTAGGGAGGTTTCTCTTTAGGGTGGCTTAATAACTCGTCATCCGACGGTAGTAAGAGGGATTCTCTTGAGTAGGGCAAATATCTCGTCATCCGGTGGTAGTAGCTGGGATTCTCTTTAGCGAGGATTAAAACTCGTCATCCGTCTGCATTAAGCGAAATTCTTATGATGTGGTTGATTACGACAGTGGATGAATATTAATCAACCACAACCAAATGTTATTTTCTGGAATTTTTTATGGTTTAGGATGTAATTAATTAGTTAATCTTGCTGATGTTTGGCAGAGGGGGATATTTATGCAACAAAATATTTTCTCTTATTTTCTGGAATAGTTGAGGGAATACGCTATTCGTATATTAAAATTTCGAGGCATGATTTTCGGAGTATGGCAGTTGTCAAATATTATCACTAAATATTTCCTGTTATTTTCAGGAACCTTTAAGTGAATAGTAATCCACTTTATATATTTGTATTGCTATCCGTCGTTGTTCGTGTGTGTTGGCGGTGAATATTTTACAACAATATTGTTTTTTCAGGAATATTATCTAATGTTCATTTATTGTTACTTCCAGCCAATGTGTTTGGCGTGTGGCAGGGGATGAATACTTTTCCAGTCAAATATGTTTTCTGCAGTTTTATCTTATTGTGTTAGATAATGGGTTTTCATTTCCTTTAGTAATCCTGCGATCCGCCATGTTAGGTGTATTCAAAGGGTTGACGATGCGTTATAAAAACTGAATTAATTCACATTGATTACAGGAACGTTTATTTTCTCCAATTGCTTATTACGGGGATGAGTGGAGCACGTTAATCATTTACATATTAAATTGACCTAAAATCAACGTAGAAATTTAAGACTTGGAGCAACGAATGCCTTAAAAAACATTTCATTTTCTTGCGTCGATTTTTGAATACGCATCGAATCGGTCCACAAATCAGTTTTTAACGCGAAAATGTGACTTATTTTTACGTGAAAAATATTCGTCGTTAAGGTGATTTGCATTGTTGCAGGTTTCGTCTAATATACATATCTATAATAAAATAGCTAGTTGTGCCTCACTCACTGACACAAAACTCTAAGGTACTTCTAGAAGGGATAGAAATCAGAAATTTGGTATGTTGGTAGGACGAATGACACAACCGACAAGAAAAATCGAAAATCAAGAAAAGTTTATATTTAAGGGATCTTTTTAACCCCAATGTTCCATTTCAATACTACATAAGAAAAGCATGGGATTCAGTGCAAGGCTTTCTAAAAATGCATTTTTAAATCACTTTAAACTAAGATAAGATTTCGAGAAAAGAACGTTTGTCTCTCTGAAAGAATGGAGTTCTTAATTTTTGAAAGTAGAGTTCAAATACGTACCGAATTAGTGTAAATATCTACTTTAAATCGGAAAAAGTGTGAATTTTTCCTCTTTTCAACAATGAAAATCTTTAAATACTATGGCAAGGACCTCAATGTTTTTAAAGGGATCTGATATTATACGTTATGTTTGCAGTAATTTAATGCTTTTAATGGAAATCAATGCCGTCATAACGAATTAGAGTTGAACTTCCATAACTCGAATCTCAAGGAAAAGTTAAAAAAGGGAAATGGAGACTACGGTGTACAGATTGGAATTAAAATTTAAAACTCCTTAACCGTAAATTTACCCAGAGGGCACTCACACGTCAATAAGAAATAAGGAAAATTAAAATTATACTTACAAGTTTGCAGGACGATGATGGCCTACAGGGACCTGTTGTCAAAAACTAGCCTAAAAAAAGAAAAAGAAAAAAGAAAACACACACGCACAAGCACTCTGGAAATCTCTAGATACGTATTTCGGGAGCTATGCTCCCATCTTCAGTAGCTGAAGTCGTACGACTTCAGCTACTGAAATATAATAGCGTCATACCTATTTCGCGATTGTTTTTATCCAAATATGTACTAAAGGCATGGATGATAGCATAATCTTAACAGAAAATATCATAATTTTTCATGTATAGGATATTGTCTTAATGGTGATTATTCTTATTGCTCATGCAGTGCGATCTGAGTCACTAAACTTGAAATACAAAAACTTAGACACGAGCCGATTGCCAGAGAATTTGGAAATTACGGATAGTTGCCTAAATTTTCCGGAAAATTATATATATTTTGCTAGAACTCATGAAATTTATTATTTAATACATATAGGCTCCATGTCGCTGAAGTGATGTTGCCCTGGAGATCACATTAGTTTATTTACGAGTTTATGGTGATTTTTTGAAGCACTTGCAGTTTGCAAGCATTATATATATATTTATAGCGTAAAAATGAGACTGTTAAAGCGAAGATAACAACAACCTTAATGTGTGGTGCATCAAATTAAACGTCTCGACCCGCAGATTTGCAGGAAAATGATAAAATTGAAATTTGTCAAACCGTTGCCGAGATATTGAGGTTTTCTGTGACCGGCTCAGCTCTGCCCGACGTAGTTACAGTAGTTGCTGTAGTTGCTGCTAGCGGACATCAGACGCCGTAGGAAATAACGTGGCACTCCTAGCGGATATTAGTAGGAGGAAATAAATCTTGCAGTCGCTGACCAAGACTATATTTAATCTAACCAACCAGTCGATTTATCGATGAGCAATTGCTAGTTTCTTACGATTTACTGAGATTATAATCATACGTCACATCTGTTCACATTTTCATCAAATTTCTACTGTATTTTGAAGTTAAAACATACAGCGAGAAATATTGAGGAGATCGCCCAAATCGACACTCCGTCCTTCGGAAGGGACGTTAAGCAGTTGTCGCAAGAGTAGGCTAATACCGGCGCTGGGTTTCTCTCCTCACTTCTCTTATGAATGCAGATGACTTAGGCAAGTGAGATCGGCTTCGCAGCCTGCCTCGCTGCCTAACACATGCCGATGGGCAAAACGTAAATTATTGATTAAATTGCTAACGACAGCTTTATAGCTTTGCTGGTAAGCTGATTAAGGAAGCCGGTATTGACAGGCTCCACCAAACCTGCATTATTACTAAGGTTAGGATAAACAATACGAATGCGACGAACATAAATATTCATTCATTCATTCATATTCATTGATATTGTGTTAATGAGGGTTCCCAAGAGGTTTTAGAATTTCGAAAAAGATATTATGTTATTTTAAGTTAATGAATATAAAGTATAAGTGCACGTCAACAATGACGGGGAGTGATTTGGATCACTGGCACGATACACATTAAATGTAAATTTGATGTGGCCATCACATGACTTTCTCCATAACTGTAATATTTCTAAAAATTCCAAATAGTTTACATAATTATTATTATTTTAAGGAGCTGCGAGAAAAATTTAGACTACAAAAAAAATAAACTCAAACCATGGCCTTCAAATATTGTATATAGCCACGAAACTCCAACAATCAACAAAATAAAAAGGAGCGTTTCTAAGTGTTTACAATAGTCGCCGGTAGATGGTGTGGTTGTGGCATCTAAAAGATTTAATTTTTAAGATATTTCTTAAACAATGCCTTACATGTTAAAATTTATCGAACAAAGGTTGTAGAAAATTACATTTCCTACAACTTTTATTTCAATATGTTTTTACACATCAAAATTTAAAGCATATATTTCAAAATAACAGTTAAGTGACAAAAGTATACAACCACTTTCGGTAGACCGATTTTTACCAAAACCTAATCAATTATTGTGACATTTATAAAAGTGTTAAATATAAAGTTTCGCGACGACAAAATGGTCAAAACGTGTTCAGGGGAATTCAAAAGATATATTTCCGTTGAAATCTCGGAACCGATTCTTTTTGGTGGTGAGCGTGGTGGCGGTTGTGAGCGTGGTGGTTGTGGTGAGCGTGGTGGTGGTGGTCAGGTCGTGTCCGTCTGTCCGTCCGCATGTTTCATATCAGATACTAATGTGAGGATTTTGATGAAATTTGGTACTTAGGACATAGGAGCAAATAAGCTAGGAAAATGATGTAAATGGTTTACGTGGCCTAATCGGGAGTGCCACTTTACTGGTGACAAAAAATTAACTTTTAATTATATTTCGTAAAATATTACTTATAACTAAAATTCTACAAATGAGTTTGTAGAAATAGTCCAATTGCATATGTTTTGCTTAGTACATTGTTATCTAAGGAGTACCGATTTCAAGAAAATTAAACGAGAATGTCGTGATTCACTTTGAATTATAAAAGATTTTCCCGTTTTTTTTAATTGTTGTCTACGAAAACAATCTTCGTGACAACTGTAGTCAACAATATTTGCAGTAATTATCTAATCTTTTACATATAATTACACAATGCCTGTCAGTCCGTCCCCCCTTTTATATCTTTAACAGTTTGTCATAAAAATGCAGTAAACGCCATTTTGTCTCTGTCAACTAGGAGACCACGGGAAATCTATTTTCGTTCACGAAGTGTCCCAGTTTGGACTCCAGGAAGTAATTATATTTTCCCACATGTTTATATAGGGTTTTCGATTATTATAGGTGCAAGGTTTATTTCCTTCATTAATTAAAATACGTACGTAAATATGGGCCGAATTTGCTTTATTCGACGGGTAAAATTATAAAATATCTTATTATTGCCATGTTTAGACGTTAGACGGAAGAATTTGTCAGAAACGCGCGTTTATTTTCAAATTTTTATGGCTTTTGCGTACACTTTCCGAGTGCTGCCGAGGTGACACGCATTGTCTCCTCAGATTCAATTACCTTCGATAAAGACTTCAAATGGAGCCGAGGTTCCCAAACTGTGGTTCGCGAACCCCTAGGAGATTGGCGAGACGGCTCAGTGGGCTGGCGGAAAAAAAAACCCGTAATGGCGTTTGCCCAGCGTATCTCATTGCGCGGTTTATGTCTGCATTAACAGGACTGGTTCAATTCAAGGAGTATTTCTTTCATACATTTGTTTAACATAGAATTGAGAGTAAAATATATTTAAATTTCATTTTAAGATTTCTTAAATTAAAAATCTGAAGTGGTCGTCACATAACTTTCTCCATAATTGTAATATTTCTAAAAACTCCAAAAAACGTTAATTAATAATATTTTAAGGATCTGCGAGGGATAAAAAGACTACCAAGAACAGAAATAAACGCAAATCGTAGCCTTCTGATATTGGATATAGCCACGAAGCTCGAACAATTAAGAAAATAAAAAGGGGCATTACTAATTGTAAATTAGCGTAAATTGTTTACAAAAGTCGCCTCTAGGTGGTGTGGTATTAGCATCTAAAATATTCAATTTTTAAAATATCTCTTATACTTCTTAGGTTCAAGTGGGGTTTTTTTCTACTCCATGCTAACAATGTTGTAATTTAATTTATTAGTTATTCAAAAATATAATATAATTAGAGGAATATGTTTCTAAGTATTCTAGTATAATGGTACTGAAAATAAATCATATCAGTTGCTAAACAACCCACGTGGTTCTTTATGTTATTAAAATCCATAAATCTCATTGGCATGTTTTAGGTTCTATATTTCGAAATACATTATGAAATCATATTGGCAACACTCAAATTTTGTACATAACCTCAAATTTTATAACTGTCAAAGTGCTTTTGTTATCAGATAATCATTACGTACATTTTGGTTGAGTTTTAATTTCTTATGCGTTTTTATGGACGAAAATTACAAGTTTGCATAACCAACGAAGTAAGTAAATGTATATCTATGTATATAAAATATTCTGAAACAAAATAATTTACCCATTTTATAGTATGCCACTTAAAGCTAACTGATTCGGAATTGAAGGAGGAGGCGAATAAAGCTCTCGAGGAAGAATTGGAGTATTTATCATCATCGGATTCAGAACTAGAAGACAATGTTGAAAATATTGAGGATGTATCTGATGAAATTATTGGCATAGATTGCAACTCGGTATTGGAAGATTCTCATAATGAACAATATGAATATGTCGACAAAATAGTAATTATTGGCAGAAGAAGCCAAAGAAGCAAACTCGACAGTCCGCAGCGAATATAGTGAAGCAATCTGCAGGCATATAAGGGAATAGGCCTACGTGTTCAACAACGTTGGAATTATTTGAGTGCTTTATTACACCCAATATGATTGATCTCGTTGTTGAATTAACAAATCAAAAAGCAATGAAAGTTATTGATGACTGGAACGTTAAATTTCCGCAGAGAAAAAGAAACTGGATTCCAACAAATCGTAAAGAAATATATGCGTTTATTGGCATATCGATTATAATAAGTGCACTAAAAGCAAATAGAGAACCAGTTGATATGCTATGCTCTAATGATCCTTGCTTTAGAAGATTTATTTACCATGGTACTATGTTCAAACATCGATTCAAGATTTTGTCCTCTTATTTGAGATTTGATGATATGAAAACGACACAAGAACGTCGTAAATACGACAAATTGGCACCAATTCGTGATTTATATGATACTTTCAGTGAAAATTGTTCTTCAAATTATAACGCAGACACCTACATTACCGTTGATGAGCAATTAGTAGCATTTAGAGGACGATGTCCCTTTCGTGTATATATGAAGTCGAAACCTGCTAAATATGACCTCAAGTTTTGGATTTTGGCTGAAGTGAAAACATTTTAATGTAAAAATCTGCAAGTTTATCTGGGAAAGGTTGGTGAACAAGCAGAAAATAATCAAGCAAAGTGTGCTGTACTAGATTTAGTTGCATTTCTTGGTCAAGGTTACGGAGTAACAACAGACAACTTTTTTTCGAGCGTCGAGCTTGCAACTGAACTAATACAACCTAACATAACTTTAGTAAGAACAATGAGAAATAACAAGAAAGATATACCATAAGATTTTTTGCCGTCCTTGAGACGTGAAGTTTATTCTTCTCTATTCGGTTTTCGCGACAAATTTACTATAGTATATTATGCTCCAAAAAAATCGCAGTGTTGCTCTTTTATCTACAGAACACCACGATGATGAAATAGATATCACGATTGCAGAGAAAAAGTCCCATATTATACAAGCTTATAATTCAACACAAGGAGCTGTTGATACCATGGACAAAATGGTCAATGAGTATTCAACAAATAGGCAAACTAGAAGATGGCCTAAGGTGCTTTTTATGTATATGGTTGATACTGCTGCTCGGAATACCTATATCTTGTGGATGGTCAAAAATCCAAATTATAAATCCGGTCAAAACGACAGAAGAAGAAAATTTTTATTAGAAGTAGGAAAGCTCATGCTTAAACCATACTACAATGGGCGACTAAAGAACTCATCGAGTATTCCAAGAAGTATTGTTGATGCCATGCGTGAAATAATTGCCGAAGAAAATACTGTCGTTCCAACAGAAACCAAACAATATGTATGATATTGTATTAAGTATTTTATATTATTTCCTTACCACCAGGCTTATGGCCTTCTTGCAATGTTAACTAAGTAAATAAATAAATATCACATAAAAAGGCAGAGCAAAATATCGAAAAATATCTGCAATTTGTGTAAAATGTAAACGCTTTATTTGCAAAGATCATTCAACGAATGAAGTTATTTGTAAAGACTGCAACTAGTTTGCATCTAAAAATAATAAAAAAATAAAAGAATATGTCATTTTAGTTACTGTTTCATACAAGAGTTAATTTTTTCATTCTCAAATATTTGTTATTAAATAGAGTATTATGTAATTGATAGTAGCTCAATAACTTTGGCCAAAACTAATTATGTGATGATTATAAATGAATAAATTTAACAATTCCTACAGAAAATCGTTGTATTTTATTGTATTAACAAACATTCTTTTGTTTCTCATATGCAAGTTAACAATAATAGTACAAATAAGGAAATTTAGCTTGGGGTGAAAAAACACCCCACATGGTCTTTTTTCTCGGACCTACGAAGGTTAACGCAAGAGGTATTTAATTTGTATTCCCAGTATAAAATTAGTAGGATATCTATGCATTGTTTTTCATGATAAAAACTTGAATGCCGTAAATTGTATGAAATAAAAAGTGGTATTTTGAAAAAAATAACATTGACGGACGAATCAAATATTAGAATGAAAAAATGTCAGACAGGAAGGATAAATTTTTCGTCCTTTGTGAAGGTAAATTATCTGTGTCGTGAGTTATATCCCATACTCTCTTGTAATTTAGAGTTTCGGATAGTTTTAATTTTTGTTAGACTTGAATACTATACACTTTTCTCAAAATACGAGTTAGTAACCTACAAAGGAAAATAATTTATACAAGAATGGCAGATTTGAGATGAAGGAAAATATATTTCTTAATTTAATCGTATGGTAATATATGTTGTACGAATATTCCCTCATTTTACGCGATAAAAAATACACGCATGAAGTTTATATAAAACAAAACAATGTAACTGGATATTACGCTGTAGATTTCATATCGATATGAGGTAGCATTAGCAAAGGCTTGTGAATTGAAAAAGCCTGATGTATATTTTCTGTTCTTTAACGAACAAATACGAATACGTTAGTAAAGGTTAAGATTGAGTGCCAAAAATAGATAAAAGTGGAGTTCAAAAGCAACAATATCTAGTCGTTTCTCCTGATCCTTTGTCATTGAAAATGTGTTTTAATTGTTTTTGAAACCGTAACGTAATTTAATCAGTGCAGAAGGAAACTAAACAGAGCACGTGACACGTACAATTGTATCTGAAGGCGGCAGCGTAAATAAACACCAAGCGGAAGAGAGATGAATTACTCGTATCACTGTCATAAATATCTGGTAAGTCGGAAGAACATGATACAGTGCAAAGATGAGAGAGGGAACCATAGTAACGCCCTCTAATATTTCATATAGAAACCTAATCAGTCGGCGCATAGTTATTAACGTTTCCGCACAGATAGAATTAAAAAACGTTCGATTTACTCGTACTATTTTCTCAGAAGGTCACCTTAATGCAATGAAAAATAAATTAATTCACAAGAAATTTATATCTTTATGCGTGAAGCGCTTTGGTTGGGGAAGACTGGTTGGAGAGAGCCTAAAACCTACCGACAGCTTATGACAACTATTAAAATAAAGCTCGTAGTTTGAAATGATTCGCATCAAAGTTTGAGCTTACTTTATTTGAATAAACCTGTTCAGAATTCACTATATTTGCGCTCGAAAGTCATCTCAATCAGCTCAAAATGTTCCTCATATCCTAATACAAAAGCAAATTTTGATTTGAAATACCAGATGGCCGTAAATAAAGCTCTTAATGATAGTCAAACGGTATTTAAAACGTTTTTTCTGTAACTGCCGTGTAATTCATTGTTTCTCCACCGGTGGGACCCATCCCACTGGTGAAATGCAAAGGTTGTCTAGGGGGGGACGTAAGGTGCAAAAGCATGAGAACCGCTGGTGTAATTTATATCGCATGCACTATTAAGTACTAACCCTTTTATGGTTATTGGGATATCTGAGATAAGTTCTTATTTTTTAAATTTTAATATTTAAGTGCTTATTTGTGTTTTCTTATAATTTTGTCAATGCCAATTTTAAATGATAGAGGATCCTCCGCCTTTTTTTACGCAGTGCGTAAGTTGCTTGTTTTCTTTAGAAATTCCTCTGATATTATTTTATGATGTATATTTTTGAAAATATCTAGCTCCTCTGTATCGATTCTGTCACGCTGAGAAAGTTGTTCGCCGCTCAGGGCAAAGTTGCTATCTTCATTAGATTTAATACATCAAATCTGTAAAATAAAATTTCTCACCCCCGTAATTGTTCGCTCCACTTTAATTTTTTTCGTAGAGGTCAATGTTAACGTAAACAAGTAATAGGATAGCTGAATCGAAAAAAAGAAAATAGCAATTACCACCGAGCAGCACCACATACCAGGATGAATTTATCATGTAACTGAACCGAAATAAATTTCGAAATGTAACATATGGCCTAGTCTACATAATACTTTTATGTGTATAAACCTACAACTCGGAGTATTACAACTATTTGATAAACCGTATCTGAGATAAAGTACGAGTTATTTACTCATACATCCAGCAGCTATATAAGGAACAACGGACTGATTGATGGTGAATAAAAACGATTCCCGGTACCAATTTCGTAGAAAGTAACCAAAGTTTCAGTTTTTAACGATATGTTAAATCTCTGTTATAAAAGTTCTTGCGTCATATTTGTCTGCATAATTTCGCCCCGCGGTAACACGATCAAGTCGAAGAAGGAGAAGTAGATGAAGAGAACAAACATTATAGGAGATATGCATTCTAAGATAATACAAAGAAAACAATTATTAATCAGGTTAGATGCATCACTATGACCTACCACAATTCAAACAATATCATTTACATATGCCCGAGGAGACAGCACCGGCTTGCGAAGGGTGCAAAGGACTTCAGTTATCATTTTTGAAGAAAGGAAACAGGACAGGAATTTAGCTTTAACAGGCATAATATAAACTCCAGAATAGGTACTTCAATATCAAAAATTGAAAAATTAAGCACATATCTTAGGTATGTATCTCCAATAGCCATAACAAAGTTATAAAAACATACGCGCATTTAGGTTAAAAAGCAGTCGTCATCAGCGGTGTATCACCGAAAGTAGATTATAAAAAGGTTCTTTCAAGGCTGGAATAAAATTGCTCGAAGCACAACTCGATATATTCAATAAAAATGCATGCCTTTGAGCTTAACCCGTTACTTGAAGAAATACTGCCGCAAGTGTATCCAAAGTTGATGCATTCAAGGCTTCTGGGTAATCTCTTTACATTTATTGCAACGGATGACTTCTGGGCATTAAAAAAATTATTAATGCTACTAAAAGTACAAACAAATTCAGAATAATAAATAAATAAATCGAATATAACGGCAGGACTTTGCTAAACTTGTTTTACAGATGTTTTAAAAAACGATAATAATCGCAAATCTATTGATCCGCAATGTTCATACAATAGTCCCAATTGCATTTCCCACCGCATCCATCCTTTCCGACGAAGAAGACCTTTCAAAAAGTCCCTCCAACAAGTTCCACCTCCCGAACTCCCCTTTCCTCCAAATTCGTGACGCAACCGTTCGCATATTCTCTGAGATATGTCCACAAACGCAGTGGCGCTTCTCTCGCAGCGTGGTCACAGCATTCCGAACCGGCGAGCATCAGAACCAGCGCCGCGCCGGCCGTGGGAGGGAGGGAGAGAGAAAGAGAGAGAGAGGGAGGCGAAAAGGGAGAGAGAGAAAAGAGGAGGCAAGACATCGGCAGTAGATTTAGTCGAGCTATTAGGCTACCGTTGGGGGAATGGGAGGGAGATTGCTCGTGCATTGGCGGCATGGGATGAAAGGGACATCTTAGCTATTTGTGTGTGCGCGTGTAATCCTGTGTATGGACGCAATGAGGAGGGAGGGAGAGATAGCGAGAGGAGAGGTGGAGAATGGGGAAAAGGATGGAAGGGTTATTAAGGGGAAAGGCTTGAGAGAAAGAGAGGGTAAGAAGTGGAAACGATTAAGGGAGAGAGGGAAAGGGGAGTGATTGTGTGGGAGGAGCCTGGAGAGGAATTGGATGAGGTGGAGTAGGAGAAAGCCTCTGAGGGAAGGAGAGAGATGCTAGGGGAGTTGAGTGGAATGGGATGGAGAGCAGGAGATAGAGAGAAAGAGGGAATACAATAGGAGAGGGAAGGAGAGAAGGGGAGAGGAGTGAAAGGGTGGGATCGGGAGAGATTGAGAGAAGTAGAGGGAGGGAGATAGAGGGAGGGAGATAGAGGGAGGGAGATAGAGGGAGGGAGATAGAGGGAGGGAGATAGAGGCAGGGAAATAGAGGGAGGGAGAGAAGTAAGAGAGAGAGAGAGGGGGAGTTAGACAGACAAATGTCTTTATTTGGGCAAGTTTGAAGTTCTTACCCTTAAACCCAATTATCAAGTATTTTACAATTTTACATATAAAATGTTAACAAATATTTACAGATTACAGTTGAACTCGGAAATGCCGCTAAAAAGGAAACAAATAAGTACAATTGGGATATAAAGTTTAAAGGAGGTAGATTGATGTGGTGAACTTAAAGTAGGAAAAGTCAAGTATGAAAAGAGCTTATCATATTTGGTAGAATCCCACTTGCAGGAAAACTCCCACAAGAAGTGGGACGTGAAAAACCTGCACAAACCTGTAATAGAAGAGCTAAAAAAAACTTATCATGTAGTTACATGTACAAAAAGTGTATATAGGCAAGGTGAATAATACTAAATGAAAAGACTGTTTTACAAGAAAAAAGAAAAGGAACAAAAGAAAAGTAAAAAAAAACTGAAAACAGAGAGATGGAGAGAGGGAGATAGATAGGGGAGGGGAAGAGAGGAGGGGGAAAGTGGTAGGGGAAGAGAGAGACGAAGAAAGAGAGGGGGAGGGAAAAGGAGAAAGGTAGGGAGATGAGAGAAAGGAGGGAAGGTAGAATAAAGAAGTAGAGGAGAAAGAGAAAGGGTCAGATAGAGACAAGAAGAGTGGTGAGAGAGAGAAGAGGGAAGGTGAATGGGAGGAATAAATAGGAAGGGTGGAAGAGAGCGGGCAGAGAAAGAGAGAGGGTCAGAGGCACAGAGAGGAGGAGGGAAAGAGAAGAATTGAGTGGGAGGGATATAGAGAGGGAGAGAGGAAGGAGGGAGGAGGGAGAGTGTAGAGAGAGGGAGATTGAA
Organism: Tanypteryx hageni; assembly: GCA_028673005.1. NCBI lineage: Eukaryota > Metazoa > Arthropoda > Insecta > Odonata > Petaluridae > Tanypteryx > Tanypteryx hageni. The sequence goes on along the minus strand of CM054118.1, from coordinate 18,573,351 downwards.
GAAGAGAGAGGGGAGAGAGAGAGAGGGAGAGGGGAGCGAGAGGGGGGAGGGAAGAGAGGGGAATGGGAAGAAACAAACAATGATGAAAGGGAGAGATAAATAAAGTAGAAAAAGCTAGAGAGAGGAGAGGGAGACAGTAGAAGGTAGCGAAGAACGGTGGAATCCAGGGAAATTTTGCTGCAGAAATGGTGGGATGGATTGAGGAAGGGTTGGTAGATGGCTGTGAGTTCTGGAGGGGCGTTGGAGGAGAGGTATGAGAGGGAGGTAGAGAAGGAATCAAAGTGAAATGAAACTGACCATCGGTAAAAGTCTGCCTCTCCACCGAATCTCTCCTTGAAAATATGCTGATAAAGCGACGCAGCTCGATTTCATGTGACATTTTGTAATCTTTCTCCAGAACATTTGTTAATCCTGATTCGACCGATCGGCGGTATAATTTCCTTATTGATGAATAATGCAAACGAATGACGAAAGATTAATTTTGATATAATTTCATTCATTTTCTTACATCGATTCCATACGAGGTTTTGAGATTTTGTAAAAAATTATCCTGAAATGTTTACTGTAAATATTATTGTATTGATATATTGTCGAGCTCGATAATAAGGAGAAATCGTGGACCGTAATATTGTGCTTGTTATATCAATTCTATATTATATCCAAGAAAAGGTAGCGTTATATAAGAAGAGAGTCTGGATGCGATACTTCTAGTATTTCTGATAGATTTAAATGGTTTGGAGGAAACTTGCAGTATTTCTTTAATGAAATTTACATCCAACTGCTATATTCATGATTTTTCATATAATTACATTTTTTAATCTCAAAATTTTCATACGCACAATAAGATTCAAAGAGTAAATAAATCCTGTATAAATAGAAGATTCAGAGCATCCAGGTTGATACAGTTGGCGAATGCTGATGGCACTGTCTTTATTCCATGGAAATGCCTCATTGGGAATACAAACATTTCTCGCCATACGGAGGAGAAGAACGTTATATCCAAGAAATACTTGATTGAATTCTTGTAGTCTAAAACTATTATTATTATTTTCCCATTTCCGTTTTGGTTATAACAGAATTACTCTGTATTTAACTCCGCCGCAAATACCTCGAGCACTGAATTCAACCATCGGTAACAAGGAAAATTCCTAGTAAATGTCCCATCGTCCTCTTTGTTTAAGTAATCGATAATTAATTATCTCAATGAGCATTTTTTGTAATGACCATTAAGAAAATAAGAGTGTAGAGTTGCTGGTTTGTCTAATGTCACATTTCCCTTTTTTATTATTTGATTTTAATAAGCTAAGTGAAAGCTAGACAAACGGACGATTATGAAAAAATCTGAAAATAGCACTATCGTATGAGGGATACATATGGATACTTCCATAGAAATCATTGTTAACAAACGTTTAAAAAAACATTGGCTCTCCATCAGATTAAATCAATATCATTATATATCGACGTTTCTTACAGAGGATATAATATATAGGAGGATACTAATGTTTAGGCACTTCCAGATGAGCTGGAGATTTGAAATTTTTTTCTTAGGTAGTATTTTGTGCAAAACCGACTAGAAAAAACGAAAATCTTGAAAAGTGCAACAATGCGGCTGCTAAAAATTCGCAATTGTTTAAACAAATTTTCAAGGTTTATTTATTTCCGAAAGTGCTACGGAGCTGAAATTTTTTTAGAGGTAGGATTTGTAAAAAAACGAAATAGGGATTATACAAATTTTGATATTTTAATTTGTTTGGCAGTTAAAAATTCTTAAAGTTTAAACAAATAGGTAAATGTTTAGATACTATGGGGCGAGTTAGAAAGCTGAAATTTTTTAGTTATTTAGAGTTTAGTCTATTTAATGAAATAAACATTTCAGTGTATTCATGAAATTCTTATTGCGGCCGTTAAAAATTATTTAAATTTAAATAATTAGATAAATGTTATTTCACTTCTAAATGTGCCATCAATTTAAAACTTGGCAAAAATGTGTACCATTATTAACTCAATGTGGAAAAGGTATAATATTCCTAAAATTTTAAAAATTAGTGTTTGTTTTACTCCATTATTTTTCCATAAGGAAAAAACGAAAATCGGTCCCGGGGAGAAATCCTTTGAGTTAAAGAAATATTTAGGTACCATGATGAATATCTCTCTGAAAAATGAATGTTTCTTTAAGGACAGATGTCAAATGCTTGCAGTATGCAAGCACCTTCTACTAGTATATCAATACGTACAAGTCGAGTTTATCTAAGCATTCTTGAAGTTTTCTGAAAATATCCTTTCCGGATATAGAATTTCTTTACAGTAAAATTTATCTTTCAAAAATTCAATGAAACCTTAAAAAATATTATAATATTAGGAAACAATATTCGAAAACCACTAATCACTTTAAAAAAAACTATGGAGGTGAGATGAATGCAGAAAGGAAGCCAGAGCGATTATATAAGCGATTGTAACTTTAAAAAATTAAGCGTTTTCTTCATTTTTGATCTGAATCGAACATAAATTCTTCACATACCTTATCTAGAATTGATTTTACCTTATATGTCGCCTAAGAATATATAGATAACTTCCAATTTAAATCCTAATCTGGCCCACCGAAGAATGGGAAACTTCCTATGTGGCCCGCACAACCACCGATGCGGCCCGCCAAATAAAAGGGTCGGGCACCACTGCTCTAGCGCAATCACCATTAATTTAATAAATTCGTGCCCGCTGCATTTGCGGATGCAGGATCATCAGCCTCCCTGTTCCCCTCTCACCCCCCTCCCTCATATGGATATAAATGTATGTACATATGTTTGTATTTATGAATGTTTTTTTTCTCTCTGTTTCTCATATAATTGATTTTTTTTCTTTTCCTTCCCCTGAACTATTTAGGAATTTTCGCGGTTTTTTACACCTCTCTTCTCTTCGTAGGTGTTTTCCGCAGTGGGAATTTTTCTGTGTTAAAACATAACCGATACACAGTTTTTTATGACCCACAAAACTAACATTCTTTGGTAATGCTCTGTTATCTACTAACAAATATATTAACTTGTAATTAATTTGTATTTTGTTAAAATCTGTATGTATTTAATTCCTCTTATTTTGTAAATATTGTAATTACTTATATGACGAAAGGGTTAAATGTAAGAAGGGACTACATAGTCTCAATTTCGCCCTAATAAAGTCGTTTGTCTGTCTGTCTGTCTGTCCTTTGACTCCATCTCTCCACATACCATGTTCTCATCACCAGCTGCAAGTGCGCTACGAGGAAGACACCGCCAATATAGTCCTGTTTCGATGGCATCATAGATTTGCTCAGCAGTTAGATTTTTTTACCCGCAAAGAACTTGAAAAATTCGTCAATACATTTCTCTGCAGTATTCGAATCAGCGCAAGGTTTTTCGCCAGACCCCGCCAATTTTCGGATACTACGATGAAGGTTGAATCTATGTAGACATCCTTGAGAATGATCGCAGCCTTTAGTAATTTTTAAGCCATCATGAAACTTTTTCGCTTGGTATATCAGTATTGTGCCCGAAACAGGCAAAACCTTACTTCATTGTTGCTGAAACCATCCAAATAATACTCTAATTGACACGATTTGTCCGTGTGAGGATGTACATTTACTAATAACATTAGATGCGTCACTCCCTACGTAAAATTTAAATAAATCCTTTCTGCTTCGTAAACATCTATGTCATATTCTTCACTGAAGTGCATTGTTCAAGTTTTCCTAGTAATTCGACTTTTATATCACTCGTGAGAGTTTTATGTTTACGTTTCATAACATCTAATATATAAAAATTACTTCGTCGTTGTCGTCGTCGGAGGGTGGGAAAGCGGAACTGTAATGCCTTTTTTAACTAACTTCCGAGTAGCTTGAAGATTGACATTTGGTGGGAATGTTCGATTCTTAAATTAAAAGCCATTTACGAAAACAAAATTCCAAAATCGACCCTAGTTCGTCCTGAGAATGATTTCCATTCCCTATAAGATATCATGGAAAAATCGATATTTTGAACTGAAAGCTTATTTTATTTTGCTTATTAAATTCACATATTTGACCTTCGATCTCCGGACTAGGACTGCATTAAAGAAAATTGACATTAGTTTCTTATTCTTATCGTCTTTTATCGCCTTCGAATCGAAATCTCTCGAGTTTAACGTTTTAATATCATATTTTGAGAAAATCGAGCGTTTTTAAGAACTTGCCTTGGAAACCGATTTCATTGTTTAGTTCGGTGACCGAGTTAACGCCCGCGATTTAGGTTTTTTCGGTAAGAAATCTTATTGTTAGTTACCATAACAACGCACATTGTTGCAAGCTGAAGGTTTTAGTTTGGCGAAGATAGGATTTACGTAGGTAGGCGTCAGGGTGGGGTAGTGAAGGGGCAGAGAGGGAACAGGGTGAGGTATGGAGGGGCAAGGAGATGTCAGGGAGGGGGGAGGTCGGGAGCAGGGAGGGGACAGGGAAGAGGCAGGTTGAGGCAGGTCCATTTAATGACTATTTTATTTAACTTTATTGATATAAGAGTTATTCAATTATTCAAAAAACAGTATTTCAAAAAAATTAGAGCGTTTAAAGTACAGGTTTTCATGCGGTTTCGCAATTTCGTGGTGAAAGTAACTACAGAAAAAACACGCTCAGAAAAAGTGGAAGTCAACAGTCAGCAACGCTTGATAAAATTTCTCCAGTATGCCGGTATGTTTTACACTATCCATAAACTACGTCGTGCTGTAGGTGGGGGCAGGGATGGGACCGTGCCGCGACCTACAAGTAGGGATACGAAAAAAGTATCGATACTTTACTCATATCGGTAATTTCCTTTCGATACCAAGTACTTTTGTACTCGATTCATTTCTTTCGATTTTCTAGTGATATCGGTACTTTCGGTCCGATACTTTTCTGGTATCGATATTTTTCATTCGACATAACATATGAGTAAGGTAACAACACTTTCGTTTCGATTTCGTATCCTTAGATACGAAAAAAATATCGATACTTGACTCACATCGGTAATTTCCTTTCGTTACCAAGTACTTTTGTACTCGATTCTTTTTATTCGATTTTCTAGTGAAATCGGTACTTCCGGTCCGATACTTTTGTGGTATCGATAATTTTCATTCGATACATCATATGATTACGGTATCGATACTTCCGTTTCGATATCGTATCCCTACATACAAGTGTGAATGGTCGTCGCAAAAATAGTCCTCTCCCTAATAAAGCCCTAGACGCGACGCTCATGCGACCGTCCCTCCAGTGTGAACCAGCCTTTAAATCAACGAATTTCTCACGATTCTCTTTTTCCTGTTTTGGATCGTTTATAACTTTCCCGTTGAATTGTAACGGGCATTTACTCTAGATACGAGTATTTACTCCACAACGATATTCTTATTCTGGGTATGCCGTCACGCTGTTTTCTCGGCTGTATGCTATAGATATGCCGTAATATTCCGTCACGCACCTTCTCCGGCAACTAGCTGCAACCTTTAAGTTTAACGTCTCGGCAGAAAATGGGCTTCGCTTCTTTATTTGGTAAAGATACGCTTCTCGTATTTAGACCCTGACTTTGCTTTGCGGGTTGCATTTCCGCTATCCTAATTTTAAAATTAACAACATTTACATGTTATTTATAATATTATTATTTTTTTAATTTTTAAATCACTTAGTAATTGTGTACATTTTTAATGTCTTTATACCATATTTTAGGAATTTGTGTTCATTAAATATGATTAACAAATTAAATTTTCATTTTAATAATAAATATATATTATCATTTTAATTCATGTCTTGTGGTAAAAATAGTTTAGGACACAAATTTGAAGAATAATCAACTCAAATACTGAATAATTAAGGTATTTTTAATTGATTTGCGATTTGATTTACCTTAATTGAAATTCAATTGCCCACCTCCGTTTTCGAAAAATTAAATACCCAGATGAGTGACTAAAGCAGGAATATTTGGTCGTGCCGTCGAATTAAAAAAATGGAGTTACCTGATGCTCACTTTTTAGTTATCCTTGGTGACGCCGAGGATCATAGCGCGTTAATTTTGCGCACCACGGGCAGCTATATGTGATCAAATGTCAATGTGCTTTCATTTCAAAATGTTAGTTTTATGCAAAATCCAGGCAAAATAATACCGTTATGATACCACGGACAGTTAGTGTGGAAATGACTTTCTCCACACAGAGCAATGAATACGACTGCAATAACACAAGTTGCTCTCAATATAAGCGTCCTCAAGAATAATTATCGGCAACTACGCTATTTTCCAGGACTTCTGTATGATAAGTCCGGTCCATACCGGTGCTGCGTACATAAGTGTCGGTCTGATTATCGTTTTGTATACGTGTGTTTTTAATTCCCTGGACACCTCAGTTGAGTTAAAAATGGGAAAAAGTCTAGCTCTTTTCCCTGCTGACAATAAATTGATCTTTTTTACATGTTCGTCAAACCGTAGTTTCTTGTCCATGATTACACCTAAATATTTAAAGTTTTTCGCCCAGGGAATTTCTACACCTTCGATTGTTAATTTCCTTGGAGTATTGGCATCCTTTTTGTCGAAGAGGATCGCTTGTGTCTTTTGGGGGTTAATCTCGATTCTCCACTCTTTATAATATTTGATGAGTTTTGTTGCATATCGGACAGCCATTCCCGGCTGGAAGCTTCTTGTGACTATGGCGCAATCGTCCGCGCAGAGGGCGATGGTGGAATTCCAATCCCCCTCAGTTGTCGGGATATCACCTGTACACATCGAAAATAGCAAAGGTCCTAGGACACTCCCTTGTGGGACACCAGCTGCCGTGCTTTTCATTGTACTAATGGCACCATTCCATTTCACTGTGAATGGCCTGTCACTGATTTAAGATTTAATAAATTTAATCTGCCATGAGGGAAATCTTGCTGTTAGTAGTTTTTGCAGTAGGCTTAGATGCCATACTTTGTCAAATGCTTTACTTATATCAAAAGCTACACCAACAGAAACGTTGTTCCTGTTGAAGGCGTCCGTGATAAAATCAACTACCCTCTGCAGCTGGTGCGTAGTGGAGTGTCCTGTCTTAAATCCAAACTGGTTCTGGGGTATCACACCATGCCCTTCCGCGTGTGTCAGTACATGTGGATATATTAATTTTTCACACACCTTTCCCAGGCAGGAGAGGAGGGATATAGGTCTGAAGTCCGTGGCTTTCAATACCCTCCTTCCTACCTTGGGTATGCATATAATATCTGCGTGCTTCCAGCAAATGGGATAATGGCCTATCCTTACCGAAGCGTTGAGAATCGAGATAAGTTGCTCCCCAGCAGAGATTCCCGGTGATTCCCCTTACTGATGGTGCAATACCACATTTATTTGTTTCTTGACCGAGTATTTAAAGTTTAACGAGGTAATTTGTTCTCCGAAGTGCGTAATGGTGCTAAGCGGGGTGCTACGTTGAATAAAACTTGTTTAAATTTGCTCTTACAGTATACTGCGTTGATATTTTTTCCCTGTAAATAAATTAATGTAATCACATTTGTAAAATATTTTTTGAAAATCTCATTTTGATGACTTGGTGAGTCTTGTAGTCCGATAAATACGGTTTATAGTTTTTTATTTTTCACTGAACCATTTTATTCGTAAGCATATATGAATATGGTGCCAGCTATGTATCAAAAACTTTATCCAAGGGGGATTGGGTCGCTAGACCTAACAAGATCGGATTGGCGCTACCTTACCGTTCTGTCATTGGTCGGGAAGCGTTCGTAATTCGTCTGAATATAACTGCAAAACAGGCAAAACACCTTTGCCTAAATTCTAAGAAAGTGAATCACTCTGGGTCTTTCTTAAATCTTGCCATTTATTTCCTATCGTCAATCATACCTCAGATAAATTATTTTGCTTTAGAATTGTTGTTTCGTCTGGTTCTATATTAAGTACCCAATGCCACGTAAAAAAAGCTTAGAATTCGCAGTTTTTGATTTATCGCAGCGGGTTGTTTGAGAGGATGGATAATGCGAGTCCGTGGTAGGGTGAGGGGTTCAGGGCACGGCCGGAGATATGAGATGAGGATCGTTGGGTCGGACGGTTGGCTATCTCCGGAAGATTCCATTCCATACGGGCGCTGGTTGATTCGCGTCCGGTCGGTGATCGCTTTGATGTCTGTGAGAGGGAGGGAGAGAGTTCCAGACTGGTTGGGGAGGATGAGTTCCTTCGCAGACACCAACGGAATGGAGCATAAGGTTAGGTCGGAAAAGATCCTCAGTTTATAAGCCGCTCTATATGAAGTGCCAGAGGAGAAAAATTGATATTTTTAATTGTTTTTATAAAGGAAAATCTCATGCATTAAAACGTATCTAATGAAGCTGCGTATGAAACTTTCACTTCCGGTGAAGTACAGTTGAGTATCAGTTTAAACGTTTATAAACAGGAGGACTTTTCCGTATAAGGCAAAAATGTTTTAAAGCAGGTATATCCTCATAATAAACGATTAATATAATTTGCATTCTCAAAAGAGGAAACAATACGTAATAAATAATTAATATGTTTGTAATCTAAATAGCGATAACAATAGGTTTCAATGTTGAATTAAAAAATGCTATGGTATTGTGAAAAAGACAACGGATGATTATTAGTTACAAAAAAAAACAAGATGGAAAAGTATACTCCATAAATGGAATACACAGAGATTTCAGAGGCGTTATTTATAGGAAATATGTACAAAATGGCATCGAAAGATTCTTGAATTTCTATACCCGAAATTAAAGTCGTAATTATGTGATCTCGCGAACTGTTTTGTGGCAAATGTTGTCCTCGATCCGAATAATATATAACTTACAGGTTATATGCATAAGAGATAGGAAGAGAAAAATATAGCGTTTAATTGTTGCTTGGCGAGAGAAAAACATCATTACGGGGATTATTTACCGATAGGACCTAGTTCATTGTTCGAAATGATGTTTTTGTTTTTGTGAATGTATATGCTTTAGGATGCGTCTAGTTTTCTGTGTTTATTTACAGATTTTAGAAGTTGACAAAAATAAACAAAAACATCATTACGAACAATGAACTAGGTCCTATCTCCTACTCCTCTCTTGTCACTTAACGGTCAAAAATCCTCGTTTACTTTTCTCTCCACCTCCCCTTCGCCAAACCAACAATCTGGGTATAAGTATTCTTACTACCCCGAACAATCCTCACACAGTTGAAATTGACGGCCTAGCTGTCCTAACCCTTGGCCCTTGGTTGAGTCTCTTGTGTTCTGCTGACCCGACCGTCTATACGACAATTATAGGTGTTTACGTAAGTTCTCTTCCTCATTTTGGCGACGGACCAACCTATCTATCACAGCGAAGATAAATGTAACAGTTGTTTATTTGGCACGAATGAAATTAATCTTATTTTAATCGCCGCTAAATATTCGTTATACTGAAATTAGGATTTCGTTATTACGAGATCTGTTTATATATTTATTATGTGAATTTTTAAAACAAGGAAATTGTTCGTTATACGGAAATTTTCGTTATTGCTGAATTCGTTATACCGGAATTTGACCCGTACATATTTTCGTGTCAAAAACACGCAGTCAAAAAGAAAGAATTTAGAGAAATAGTTTTAAATTTTTCATTAATACTTTTGAGGCTTTTCAGAAAGGGCCCGCTGAAATTATCAAGATTAATAGGAAGTTTAATTTATATTCTGGTGATGAATTGGATACAGGCATAGTATGGTCTCTATACACCATTAGTGGCACTTAAAGTTTAACAAGGGGCTTATGATTATTTTTAAATATTTCTCTCCGGACGATATTAATATTTAAATAAATTTTCTAATGAATTTTTTAATGAAAAATAAGGAAACTTCTCGTAAAAGGAGGACTTCTCGACGCTTACGAAATACTGGTGTGTCGTAATAGTCTCGCCATACAATCGTTCGACAAACTAGAACATGGATTACATTGGTTATGACTTATCTTACCTCTTCTAATACGTAGTACATCCAGGGAGACTTTGAGCCGACATGCGAGAAATTTTCATCGGAAAAGGGGAAGTAGAGAATTCTTCATCGATCCAATAGACTCTATGATTCCAATTATAGATAAGTTTAGCTGCCTATGAAACGGTATAAAAGACGGGTGCCCAGAGAGTCATACTCGTACTCTAAGGTTGTCGCAGAAGCATTATTCAAGAGAAGAATAAATCGCAGCATTCAATCATCAAACATGGCCGGTAAGTCATTTTTCTGTTTATATTTGCATAAAAACTTTGCATTGCCTTGTTAGTAGTGAAAGTTACGATTTAAACATTACAACGACCTAAAAATGTTTTCATTTATCGACCTCACTAGAAATGTGGGTATTATTTTAATTTCAATTAAATATTGACTTGGTATGTTAATACAAGGTGCGGCAGAAAGAACTCCACGTCACGCACTCCCCACTCCTGTACCCCCACCCCACGCGGTTGCCAAAGGCACGCTGTACCCCAACCCCACCCCTAGCTAAGCCCCTCCCAAATCGGGGAGTTCTTTCTGCCGCACCTTGTACCTGATGCTCGGTGAATTTAATATTTATTTGGTATTTAAGAAAGAATTATACTGCTCGCCCTATGGTTACATTCTAACTAAAAAATCTGTTTCTCCAATAGAAGTATAAAGATTGAGAAAACCTATATCTAAAACCGGTGAATCACCACTGATGACGACTGACTTGTAGGGGAAATGAGCACCTAGTTTTTGAAAATTGTTACTATAGAAACGTATTAAAAAAAATGATTTTCTCTGTCACACTTTGCGTCCAGTATTTAATCCCTTGTCGTCATTCTTCTTTGAATTGGAAGATTGTAGCATAAACTCGCCTAATTACATTAACCCAAATAATGAACAAATAGCTTTGTATTTACGCTACATTTATATTTTTGACAAGAAATAATTAAGTTTATTCCTAAAAAATCTTAAAAATGCGTTTCATTGTAAAAGAGACATATTATTAGTAAGTTAAATTCTGGGCAATAGAATAACGTACTATTCCCTCAATGAGGCTATCTACACGTTACTACAAAGGCATGAATATTAAATTTAAAAACGCCTATTTTTGCACTCTTTACAACAATACGTTTAATTACACTAGCTGTTTCGCGCATAGCTGTCACATTTCAGTCATAGGAATAATTTACATCGACCGATAACACACTGCGAATATACAACCGGAAATTAAAATTTTTGTCGTAACAAGGCCTTCTGTTAACCACGGGGCACATCAGTCGAAACACAAGCTCGGTCTCGGTCATAAAATTTCTGTTTATCTTCGCATAGTCAGAATCGCAACACAAGCATAAAGAATTCTAAAAGCATTTTCCCGGACAGAGTTTGACCGAATCATGTCAATGTAAAATCAAATATTCTCTACCTGGATTAAATTGTTTTCACTCGAGTGTGGAGTCTTGAATTGAGAAAATAAGAACATCAAAATTTTATTGTATTTCACTTATTTTTTGTCTTCCAAATCTTAAAGTTTATTTGATTGTTAATATAATATGGTTGAAACTACGTTCAAGAATAATGTGCTATATAACTCCTAAACTGTATACGGTGTAAGAGTAATCTTATATTTCATTAACAAAAGTGGAATACTCCTTTAGCCAAAACAACTAGAGGGCTGCAAAACCCAATGCATTTCGCCCACAAGGTGGACATCGTCAGGGGTAGAACCTGTTTCAACAGTGACTGGAAGCCAACTGGCTTCCAGTCACTGTTAGTTTTTTGTCAGTTTTGGCCAAAGTTATTGAGCTACTATCAATTATATTTCATTGGTTAGTGGTTTCACTCGCATGTCAATTTTTATCCACAATTTTAAAAAAACAGCCATTCAGAAGGAAAATAGCATTACAAAAATCTTTTGTGTCGCGAAGGCTTTTTGGCGCTTTTTCTAAAAAAAAGTGCTTATGTATTCGGTTTGTCAAACAATCATTTCGGGCGATATATCTGGAGTCCTGCAACTTATAGTTAGAGAAGCCAAACTTTCAGAATAGATAGCTCGATATGATGAGAGCTTGATATGACAAAAATGGATCTAGGATTATCTTCTGGGGAGTAATCGGAAAAAACAGCAAAAAACTATAGGCTGAAATTGTAGGCAGCCAGCAATAAACCGCATATTTATTCTTTACTTCGCTGAAAAGATAGCAGTCGGTGGAAAAATCGCATTATGTAATTCGCTTCTCAAGTTTTAAATTTTAAAGGAATGGAAGCAATCTAACATTTTTTTCATTTCTAGGTTTTACCGTTAAAGCCGTCTTCCTCGTGGTTGCATTCGTTGCCGCTGTAGCAGCACTTCCCCCTTCCACTGAAGCTCCTATGTGCCAGGGAGTCAGCTGCCCTTCGAGCTACATGCCAGGAAACTTCCTTGCTGCCAACCCGAACGACCCATGTTCCTACTGCCAGTGCGTCTGGGGACGCCCAGTCCTCCAACACTGCGCCAAGCACATGGGATGGTCCACCTTGTACTCCCAGTGCATCCCTTCGCCCCAGTGCTAATTCACTTCCCCCTTAAGCAACGCTTCCTTACAAAATTTTAACAAAAGATTTCCTTCTATTGTAACTTGCATACAATAAATGCTTCATCCTTATCTCGACTCGTCATTTCAAATCCACGGAAAATGCTTTAAATTAATCATTATAGGCATCGGTGCAGGAATGGAAGAGTCGAATTTGTCAACCAAACAACCATTTCAAAACTCTCACTCTAAAAAAATCTAAACAATTAAAATAACATCATTTTAAGCAATTGAAATCCTTTAGATCAGTGGTGGGCTACCTTTTCTACTTGGTGTTCCGCATTGGTGGCATTGAATCCTTCGGTGGGCCGCATTGAAAATTGTCGTGTTTCGGCGGACTGGATTAAAGTGAAATCGGAAGTTATTTCGAGATTCCTAGGCACCATATGAGTGAAAATCAAGTAAAATTAGATTTTTAGGGTTAGCATTACAATAATAAGAATCATGATAGAATTCAATTTTAGAAATAGCTATGGAAAAAATTTAAAACTTATTTGAATTGAGTAATATTTGTTAGGGATTGTTAAATTAATGGTATAGATTTTAACAGGTTTTGATAAACAAAATATCATTTGGTGAATATATAAAAATGAAATAAATTATAAATAAATTTAAAAAGTTTAGAAAACTACGAAACGCTGATGGTGGGCCGCAAGAAATTTCCCCGGACCGCAGTATGGGCACCCCCGTTTTGTATTATTCATTAGAAGCAACCAATTAATTAGAACGATTGAATGATTCGATTAATTCTCATCGGTAGAAGCATTAGAAAAAAGTTTCACCATCGCATTCGGAAGGCACCATGAAACGCCACTGGAATCGTCATTCACCGGCAATTAAGCTGTAATCATGCAATTTTTACATATGAAAAATTCCTTTCGTAATAAATATTTGCGCCTTAATTTGTAATTATTGAAATACAAGCGTATAGTTGCAGTTTTCGCCACGTTGATTTAGAAAAATGTTTTCAAATGACGTACTTAATATCATAGACTCAACTGAGACATCAATTTATGCATGGATTTGCTTATTAAGTTCATGAAATAATTGCGTCTGATTTTGTTTTGGTAGTACGTTCAAAATTTGCTGATATAAAATATCTCGTAAATGCGTATATCGGCAGATTCTGTGCCAATATTTAAAGTAGTAATCGATCCAAAATAAAATCACTTTCCCATAAAAGATTAGCCCGTTGACCGCCTTCAGTACGAGATAAGATGGAATGATTGCAATATAAAAGGCAGATACTGTTACGATTTTTAGTCAATCTCCGAAAGCTGAAGAGAGGAAAGAGTCGATTGACCGCAAAATGAAAGGTGAGTTGCCTCCAACAATGAAGTTAGATAAGTTTAAAAAAAGTTGGCCTTTGCTCGTGCTAAAATATGCGAAAATCTCGCGTTATCTTGAGAATAGTTTGCCGTTTTCGTTTCCTATTTTAATATTTTAGACATGTAAACGTTATCTTGTAATAATTAATGAAGCAGAATTATGCGCAAATTAACTTTATTTACGCTGTTGACTTCACATTTTTTTCTTTGCTAAAAGTTAAGTTTTCAGTAATAATAACTCCAATCTAATAAAAATACAAATTCATATTTTACTGATGGAAAAATTAAGCCGTTCATTCTCTTATTTAAGTGTATAGGCAAGGACAGATTTTAAGATCGGAAAAATTATTTAGCAATGTTTGCTTGCTAATATAATTTTGTGATCATCGATCAGGCAATTGAAGAGTGACAAATTTTATTATAGAACACTTTGATTAGATAAGACAAATTTATCAAATAAAATTTGCTGAATCTACTTTTGTTTTGCTTCAATGGCAAATTTAGACAGGTATTTTACTCCAGAATTAAGTATGCTTGAGTTGAACAAGAGCGATATAACTTCATAAAACAATTATAAGGAGGGCCTTAGGCCCGTTTGGGTTTTTACGTATCGACTTTGGGAAGTTGCGAAATTAAATTTTCCAATGAATTTTTTAGTGTAAGTATGCCATTCTTTCATTAGACTGAATTAAATGCTAAACTACAATCAATCATGATGATTAAAAAATATTGTTTTTAAAGTATTAATTTTCCCTGTACTATATGAAATTTAATATATTTAAGATAAAAGCGTAAAAAGAAGTTTGCTTCGGGCGGTGAATTTGGGCCGTTAATGCCTTTTAGTTGTGATTTTTCTTTCCTGCTTTTAAGCATAATGTTTGTTAAAAGGTGTTATCTACAAAATCTGTCAATATGTTCCTAGGAGATGTTTTAATCGTCTGGACGACCGTTTTCTTAATCCTCGAGGTCTCGTTGGCTACGAGCGACGAAGAGGTCAAATGCGGGGGTCTAATATGCCCTCCGTTCACCGAAGGGGCGTCGGGTTCGCCACCAGACGACGAGTGCGTGGACTGCTCGTGCCTGGTGAACGAGAAGGTCACGGTGAGGGTTTGTCCGAAAGGAGAAGGAAACACCGAGGACGCCAAATTGTGCGTAGAGACGGCCACGTGTACGAATGGTGAACTTTAGGAGAGAAAAAGACAGCCCTTGAAAAAATTATCGGGGCGCTAGCGTCTTTATCCGGAACGCTGAGCAAACAACGACGCGAATCTCAAACAAGAAAATAGCCGTATTTTCTCTTACCGCTCTTCTCCGGAAATATGTTGCGGAAGATCCAGACTTCGAGGGATTTTGCAACAGGAGACACTAGAATTGCTATTCCGTGGCGACGCAAAAAATACGAAGTATCTTATCAAAAACGTTTTTGGGTTTCTAGTCTTAAGTTATTTTTTCTAAGCTCGATATCATACTGTTACCTCTGTCTTTCGTGTGCCAGTAAATAATTTATCCGTTGCGGCCTCAATAAATGAATAATGATTATTTTATTTAATTCTGTGGAAAGCTAGCCATTGACTGATTGTATATTCTTAAAATATTTTTGTCCAAATAAATTTGTTAAATTATTGAAAATATTATGTTCATTAAAAATACTAGAAAGAACACAAATAATAAATATTATTATATTAGAATATGAGACAATGTTTGGCTGTAATAAAAATCGCATATATTTCAATTTGACGAAATGTTTTATTTGAGACTCAATAATCAGTTGACATGTTTATTTTTAAATTTTTCCGAGGTTATAATAACCAAAACTTAAATTCCAAAAGACATCATACGACAGACAGCTAAATGGTAAGTATCTATTTATGGCGACATAGGACCAAAGTACTATGGGATACGCATGATGCGAAAACAACTTTTTAATAACTTTCTGTAATGAAAAATTCAAAGTAGTAGAGAAGCATCTGGAGAAAATATTTTAAGCACTGCTTTTATGAGCACATTTACTTCACGTCCTTCATATACTATTCTCCCGATTTGCCACATGAAAAATGATCCCTTATTCCATTTTCATTGTTTTGGAAACCATATTAAGTTGCAGAGAATTGAAATTATAGACAAACCTAACCAACTAAAACCTTAGGGTATGACAAAAAATCGATTTAAAGAAGATAATTGAAATAAAGCGGAAAATATTTGCACTGATGAAATCGAAATTTCGATTTTCTGACATTCAAGGATTGAATTCGATTGCTCGGAGAAAGAAGTATTCTCTATTTTAAAGAATTCCAAATAAAGACTCCGTTATCTCCAACATTAGGAAATTTTATGTGTATAATGTTGAGAAATGAAAAGCAAAACGTTTTTGGCCTTACACCTAAAACTTAATCACTGATAAGACAATTTCTATGCTTTGCGACACGTTAAAACGATGGATTGTAAATAGTAAGCAAAGCAATTTTTCTACTGCAATTTTATATCTCTTTCTAACTCCTCCGATAATCATTCAGAGTATTGCAAAGCTTTGGGGTGAAACAAACCTGTTGTTAACTGTTACATCTGACCCGACGCCACTTCTTGTCATACAGTATAACTGACTTAAACTTAAATCAGATACGAGGATCTTTGAAAAAGAATTCATTTGTTTTGCTAAAATTATATAAAGAAAATATATTCGCGATATTCATAAAATATATTATTTATGATAATGCAGAAATTTATGATGAGACTAAAGTTCACAAAAATCCTTACCATATAAAACACTGTAATCTCCATAATTCTGAAACCGTTTATATGTGTAATATTGTATTTGTAGGAGTTGACAAAAAAGTATGAAGGAAAGAGGTGGCGACAACCCAATTTCTTCAGGCAGTCTTCAATAATGAAAGGCAATCGCTGTCCCCGAGTCTATTATAGCAGAAAAGTATTTTAAAAATTACTTTAATATTAACTCATTAAAAAGCAAAAAATTTTTTAAAATTATTCCCGAAGGAGGTACTTCAATTTTGGGGGTCTACAAATTTTGGGTTCAATAGTGGCCAATAATAAATATAAATATTATATGGCAGACTAGAAACAAATCAGGATAATGAAGCACACACACACACGCGCGCGCACACACACACACACACACACACACACACACACACACATATATATATATATATATATATATATATATATATATATATATATATATATATATATATATGAATGAATGCGAGTGAAGGTAATATAAAAATTATTATTAATACGTGATAAAGTTTGTAAAGCGAAACGGTTTCCAACTGTATTGAACAACCCATCAGGCATAAGTCTAAAAAAAGGCTAGAAAATCATTGAAAACCAACATACAACGCAGTATCGGCTAATACGGATCACACTGGGAGGGCTTGGCATAAATCCACATTCTCTCTTTCTTTGGAAGGGTGTCCACCTCCTCGGATTTGAGCATGAACCTCCGGGTTTTTTGGCACAATCCCCTTTCTCATTTAGGGAATTGTTGGGCTTATAAAAATTATCCATTGCGTATTTTTACAGGATATTTTATGTGACCGCAGAATTTTGGCGGATGAGCATAATTAGCTGCAATTTTTGTGGAATCGGCTCCACATTGCTACGAATTTTTTTACGATTTTCTCTGATTTTGCAATATTTACTTCCAGTCCGGTGCAAGGAAAATTATACAAACTTTTAAAAAGGTTACGTAGAATAATTCTGTTAAAAATAAATCAAATGCATGTAATAGTAAATATAATAGCTAATGATATGGAATGCTGAACACGAATTTGTTCAAATATTTGCATTTCCTTCTTACTAATCACTTTTAAACAGTTTATCCAAAAAGGTTTTTCTTTAAAATCATAGGGTTGAAATTAGGTCAGAAGTGGCAACCTTTACAATGTCAAACATTATGGAACAAATCCCAATCGCAAAAGACTAAAAAAACATTCAATTGTATCCCAAGGAAAGCACAAATCTCCTTCCTGCGTCAGGAGCGGAGAGGTGCCTAAAGGTCGTTCTTTCAATGCTTATACTTCCATTTATATGCGTCATACCTGATCATTAACACAAACCACACAATCCCCAGATACTCCCAAGGGTCTCCAATGTGTAGAGAGAATGGGATTAATTTAATTTAAATTTAACCACATTTTAAAACACAACGCTTTGAAGGAAATAAAAATATGGAATAAATAGGCGATCTAGAGGCAACATATTTATTTCAATGCATTATATTTAAATTCTGAATTTAAAATTGGGATTGTGAATTTTGGAAGGTTGGGTTTCAGAAAAACATATGGCTTGAAGTGCTGTTGAAACAGCTGCAGTTATTCCAATTTTTAAGCCTCGGTTTTTGTCGGGGGAGACGGATGACGTGGAGTTCAATTCTTTCAGCAAATGTCCGATTCCACGCGCTTCCTCAGACTGTCTTCGTAGCCATGACATGTTTTTGATCGTATATTTCCATTAAAACAATGGAATATAATATATTTTCTTGAGAAGTTTATGCTCTGAAAGAAAGGAAACTGCGCCGATATCGAGGTTTCAAGATAACCGCAGAAACCCCAGCTGCTGCTGCCTCTTCATTCATCACCATCCATCCCTTTCACCGCGGATTCAGTCTATGGTCGGAACAAGAACTTCCGTGTGCAGCGGGTGGAATCAACACATTTCTCCACAGATGCGTCGAATTCGGTCATCGGTGGGCAGGGTTTGTGTTGGGGAACTCCGGTGCGGCAGCAGCAGAAGGAGCAAAGGTCGTCAGGGTTGGCGATCCTGTTGCTCTTGCCAGGGACGGTTGGTGGGCAGGTCATCCTGCCGCAGCCATCTTGAGCGTAGGCCGAAGCCGCGATCACCACCAGGATTGCAAAGAGTGTTACGGCACGCATTGCTGAAAGTTTAAATGGAAGGCGCGATGGTTAGCGCGAGATAGAGATTCTTTCTCTCTCTCATAGAAATTAAGATCAAATTGATGCCTATCAAATTGTTATATTTTACAGAAATAATAGCAATAGCAAGTGAAATTCCCCTATATTATTACTCGGTCAAGATAATATTACAGTCAGCTTAGTTTAACTTGAGTTCCGAAGAGACCAAAGGGTAAAGTAAAGTAAAGCGGATATACACGATATGGCAACGTTTTTGTTCGTTGATTAGTTGGAGTCCTTTTTGAGAGCGACCTCTTTTCAATTTTTCTTGGCTTTCTGAACTAAATTAACCCTGCCACGGCTATAAGTTAAATTTAAATTAAGTTGCTGAAATGGTTTGCTGGGACTTTTCCTTCGAAATTTGAGATTTTTCTACAAATCTTTTAATTTTTCTGTTTTTAGCTTTTCGAAATAGAATTACGGATCTTTGAAAACATTACAAAATAAATAAACTAGGCTTATTGAATATCAGCAATTAAAATTACAGGTGACTATTTTGTCATTATATAAATAAACTTGATGTTCGTTTTGGTATGGATAGTTAATATATTTTTGATAGCGAATATTTCTGTATATATTCCCGAATTTATAATTCCGTATATAAGAGATTCACGGCACAATTAAAATGGTAAAAGGTAAAAATCTTTAAATGCCGAATTACTTTAGTAGGGCATTTGGAGATTTTTACCTTTTACCATTATAATTCCAGACGAATTTTAGTATTTATGACGACTGAAATGTCAAATATTGTTACAAACTGAATGGGGGGAATATTTCCTGTAAAACTCACTTGCTGTCTGGGTTCGTAGGCTGAGGAGGTCTGAAAACGATATTGCTGCTTCACGCTGTCCGTGATTCTGACCGGCGCAGCATCCGTCTTTTATACTGCCTTCCTGAAGTTCATATAGCGCTTCTTTGTGAATTAGTGACTAATATCCTCATTGAAAGCCACGTAAAATAATTGTACAAGGTCCTCTCGAGATGATTGTTTGATGGCGAGATAAGTGTAATCTCATACATGCGTCATTCTTTCATAGGCGTTCTTTTTGAGAGAGCCTCATACGCCATCTTTTCGCACGTTGTATACTCCTTCCATTATTTTATTGAATTCCAAAGTTCCGCCGAACTTGCTTCGTCGGAATCCATTGGTGCGATATATCTTTGTCATACAAATGAATGGAGAACATTAAAGGTATTTGACAATGTCATGCTGATATCTATATAATAAAGGAAAATGGTAAATAACAATTGGAATATGATAGTAGGAAATTGTAGATATTACCGTACTTTTATGTTTAGGCTTGCGCACCTCATATTTTCGCTCTGCACAACATTCAACAGAGATATTATTTGTATCTGAGTTGAACCTCGAGAGTAGCTGACGCATGATGATCACTATGAATATGAACGCTTGATACTACTATACTATTTTACTAAAGCAGATTCTTTTTTCCATAAAAATTGTCATTTTCTTGGTAAATGATTTATTCATTGTTAAATAAATGTAGGCATACTTTAATTGGTCTCTTCGGGTATCATTTTATTTACCATTTTAGTTTCCCCCACTTCATTTTAATGCTGATATGCGTCTATATATTAATTTAAATCGCTTTTCCTGTGATAGAACGTGTGAGACAACGGCAGCATCTACGAATATGGTCGAGGTGTCAAAAGAAAGGTCTTACCGTGTAGATGTGAAGGCACTTAAAAAATTTGAGATCGGAGCGTTGGGCCGACATTTATTGATGATATTATCACATCAGAATTTCAATTGTGGGAATGGGGAAACTAAGACCCGGCGAAAGCGGAAAAACGACAGGACCGATTTTTACGGAACTTGCAACGTATCGAAAGGTCGATCCAACTTAGAACTTAGGCTACATGCAATATCAGAATTTCAATCAGGAGGAGGGTGCGTCTCTATCGATATTTTGAATAGAGAGAGAATTTCGATATAGGTTGCGGTGGGTGTATGAGTGACCTGATCTGAATGAAATTTGAAGGCAGTCAAACGCCACCAGAACGGTAAAAGGGATGGATGGTGATGACTGAAGATGCAGCAGCAGCTGGGGTTTCTGCGGTTATCTTGAAACCTCGATATCGGCGCAGTTTCCTTTCTTTCAGAGCATAAACTTCTCAAGAAAATATATTATATTCCATTGTTTTAACGGAAATATACGATCAAAAACATGTCATGGCTACGAAGACAGTCTGAAGAAGCGCGTGGAATCGGACATTTGCTGAAAGAATTGAACTCCACGTCATCCGTCTCCCCCGACAAAAACCGAGGCTTAAAAATTGGAATAACTGCAGCTGTTTCAACAGCACTTCAAGCCATATGTTTTTCTGAAACCCAACCTTCCAAAATTCACAATCCCAATTTTAAATTCAGAATTTAAATATAATGCATTGAAATAAATATGTTGCCTCTAGATCGCCTATTTATTCCATATTTTTATTTCCTTCAAAGCGTTGTGTTTTAAAATGTGGTTAAATTTAAATTAAATTAATTCCATTCTCTCTACACATTGGAGACCCTTGGGAATATCTGGGGATTGTGTGGTTTGTGTTAATGATCAGGTATGACGCATATAAATGGAAGTTTAAGCATTGAAAGAACGACCTTTTGGCACCTCTCCGCACCTGACGCAGGAAGGAGATTTGTGCTTTCCTTGGGATACAATTGAATGTTTTTTTAGTCTTTTGCGATTGGGATTTGTTCCATAATGTTTGACATTGTAAAGGTTGCCACCTCTGACCTAATTTCAACCCTATGATTTTAAAGAAAAACCTTTTTGGATAAACTGTTTAAAAGTTATGTTTTAAGAGGTGGTTAAATTTGAACTATATATTATCCCACATTTTTTCATTTTATGCAACTAATATTTATATTTTTATTTCGCCTTCAATGGCGCAGGTAGGCTATAGCCGACGGCGATGGCAATACTTAAACCAACTTATATCTTTATTAAAATTACACATATTTATACAATATATACACATAATAATACCTAATTTATCAATTAAAATACTCCAATACATAGTTTAGAACTTATTCAATTAATTTATGAGCTCGCGAATAGCCGTCGCTAGAAGTTACTGTGAAAAAAATTTAGATAAGTTGTGGTATTTTTCTTATGAATTTATATAATGTATTATTTAAGTGTTATATTGCTGCCACCTGGCCCTATGGCCAAACTGTCACATTTCATAATAATAATAATATAATAATAATAAAGTATTACCTACTTTGTAGGTTGGTTTGCAAAGGAAACATAGTCTTATTAAATTGTCCTGTCCATGTGTGTGTTTGTGTTTACCCCACTAACAACTGCTGCATCAATGAACCGATTTTCATGAAACTTGGTATAAGGCTCTTACTACCAGGACTCACCTCCGGGATAGGTTTTATTTGACGAAGATTGAAGTTCCTGGATCGATTATTTTAATATATAACAATACAAGACCAACAACAAAATTCTCTCACTGATGCCGTAAGAATTGCACAAGAAGAAGCGCCGTTTTGTTTACAGAGTTGGCATGGTTACTGACAAAAATATGTTGTAATCATATTTTTCGCCGCGATTCCGATAAATATGAATCGACCTAAGGATCTATTGTTACCTAGATAGCTATGAATCGAAACACGGCTGGAATGTGCACTCGGCTATGCTCCAGCCGAGTTGGCAATAATCATCACCATAGCAACAAATCGAAAAAATTGCTTTCAAAACGCCGAAACGAAAGTTTTTGAGAGAAATTCAAGCAAATACGATCGAAAATCAAAATTGTGCGATAAGAATAAGAATCTTCCCTTTTTTCCCTTAGAACAGTACAAATCTCTCTCTTATATCATAATTCTAAAATATTTTTAAATGCAAAAGAAAAATTCTCTCCATGACGGATTTTAGATTAGCCATGTCAATCAAATGTGGAACGAACTCGCCTGGAATCGAACTCGGGGCCTGTATATTCGGAATAATATAAATTATGGCCCGGAAGTAGTCTTCGAGAGCACTAAGCCTTACACCAAGTTTCATGGAAACATTTATGGAGAAGATGTTATTGGGGGACAGACATACACACACACGGACACCGAGGCGATCTCATAAAACTACTTTCCCATTTTTTGGAAAGTAGGCTAAAAATCAAATATTTATAAAAGTAGTTCTAGAGGTCAAAATTAATGACAATTCGGCCAGTATGTGCATAAAATATCTGTTTAATGCGGGTTTTAAGGTTTTAATAGACAATCAGTTATATATGCTATAAATTTTTGGGAAAAACATCTTTAATTGTAAGATAAAAAGTTGAAAATATATTTTAGATCGACGATCAAGAAGATAATCATTTAAAAGCCGAATGGCTGGTGACTTATAAACCGCTGGGTATAATACAAGCTCATCATGTCATTCATTTGTAAATGAGTTTTTCAAATTGTCTTTCTGCATGTATTTTTGCTTTTTAGCTCACAATAAAAGTTATTGTGCCTAAACATTATTTTATATGCAATTACACATACCTATAAAATATTTGCATGGAATTAAAACTAAGGACAATTATTATGCAAACAATATAATTTTCTAACGATATCAAAGTCCCTAGTCTTAACATAAACTAGTTGAAAGTGGATATTAATTTCATGATTTATGTGATATAATAGTACAGCTCATTGCTAGATAATTTGTTTGAAGAACGAGTGGTCACAGTTTCAAATATTTCTGGCCCTCTGAGATTTTAAATAGGTATATAAGAACATTAATTACTTCATGAAGAATTATTGAACCGATTTTAATCAAAATCCTTTTTGCCATCTTTGAGTAAATGGGCACTTCATGAAACTTGGTAAGAATAATCTGCCCTCCATTTTTGGCCAATGTGATTTGTTTCAATAAGATTTTTACCCCGGGTGATATTCTACATAAATGAAAGACTGCTTCAGATTCTGTCTGTTTAGCCCCTTGAGTTGCACAAAGACACCATAGGTTTTCCATCTTTTAGTAGGCACTCGGCTCCCTTACCTCAATCTGTCCCATCTCAGAACTTCCATTTCATTATCTTATACCCGTTTCCTTCTTTTAAGAAATATTATATTCCTTTTCTCTTCTAACTCTTTGCCCCTTTCCCAGCATCTTCCCTTCTATTACTTCTTACCAGAAACGTTACCTCTCAGGATTTCTCAAGAGGGATGTTAATGGTGAAGGACTTAGGCAGTAAATACTGGAATTCATGAACACGAATAAGAGAAAAAGTGCTATTTTAATTTCGACCAATCGTTAGCCCAGCGTATTTAATTACAATACTTATGTTAATCATCGTCCGCAACAACGGCACGTGTTCAATTCAAGGACTATTTCTTTTATGCATTTGTAATTTACAGGCAAAATTGAAATATTTTAATTTTCATAACTCAAGGGTATGTTCAAGCACGTGAACACCCACCTTGGCAGGTTCCCAACTATTCCTTCCATGTCCTAGTCACTAGACCTTAATGGAAGTATACATATATACAGCAGAATGGCAAAATAACACCTCCGGAAACAGGGGTACCTAAAACTTGGATAGCATCGATACATCCCCAAGGCGAACTTTTCCACTATAAAAATAGATTATTTAAAAAAAATGCAGCCAATAGCGAAAGGAAGATTCTGGCAGTTGCCCAATCGAATAGTCTGACGACATTGCAAGACTGAAGCATTTCGGTTATCCAAGAGATTGTGTAGATGATAAGATCACCGATGGAGCAATCAGTCAATAAGACAAGCGCTCTTACATGGCGTATTCAATTAGGTATCTGAAGTGGTTCGGTTTTCAATGCGATACGAAATACTGTTGTTTTTGTTGTTCTGATAAAAGACGGGCTCTCGAAAAGAAAGAAGATGATCTGCTCAGATTGGAAACTCATTAAGATAAATCACGGGAACTTCGGATAATGGACAACAATGGGTCTCGCAAAGGGTCCTCGACTTGCCTTTCATATTAAACGGGTATTGAAATAGAGAATGATATATTCAAATGACCCCACTTGAGCCACGTTGATAATTCTACTAAATCAACATAATTTCTTTAAAATTGTCTCGTTTTTTAATTATCAGCCAGGTTTTAAAATTTCAATTGATCTCCTTTTACTTTTTTATTTCTTATCTTTAAATAAAGATATTTCGATAGATATAATTTTATTCAGCTCATATAAACGTCAGCCGAAGAAATATACTACCTAAAACGTCCAAAATTTATTACTTATTTTACACTAAAGAAGGCTCTCTCCGTCTTTTTTCTTCGACTATGTTACCTGATGAACAATGAGGTTAAAGACCCGGTAAATATGGATATTTTTGTTCATTTAAAATAAAGACAATTCTCGTTTAACGCGTTTTCACTCAGTGCTGTTTCATTATAACACTCTGGGCCTCGAAGTATTATCGTCCAGGTTTTGCGAGTGGACGAAAAATGAGGAAGAAATTTTTGAAAATACAAGATTTTAAAAATCAGCAAATTAAAAACAATTGCAAAATCAAATTTTAAAAGCGCTTTTTTAAAAAGAATTTTACGTAAATTTTCGAAATCTTCGGCCTCTTCTCCCTCCGAAACGTAAAACTCCTCATCGATCAAAAAATACTTAAAACATACCTCACCGCCGCTAAGCAATTATAATATGACGAATTTTAGCCCGTTAGTATGACGGGAACGAAAATTGTGTTATTATCCAA
The DNA here is from genome assembly GCA_028673005.1 of Tanypteryx hageni. NCBI lineage: Eukaryota > Metazoa > Arthropoda > Insecta > Odonata > Petaluridae > Tanypteryx > Tanypteryx hageni. The sequence continues at coordinate 18,547,853 of CM054118.1, read as the reverse complement.
TATTATGAACCTAATCTAATTATTCGATTTTAAATGTCGTAATCGCGCATTTATTTTTCGAATGACAATATATATCAACCAATTATGCAAAGACGTATCTAGGGTTTGTTTATTTTCGTTGATACTACAAGTAGACAAATAGCCTGCATTCATTCAAAAAGAAAGCGTATAACTGTAGAAAACCGGTGAGAAAATAGAACGTTTAATTTTACTTCATGCATGTACTTTCACAACATAAAAGAAGCAGAAAAATGCCACGAATGAAAGCTAAAACGAATAAAGAAGAAATATAAATCAGCATAGTTTTAAAATTATAAATATATTAAATATATAAATCAACATAGTTTAAACCAAATTTCAACATAGCGGTGGACTAAATAAAATACCAAAATGCTAATATAATAGTAATATAATATAATAGTAATAATGTAAACGCTATTTTATTTTACCGAATGACAAAATACATCAATACGCAAAAACCTTATTCATATGAAATGTGTAGGGTTCTATGGTTTGTTTTTTTCGCTACAACCAACGGGTAGGCCAGGAAAAAAATACAGAAGTAAGCTATTATTATTGTTTATATTTTGCGCACGGACGGACGGACAAATTGAAAACAAAAGTGATTAAAAAAGCGCTAAAAATTAACTTAGTATACAGTAATTTAGATAATATACCTATTGATTGCTAAATTTTAGAAAATGCAGTTCCACAAAGTTACTCCTTTTACGGTCGATATCATCATATACCCGTATATTTAAATTAGAAATTCTGTTTTCCTCAACACTGTGGATTTGAACAATAACCTATTTGCTCTCCGGATTCAAACACGCCGCCATTCCTGCACGGTATATAGGTAGTCGATAAAAATCGAAGGATGGGCGCTGCGCATACACTGATAAGGCGAACGAGACAAATCAATGGCATTTAGGACCAAGTGTTCACGAATAACACTGCTTGCATACTCTCAGCCCATTTAGGGTCACGATGTGCCATCATGGAGGCACGACTTTTTTATCAAATGTTTTTGATAAATTAAATGTTTTCATGTTTATGCATTTCGTTATTTTTATGCATACCCATCAATCGAAAAAAGCCATGTAAATAAGTTTAGCTGTCAAAAAGAAAATATCCATCATTATGGGAGGCCGCGGTAATAGATTAAACTTATATTATACATTGACTCTTATGTGAAAAAGGGTCCTTTGAGCGGTGTTTAGCCTGAATATCAACTTTTATGCATACCATTAAAGATAATATTGAGAAACGTTAGAGGAATAAAATAGAGAACGAAAAAAAGGTAAATAAATGATATACGAAGAAAAAAATTAAGAATATGTGATAGGGAATTATTTTATTATAATATAATGCTGTGAGTTCTGACCCTGGTCTAACCCATTAATCGTGTCCCTTCTCTCCTCAGCGTTTGCTAAGAATTTTTGTAACTGAAATTCATACGAGATGAAAAATGTGAAATTTCACTACGTTAAAAAAATAATATTTTTCGGATTCAAACACAATTTTCGACGGAAAGTTCTTTTATATTTGCAAATAAAGTTATTTCTTTGTATAATAGACATATTTAAGTCCCTAGAATAAATTTCAATCTTATCTCAAGGTATCACGTATTACGACACTAAAATGTTGAATTTCTCTAAGGTGAACTCTCAAAAATGGAATCCGCGCGATTATTCCGCCATTTTTTATATTCAGCGGAATCCCAGCGGCGGAATGGTAGTATCCAGCGCAGCATAAATCAACGTGGTTTCAGAAAATAAGCGAGAGAGGGAGAGTTCGCTTTGTAATATGGATAGCCATTTGTTTTATATCATATCATGAAATATTCAATGCAGCCATTTTAAAGCTATTGTTAATAATACACATAAGCATCTTTTTTTAGAGCTTCGAAGCGCTGCTTTTGAATTAGCGATTGGGAAAGTACATTGGCAGATATTCGAGAGTTTGTTTTGTATCAATAAAGAAAAAAACCAATTATAATAAATATTTCAATGTCGATACTCTGCCAGAGAACGACATATGATCATAATTTCCATTGAAAAATTAATTTTTCAGGGTTAAAATTCACGGATCACCTTCCATCACAGCTCTCTTTTGGGCCTTATGGGGTTACACGCCCTGGAGCTAAACCATGCAGTTTTGTCCCTCTTAGTTTCAAAGTGCATTTTTGGTAAGAGTCACTCACAAAAGGTATCAAACGATTCCCGAAAAAGATGACTAATATACATCTAAGTTTATGTATTTATTTGATATTCAAATAATAATTTTATTTTGTAAGAACTACATCATTGTTTATCGTAGAGCTGGAAAATAACTTTTTTGAAACTTTTTTCCTACTACTACTCTGCCTTTTGGTACTCCTAAAACAGTCTCACCTCCATCAATATCGCCTCCGATTTGCCCTTTTTGTTAGGCGATTTCCTATTTTAAAGAAAAAATCGCCTATTGAATTCTGTTTGTCATCTGTCTGCGGTTACACCTCCGGAAGATTTGAATGAAGTTTGATATATAATAAACATTAAAGTAGAAAACGAAAATGTAGTACTTGAATTAAAACGCCGAATCAGAGCTGACACTTTACTGGAGGCAAAGAAAAGAAATTTTTCTTTTAACTATTAAAAATTCATTCGAAAACTAGGTGTTTTTAGAAGTTATGGAAGAACAAAAAATTCTTGTCACAATTTTTACTCTCTCACTCACGAAGAATAGGAAGTATTGTGATCTTTAATAAATTCTAATCTGAGATTTTGATGGATATGCAAGTTATAGGGAACCCTGAGTCCAAAAATATAGGCAAGGAGATTCTGTATCTCTGTCATCAAAATTTCAATTCCTGGATCTCCTAAAGACAAACACATCTAATTAATTCAACGCTTCTTGTGTACATTGCTCCTATTTGATCAATAGTTAACTTGGGCCAAATACCTTGAAATAAAATAAATAGTTAACATTTTTGTTTATAAAACTGGACTGTGTTATATTCTAGATCAAACTTCGATGCGCATTAAGAAAGCTTTAATCATCTGATATTCCGTCCACATCAAGAAAATTCCTGAAGTTTTTTAGTCAATGCATTCACTATGAAAGAAATTTATGCCGGAAAATTTTTCCGTCTGCAAAAGGTAATATAATTATTTCAGTTTTCGTGTTTTTATGATTTATTTGAGGCATTGAAGGCTGTTTGTCGCATATCTTTCTTTCACCACTTCCACCAGCTGTGGCGTTGATTTAAATCTTTCGATTCTAGTTGCCATGTACCACAGGTAGCCGTTACTACTTTATTTAAAAGCCGAAGAAAATGAGAAATTAAGGTTGAAATCTAAGAAAATCGTCATTTGAGCACGCAAAACTAGACGGGACTAAACAAAGAGTTTCATTTTTATCCACATTAGGTACAATAATCGTTCCCTCGGAATTCCTAAAAGAAAAGTTACTCAAAAACTGAAAAAATGACCTGGGCATTTCCTCTACGATTTCTAGGGAAAAATAAAATTGATTTTTATAAAAATATGCTTATTTTGTGTTATTTAAAGGAATAATTACACTCCAGGTTAGAAAAAATTAAAAAAGAGCGTGGCAAATTGATTTTCTCTATATGTTAGAAAGTATTAATGGATATCAACGAGGTTGCAGCTATGCACCGTCAGAATCTGCAATTGCTAGAGGTGGAGGGAGTTAAACCCAGCTATAAGGTCAGAAGAACCAATATTGCATCTAAAATAATATTTAAATAAATTGAGTAGGGACCAAACTATATTTAGACTTAGGGAAAACATTTTGGAGTAACGACAATGCTTCTGCCACTTTGTATCATCAAATTCTCCCCATTTTACCAGAGGTGTGTATTAAAATGAAACTGAATTCCAATATATGGGAAAATAAAATAATATTTTTCAAAATCCAGCTTATTAAATGGTATTTAAGAAATTATCTATGGATGCGGAATTAAAGTGGATGATAATTGGACTCTGAGGTATTCCTGATAGAATTTTATTAAATCTAAAGAACAAATGGCTGACAGCATTATACAAAGAACAAAACTTTCTTAATTGCTTCCAAAAAAAAACTCACTAAGGATATAATGAGTACCACTAACGAATTCGCCAATCATTCGAAATTTCGTAGTTTAGTTTTTATTTCATAATTCAATACTGAGACATAAAATAAACGATAATAACGAAGCACATTGGACCTCCGTTGAAAATTTTGAGATAAAGGAGATCTGTAGTAGTGAACGAGAGATAAAATAATAAGAATAAATAATTTAACAGATAAAGTTTATCTATCGAATGCATATTCATCTCAAGAGACCTTGTGCAAATTTCTGGAAATGGATGGGTACAACTGAAAAAGAATAAAATAAAGCCCACTTAGATTATCTATATCGCGATAAAGAAACACTCGAAACGAGTATAAAAGTCAGAAGCTGCGACATTTGGATCACCGAGGAGTCAAGGCAATTGAAGCAACATCACACATTCAGCAGTCTAACCGACCACCAACAGCAAGTGAGTTGTCTTCACACACCTATTTCCTCTCTTTTCGATAGTAATATTTTTTTACCGAATCAACAGTTAATAAAATTTTCCTAGTTTTTTTTTCTGATCCGACGAGAAAACTCGTCCTTCTACCATAAATATTAACTACGAGGAGATTTGAGATCACCATAAAATCTTTTTTCTAATAGATTTAACTTAGTTATAATTCGAGTTAAACCATCTGAAACCTATCTTGAATATTGACGTTTTTATCAAAATTTCCAATTTACCAATATTTCCAATGTTTTATATGGAATCTTCAAGAAATTAGAGGATTTCAATAGTATTATATTTTCAACGATTTTTCATTATTTTTCAAATCGAATCTAATTAGTCGATGTTGTTAATTTCTTGTTTATCAATTGTTTCTCCTAAAGTATCAGATCAACCATGTACGAGCGAGTTGATTATGGTTTGTAAATATTTTTATTGCCAGAGAAATAATTTAGGGAGATTTTTGTCTGCTTTGCAATGCTATTCATTCTATAAACTTTAACTCTTCTACTATCATCAGTATGATTTCAAGGAGAAGAAGCACTATAAACTTGCGCTAACTGCCACGTTTACCATTTCACTTTTCAGAAATGCGTGCCGTAACACTCTTTGCAATCCTGGTGGTGATCGCGGCTTCGGCCTACGCTCAAGATGGCTGCGGCAGGATGACCTGCCCACCAACCGTCCCTGGCAAGAGCAACAGGATCGCCAACCCTGACGACCTTTGCTCCTTCTGCTGCTGCCGCACCGGAGTTCCCCAACACAAACCCTGCCCACCGATGACCGAATTCGACGCATCTGTGGAGAAATGTGTTGATTCCACCCGCTGCACACGGAAGTTCTTGTTCCGACCATAGACTGAATCCGCGGTGAAAGGGATGGATGGTGATGAATGAAGAGGCAGCAGCAGCTGGGGTTTCTGCGGATATCTTGAAACCTCGATACCGGCGCAGTTTCCTTTGTTTCAGGGTATAAGCCTCTTGAGATTGAAATTATATCCGACTGCTTAATGACAATGCAAGTGACTTAAAATGCAATAAATATGCTATCATCATACATGTTTCATTATTACAAACTTCCCCGGTGGCACACGGATTCTACTCGTTGTATTCTTCTGATTATTTCCTAGTACGAGTTTGGCTGGACGAAAAAATAAAATTTTTCAGAGAAACGCATACTGATGTCTCTAACAATACTTAGGAATCAACCAATATTATCCGAATGTAAATATTTATGACTACTTGAAAATAGCAATACGAATAATGGTAAGGTTCTTTTGTAAATCAATAACTTGCAGGATTTTGCTAAAAATTGTTGATATACAGTTACCCAACAGCTCATGATATTGCCGGTTGCCATAATGATATCATCTTTTACAAATATTGGAAAATATATTCATATTCAAAGCTCAAGAAGCATCTTTTGAGTATCTATAAATCCTCTCTTTAGTAAAATAATTTCTGAAATCTATTTGATTCAATTGAAAGTTTATCGAACTCTTACTAAATTATTTTGTAATCGTATAGTAGGTTTCAATAAAATTCTCCCATGTAGTTCTATTAAAAGAAAATAATAATGGTAGTAATTTTATTATTTTAAAGCGATGTTAAAATTAAATGTAATAGATAGGTTTATCATTTGGGGCAATTATTGCCATTATTTTATTTAATAAAACGAACGATTCTAATTATTAGATTAATTTTTTCTGACCGAAGAATTACAATTGCCTCTTTCAGCAATTCCATTCGCTTTGGCATAAGAGAATAATTAAAAATATTTTTGCATTGCAAATGTCCATATCACGTATTTTTTAGCATATTTATGCATGAGTTGCCCATCCCGTCGTTTGTACGTAATTTAAACATCCGAAGATAAATAGCCGAAATTAGTTCATGAAAGTTATCTTCCGCTGAGAAATTTTTAAAAATAACAGTTAATTGATCTCGATAGTTCATTTCACACACACACATACCTACCTGAGGGAAAAGGCAAATTCTAGTATATCTCTCATTGCAGCAGATTATATATTTTCGCAACAATATACTTGACTGTTGAAAGTATGTAAGCGCCTAAATTGCCCTCCGGTTGTTAATATTATTCTAACTAACTAACTAAGAGATTCCACCAGGGCAGGGGTCGGCAACCTATGGCTCCTTGAGACATATTTGCGTCTCTTTAGAAGTTAGCTAAGCTCTCTAACCTATATAAGTAATGAAAGATTTTTGTTTCGATCACTCCAACCTAAGAAAAAGGTTGCGCACGCTGCGCGGCTGCCAAGTATTGAACTCGGGGACAACTAAACTGCGTATTTCCCTCAAAATCTCGATGTCGATTTTTTCGGTATTACGATGCTTTCAATATGAAAAAGTAAAAGGAATTAGCATTAAAAATAAAAATAAATAAAACGATGTCATTAAAAAATGGAATATGTTAATGTGATAAGGGCATGTGGTTAATTTCACCTTCAAATTTGAAACAAAATCATGAAATTGTTTCCATTCTACTTTTTTGGCAATAACAACTCAATAAATACAAATTGTTACCATTTATATCACTGGGTAAAATTTAAAAAATTGAAGATAAGATTCGCTAAAAGCTAGAAGGAGCCAGTAGACCAGCAGCAGACCACGATGGCTATCATAAAATATAATCGCATTAATGGTGGAATGAAAAATCGACGTTTCCTATACATATATATTTCCTGAAAAGATTCGTATATTCTAATAAACGAAAATGATGAATGTTCTTTTGGATGTACGCACTCTTAGTCTGGTAATAGCTACTTGATTTCAATGTCTTTAAAACTAGCTGAAAGTATCCGGCGTTGCTCGGGAATTCTAAGAAACAAAAAAATACTAAAATTTATAAATGGGTAATTTAATTTTTCAGTTTTTAAACCTTAAGAACTGTCCAAATGCATAGCAAACAATCAAACAGACAGACAACTTCCCAAAATATATATTAGAACTTCTACAATACTGTCGAAGTTGGTTAAAATCAGTGCAGTTTTGAAAGGTTCAGTCCGCCATCTTCATTTAAAATGGCATCAAAACTCAGAGGGAAACCTGCTCCTTGATCTCAAAAACCATCATGCAGAATTTGGTTACGATATCTTAAGATGTGTCCAAATGCTTACCCAACAAACAAACAACATTCGAATAGAATAGACTATCCCAGAAATATTTCCTCTGTATGTCTTGCGGAGGGGGGAGGGGGAGGAGAGATGCGCTTGTACTCAAATCCATGAACTCGAGATGCAAAATTTGAAGCCAAGCGTGTTTTCTTTAGGTATTTGCTTTGAATGAATTTAGTGTAATTAAATATATCAAGCACCCATAAAAAAAACTGACCCATACAAAGTAAAAATTCAAATTTTATCTTAAAAGCCCTTGTAAACCCGTAAACTAAACAAAATTATAAGATTAAGGTTATATTAAATGAAGACTTTAAAAAACCATACTATTTTTTGAGAACAAATCCAACGATTTTGATAGATTTTGTTAATAACGAATCTCAATTGGAGCCACATTAAATTAGGTCCCAAATAACTTAAAGTGTGTATTTGTGAATTTATCTTTTTGGAATCGTTTTAATTGGTTGTGTGTATCGCCGATGAGTGAATTCTAACCAAAGTGTTTTTTTCTACACTGAGCTATAACTGCAATAAATTATATCCATACTAATGCTATGCACTTAGATAATTGTTTTAGTTAAAACAGTGATTTTATACTTTGCAGGAGTCACATATAGATATACTTGATTTAATTAACACCTAATTATAAATTATAGAGTGACAAAGTTAAGATATGGTATATATCAAATTTGACAATTTGCTTTTAGCTCTCGATATGAGCGATTAGATGGGTTTAATTCGTATGAAGTTCTAATTTATATATAATCCTTTGTATTTGAACAAAACTTTAGAATAAATACAAGAAAAAATTAATCTGCATTAAGCTAAGAATTCCACTTAACTGAAGGCGTTCATATATAAATTGAAATATTTCATTTATGGAGGAATCGAAATGTTCGTTAGTTTTAAAATTTCTTCAGAAGAAATACCGGGAAAAAGTCCAAAGGAAAAAATGGCTACCGACTGACATGAAATTTATAGACTGTATTACAAGGCCGTAGATCTTAACCAAATATGTAATCTTATGTAATTTTCTCTGTAATTCTTCCCCCACTTGTTTATACTATCTTGCTGCAATTACGTGCAATGCTGTGATTAAACCTTGGCCACAGAATGCAAAGGAAGTGAAACTAGGGCTGAGAAATGTGTAAGAAAAGCGATGAATCCATGTTTCGACAACCTTTCAGAGTAAAAGAGCCGTTTTGTGTTTTGTCTCGTTCCAGAATACTTGGGAACCTTTTTTTAGAGATTGGAGGGATTGCAATAAGCATGTTTCATGGTTGATAAAGATTAGGGAGCTTAGCTAACTTATAAAGATCAACAGGTATGTACTCAAAGAGACATGTGCGGCTCCGGAGACGCAGGTTGCCGATCCCTGTCTAAACCCCTATTTACACGTAAGCTTTTAGTTTCTAATTTCGCGGTACATGTGTCCGAACCGTTTTCCAGGAACGTAATGCTCTCAAATATCGAAGGGCTACTGCATTTCATAGGTTAAGTGAGCGTTATTGAGCTTAAGTAATTCAGAATAACAGGGTTGGTTTGATATTACGGTTAACATTAACCGGAGAAGATCGTCATAAAAACGCCTATGTTCAGCGTAGCAATTTGAAGGTATTCTGAGGGAGTAGGTATTCAAGGCGTGTGTGGTCCACGTTAATGAAGAGGAACTATAAAACTATGATGACCTGCTGTTAAACCACGATTAAGCGCCCACCTATATAGTGCCGCCCCCACATACCGCCTATGAATCGTTGTGAACAAAACTTCCATCTTACGATTACATAGAGCAAGCATATACCTCGATTTGACGCCTATGCCAGTGATGGATAAACAGTGGCGCTAAATCGGGGTTCGACTGTATTATTCCTTTACATGGGTTAATGAATGTTTGTTGTAGAAGAGACTCATATCCGGGAAGAATTTGATGATTAATCAAGCTGGTCGTAAAATCACATGTTCTGTTGTTCGTATTTATTTGTCCATTAAAAGATAAGATAGCGACAACAGGCTTAACTGCAAATTCCAACCTTTAAAATGTGTTCCGACATTTTCGTAATTTTAGATAACATCTGGTCTTTCTCTTCGAAAGAAACAACAAGATCTAACAATTATACGAGGAACGCCTATCGCAAAAAAAGAATGAATGCCAGTCGCCTGCTATCTGCAGACTCGTCGCGTAGTTATATCGGTGTTCCACTCGAGAAGAGTCCAAGTCCTATCTTTCAGAGATACCTTTTGAAGAAAGATTTCGGCGAAAATTATATGTCCTTCGAACATGTAATTCAGACTAAATCAAATTCCCCCTCCCACCACTCCTGTCTCTTGTTTTGTCTTTCGTTCGGAGGAAGTAGAAGGAGTGACCGATTGGCTTCGAGATCTGAATTCATATACGCATTAAGTCTTGTGAATCCCTTTCCACCATTGCCTCGTTTGTTACATTAAAATGTTTCTGCGCAAATAGCAGTAACATTCGCGTCTCCCGCCATAGAAAAATGATCCACTAATTTATTTTCATGTAGCCTTATACGGCAGAGGTTGCCAATCTAATGTCCGCAGGACGCATACGGGCCACGAGAGCATTTCATGCGGCAAAGGAATTTGTGATGAAAGAGCCATCCGTAAAATATAACACGAACAATTTCATGTTTGTTAATTGGAATTATGGTCGGAAAAGCTTCAATGTTGAAACACTAACGCTAAAAAAATATATTGTACTGATTTTCGCTAATATGATACCATATAATTCCTACGTATTTCCGATGTAAGTTCTTATGCAGCCCGCTGACACATTTGAACTTTCAATGAGGCAAAGTTTGCCGAGCCCCATTTGAAGCGTCAGCGACTAAATGACGAAGTGGAGGAAGAACAGCGGCTTACATACATATAGACACATACATATGTTAGTATTATAGGCCACAATATTTATGTATTGTGCGCCACAAATCAATAAGCAATTTAGTAACTGGTTACCGAGAGATTTCGTCTTTTCTCGTGATCGCCTAACATTATGCAACCCTGAAAGCAGCTGTTCAAATGGCGATCGAGAGATGAGGATGCTCGTTTCAAACCGTAAGAACAGAGGGATAGTTGAGCTGACCTTAAACTGTTATTGCATGGTGTCGAAAAATATTGTGTTTGTAGAAATGATGTAATAGTTATCGCAAAGGAAAGTTCATTTAATTTTCCTTTTAATGAATAGGATTAAGGAGTGAGAAAGTTTTGGGATGGTATACCGATCTGCCATTAATTCAACTAATTCTATTAATGCAACATTTGGTTTATTCAGACGATTGTGCATTTCATGAGATATAATTTTTATTTATGAAAACTGAAACATTAATAACAAACACAATAATTCTCTTGTGAAAACTGTCAGTTTAATCGAAGAACGAACAGAGAAAATGGCTCTCATGGTAAATTTCGATCAATATAATGCTAGTAGAATAGTCATTGTATTCAAAACTTCCTCATTCGTTTTTCTCTCAGTATAACTGATTTTCTCTTGTCTACGTCATACATCTCAAACGCCTCTAATCTGCTTACATCTTTTTTTCTCATTGTCCATATCTCACTAAACTCTTTTCAATGTATTTATTCATACTGGTTTTCAAAAATTATCCTCGTCCAAGAAATCTCTCCTTTGCTCAAACTGTCCTGGTCTCTTTTCTACTTCTTCCATTCTGAGACAAAATTCTACCTATATAAATGAAGAAGTCCACTTGCTCCAGCCTTTCCCAATCCACTGTAACATTGACCTCTAACTCCCTGCTTTCGGCAGAAATCACGAACTTCAGTTTTCTTCCTACTATATAATTTTCATCGCAAACGCTTTAGCCTTTTCATTTAACGCGTTGTTTAGAAAGTCCCTTTTCCCTTTGCTAAAAGATATACGAATTAAAAAAATAAGGACTTGAAAATAGACGAGCTCCACAATTTTTTGTCATTGAACGAGATACACGAGTTTATAGAAATAATTTTCACTAACCATTAATCATAATCAGTAATGGTTCTTAGGGATCGATCGAATGGACTCATGAAGAAAATTATTGAAAGCCATACGTAATGGCATGGTCAAAGTAATTCCTGGATCCGGGCATGGGGGTGAAATTAAATTTAATAAGCAGAATTTTAGACGATTTTCGAAATACAGTTATTATCACTTTCCGTTGTTACATGTCAATCACCCACGAAAGCATCAGAGATGTATAGAGGAAGTAGTTTTAGTGAAAATATCGAATTCGAGATTCCAGCGGGAATACACGTTTAAAGTTCCTGTGAATACGTTTACATTATTTTGTCGATTATGTCCGTGTGTCTGCGTGTGATAGGAATTTTGTGCGCTGTAACTCAAAGACTACTAATTAAATCAACAGGAAAATTTATAACTCAGAGTTTTATTCGAAAATCTAGGTCTTATTTGATTTTCGTTTAAAGTGGTCAACCGAAAATGAAGGTTGTTTACTCTTGATATTTTCCATTTTTGCCGAATATCTCCGTTAGGACTTCATTAATGTAAATATCTATTGGAATTAAAATTGTAGACAATATAGGTTTCTAAAACTCTTCTTGGAATCATGTTTTCATAGAACGGATTATTTCACAACACAAAAACAGGGTGCTGGGTGACCTCGGAAAAAATCCTATTTGCGCAGGATTCGTGCTCGCTGCCCTTTCGAGCAGCAGGCGAGTAGTAGCCGGCGTTCTAACCGCTACTCCACCGCCATCTCGCTCTCTATACCAAATCTAGCCACCTAAAACCCAATAAATATTGTGTAAGCTGCTTATCGTAACTCTAGTTTAGTTTTGCAGTCTTGTGGTATTTCAGAACTGTAATGTGCACTTAAAAATGCGTAATTTGATTAAGTTTTGTAGACTTTACAGTTAAATTATTTTTAAAAAAATGCGAAATATTGAATGGGCAAGGATATTTAATGGTCGAATAGTGCTCGCAGTTGAATTGAGATCGAGTCCGAAGTTCATTGTTAAAAAATAAATTTAGCACTTGTTAGTTTTAATCACGAATTTTGTAGAGGATGGATTCCAAGGTTCACTCTATTTTAATCTAGTTTCCATACATCTTCCGAATATCAACATCCACTTCAGGTACAAATTGGAAATAATGCCCTGTTATAATTGCAGATATAATCGCAACACTCAACTGGGGCATTTTTCCTGGTTCTCCCGGCCAATCATGTGTTTGATTTAGCTTATACACACAGAAAAAGCGTAATCGATCTACTTATCTGTAAGATCGTGTATTTGATGAGGGTGGTCCGTGATTGAATCCTATCGTTCGACTTAAGGTTGCCGTTTAAGCAATCGTTGCCACTTGAAAAAGTTGCTCGCGTCACGTGCGGTCTCTTTCGAGGACAATACCGAATATTCGCTACAACGACCTTCTCCCACGTCGGAATTGTTTTGCGCCAATAATCGAGACTTGTCGTCATCTTTCGGAAACCGAGTTTCTGGGCAATACCTGTACTTTTGCATGTATGGAAATCTGAGCGAAGTTCAAGTGGGCATACGGTCAAGTGAAATCGCTAATTTAAAAACCTGATGTGTCCAGCACATATCATTCTCCACGCAGAGTAATGAATGTGATTGCAAGATTGCTTACAAGCTGCTCTCGACAAAAGTGTCCTCAACATTAATTATCGGCAAATACACCCACGAATAACTTTTAAACATTTGGAATAATTTTCACAATGAAAATAATTCATAAATCACTTTTAGCATTTAAAACTAAGCAAACAAAATTGTTATTCGTTGCTATGGATAACAAAATATTGATTACCCTTGGAAGCCTCTCTTTCAGCAATTCGAAAATTTGATCATAGGAACGGAAGCAAAGATGCCTCATAGCGGCGTTCTATGTTCTGGAAATAAATTCTGGCGGATAATCAAAATATATCTGAAATAATCCGTTCTATGAAAACATGATTCCAAGAAGAGTTTTAGAAACCTATATTGTCTACAATTTTAATTCCAATAGATATTTACATTAATGAAGTCCTAACGGAGATATTCGGCAAAAATGGAAAATATCAAGAGTAAACAACCTTCATTTTCGGTTGACCACTTTAAACAAAAATCAAATAAGACCTAGATTTTCGAATAAAACTGCGCTGTCCCAAATAACTCGTACTGCTCGAAAACTCTGCGGTTGAAGGGGAACAAGCCAGATTTCTTGAAACCGTTCGCTGCTGTTGCAACAGTAGCTGCTTTGTTGTAAGCTTGACCCAGTAGCCTGGCTATCTGGTAGTTAGTTACAAATCTGCTTTTATTTTGTTTGAGCCATGTCTCTTTTGCTTGAGCATAATAAATTTTGAATGACAGCATGAATGCAACATCTAGTGGCTGCATTTTGTGGGTGCAGTGCGGTGGTAAACACACTAGATGCACACCACTTTCATGAGCAAGTTCCAACAGCACAATGTTCCTGGTATGTGAGTAATGCCCATCTACAAGGATAACAGGATCGTCTTTAGTGGGCTTCACGTTGCTTAAGAACCACTTAATAAAACCAATTCTGTATCCATCCAGATTTGTGACATACAGCTACAGTACCGTTTGGGGCCCCGTCTAGGAGCTCACTTTTCATATTTACCCTTGGGAAAACTAGTAATGGTGGAATGTAATGTCCTACGGCGCTGTAAACAAGTGACAGCAGTCACCAAGGAGCCCCTCTCTGCGGATGATACAGCCCCAACCTAACACTTTCCTTTCAGAGATATCACCTTAGTCACTTTGTGTTGCACAACTGACAGACCTATTTCGTCGCAATTGTACAGCCTGTTTGGAGCAAGTTTAATAATTTTCATCAAGAATTCAAATATGTAAATAAAAAACCTATTAACATTTTCTTCTGTGAAGCCTCTGCCTCTTACAATTGATTTTCGAAGACTCAGCTGTGGCTGTCTCCTCATGAACTTGTGCAGCCATTTCCATCCAGCTGTTTCATCTTTCTTACTACACGGGTGAAGGAGATCATTCTCTGATGCTAGTTAAAATGCCATTTAAAAATATCTTTTACGGTTAAGCCATAGAAAGGTAACTCCATTTCTAAACAGTATTTTAGTAGCGCCTCCTCTAGTTCATCAATGGACACAAGTTTTCTATCAAGTGTAGAACTCACTAGCTTATCAATATCTTCCTCACCACTATTTACCTTTTCCTTTAATGTTGATTTGGGGACGATAAACTGCTTTGTTTTTCGTAATAATCCCATTTCTTTACGCCGTACAGATATTATAGCCATCTTCATGTCCTCCTTCGCCCATTGTTTTCGCTTTTTTTGGAGGCATCTGCAACAAAAAAGTTACGTCGCATTTATCAAAATGACGCATTTTGTCTTAATTTTGGACTTTTTCCTAATATCGCACAGTGCGGTATTAGGACAACATGAAGTGGGCGATATTAGGCTAACAGTCTTAAATCAAACATGGCGGCAGGCCCCATGAAAATAATGGCTTAAACTAGCCTTACAGGTACTACTAACGAAACTATATTATACTTAGATTTAATTGGTGTAAAAAGTTTGATTTACTACATATCTTTATAAGTCAGATAACTGATTTAATTGGACCTCTGCAAATATTCCCGTAACTTTGAAGACTTAGAATCGAGAAATAACTATCTTCAAGGTTGAAATCTTACTCAACTGCGACAAAGTTATTGGCTTCTCAACAAGCCAGGTAATACGTTTGTAATCGCTAGAGTGCAGCACATAACTGCAAAGAAGTCTCTGTGTGCGATATTAGGCGAGTGAGCGATATTGGGCGCACTTCCCCTATATATAAAAAATTGACCTCATATTTTTACCCCTTAAATCGTCCCACTTATTCACGAAATATTGAACATTCGATACCAAAAATAAAGCGACGTTAATACATTGTACAAACAATTGAATATATTGAAGAAGAAAAATCCTTGTTGAGTAGCAAACGACGATGAATGTAGAAAAAGGGTGCTAAATGCATGTGCACTCAGAGGATGGATTGCGAATAAGACTTCCAAAAATATAAAGTTTATTTCAGTATGTTTGTGAAAATACTATAAGGACATCTGGCGATCAGTACTTATGTATTTCTCAGTTTGGGAAAACCTTTTTTCATCTTGAAGGTGGTCGGAAGAAGACAAAAGAGGCGTTCCACGACTTTTGCGTATGTGGAGTACGGCGGCTAATCATATCGTGAAAATGATCCAAGGCATTTAGGGATTATCAAATTTGATCGAGGTTAATGCAATAAACGGATTATTATGTTTCGTATCGCACCGGTGCCTTTGAACCTCGCGGCAGCCAATTATGAGCCCTTAAAACAAATACATAAAAGTCGTTAGAAAGCCAAACAAGGAATACCGAACGAAGTGCTACCGTTTGGTATGACAAATGCCGATTTTCTTTTCCATGTTGGGTTTTGGAGCTAAAATATATTGGGTGAATTTGTAAACCAAATTTAAAAATCATGTCGCATAATTTCGTGAAAAATTTGTGGTGAAAAATCGATACTTATCGACGAAAATTCGTTTTCGTCGAATTTGAAATGTTTAGAAATTCGATGTTTATCGACATTTATCGATTTAAATGGAATCCTACCAAGCCTAGATATAACGTTTGTAAAACAAATTTTTCGTTTTTATGCATTCAAACAAAAAGAAAGGAATTATATGTGCCTATGATAATAGTGAATCAGATGATGCAATTTTCTGAAAAATTCATTCCTACGATGTGCAAAGTTTAATTAACGAATCTCTGTTTAGCTATCATAAGCCTCTAGTCTTAAGATTAAGACAGTTTATAAATGAATTTTTAAAGTAAAAGAAAGTCTTTTATTAAATTGCCGAAAAATGCGCCTTATGCAATTCTATCCTCGCTTGTTTGTATTGTTAATGTTCCTAAATCAAAGGAGATATTATAACATTTCTTTAAGAAAATATAAGCATGTCTATTACCATATACTTCATTACAAAATTAATATAATTTACTGTAAATTAAAAATTCAGCGTAGGATCTAGTGTCGTTCGCACCCGTCTGTAATCTTACCGGTACACTTTCGACAGATTTTCTAAAGGAGTGCATCACCAAGAACATCACGAGTTTTGTTTTCAATTTCATCAAAGACCCTTGGTTTTTATTTGAATATTGGAGAGTGAATTTTCAGACAGCCTGCATGCAAAGTAGCGAATCCTCTAAGAATGCAAGTTTCCTTGAGTTGGAAATAGAGAATAACGTCGAAGGAGAACTTTTTTCGGCTTTAGTATATATCCTAATTACCAAATCGTTCCTCAATTAAAAGAGGAAAATAATCGATGTATTCATGCATAACATTTTAAAAGATCCAAATTTTGTTCAATATGTAGCTACAACTTTCAGCGAGATCATTAGCTGGAAACCGGAAAACTATAACTTTATTGAATACCAATAAGTAATTTAATTTTAAAAACAAACCTCATGGGTGCAATATAACACATATAAAGCTGATTTTTTAAAAAGGTTATATGGCAAGGTTTCACTGTGTAACTAAAACCTTTCCTAAAGGTAGAACGAATATGATTTTTAGTAGGTTGCGTAATTAAATCATTGCGCGTCGTCCGTGACGTAGTGACACTTAAAGAAACGGAAGGGAAGAAAAGAAAAAAAAACGGGCAGATAAAATTTATCTTTCAATTACGCATTCACTTGAAAAGACCTCTTGCAAATTTTTTATTAAGTGGCACTCGAAATAAGGTAAAAAGAAATGGCTCGATGAATAAAGATTAGCGGGGGCCATGTTGAATCGGCAAGATAACTTCTTTCTATCAGGTATAAAAGAGAGATGCTGCTCCGATCATAATCACGGACCTCGAGCCAGAGAAATCACCGTTCAACATGGGAGGTAAGTTGCAACCGCATCTTATTGACTAGTACTTGGGGTTTCCATATGAAAGTTAAGACATTTTTAAGTACAAGAATTCTTGGATTTTCCAGAATTCTGTAAGTTTTGAGCTTTATTAAGTTTAAATATGTCAAATATTCGCAGGTTTTGCAAAATTTTGTATTCAAATTATCGACTGTATAATTTTGGGAAGTGCCAGATTATTTTTAAGCTGAAAAAGAATTGTATTCCTAAATGTGTTCCGAATAATTGAATTAATTTTTTTCCCCAGATCATGTATATACCTATATAGTTCTAAAAAGTTCAGTTTCAGAAAAAAAATTATTTCGAGTCTTTGTTAGTTGCGGAATATTTGTAGGTTTCAGAATATATTAGTTGTAACATTATTTTGTTTAAAGATTTACATTTTCAATTATTTCAAGTTTCGAAATTCGTAGCGATGGAGAAATGTTAACTTTAGCCAAAGGAGATTTTTTCCTAAGTTGTGAATTAAACGTTTCATTTTATAATCGATCGTCATCTAATATTTTATTAGATGTAAGTGGCTGAAATGATTTTGAAAATGAAGGAATATTAAACACAGCTGATTATATTAATGAATTGGCATTTGGTGAAAATATATGACGGTAATTTCTTTTAAAAAAGTGGCAAAAAACTAAACAGCAATCAAAATTTTTAAATTATAGGAACATCCTCCCTTCTTTCCGTACTTGGTTGCCTGTGATTTTCACTAGCAACTTCAATCAATATACTGTCTGACTCTTTAAAAATACTGTAGGACTTTGTTAAATTTTAATTTAAAGGATTGAAAACTCGAGAAAAGGACCATACAAACTACAGGTGTGCTACGTTCTAAACAGTCCTGTGTGTTCTGTGGGCGTAGCCCTAACTTTCTCGGCTATTCCACTTGATGCCCTACCCTCCCCTTCCCCCTTCCTTATCTGTATTCTTTACGAGATGGGTGGGATAGTGGTAGGATTAAATTAGTCAAGGTGAAGGGGAAATTTGCCTCCAGGGCATCTTGATTAGAAATCTGCCCACTTATACGTACTTTAATATTTACAGTCAGAACCACGAAAACAAAACGTTTACTCGTAAAAATGAAACACTTGTGCTTACGAAATCATACAAGCAGGTTCAAATTTTAATTCTAATCCTATGTGGAGTAATTTCTAGTAGTGATTAATATATAAATCCAATTTTTATGTGCATGAATAGCACGCACGTCACTTCAGAAGAAATTATCCCCTTGTAAAACGACAATTCCTCCTATCGCTCGAAACTAATTCTTATCAATTCTTTTCATGTATTTTCAGGAACGCAAATTATCATCCGGTTTGCCGTCTTGGCGATCGCCGTGAATTCCGTAGCATCCCTCAACATATACGTTTCTGTATGCGATAATAGTAATTGTCCAAAATGTTACCTCCACGAAGACGTGACAGTTGGTATCGTGGGGGACGTTTGCAGTTACTGTTTTTGCGATGAATATGGGAATGCTGAAATAAAGAAGTGTCCCTCTGGGTTTGAATATGCCGCGAATTTGGATAGATGTGTGCCGTCAGAGCAATGTAACGTTGACCCATGCGCAAATGCATTTTGCAATCCGTGCTACGAAGGCATGGACCAAAAGATAGCGATCAATGGAGACTGCGGATATTGTCGATGCTTGGATAACGGAGAAGTAATATATGAAACCTGCCCACCAGGAATGGGATGGAGCGAAGAAGCGTATGCATGCATCGATAAACCAGAATGCTGCGACCACTGCAAAGACCAAAAGTGCGAGCCATGCTATCACGGAATGGGAACCAGACTTCCAAATCCGGGACACCCCTGCTCCTTCTGTTGCTGCTTGCCTGCCAACGGTTCCACAACAGATGAAATACCTTTCTACAGGCGTTGCCCCTATGGAGAAGAATACAGCGAAGTAGATTACAAATGCGTTCCTTCGTCCAACCCGGAATGCAAACGAGACGAAGAAGATTGTTGCAAGGACTGCAGCGACGTTGTATGTCCCCGTGAACATTACGGAGAGCATTGGCTTGAGGCGAATCCTAAAGATCCTTGTACATTCTGCTGCTGCATTCCGGACGGACGAGGCGGAGAAGTTGCAACATTAAAACACTGCGGTAACGCCACTCACAACTGGCATACAGGATTTGACAAAAATACAAAAACATGCGTTCCAAGTGACAGTTGCCCAAGCGGAGTTAATCCAAATTGCCCAACAGAACCACCCTCACCAACACCAAAACCATGCCCGAAAGACTGTGAGGATATTGTTTGCTCCGAATTATCTGACGGAGAAGTCATTTTCTACCCAAATATAGCTGACAAGTGCTCCTACTGCTGCTGCGAGAGAACGGGCGGCGTCACCGAGAAAAAAGTAATACTCTGCGGTAATGCAACTCACAATTGGCGTACGGGATATAATCCAGCTACGGAAAGGTGCGAATATTCGTCCATTTGTCCCAATAATGGTAGAGCTCCGGGATGTGGGGGCGATGGGGGCAGTCGCTGTGAGAATGACCAATGCAACAAGGTTGAATCGAGGTGCCCTAGTAATAACGTTCCCCCCTTGCTGCTCCCCAACCCAGGGGACCGAAAATCCTTCTGCCAATGCAACTGGGGTTCTGCCATCTGTATGCCTTGCGCCCCAGGAACCGTATTCGACTCAAGAATCCAGGTCTGCACCTAGCCCTAACTGTAAAACATCTTTGATTCTTCCCACAGTAGCGGAAACTGGCTCCAAAACATTCATTATGTTCACAACAAAAAAGAAAATATGTTGTTCTCAAATTATTCCAGCATGAACAAAGAATTGCAATAAAGAAATATCTTTGAAATTTGACCTTTATTTACCGAGGACCTAATCAATCATTCGAGATTTGAAAAGAATGTCGTGGAATGAAGCAAGTATCGCATTGTGACAAAGAACGGTAGTCAATAGATGAACTTTACTTAAGACCTTGTGAATTAAAAGCGGAGAGATAGAATTCACACAACAGTACACGTATTTGCTTCATTTAAATTCATAAAGAGAATGCAATCCGCTGATGGAACGTCGAATTGTCTATAAAGAACGGCATTTCTATAATTCTTATTTGAGGATGATAGTTCTCTTACCAGAGAACACTAATCCGTATTTTTTTAATCATTTATGATGCTTTTTAACATAAGACATAGTAAATGTTTCTATGACTCCGTGACTCAAAATCCTTTAAGCTCAAACCATGCGTATCATCATCTGTTGTTTATTTCAAAAATCAATTCAGTAACATTCTGAACGGATGCGAAAAATTGATGTTTTATTTTCACCCATCTTTCCATCAGTTATATTTCTGGCAATATTATTTTACGCTAAAACGCTTTTTAAATCGCCAACTAGAAAAATAAATTGTTTTGGCAGCGCTAAAATGAAAATCTTCGTTGTCCATAGATGGGCACCTAAACATGAGTCTGCTCCACAGTGTTTTAGGTGGTTGTTTCGAATGAATTAATTTATCACTTTCCTACATACGAAGCACATGGAAAGGTATCGCGACTATGAAGAATTCTACTTTGTGATATTGAGGTATAAAACTTTTTACATGCTCCCGACTCCGAAAAAAGTTATTTTTACGATTCCATGTCTCTAGTCTTTTGTTAACAGCTTGCTGTCTGTTTGTGACTCTAGTAACTAAAAGGTTTAACAGGATCTGATGAAATTTTGCATTAATATGAGCCACAACAGTAAATAGAAACCCTGTTGAAATGCTCAACAAGGAAGCATTCATTGGAAGAAAGTTCTGATGAGACTCAAATAGTGGTATAGCTTGATGTCACGAAAAATACTTCATAGCCAAAATTTTTCAAAGCAGTAAGTTTATAGTTTTCAGCTTAATAATAGCTTCTCGAATTTTACTCCCATCTATCACAATTCTCTGACAACGTTTTTAAAATTACGAATAGGTATAGTAAATTTAAATCCAAATTTTGTTACTGCATTTTTGTTGTACACATTGCTATTAAATGAATAATCAACTGATAAGTGGAAATGTTTTATTAGTGATGCAATTGAAAGAAACACATCAGTAGATGTGGATCGTATCATAATCTCGGTAACTCGCGTGAGTGACTTTCGTCTTACCTATTTAGGAGATTCGTAACGAACTATGGATCTGAAGGAATAAGAAGGAAATCTTATCTTGCACGGACCCGTTTGGACGAAAGATTAGTTTGTTAACAAACAGGTTGATCGAGAAAAGAAGAAGCAAAAAACCTGTTTGACAACCAATATCTTACACAGAAATACAGATGTACCTTATCGGATATTTTTAAAGAACGTTAAAAAAAACGCTACCTATCGCGTGGATTCACTTCCCCAATGTTCGTTACAAAAGCAAACGTAAAAGTCAAGCGAGCAGCTCGGAGATGAATCTAACGATTAGTTAGCCGTTTTTATGAGTATAAATGTTTTACGAAAGTTAAGAAAACTCTCTGCTCTCATAAACAATATTTAAGGCTTTTGAAACGGTTGCATTTGATATCATCAAGTGCCTCCGTATGTCGTCAATGTATTTCATTTTGAGGGGAGAATGCAATTCCTATCTCAGAATATTCGTGACTTACGAAATTTACGAAATATTCTATGAAATTTAGTAGGTTACTGTGAAATTTTAAGCAATTCAAGCTTGCGAGCACGTGATGAGGAGATTAAAAATGAACTTCGTTGGTTTCTTCAAAACTGCACATAATACAGAAAAGTGTTCATTTATGTCATTTGTATTAACTTTTCTCCCAATTACTGTTGAATAAACTGTATGTTAACGCAATGACATCTTTTTCAAACCTCTCTATTTTAAACTATTAACCATAATCACCATTCATGAAACTCAAAAAAGAATATTTTTAAGTAGAGAAATCCCTCTCCGCTTCCAAAATTATTTAAAATCTATTCACCTCTCAGATCGGGGTCACCGTTTTAACAGTTTCTCGATAGAAAGTTGCCCGCCCATACGGACTGAAATTTGGGAGGAATAAGGCAAAGTGTGGCATTATAATAATATTCATTAATAATTTATTTTTTTTTAAGTTAATTGTATATAATAAATAATTACACAATCATATATATCAATTTATCCTCAATTTACAAATATAGAAAAAACTGACAATGGTAGTGGTGAACCGTTTTATTGAGTGTCAATTCAAAATCAGAAAACAAACTGGTGTGAGAGGTGTCATTTTGCCTTTCCAAAAGAAAGCCATAGAGATTTATATAATCCTGCTTGAGTCGAAAAAACGTATCTCTTTCCCGTGGTCGTCTCATTAGCAGTTGGCTGATGGCATGCACTGGGAATACATATCTGATCACCCTAATCCAGCGGCGCAGCGCTTGAGTACGGGAAGTTCATTGACACATTGGCAGAAAGAGCAAGGGTCATATAGGTTACCGACTACGTAGTTTCCTGGCATGTAGCTCGTCGGGCAACTGACACCGTGGCACACCTCAAACATTTTTCTGGGCGATGCAGAAGCCATGGCGACCAGAACAAGCAATAGAACAGCGACTTTAGCAGCGTGACCTGTAAACAAAATGGCCGACCAAATCGTCATTGAAGCGTACTCGACTCGACATTAAATATTTTGTGTGCTGGAAGATCAGTTTTAGCTATCATCCACAGAATACATTGGAATACATTGCGTCTGCCTGTCACATTAAATCGAGGAAAACCTTAAATAAAGTTTATCTGAAATTGAAAATATTTTGTCTACTCAATTATATTATAAATACGAAACCTAATTAAACAATAAGCAAATATATAACTGCCTACATTTTGGTAGTCTATTCTTCATGGAACGAAAGTTTGCAATCACGGTCACTTGTTTACACGATGTATAGTCTTCATTGGTCCAATATGGAAATACAGAACAAAACAGTATCCGGCGAAGGCTGGATCCGGATTCTGGAACTAGTGTAGGAACCAGAATTGCATACCATAACTGCGTACAAAACGGTCAATCGTGAAACACTGATTCGGAAAAAAATATTGTACTATTTAAACGGCGCATTTATTAACAGTAGTACAAAAAGCAAATCCTCAATACGAGTCCCCACTGTGAGGGGAATGAGTTCGTTCGTCAATCAAATAAATCGTTTAAGGAAATTGATGGAATTGATTGATCATAAGATATTAGACAGAGGGAGGCATATGCTGGAAAGTTGGGAATAATTCTGAAACAGGAAAAAAATTCTGCCCTGACCAGAAATCGAAGCCGGGCCTTCCATTCGCCGGTCAGATATTCTACTACTGAACTATCGTGGCAGACTTTTTCTCCCATTTTTTAATTCGGGCGGCTTTTTCTTAGTACAGAAACGGTGGAATTAATATTTCACAGTTAGACAATCCAACCTGCTCGGGTTCGATTCCCGGTTGTGGCAGAACTTTTCTCCTGCTTCAAAGCGATTTCCAAATCGTTGACCGTTTAATTTGAGCTCGGCCATTTAGGCGACCCCGTATTATATAACATTATAAATTTTCTTAATTCAAACTAATCGGCAATTTTGTGAGGTGTTTTTGCGATAACTTCCTGCTGCTAACGATAACTTCTGCTTAGATGTAGGTAGAAAGAGCAATTTTTCCCTTCGCTTTATATACCGAATTCGGAAGAAATTTATCTCAACATGGGACCGCTCTTTTCGATAATTCAAGATTTTTTTATATTTCACCTCTTCCTTCGAGAAGAACCAATCAGAATATTTCCACCTCAGGTGGATTTGCGAAATAGACATAAAGTTCAAAGTCTTGAAAATCTTTCATCATTCGATTTTAAGGTATTTTTCTCAAATATTCAGACTACGCCGTTATTTTCGAAAAAAATTGGTGCATATGTACCCGGATGATCAATGATAGCGAGATAAGATGTACAATAGAGGTGAGCGAAAAAAATTTTTTTTTTAATTTCGTCCGAGCCTAGTGCGGAAAAGTTGTCTTTTGAATAGCTTAACAAGATGGAAAAAAATGCTTTCGATCGGTCAACATCTTCCGATTCAGCTCTCTCTCTCTCTTCGTTGGTTTGGTAAGTAGTTTTACCACAAATATAGGCCGTCCCTCGTGATAACACCCACGTTCCCGGCCGGTCAGAAAGTGCTCAATTACAATAGGGGTTAACAAAGGTGAAATACTCCTTTAGCCAAAACAACTAGAGGGCTACAAAACCCAATGCATTTCGCCCACAAGGTGAGCATCGTCAGGGGTAAAACCTGTTCCAACAGTGACTGGGAGCCAACTGCCAGGTTTGAAACGGAAAGTATTAAGAAGACGACCGAGAAACAAGTGAAGCGCGGAAAGATTTTTCGGCGTGTGTGTCGTTTAAATCTGTCAGTTTGTATAGGGTCTTATTGAAATCTGTGTCCGTGTTCATAAGTGTATCGCGGTTTTTGTAAATGTGAAGGTTTTCTAACGAGTTTAGTGAGTTATTGGCTGAAGTTATCAATGTTAAATCGTTTACGTGTATACTATGACCTGTTTCAAAGATGTGGTTGGCAACGCTTGATTTTTCAAAACGATTATATTTATAGTGAGCCATGTGTTCCTTGAAGCGTGTTATTAGTTTCCTTCTTGTTTGTCCTATGTACTTTTTGTCGCAGTGTGAGCATTGTATTCTATAAATACCGGACTTGTTCAAAGATTCTGTTCTGTCTTTTGTACTGCCCAGTAAATTTTTCAAATTATAAGGATTTGTATATGTTATGGTATAATTCTTATGTTTAAAAATTTTGTTCAAGCCTCTGTTTAATGGTGGAAAATAAGGCAATTTTACAAATTTGTCCTCTTTTTTGTTGTCTAATTTGAGGGAAGTGGCATTGGACAAGGTTATGTTTTCTCACTAATTTATTAATTAAATTATTATCGTATCCAAGTTTAGCGGCAATTTGTTTTATGTGTTTGAGTTCCTTTGCATATCTGATTTTATTGAGGGGGATGTTACATAATCTGTGTGTTAAAAATTGAAACACAGCTATTTTTTGGTTCATAGGGTGAAAGGAGTTGTTAGGAATGAAGTTATCAGTATGTGTAGGTTTTATAAAAATGTCAAACTCGATGTGTTGTCTATTATTTATGATAAGCAAGTCCAAAAATGGCAAGGTGTTGTTTTCTTGAAGTTCATAAGAGAACTTAATTGAAGGATATATGTTGTTTAACTGATTAAGAAATTCATCTACATTTTGTTTCTTTAAATCAAAGATTGTGAATATGTCATCCACGTACATCAACCATATATCTGGAAAGTAATGAAATTTTTCTTTGCAATCGTTTTCAAAAGAGGATATGAAAATGTTGGCTAGAAAAGGAGATAGGGGGTTTCCCATAGAAGTGCCTTGTGTTTGTTTGTAAATTTCATTTTTAAATAGAAAAACGTTCTGTGACATGCATAAATTAGTAAGTTGTAAATATTCGAGAACAATTTCATCTGAAAAATTTTGTTTTAGTAACAATGATTTTAAAATTTGGGATGTTTCTTCGAGAGGTACACCTTGTGGGCGAAATGCATTGGGTTTTGTAGCCCTCTAGTTGTTTTGGCTAAAGAAGTATTTCACCTTTGTTAGTTTTGGCCAAAGTTATTGAGCTACTATCTATTACAATAGGGGTTGTTAATTATATTTACATCATTTTAATACCTTGCGGTTTTTGTGATTAACTAACTAACTAGTAACTAATTTCCATAGAAATGCTTAATAAACTCACACCTTATACCCTGCCGGCAATTACTGACATCATAAACACATCACTAATGTAAGGTAAATTTCCTTCACAGTGGAAAAAACCTATGGTCATTCCTATTCTGAAAAAATCAGCTACAGAAAATTTAAAGGATCACAGGCCTATAGTATTTTACCAATCCTATCTAAGTTCTTAGATCGAGTGGTCCACGAGCAACTGACTGACTTCCTCCAAAGACGCAATCTTTTAGATCCTTCCCACAGCACATCCACTGCTCTATTAAAATTAACTGATGATATATGCGCAGCGATGGACACAAATAAATTACAGTTCTAACATTAGTAGACTTTTCTAAAGCATTCGATTCAAACGAGAAAGATATCCTCATGGACAAACTCCAAGGCATGGGTTTCTCACGTACTACATTAGATTGGCTCTCATCTTACCTAAATAACCGTCACCAAAAAATAACTCTAAATAATTCCTCCTCCTCTTGGCTCCCCGTCACCAAAGGGGTCCCACAAGAATCAATTCTTGGCCCTCTTTTGTTCACCATTTACCTTAATGACATCTCCACGGCAATTACATCGTGCTCCTATCACCTCTACGCCGACGACCTTCAGATCTATATACATTCAAAAACATCAGAACTTCCAGACGCCATTAGTAAGCTGAATGCAGACCTTAAGTCACTAACCGATTGGAGCCGTTATCATGTCCTAAAAATAAATCCATCTAAATCCCAAGCTACTTGGATAGGTTACCCAAACCTCCTTTCCCACATCAACTTTGATATCGACTGTCTGCAAGTTGGTAATGCACCCATCCAGTTCTCTAAAACCGTAAAAACCTTGGTCTTATGACACACTCACATGGACAGACTATATCACGAGTGTTTGTAAAAAAGTAAACTCCTCCCTCTATTCATTGAAGAGACTAAAAAACTTCCCACCCCAGAATTTAAAGCAAAAACTAGTATCCTCTCTTCTTCTGCCTCATATAGAGTGATACAGTGATCTATCAGTAGAGCTGTCCAATAAAATTAAAAAAACTGTAAATTCCTGCGTAAGATTTATTTTTAACCTTAAAAAAATCATATCATATATCTGACTATTACAAAAAGACGCCATGGTTTGATCTCGACTCCCGCAGGAAACTCTATATCCTTAATACACTATTTCGGCTACTGTCTTCAAACTCTCCTTCTTATCTTTCGTCGAACTATTCCTTTCTCTCTTCCCTACACGAAATAAAACACCCGTAGCTCAAGAAGGCTAAATATTCCAACTCATAGAACAAAAATTTTCAGTAATTCATTTCATGTAACGTTCTGCAGACTTTGGAATGAGTTACCTGTAAAGACAACAAAGCTAAAGTCAATGGAAGTCTTCTGCAACTCCTGCTTTCTACATTTAATGAACAAGTGCTAAACTGAATGATATAATCCTATACATACTTCACTTTCTGCCAGATGTATCCACTCCGACATGGAATCATTGTATTGTAAGCATCCTCTAGTATTTTACATACTGCAACGCTAAAATCTATCTAGTGTAGTTTTTAAAATATATTCTTTATTTTTTTCTTAATTTTTATTATATTTTCTCCTCACTCTTTTTTTATTTGTAAGGCAAGTATTTTATATTCGGAAGTATAAAATGAAATTTCTCCAAATTTTTAATTATTCAAAACTGTCTCTGTTGTACTTATCTGTCTATGCATAAGAGAATGTACATGTATTTGTATACATAAGATTACACATATTTCTCTCGTGGTAACCATTTTTGTGAATTGAGATTGTAAATTTTAAAACAAATATTTGTTAAATATGTAAATCCAAATGAAATGTAATGGTTAGGTGGAAGAGGGGGCTACTTAGCCGCTACCTCGCCAATCAAGACATTTTTCTTTTTTTCTTTCTCTCTCTTCATCCCCCTCTCGTTCTTTCTCCCTTCTCTCTCCATCCATCTCTCCCTCCCTCTCTTTCCCTTTCCCTTATTCCCATCCAAATAAATTTAACACCATGAAGCGAATTTTACCCGCGATGAAGGACGAAATGAGTTACTTCGAAAAAGAGTATAAGAAAAATTTCAAATTCTTTCCACCGGCTTGCATCACGCACGTTGGTGACGTATTCGCCGTGTTCAACACCATGTCAAACAACGTAGAAGACTTCGACCAATACTTAATGGTCAATATGCCACAATGAAATACACTCAGGATATAGAATTGTTTACTCATATTGACAGGAAATGTAATATTAAAATATATATATATAACAGCTTACGGAAAAGGAAAGGCAAAATGGATATATGGATGGCAACAAGGTGTTGGGATGAGGAAACCCAGTGAACACTCACCAATCGGACGACTTCAGGTTGGCGAGGCACCGGGGATGTCGAAGCGATACACGTAAAAGAACACTAAAACACAGAAACATCACAAACGTAGAAGCTTTCGGAGTTATTCCTTCATCAGCTACAGAGAGAGAGGGTTTCCTCATCCCAACACCTTGTTGCCATCTATATATATATATATTAACTAAAGGAAAAGAAAAGGTAGTGATGAGGGTGGCAACAAGGTGTTGAGGGAAGCCCAGCGGACACTTACCAAGTTGAGGACCAAGCTGGTAGGCTGCTGGGGGCGTCGAAGAGACACGTAAAACACACGTACACAAAAACACACGAACACAAAAACACACGCAAGCTTATCGGGCCTATGCCCTTCTTCAGCGAAAGAGTAACGTAAAGTGACACACTGGGCGGGGAATGACAGGGTGATGTGGGAAGGTTGATGATTGGAGGAGGTGGGGAGTAGGAGGGGTGGATAGCCAATAAAGAGGAAGTGTGGTAAGGGAAAGTGCGAATAACTACAAAGTAACAAGGAGACATTGTAAGGGGGCTAATAGGGTTAGCGGAGGTTGAGGCCAGGCGGAGAGAAAGAGTCGAGAAGATGGATATGTGCTAGTTCCCAGTGTCGGAGAAGGGGGGCAGGAGTGTCATAGGGTAAAGCGCGAATAATCCTAACATTGTAGCAACTATTGAAGGGGACATTGTGGGTATTAGCATGCAATGCAACTGGGAGGGGGCGTCTGAGAGAAACGCTATTCCGGTGACCGTTCATTCGGATGTTTAACGGATTGCTGGTGAGGCCTACGTAAAACGCGGGACAAAGGGTGCAGGTAAGGAGGTAAATGACGTTACGGGTGGTGCAGTTGCTTCTGGAGGTGATGGGGTAGGTGATGTTGGTGGAGGGACTCGAGAAAGAAGATGATGGTAGGTGGATAGGGCAAGTGAGGCAGCGAGGTTTTCCGCAGGGGTGGGAACCTATTGCAAGAAGCGTGGTAGAAGTGGGAAGTTCCTTCCTCCACAAGATATTTCCCAAATTTGGGGGCCGGCGGAAGGAGAGGAGCGGAGGATTGGCAAAAAGGTTGATAAAGAGGGACTGATGGGAGGAAGAGGTAAGAATTGGGTGGGCAGCATGAAGGATTGTTTTGAGAGCTTCGTGGATACCAGGAAGGAAAAGTGTCGTAAGAGTGAGTGGAGGGGTAGATGCAGGAATAGTGGGTGTGTGAGGATGAGATCCAATGTGGGTAGGCGTCATCGCCCTATGGATCTGTTCGCGGACCAAGACTGGAGGGTAACCACGTTTGAGAAGAGCATCCTCGAGGACAGAGTAATACTCTAGAAGGGATGCTCTATCGGAACAAAGCCTCCATCCTCGACGAGCAAGGGCATAGGGGATAGAGGTTTTGGTATGAAGGGGATGGCAGCTATCAAAGTGGAGGTATTGGAGGCTGTTGGTGGGTTTGATGTGAACACAGGTGCGGATTTGGCTGTCTTGAAGGTAAAGATCGACATCCAGGAATGTGATGTGGGAGGTAGAGGATTGGTGGGTGAAGGGCAGTGAAGGATGGGAGGAGAGACGCGAGAGAAAGGAAAGGAGAGAGTCAGGTCCATGCGTCCAAATGAGGAAGACATCGTCGATGTATCTCAGCCACAAAAGTGGTCTGAGTGGAACGTTGAGGAAGAGTCTTTCCCATTCTCCAAGGTAGTAATTGGCGTATGAAGGTACCATTTGGGTGCCCATCGCAGTGCCTCTAATTTGAAGGCAGTGACGACCATCGAAAAAGAAGTTGTTCAATTTGAGCACCATTGCTGCCAAGTCTAATAAGAAGTGGGAGGAAGGTCTTGCGTCGGGTGGTCTTGAGTCCAGGAGTTTACTAAGGGCAGAGAGTCCATCATCGTGGGGGATGTTTGTGTAGAGGGAACAGACATCGATAGTGGCCAAAATGGTATTGGGTGGGAGAGGAAAGGTGAGGTGTTTGAGACGTTTGAGAAAGTGGTTAGTGTCTTGGATGAAGGAAGGGAATTGACGAATGAGAGGTTGTAGGTGGAAGTCAACGAAGGCGGAGATGCGTTCTGTAGGGGAATTAAAGCTGGCAACAATGGGGCGGCCGGGGATGTTGGGTTTATGGATTTTAGGGAGAAGGTAGAATGTGGGTGTGCGGGGTTTGTTGGGGATCATTAGAGCAATGGCGGAATAGGAAAGGCCTTCCTGTTTGCCTGAGGAATGAAGATAGGACCAAATTTGGTAGGAGTGGTGGTCTGTGGGGTTGGAAGTAAGGTGATGGTAAGAGGTTTCGTCAGAAAGTTGGCGCTCGGCTTCCTCGTTATATTTGGCGCGATCCATCACAACCGTGGTGGTGCCCTTGTCGGCAGGGAGGATGATGATATGGTCAAGATGTTTGAGTGTGGAAATGGCATGCCTTTCACGTCTGGTAAGATTATCTGTATGGTCGATAAGATCGGAAAAGTTAGGTTGGGAGATTCTGGAAAGGATATAATTATATATATATATATATATATATATATATATCATATAAAATGCGATTTAAAACGCCTAAAATGCTATCATTTACTCGAAATTCAAGTAAATACTATCCACTATCGCAATTTTCTGATAAGAATGACAATTTACATTCTTTTCCCCTTAAAAATTACAAACCCCGCTCCAATATCGTAATTTTAAGGTATTTTAAATTATCAAAGAATAAATCTCTGAATGGTGGATTTGAGATTTCACATGTAAATCAAATAGTATGGAAGGGACGTTTCTGGAAACGAACTCGGTACTTCAATCTTCGCCAAATAAAATATGGTTCTGAGGTTGGCCCAAGTCTCATTCCGAGTTTCATAAAAAGCGGTCCATCGATGCAGAAGTTGTTGGTGTGGGACGAACACACACACACAGACAGACATGGCCCTCTCATAACGCTATGTTTCCTTCAGAAACCAGCCTAAAAATATCTCTGCCATTTCTTGATCTACCCATAACAAAAACAACAAAATAGTATCAGACGTTTACAGCAAACCCACGCTCAACAGCATTCACGTCAACAACAATTCATTTCACCATTACAGACATAATATGGCAGCCTTCCTCACCGCGGAACACAGAATGACTGACATACCACTCAATGCAATTAACTTCAATCAAAAACTCGATAAAATTTAACAAATCGCCACAGAACATCGATAAAAGGCTCAAAACTTAGAACGATTGGTTATAAAACACAAAAAATCAAACAAATCACTCGAAACAAAAATTGTTCGCAAAACGAATATACGCTAAAAATCCACTTTTTTCACAACTCAGCAAAATATTTAACAGCACGAACAGTTCAACCGTTTACGCAAGCAACAGCAGCATTAAAATAAATTTGAAAAACGCAAAAGGTAAAATTCCATGCCCAGAAAATCTGGAGTTTCCAAAACAAACTACGCACACCGACACAAATGGCAAACAAAAAGAAAACAACAAACATACTTCAAAGAACACACTGCAAACTTCAAATACGGTATAATTAACACTCGGAGTACGGACCTCGGGTCTCAGGAGACCCGAAAGGTATATTTTCGAAAATATTTCTTTAAAAAAATTTTTGCCGAAATTGATACTTTATGTATTCCTAGTGGAACATGTTGGGAGTTTAAAATCAGTAATAAAATTATATTGTAATTTAATTAAGTCATCGAAATCACGGAATGTATAAATGTGAGGGTCTTCGGGGACCCGGCTCCGTACTCTACGTCGTCACGTCGTGTAACTTTTATATCTCTTATGACCGGGCAGATCAAAGTCCGGACAAAATTAGCTCGCTCAGCACGACATTGTAATACATGTTAGTTATTATCGAAGTCTCGACGTCTCGATTTCCAGTTTTCTCTTGTCTCCGTTATTCACATCGTTCTGTTTGCCTCCCGAATCATTTTGTAATATACTTTTTATTTTTTGTGGCTCTATGATTCTAAAATGGGAGAAAGAATATTTAGGCTTTGGAGTTACGTTGCTTCACAACCTGCAAGAACAAGACCCGAAAGTAAAGTTCGAAATATTAGTTAAGTTATTATGTATTAATTCCACTTCCAACTCAGATGAATCAAACTAACATAAGATTAACTGAATCAAACTAACTGAATTTACCTTCAAAAATAATTTTTTTTGGTATTGTTAAATGTTATCCTTAAAAAAAGAAAATTATTTCATTTTTATTTATATGCGTAATTATGTATTTAATTTTGCAAATATATACCATTATTACACTATTTATTGTATAAATCATTATCCTTATTCAATTTTCATTCATTGATTACTTGGATGTTAAATATTATTGTGAGAAAATGATTTTAGAAGCTGGGTCCTCTAGGACCCGGGTCCGGACTCGGTGTGAAACCACTTAGGTCCGTACTCCGAGTGATAAAAAATCCAGTCCATGAACAATGACTTACGCCTGATTAAACGTTCTCCACTATATTTCCTGGCAAACACCGATTTCTTAGAAAAATGGGTACAACTGAGTAACACTCCTTTGTAATAAAACACCCGCTTCCGAAGGTTTAAATACCTTCACTTGCAAAATTCACGCATCCCAAACCTCCTACGCGCTCACTCACTCACGGACACCAGCGAAACAACATAAATGCCACCACACGTGATCTTTTTAGTCGCGTTTCGCTTTCCGAGTATTAGCTTCAGTCTGTTCGTTCGTCCGTCCGTATGCATGTTTGATCTCGCCTTCTACAGAACGGATTTTCATGAAATACGGTACTAAAGACTTGTAAGCAAAGGCTATGGGAAGGTAATATAAATTTTTCATATATTGTGATCAGGGGTGCCACTTTACCAGAAACAATAAACGAAATTTCCATCATATCTTTTAAAATATTAGTGAAAGTCTTCAAGAAAAATTTTCAATTCTAGTCAAGTAAAATATTTCTTCCTCCGTACATTTTTATCGTAAGTGTAGCCCTTTTTAGAAAAATCAAACAAGAAGGTCGTAAATTCACTTTGATTTTTCTTACATCCATCGCACCAAACGCGCCTATTTTTCATACGGTGCACTATTTTCTAACTTGTTTAGAAAATGCCCGCAAAGACGGCCGCATAACGTATAAGCGAAATGCGAATACGATTTTTTATAACATTGTTATGTCTATTGGAGACACCTAAAATAAATACAGTAGAGAGTCGATTATCCGAGGTATCGTATTTTCCGAGGCTTATGAGAAAATGCCCTCCCTAAGGACTGCATAACCTTACAGAGGTGGGAGGGTTTGTGTACTCTTACGAACCAAAGAGCTATGCCGGCGGGAGATAATTCTCCTGGTAGGACCATCCAAGCCGGAAAGGTCTGAGGGGAAGAGTCAGACTAAGAAGCAGTCATGGGGGTTTTACATCCCCCTGTGCAAGGGCAGCAGCTTGCACAGTATCTCTGTAGGTGGTGATCATGTGGATCTGAACAGCCAAAGATGGGTAATCACTCTTGTGAAACTGCGATGAGTAAAGCAAGGGGAAACTACCTCATTATATTTCCCATGATAGGCTGAAAAGCTGCAAATACCTCTATGGATCTTTCTGGGGTAAAATATTCCGGAGGTAAAATAGTCCCCCAATTGGATCTCCGGGTGGGGACTACCCTAGGGGATGCACAGAGGAAATGTAACATTAATAAGAAAGCGAGTAGTGAGAAATTAAGAATAGGCACATGGAATGTTAGGACTATGAATTCAGAGTGTAAACTAGAGAACTTAAAAAGGGAAATGAGAAGGAATAATGTAAGTATAGTAGGTCTTAGTGAAGTCCGGTGGGAAGGAGAAGGCGAGATAAATTCAGACGAATTTAAGATTATTTACTCGGGAGGGGAGAAAAAGGAAAGGGGAGTGGGGATTATAATGAGAAAAGAGATAGCTGAAAGAATTAGTAAGGTAGTGACAGTTAATGATAGATTAATAGCCGTAAAACTCCAGATGGAGCCAGTGGATATGCTTATAATTCAAGTGTATATGCCAACAACTAATGCTGGCGACGACGAAGTAAATGAAATCTATGAACAGATTATGGAGATATTGGAGGATGAGGGAAATGGAAGGATCACCACCATAGTAATGGGAGATTGGAACAGTGTAGTCGGAGAGGGACAGGAAGATAACATAGTGGGAAAATATGGACTAGGGAAGAGAAATGAAAGAGGGGAGAAACTTTTGGAATTCTGCCATAGAAATAGATTGATTGTAACTAATACATGGTTTAAGCATCACCAGCGGAGACTTTGAACATGGAGAAGCCCAGGAGACCAGAGACGATACCAAATAGATTACATACTAGTCAATGAAAGATTTATAAATAGCATTAAAAATGTGAAAACACTACCAGGGGCAGATATCGATTCCGACCACAACCTTTTGGTGGCTAATACACAATGTAGACTGAAGAGCGTTAAGAAAAACATAAGAGTTAACAAGAAATGGAACTTAGAGGAACTCCTTAAAAACAAGGAGGCTATCATGACTGAGCTGGAGGAAAGGTTGGGGGAGAGAGCTGAAGAAAATAGGAAGAATGTAGATGAGGAGTGGAGATACATCCATAGCAACATTAAAGATGTAATGGAAAAGAAGGTAGGAAAGATAACGGGTGAAAGAAACAAAAAACCCTGGATCACAGCAGCCATGCTGCAAAAAATGGAAGAGCGGAGAAAGTGGAAGAACATAAACACTGAAGAAGACCAAAGAAAGTACAAGGAGTTAAATAATGCTTTAAGAAGGGAAACAGATAAAGACAGTGGATAAATGAGAAATGCGAGGAGATTGTCGACTGTGAAAGAATTTGTAGAACAGACCTCATGTATAGCAAAGCAAAGGAACTATTCAAGAAAAAGGCAAGAAACATAGGACGTAAAGGAATCATGAACAAAAGTGGCAAAATAGTCTCGAAGCCAGACAATGTAAAGAATGTCTGGAAAGAATACATTGAGGTTCTGTATGACAAAGAAGGAAAGCCAAGAAATATTGAATTAAATGAAAAAGAAGATGTGGAAAAAGATCAGCTAGGACCAAGTATTCTCGAGTCTGAAGTTAAAAGAGCAATTGATGACATTAAAAGAAGGAAGGCTGTTGGGAGTGATGATATACACGTGGACGTTTTTAAGGTTTTGGGGTCTAAAGCAGTTAAACAACTAACAAAATTTTTTAACCAAGTATATGATACTGGCATATGGCCTGAAGATTTTTTAGATGTTGTGATGGTACCACTGGAGAAAAAGAACAATGCAAAATGTTGTAAGGATTACAGAACTATTAGTTTAATTTCTCATACAGCTAAAGTTCTAACCAGAATAATAACCAAAAGAATTGAATGTAAAATAGAAAAGGAGTTGCAAGATAATCAGTTTGGTTTCAGAAGAGGAAGGGGGACTAGAGATGCTATAGGATGTATGAGGATGATGATAGAAAGAGCGCTAGAAGTCGATAAAGGTATGTATTTTTGTTTTGTAGATTGGGAGAAAGCTTTTGACCGAGTGAAATGGGATAAAATGCTGGGTATTTTAAACAAAATAGGAATAGATTGGAAAGATAAAAGACTGCTTAAAAACCTTTACTTTGATCAAAAGATTAGAGTTAGGGTTGAAGGAGAAGAAACAGAAAGTACTTCAATAGGGAGGGGAGTGAGGCAGGGTTGCCCTATTTCACCAGCGATATTTAATATTTATGCAGAAACAATAACAGAAGAAGCGTTGATGGAAGAGAAAGGATTTAAGATAGCAGGTGAAAGTATTACCACCATTAAATACGCAGATGATCAGGGCTTAATAGCAGAAGGCGAGAAAGAGCTTCAGAGGATGACAGACAAACTAGTGGAGGTTGGCCAACAATATGGAATGAAGATCAATGCAGAAAAAACGAAAGTCATGGTGGTTTCAAAGGAACATAAAGAATTAATTAAAATGGTAAATGGCCAAAAATTGGAACAAGTAAGTAGTTTCAAATATCTCGGCAGTATTTTAGCGCAGGATGGAAGTAGTACACAGGACATCAGAAGTAGGATTGCAATGGCAAAAGCAGCATTTAACGAGAAGAAGGAGCTTCTCACAAGCAAGAAAATAAATTTAGAAACAAGGAAGAAATTATCAAAATGTTACATATGGAGCATAGCTCTTTATGGTGCAGAGACGTGGACGGTAAGGAGAAAGGAGGAAAAATATATAGAAAGTTTTGAGATGTGGGTATGGAGGAGATTGATGAAAGTGAAATGGACAGAGAGGAAGAGAAATGAAGAAGTATTAGAAATGGTGGGAGAAGAAAGGATGCTAATAAAAACAATCAGAAAAAGAAAAGCAAATTGGATAGGGCACATATTGAGAAGACAGTGTTTACAAAGGACGATCTTAGAAGGAAAAATTAGTGGAAGAAGAGGAAGAGGGAGAAAAAGAATAGGAATGTTAGATAATATAAAGTAGGGATATAATACTTATAGAGGTATAAAACAGGCTTATAGGGAGAGAGAGAGAAATGGAGGCAGCGATTCAGTTAAAACCTGTCTTCGGACAGAAGCCTGATGATGATGATGATGAGAAAAAGCAGTGTCATTTTGCAGATGAAAAGTATCATATTTAATATACTTGTATGGAAGCGGCAACATATATTGACCTACATACTGAACTTAGATATGGAGAAAATATGCGATGGATTTTTTTAATGATATATCGCGCGGAGTTCGTCATGTAATTTCTCGATATGTGGAATACTCCGTATTATCCTAGTTTTTGATTATCCGAGGTAGGTACGGTCCCATCGACCTCGGATAATCTATTTTTGATATTTAAATACTGATTCTTGAATAATCAGTGACTTTTATTAGGCTAGAATCGTACATATATGAGAATGTTAATTCAATTTAAGCTTCACGATTTTTTAAATGTTTTTATGAAGCTTTTTTTTACGTTTCGTTTACAGCGCTGAGTCACAAAATGCATTTAAAATTTCCTAGAACTTGTGTTGGGTTTTACTCAAGGATTACGTGAGCATAACCAAAACCGATGTTTTAATCTCATCTTCGATGTGAAGAACTCCTTTTACTGACTAACTGAATACCAACGAACTTATCAAATTTTAAGTCCCAATGCTTTTATTTATTGTGGGGAATTATAAGTTGCTTAAGTTGGTCGTATCTCTATCCCACCTGTCATCTTTCATTGTTGTATTTTTAGGATCAGAGTTTCAGATGTCATGCGCCCATAAATTTTCTCGCTGTCGTTTATACCACTGTAATTTCCAAATTGACATGCTATTAAAAACGTCTCACTCACAAACAAGTTACTTTTTCGACTTTTAAATAAATATCTAATTACTTTCTTTGTTTTACAGAAGGATATTCTTCCACGAATTTCCACGGCATTTTAGTTGTACAAGGTAGAAATCTTAACTCGAATTCTTGGATAATTTAAAAGCGTGTATTTCGCCGATATGAGTTCTCATCATCAAGCAAAAAACATCTGTTAATCTCTATATATCCGACAGATAAAAGAAAGTAATCGATCTTGCTTACAGTGTCGGGAGTTTTATCGGAAATTTTAGTAAACTACTATAAATAATTATGGGAGTTCTATCTGAAAGTTTTTTCTCCATCAACGATAATGTAAAACTTTACTACGCTATGTCCAGAATTCGCATTTTTGGTAAATAGCTTAAGCTGTAAATTATTTTATATTTTACCTATATAGCTATGGTAATATTTTCTAAGATTTTACTCATCTTGTCCAAATAAATTACTTTATCATGTTTAAGTGATATTTATTTAGTAAAAATAGACAAAGCTTATAATAAGAAGACAAAAATAATTTAATTGTACGGAGTTGTGAAATTATCACTGACGACTTTTAATTATCTCTGAACGCATCCTACTTATAAATTCATAAATTTATTTCTCAGATGGTTAATTTTATCTGTGGGTGATTTAACCATCTATATTTATTTCTATTTCACCGTATAATTTGTTAGAAGGCAAACTTATTTGATAGAAAAACAATATAGAACAAGCACAATGTTATCTAAGATCGAAAATACGTTAATGCTTAAATAGAACAGGCCAAACATACCTATACCGACGTATACCTTTCCGCAGTTCAAGGGGACCCAGTGGACTCCTTCAGATGATAGTGAGTCGAGCGCATCTTTTGCAGAGAGGAGTTGATGTTCCATTAAATATATGTTCCCTGTAGCTGCGGAAAGGTATACATCTGTCAGATAGGACGATCCATCAATTACCGCTTAGCGGAACATGGTACAGCCATGACCAGCAGGCAATGGATGGAGTCGGCAATAACGGAGCATACCACCTCGGGCCCGGGGCATAAAAACACCTTGGAAGAAACAAAACTGCTAGTGAGGGAAGACCAATACTTCCTGAGGTTAATCCGAGAAGAAATTGAAATTGAAAAACATCCAGACAATTTCAAAAGAGTCGACGGTTTCCGCATCAGCGCGACATGGAAACGCTTATCCCAACGAAAAAGTGATGAAGGAACCATTGAAACAACGGCCGAAAAAGCCAATGGAATAAGAGTTGCTACGGGCCAATCGTCAACGGACAAAGGATTAAAAGAGAAAGGCATGAGGATATATATATATATATATATATATATATATATATATATATATATACACACATACACACACTCGGCCACTACTATCAGGCCTCACTTCATCTCCTGAAGATGCATGCTGCAACGCATGCAAAACGTCGAGAATCGACTATGTTCTCTACGCAGCGAACCTCGGAAGCTTCCACCTGCATTCAGCAACGCTGAGAGAGCCTTCGATTTACCCATATACGTTTTAGTTGAAACAACCATGCACATGCATTGAATGACACGATTACGACTATGAAATACGTGAGATTGATCATAGGACAGAGCGACATCGAGGCTTCTTTTTTCCCAAGGACAATCAAGAGTTCACAACTCAAAACTATATATTTATATTTATATGAAGAGAGAATGTTATTTCGTTATCGAGATGTAAAAGATACCGAAAGAATTGAAATGCAATTGATGCCCTAATATATACAATCGGACGGCATCGCAAAAAACGTGATTAGTGCAAAGATACATTTAGAATCAGCATTTCGCAAACTATGCCTGATATTTTTGATGAAACGAAATAGGCCTGTGATTTATTCAGTTACTTGTGAACATGGAAGGTAATTTATTATTTGAATTTTGGCCATCTACATTAGAAAATATTTTAGTTTTTTCTACACTCTAGTGCGTAATTTGTACTACAATGAAGCAAAAACTTATATTATATAACTAATATATTATCCAGAATTTGGAGGCCTGCTGGCATCAATATTTGAGAAGATCATAAACGAATTGCTAATTAATTCGTTTGATAAAGAAAATCAACTCCGAGATTTTGACGGAAATAAATGATGTAGGTGACTCCGAGACCGAAAAATTAGTTTTCGTCATGTCCTTCTTATGTGAGAGGCTCCAGAGTCGAAACAGTTAAACAAAGTCCAATGGTACCTCGTTTTAATGCATACAATCATCAAAAATACAATCTATAAAGAGATGAACGATATAGCGCAGCAGCAAATGGTAGTTAATTCTCGTCAAATTTCACAAAATACCCATTAAATTCTCTAATTCCTTAAAAATTGTCTTCTTATATAGTTACACCTTCACCACTTCAGTTTCAATCAATATTATTTAATCTAATATATATAGTTAAAATGTCAAATATGGAAGTTGCAGAAGAGGGTTTTATTGCATTACTGTTAATTACAATTATAACATAAGCAATGGAATCGACGGCTGTAAAGGCATGTTTCCGGCACAAGACGGACTTCCTTTCTCGTCCAAAGTTTTCACGATGTCATTGATGCCATTGGAGTAGTCACGGGTGTTGCGGAGTTCAGTCGATTCTGCAAAATCTCGATACCACGCACTTCCTTTGTGCTTGGTCGTACTCCTTGTTATTGGGGCATTGCCTGTGCTCAGGTGTGCCGGTACGGCAGCAGCAGAATGAGCATTTGTCGAGTGGGTTGGGGATTGAGTTTCTCACACCTTCAGTCGATGGCGGGCAAGTGACCGACTGGCACCCATCTTCAGCGGTGGCCGAAGCCGCGATCACGACCAGAATTGCCAAAAGTGCGACGACACGCATTTCTGAAAAAATGAAGAAAGAAAAAGATAAAAAATAAATTTTCATCGAATAAAAACTATGAGAAAAATCATTTAAATTATAGATTTTTATGAGATTTTCAGGCAAAAACATTTTTTCCTAAACAGACAAAAATGTAAAAATGTTACAAAAGCGTTATAATGCCAACAGAATATCTTAATTATTTCTTTTTGATTATATTGCCCGATTAAGTTTTGATTTACAGCCAAAAA
The DNA here is from genome assembly GCA_028673005.1 of Tanypteryx hageni. Classification (NCBI taxonomy): domain Eukaryota; kingdom Metazoa; phylum Arthropoda; class Insecta; order Odonata; family Petaluridae; genus Tanypteryx; species Tanypteryx hageni. The sequence continues at coordinate 18,506,850 of CM054118.1, read as the reverse complement.
TGAAATTTTACCGAATGAATTGCTTATTTTCAGAAAAATTATACTGGCAAAAAAATTAAACAAATTGATATTCCGTTAGCGAATATCGATTTAGACAGAAGACGAAGAAAATCCAGTTAGTAAATGGTGCCAACTCACTCGCTGCTATTTCTGTTTGGTGGGCTGAAGGAGACGATACACAAGACACTGCTCTGACTTGTTCGTGATTCTGACCGGCTGAGGATCCGTCTTTTATACCGATACATTGAGCTTATCTCAACGACGAAAATCTCTGCTCCTCATAATCTACATATATCTTGATTTTTTTTACTCAGAACAAGTATTTGCGCAAAAACTCCTTGAGTTGATGTATACTGGATCGAGATAAGTGTTATCTTTCCCTATTATGTTTTAGGCGCGTACTCATTTTCAGAAATACCTACCAAAATGGCTGCTCACAGATTACCAGAAAAGCTATACAACCTTGACTTCAAATATTAACCAAAAGATGAAATCTGAGGGTACAATAAACAAGATTGGAAATGTGTACTCCATGTTGGAGTACACAGAGTTTACAAATGCGTTCTTTGAGATTTCAAAATGATCTCAATATTTTTCGCTCAGGTGAGAATTTAACGAGAAGCAAGCGAGGTACGCAGTAAAATACATGAAGGTCTTCATGTAAAGTAGTCGTAATTATTGTCCGATTTTAACTAAAATTGGAATCGGTCAATTAATTTTAACAAAACTCCCCAATACCAAATTTCATCAAAATACGTCCAGCGGTTCCCGAGTTGAAACAAAGGAACATTGCAGGTCTTCATGTAAAGTGGGCATCATTTTTGTCCGATTTTGACCAAAACTGAAATCGGTCGACCAATTTTAGCAAAATTCCCAATGCCAAATTTCATTATAATGCGTTTAACGGTTTTTGAGTTTTAACATGTGGACTGACGGACGGAAACGACCTTCCTTATATGCGCTCACTTCGTGCAAAGAACGCATAATAATATCTTTGAATGTATTTAACGAACTTCGTGTAACTATGACGAACAGTGGCGGATTAGGAAATATCCTGTCCCTGGGCCAAAGTATTTTTCCGCCCTATTTTTGCAGCTTTTTTCCTATAAGAATCGCTTATGTACGTATATGATTTCCATCCGTAATAGTATAATTCGCCAAAAGTCTGCGTAATATTAATTTTTTTTATTCCCACCCTGAAATCTCATTTTTGTTGCCGCCCCTACACCATTGCCTAATTTGGCTTTATTTCAAATCCGCTACTGATGACGACACATATTTAATGGTAAAGGGAAATTAAAACGATACATGGCCTCGTGGCACCAAGTATCACCTGGCGACGGAAAAACAAAGTTTTGGTTAATATATGAAATGGAAAGTTAGTTTAAGTTTTGGCAATAACAATAGTTTTCTTTTCCCAGATTAAATATCAAAACAAGTGAAATTAAATCCGAGAATGCTCTGACATACAATTACCAACGCTCTTTTCTTGTATTTATGCAGACAGTATCAATATCTTAGGTTCGCGTTAATTTAAGAACTAAAATATTTCTGACAATATAGACTTGAGTGTGTGATTTACTAATTCCGCATTTATACTTTCATTCATTCATTTGTGTTCTGTCTTACGACAGGTCCTACCAATTAACTAATTAATTGGCTTTGACTAGGGAATACATACACGGTGTGGTGGTTTCCCGTTGCCTTCCACACCGGACACACACACAGAAGGGAGGAGGGAAACCCGGTGCCGGCATTTGCCTGCTCTTGCGAAGAACACCAGGGGGGCCAACGGCTTAACGTCCCTTCCGAAGGACGGAACAGCTGAATTTGCGCGGTCTCCTCAAACCACGCAAACAGGGGGCCGGATGACCTTGAGAAAAAATCCTACTCGCGCAGGATTCGTACCCGATGACTTTCAAGCATCGGGCGAGTAGCAGCCAGCGTCCTAACCACTACACCACCGTATATATAAGTATATATACTTTATATATACTTATTTAAAAAACTAAAAAGACAATTTCAGAATATGTACACTGAAACAGATTTAATAATATTATATCTATTATTATTATCTCTAGTTTATTAACCTCAAAAACATTTTCATTTTTATAGAGCGTTATATGAACAATGTTTACTTAATTCTCCAAGAAAGCTAATATTCAGGATACAAGCAACTCTAAGCCAGAGTAAGCCAGTTTTTCTTGTGTAGATCATATTATTGTGCGTATAAAAAATTAATGAAATAGCTGCTGAAGCAGCAAATGACGGTTGTTTCAAAGAAAAATGAGTTAATACAGAATGTTAAAATAAATATATACTAGTACGATTTGTCAGAAATAATATTATAACAAAAATTTTATAAAAAACGGAAACTAAAATTAAATTTTTACACTCAATCTATTGACCACTAGAACCACCAAAAGAAAACGCTCACAAATATTTGAAAAATTCGGATGTGACAAGAGTAAGCACCCACTTTTTCTTGACCGATTATTAATAAAAATTAATCAATTCTTGTCCGTTTTAACAAAAATATCACAGAAGATTTTACGTTGATTAATAGTTTTTGAGTTAGAGCATCCACAAAATTCCTATCACATACACGCGCGCGCACACAAACACACATACAAACAGACATACACTCAGCCATCATCGAGAAAATGGTCAAAACGTGCGCCTCCTGCCCCTTGCCCCCCTGACCTCAAAACGTGTATTTCTATTGAAATCTCGAAATCGATTTTTTTCATGAAAGTAAAAATGGATTCAGAGAGGCAAATTCGAGCATGTACCAAGACTGCTTCACACGCATTTCCCGAAAATAAAGGAAAAATTGCACCTGGACTCGAACTCCAGTACTTCGGGGAAAGAGAGATGCCTCGTTGCCCTTCAGTTCGGAAAGACGAACAAAATGTTACCGGTTTTAGCAAATACGGTGGCAGGTGTGAGGGGCAAATAATTTCCACTCAAAAAACCTCGAATTTTTGCGCACAAAATGAATTTGCGAATCGATTTTTTGGCGCTTCCCAAAACGAAGGTATGAAAACAAAAATATATTCCTTTAGGTGTTCTTTGGTGCGAGTTCCGAGTTTCCTTGCAGATTATAAGTACTTTTTAAACGCAAGGTGAAAATACGGTGCACGAATTCCATTTTAATGAAAGAAAGGAAAGCTCCTGGAATCTAAATAGGGACCTTGGTAATTTGGATAGAAACGTAGCTCGTCTTTCATGAAATAAATAGCAAAGGTAATTACTACTACAGGTATTAAAGGCTGAGTAAATTGCACGCAAATTGCAGCTGCCGATATTACAATACGATAGCTGCTAAATATATCTATTATACATAATTATTCGAATCAGGCGTGGATTTGAGGAGCTATACTATTCATATTAAATGATTAACTTTGTATTTTTCGCAGATTTTTAGGCGTTCTGTATCTGCGAAGGAATAGTGCCTCATGGGCACGTCCTCTCCGTCCGCCCGCATGCTTATCTCGGGAACTACTGTGCGGATTTAAATTAAGTATTAGCGATCCCTATTAAAATTTATCGACAAATTATGATTTTCAACTTCATCCCTGAATTAGAACTTTCACTTTAAATAAGCAATTGAATAAACGTATACTCGTGTCCGGTTAAATGTTTTCCGTCAATCAACAATGAAGTACCATATTTTTCTCTCCTCAGCTATTAAATTATCTGTAAGGCATTGATAACAAATTTATTCGCATAGAGAATATCATTTACCACAAAATGCCCGCAGGACCTCAATATTACGAGTTATAGTTTCGGAGATAAAAATTCGAGAAAATCCCAAACAAAACAGCGCATTTTGTATGCATCGGTCGATACTACGGTTCAACCAGCAAATAACAATTAAAAAACCATATTCTCTCTCCCAAGCTCTTATATGATCTATGAGTTATACACAAAAAAATTCATTAAAATCTTAATTACAAAAGGCCGCCATATTTATCATTTATTAAACGACTTACTTTCACGATATAAAACGCATAAGAGTAATTCCTTTTATGAAAAAATCGAGCATAGCGATATTACGGCCCAAAAAATTAACAGCAGCCCAATCGTGGCAGCCAATGAACAAATCGTTCGAGTAAAAAACCAACGATACAAGGGTCAAGTTATACACCGCGCACAATTTCCCACGTAAATAAGATATCGGATGACGATATCTACTACTTCAACGGATGCGACTTTGATCATCGAACGAATTTCAAATAACATGCGACGACATTTAGGATACTGCTGATGCAATTGGTGGAACAGAAGTAGGAAAATGTCGGATCGCAATCGGTTAATCTGTTAGTGAAACGACTTTTACAATTGTTTTTCAGAACGAGTGGCGTTTTATCTTGAACATTTTCCTGGTTTGGTACTCGAGACAAAACAAATAAAACATCTCACGTCCGCTTACGCATTGGATCTCTTTTTGAAATTATTCGGAATTCGGGTCGAAAAACAGGTGATTTTTAGGCATGTCATTTTGTTTTCGTAATCTTCAAGTGTGCTCTCCAGAACGTCTTATCGCAAGTTGATCTGTTGATCAGGTGAATGGAAAATGTTCTCTCTCTGTTTATGAGAAATCCCATAGGATTAGATTTCATAAAAAAGTTTACAAGCAGGGTAGCGGCGAGATTTAAAAATCTACCATTTCAAGAGCGAAAAAGGGAAAAATGAACACAAACTTAATTATTCTGACAGGTAACGAGATGTTTTCCTCAAGGTGAAAGATTTTTGGAAACTTCTGCCTCATTATCTATAAAATTACAGCGAATGTTTGAGGTGACTTTAACTTATAAGTTAACCATGGTATCTTAATTATAATGAAGTTATCGTAATAAAACATGAAATATAAATAAAATATAACCGTGGACTACACATTTTAAATACACATCGCGTAGTTACGAACTGGAAAAGGAAGGAATTATTTTAAAGATGTAAACGAGAAATATCCCATATTAAATGTAAAAAATTTCATAGTAGAACTAGATGCATTTTTTAACACTCACATGGATGAATTTCATAAATTCTAGAAAAATTGAATGCTAGTTTTTTCTTACTATTGCTGCCACATTAAATGCTTTGCCTCACGAATATTAAAAAATCACACAAATATAGTCGTATTCGTAAAAAGGCATTGAATTTTTATCGATAAAATCTGTAGAAAATATTTCCAAACTAGAAAACGGTGTTTGATGCCATCTTAAAAATGCATTAAAAAGGAAATTACATTAACATCCCTTAAATCGAAGTCGCATTTTAAAGAGATATTCAAACATCGAACAAGCGTCTCCAGAGTAATAAATGGCTCCACTTTAAAGCGGTGTATTTATATTAAATCAGCAAATTTCGAAAAAATAACGTCATAAAAACTGTTTTTGAGTTGGAAAAGGTACATACGTCCTGGTGGCACTCGATACGAATTGGCAGGAGTGAGCAAATACGCTCGTTTGCTTGTCCGTGACGGATAACGAGCTTAGAAATACTCGATTCACCGTGTGAATGACTTTGGCGTTCACCTATTAAATATTTATATTATTATTTATAATCCCAAAAATGGTTTGCTTACAGTGATTTCTACCCAGTCAATAATGCAGACCACATTGAAATGGCCCTCTAGAGAAAAATTTTTAAAAGTGACGGCAAAATGAAAAATTCTATTACATAAGACGGGAGAGGGGGATCTAATTGAGAGTTACGCAGGATTATATCGATTATTAAAATCTGGGAAAGTTGGGTTACATAATATGTACTTGAACATTCTTCAAGAACAAAGTCATAAAATCGTATTTTATATTTCTTTGGCATGACCTATTCAACATTATTGTTGATATTTAGATGGATAAAAATATAAATAAATAAATATATAAGATAATAAATTATTTGAATATTTTTTTAAGAAATGCCTTTATAGCTTTTGTTTCTGCAACTTTATTAATTATTGATGAGAAATCTAAGTTACGTGCAATGTCACTTCGGGTTTTCAGAAAAGAAGAGGAACATAAGGTTTTAGATTAAAATCGACATTTGGTTAGGCCCTCTTTTCGACGAAGCTCCCAGCTTCCCCCACATGCACCTGTGCATAAATCCGTCTCTGAACAAGTACCAAAATTGAGCTTATATATATATATATATATATATATATATATATATATATATATATGGATGTCAACATGTCAACATGTCATTTTACCTTTCCTTTTCCGTAAGTTGTTATATATATATATATATATATATATATATATATATATATATATATATATCGGTATAGGTAATTCTGAAGGATAATATGGTTTCTAAGTCCTAATTGGTTATGACAATGTAAAACTGAAAAAAAAATCAAAATAAAATCTTAAAATTAAGTTTAGAAATATTTATTGAGGTGCTCGTATTTTTTACTTTGAATAATTGATTAATATTTCTAAGAATACTTTAATTAGCTTTGATTTTTTTCATATAAATAATAAGAACTAGAACTAGAAACCTGTAGGATGGCAACCATCGTTGCTAAAGTAGAGCGACTCACTATAATAATTTTCGAAGCAATCGAACAGGGGATTTGAGGCTGCAGGTACAGAGCGGCGGGAAAAAAATTCCAGCCGCGGCATATGGTGAACCCCGAAAAAATATCGCTAATATTTACTAGAAGACAATCCAGAAATCCTGAGAGAATCCCGAAATGTTATATATTTTGCCAATTCTTTTTCGGAGATGACAGTTCCACGCGTCAAAGATTTACATAAAAAATATTTGTGGGATGATAAAAAATAAACAAATTATCTATTTATCTTTTGCGAAATCACGCATTAAACTTAAAAATCATTTTAATTCTCTCGCGTAAAAATAAAGCAATTTTTAGGATTTAAAATAATTCCGCTTATGCGTTCGGTTTGTCTGCCTTTCATCCTGACGCGCAGAGAGTGACTTCGCATTTTCGCCAATCGATTCAGTATTGTCTCGTTGTGCACGATTTTTTATGAAGGTTCGTTCTAGCGGCCGGCAGAATGAGGGTCGATTCATATGTATCTACTCTTTTTGATAAATCATTTTTGTTTTGAAAATTCTTCCTCTTAATTATATGAAATTTTTTTAATAATATTATAATATAGTATGTATAGGTAAATTTTAAAATTCTCTATTAACAAATTTATTAAAAACGCCATTTACTGTCTTCCTAAGCAGTATTTTCCTTACTTGTTAATTATGTATTCATTAGTAATTACTGCAATGATTATATATTCTAGTTGCATTAAAAATACATTTAAACATCGTTTATGTTTAAATCGATCAAAATACAGAATGCTTGTTTATACGAAACTTACGTGGACCAAGTGCGAAAATTACAATTGGTTCATATAGCCTCCTCATTTGCCATAACAATTTAAGTTCCCTGAAGTTTTTACGAAAGAAATTATACGAATTTATCCGGACTCTAATGCCGTAAACTAAAACTTTTATAAACATTAAATAAGTTTATTCGACGTAGAATACTTTCAACGAGTGATCATTTTAGGATATACTCCATTAAAAAAAAACCTTCTTCAAGAAAGTGCAACTGTTCAGTAAATTTATGATAAATATTAATCAGATAAAACAAATCATATTCAATAGACTAAATTCATTTAAAAAACCGTGTTTTTAGGCCCAAACAATCTTTTATGGTCCATCAGTGCTAAGACTCGACGTTCGAGTGAGCTACGAAAATTTAAAGAGCTTCAATGATTTGTTCTAACTTATCTTCGTTTAAACTTGCACTTCTATTGTTAAAAGTTTCTATAAATTCCGAAGATATATTTCTTTATTCGTTTTTAGAAATATAATTTTCATCCGTCATGTGACGGGTACATACGTACGCTAGTCTTGCATAAATCAGGGCCTCGGCAAAGTTTTTCTGTTGTGTACCACTGATTAACAATATTAAAAATTTATGGCCTATACGCAGGACACCGTTGAAATCATATTATCTCTAAAGTTTACGAAGCGTTAATTTTCTTTACACATTATACATTCTGGATATGATTTGTTTGTTTGTAATTTTGTATAATCAACCTCTTCGATTACTATAGCCATAACTCCTTCCATACCGGACACACACAGAAGGGAGGAGGGAAACCCGGTGCCGGCATTAGCCTACTCTTAACGAAGAGCACCAAGGGGACCAACTCCTTAACGTCCCTTCCGAACGACGGTGCACTGTCACAAGTAGAAGATGTAAAGATCTCAGGATGAAAAATCCGACCTCCGCCGGGTTCGAACCTGGGACCGCTGCGTAGAAGGCCAACGCCCTGACAACTCCGCCACCCCCTCTGGACATGATTTGGGAAAGTTAGCAGTACGAGGTGAAATAAACAGAACACTTAAATTTGTTTTAAAATACCCGTCTTTTGCGATTTTACAATCTTTCCACGTGCCTTACGTTGCAACGTATAACCATTCTTCCACATTCGTCAGAGATTCCAAAATTTAATTTGGATCGCACCATTTATTATTTTTAACCAATTAATTATAATTTAAAATTAATATTAATAACGCCGAATTTAACATCCCGTTAGAGATGAAAAAATCAATTTAAAAAGCGGAATCTTTATCTTATCTCTAAAGTCCTCGTCTAAATAATGTAAGTGGAAAAGAAATAAAAAAATCGTTCAACGCATGCAGATAATCGAGTAATTTGATTTGGAATCCAGATAAGTTTCTTTCGATGTGTATAAAAGACGAATGATTTGTACATGAAAATCACTGTCATACAGTCGCAGCAGCCAGAACTATATCCAAGATGGGAGGTAAGAATAGAAATAATATATAATTTGCTTTTGCTTAGAATTACTTTAGTTTAAAGCGAGCATATCATGAGATACAAAATGATTACGTGCTTTGATCTCGCATATAGGGGAAGAAATGTTTTTTAATCTAATTAATTTCTGATTATGTATGAAATTTAAAAAAATTGCCTTAATGCGATGCGAGTGAAAAATATCATTCTATTCATATGGATTTAAAAAACTGGGTGTCTATAGTTTCGCCTTTTAGAAATCTAATTTTTTCCCGTCTCCACCGCGTTACCAACCAATCACATAACAATCATGCCCTTACCACGACATTCTGCCCCTCACCTACTACTCTCACCCATCATACTTCCCTATATATATATATATATATATATATATATATATATATATATATATATATATATATATATGGATGTCAACAAGGTGTTGGGATGAGGAAATGATTGGTGAGTGCTCACTGGGTTTCCTCATCCCAACACCTTGTTGACATCCATATATCTATTTTACCTTTCCTTTTCCGTAAGTTGTTATATATATATATATATATATAACAACTTACGGAAAAGGAAAGGTAAAATGAATATATGGATGTCAACAAGGTGTTGGGATGAGGAAACCCAGTGAGCACTCACCAATCAGACGACTTCAGGTTGGCGAGGCCCCGGGGATGTCGAAGCGACACACGTAAAATAACACAAAAACACAGAAACATCACAAACGTAAAGCTTTCGGAACTACTCCTTCTTCAGCTACAGAGAGAGAACTGATGGCGGTGACACTGGGTGGAGGCATGGGGGTGGAAGGGTAGTGGGGAAAGGTCGAGGATTGGAGGAAACGGAGGGGGTTGGGGATGGGTAGGGTGTTGGGAGAAGACAGAAAGGTTGTGAAAAGCTATCGAAGGTTGAGGCCTGGGGGAGTGAAGGAGTTTAGGAGATGGATATGCGAAAGCTCCCACTGACGGAGTTGGGGAGCCGAAGCATTGTCGGGGAGAGCGCGAATGACTCTCACTGTGAAGCAATTGTTGAACTTTAAATTATGTTTGTTCGCATGAACGGCCACCGGCAGCGGTCGTTTGAGAATGACGCTGTTGCGGTGGCCATTCATGCGGATGTTGAGGGGATTGCTGGTGAGGCCAACATAAAAGGCGGGACATTGGGTGCATCTCAGGAGGTAAATGATATTGCGGGTGGTGCAGTTGGTGGTGGAAGTTATGGGGTAGGTGATGTTGGTTGTGGGACTGGAGAAGGAGTTGAAGGGGGGGTTTATTGGGCATGTTAGACATCGGGGTCTACCGCAGGGGTAAGATCCGGCAGACTGACACAAAAATCTTAGGTACTTCTAGAAGGGCTAGAAATCTGAAATTTGGCATGTTGTAGGTCGAGTGACACAACTTACAAAAAAAACAAAAATCACGAAAAAGTTAATATTTAAGGGGTCTTTTTAACCCCGATGTTCCATTTCAATACTACATAAGAAAAGCATGGGATTCAGTGCAAGGCAAGGTTTTCTAAAAATGCATCTTTAAATTACTTTAAATAGAGACACGAATTCGAAAAAGGAATAGTTGTCTATCTGAAAGAACGGAGTTCTTAATTTTTGAAAGCAGAATTCAAATGCCTACCGAATTAGCATCAATATTTGCTCTTAATCGGTGTAAAATGTGAATTTTTCCTCTTTTCAACAATGAAAAACTTTATATACTATGGCAACGACCTCAAGGCTTTTAAAGGGATCTGGTATAATACGTTGCGATTGGAGTGATTTAATTCTTTTAATGTAATTAATGCCGTCATAACGAATTAGAGTTGAACTTCCATAACTCGAAACTCAAGGAAAAGTAATAATTATTCGAGTAATAGAAAATTCAAATTATGGAAAAATATTTTTAAATATTTGTGTATATACAGTGAAATTTGTATAACTCGAATCTCAAAGGAAACAAAAATTATTCGAGTTATATAAAATTCCATTTAGGGAAATATATTTTTTCATTTTTTTTAATCGAATTAACACCAAATTTATTCCCGTAAGCATGTAACTCTAATTTTCAATATCATGCATATTATGAAAATATCATAACCAATATTTTCTTCCGAAATTTGTAAGACATTAATTGTTTTTCTTCCAATCGTTTCACGGGCGAGCGTAAACACGAATTAGTCCAAACTGAACTACGATTTAAGATTTTATTATTCATAAAAACAATTTTATGCCTGATCTTTTCCTTGAATTTTTATTCGGATTATTTTTTATTTTTAAAATACTACAATTTTTAGAATATTTCTTTCGCAACAGTTTAACTACAAATACTGACGTTTAAAATTTTTATATTTTCAGAGATTTTCTGTTTAAAAATATTTAATTTCAGAATATTTCAGTTTAAAATTTATTCATTTTTAATTTTAATTTATATTTATAAATTCGTATTGATGAAGAGACCAGAATATATGAATAATTCATTTGCCAAAGGATGACTTTTCTTAAGCCTTGAAATGGCCTTACAGTTTATAGGCGTTCCTCATCTACGTTTTTACTTTATCCACAACGTTCTTGTGTACTGTGGGCGTGACTCTGTACTACTGTTTTATATCTAACTCCTTCGATGTAAAGGTCCCCCATCCCACTTGACGTCCTCTCCTCCCCCTTCCTTATCTGTCTTCTATTCGGGATGGGTGGGATAGTGGTAGGATTTGGTTAGTCAAGGTGAAGTGAAAATTTGCCTCCAGGGCATCTTGATTAGAAATCTGCCCACTTATACGTACTTTAATATTTACAGTCAGAACCACGAAAACAAAACGTTTACTCGTAAAAATGAAACACTTGTGCTTACGAAATCATACAAGCAGGTTCAAATTTTAATTCTAATCCTATGTGGAGTAATTTCTAGTAGTGATTAATATATAAATCCAATTTTTATGTGCATGAATAGCACGCACGTCACTTCAGAAGAAATTATCCCCTTGTAAAACGACAATTCCTCCTATCGCTCGAAACTAATTCTTATCAATTCTTTTCATGTATTTTCAGGAACGCAAATTATCATCCGGTTTGCCGTCTTGGCGATCGCCGTGAATTCCGTAGCATCCCTCAACATATACGTTTCTGTATGCGATAATAGTAATTGTCCAAAATGTTACCTCCACGAAGACGTGACAGTTGGTATCGTGGGGGACGTTTGCAGTTACTGTTTTTGCGATGAATATGGGAATGCTGAAATAAAGAAGTGTCCCTCTGGGTTTGAATATGCCGCGAATTTGGATAGATGTGTGCCGTCAGAGCAATGTAACGTTGACCCATGCGCAAATGCATTTTGCAATCCGTGCTACGAAGGCATGGACCAAAAGATAGCGATCAATGGAGACTGCGGATATTGTCGATGCTTGGATAACGGAGAAGTAATATATGAAACCTGCCCACCAGGAATGGGATGGAGCGAAGAAGCGTATGCATGCATCGATAAACCAGAATGCTGCGACCACTGCAAAGACCAAAAGTGCGAGCCATGCTATCACGGAATGGGAACCAGACTTCCAAATCCGGGACACCCCTGCTCCTTCTGTTGCTGCTTGCCTGCCAACGGTTCCACAACAGATGAAATACCTTTCTACAGGCGTTGCCCCTATGGAGAAGAATACAGCGAAGTAGATTACAAATGCGTTCCTTCGTCCAACCCGGAATGCAAACGAGACGAAGAAGATTGTTGCAAGGACTGCAGCGACGTTGTATGTCCCCGTGAACATTACGGAGAGCATTGGCTTGAGGCGAATCCTAAAGATCCTTGTACATTCTGCTGCTGCATTCCGGACGGACGAGGCGGAGAAGTTGCAACATTAAAACACTGCGGTAACGCCACTCACAACTGGCATACAGGATTTGACAAAAATACAAAAACATGCGTTCCAAGTGACAGTTGCCCAAGCGGAGTTAATCCAAATTGCCCAACAGAACCACCCTCACCAACACCAAAACCATGCCCGAAAGACTGTGAGGATATTGTTTGCTCCGAATTATCTGACGGAGAAGTCATTTTCTACCCAAATATAGCTGACAAGTGCTCCTACTGCTGCTGCGAGAGAACGGGCGGCGTCACCGAGAAAAAAGTAATACTCTGCGGTAATGCAACTCACAATTGGCGTACGGGATATAATCCAGCTACGGAAAGGTGCGAATATTCGTCCATTTGTCCCAATAATGGTAGAGCTCCGGGATGTGGGGGCGATGGGGGCAGTCGCTGTGAGAATGACCAATGCAACAAGGTTGAATCGAGGTGCCCTAGTAATAACGTTCCCCCCTTGCTGCTCCCCAACCCAGGGGACCGAAAATCCTTCTGCCAATGCAACTGGGGTTCTGCCATCTGTATGCCTTGCGCCCCAGGAACCGTATTCGACTCAAGAATCCAGGTCTGCACCTAGCCCTAACTGTAAAACATCTTTGATTCTTCCCACAGTAGCGGAAACTGGCTCCAAAACATTCATTATGTTCACAACAAAAAAGAAAATATGTTGTTCTCAAATTATTCCAGCATGAACAAAGAATTGCAATAAAGAAATATCTTTGAAATTTGACCTTTATTTACCGAGGACCTAATCAATCATTCGAGATTTGAAAAGAATGTCGTGGAATGAAGCAAGTATCGCATTGTGACAAAGAACGGTAGTCAATAGATGAACTTTACTTAAGACCTTGTGAATTAAAAGCGGAGAGATAGAATTCACACAACAGTACACGTATTTGCTTCATTTAAATTCATAAAGAGAATGCAATCCGCTGATGGAACGTCGAATTGTCTATAAAGAACGGCATTTCTATAATTCTTATTTGAGGATGATAGTTCTCTTACCAGAGAACACTAATCCGTATTTTTTTAATCATTTATGATGCTTTTTAACATAAGACATAGTAAATGTTTCTATGACTCCGTGACTCAAAATCCTTTAAGCTCAAACCATGCGTATCATCATCTGTTGTTTATTTCAAAAATCAATTCAATAACATTCTGAACGGATGCGAAAAAATTGATGTTTTATTTTCACCCATCTTTCCATCAGTTATATTTCTGGCAATATTATTTTACGCTAAAACGCTTTTTAAATCGCCAACTAGAAAAATAAATTGTTTTGGCAGCGCTAAAATGAAAATTTTCAATTAAGTTCAAACCATGCTTATCATCATCTCTTGTTTATTTCAAAAATAAATTCAGTAATATTTTGAACGGAATCGGCAAAATTGATGTTTTCTTGTCACCCATTCTTCATTCAGTTATATATTTCGTAGTATTATTTTACGCTAAAACACATATTAAACTGTTTATATAATGCCTATCGTTGAATAAAATTTCATGTAGAAACAAAGCATTGAACTCGTAATCGAAGTACTTCCTGCCTTCAAGTGGAATTATTCAATACCTACTATAGCCAACTATAAATTTTTGGCACGGTTAAAATTAAAATATTCGTTGTCTATATTTGAGTCTGATAGTTCTCTTACCAGAGAATACTATACAACATATTTCTATCACGTATGATGCTTTTCTAACACAAGTAGTTGGTGCTTGCTTTCCTCAAGCATTCCAGCACATATAAAAAAACACTAGGATTTTATGAGAGGATGCAGTGCATCAGGCAGTCCTTAACGTCACTGCTACCAGGGTCACTTCTCCTATCGTGTGATTTCTGATAGACCCAAGTTTAATCGTCGTGTTTGTGCTTTCAAGTAGTACGTGAGAATTCCAACTATTCATGATGGATCCAGTTGAATCTTACACATTATCGGAAGAAAATATAGGCGATTATGTTTTCATAATATGCGCAATAATGAAAATTAGACTAAGTTAACTTATATGTAGGCATGGTAGGATTCGATTTTTAATCGATAAACGTAGATAATCATCGAATTTTAAAAACTTTTCAATTCGTCGAAAATGAATTGTCCTCGATAAGTATCGATTTTCACCATTACATTTTTTACGAAATTTGTGCGTCATGATTTTCAAATTTTGTTTTCCGCTCTCAAACTTAACATATTTTACAACCAACACATCCAAAATGGAAGAGGCAGTCTGTATATGTCGTACTAAACGACCACACAACATTCGGAATTTGTTATATAATGTCTCTTATGTCACTGTCTTAAGGCCACATTATGAGCTGTCATGGGATTCAAAGGTAAAGGACAAAATATTATCATCAGTAATTGCGCTCTTTCTTTACCTCCGGCCAGATCCGATATTCCCTACGCACTTTGGACTCCTTTTACCGAAAAGTCGCGGGACGTCTATTGCCTCCTCTGCGCGACATTATCTACCGACCTCCTCCAAGATGTTTTCCCGGATTGAAAAATCAGTGCCGATCGTCATATGGCCTTATGGCATTTCCAAATGTACCCTGTCATAAACTTTATAGAATCCATCTGAGAGAGGGGGGGAGAGGGATTTGGGAGAGGGAGAGAGAGAGAGAGAGAGTGTGTGTCTCCCGTGTTTAGTTTCTTTTGCAATGCTGTCGAAGGAGAATCGTTCCATATACGCACTCGGGTTTTTTTTCACATTCACATTCATAGTCATTTATTTTCATGAAGGTGAGATATTTTTCATAAAAATATTCATTCATACATTAGGTTGTGCATTAATTTTTTCACTAATGATCACGATTTCGTGAATAAGAGACGCGAATTAACGAGTAGAATATACTTTCTGATTTATTGCGAGAAATTAACTGCTCCAGGTTGGTGGCCAAAGTCAACAACACATTCGTCAAAATATAGATAACAATAAAAAAGCAGCATAAAAAATACTTCTTTTTATTTATTCACTTTTAGTTAAATTTAATTAGAAGGAATTCAATTTATGACACTTTTCTAGATAAAAATTGATAAAATGTATTGAAATAAACGTCAATATTAGATGTCGCTTTTTAAGAAATATAAACTTCGAAAACTAAAATGCTCAATTAAATGTAGAAAAATAATCGTTGATGTATATCGTTCATTTCTAGGAAAAATAAACAATGGCAGTGGTCGCTTTTTAAGAAATATTAACGTCGAAAACTACCAAGCCTAGTAAAATGTATTGAAGAAAACGTCGATATTGGTCGCCGAATTTTAGGACAAATAAACGTCGATTTTTAAGAAAATTAAACGTCGAAAACTACCAAGCCTTATAGTAGTAGTAATTTTAAGCGTCGATATTCTTCGAAAATCCCTCGGGAAAATAAACGTCGATTTAAATCGTCGATTATAAAAACGTCGAATTCTACCAAGCCTACTCATATGTTTAAGAGAATAAACTTGACGTTAATTCAATTAAAGAAAAACGAGAAAAATATATTTCCGTAAATCGAATTTTCTATACCTCGAATAATTTTTGCTTTCCCTAGAGATTCGGGTTATAGAAGTTTCACTGCATATATATATATATATATATATATATATATATATATATATATATATATATACAACTATTTAAAAAATATATTTTCGCAAGTCGAATTTTCTATAACTCGAATGATATTTACTTTCCTTTGAGGTTCGAGTTACGGAAGTTGCACTTTAATTCGTTTTGACGTCATTAATTTACATTAAAAGCAATAAACCAAAGCAATCGTAACGTATAATACCAGGTCCCTTTTAAAAGCATTCAGGTCCTTGCCATAGTATTTACAGATTTCCATTGTTGAAAAGAGGAAATATTCACCCTTTTTCTGATTGAAAGCAAATATTTACGCTCTGTATGTATGTTTAAAACTTATTAACTATGTTCTTTTATCTATACAAGTATTTTTTCGAGTTCGTTTATCAATTTCAAATAATTTAAAAATACATTTTTAGAGTGTCTTGCGCTGAATCCCATGCTCTTCTTACGGGGTATTGAAATGGAATACTGGGGTTTAAAATACCCCTTAAATATAATATTTTCTGAAATTTCGGATTTTTTTTCGAAAATGTGCCAAATTTTAGCTCTGAAGCTTCTTTATAAGTACCCTATAGGTTCTATGTCATATATTCTATATGTGACATTTGAGTCTGCGAACCGCACATATCATCCTCAAAAATATTAAGAGCCGCACTCAAGCGAGAACTGTGATAATGGGTTGAAAAGGCAACGCAAGGAAAACTAATGAAAGAAATTAGCAAAAAACTTGTTTATTCTTTAACAATTCCGAAAAACGTAACATAGTTTCGGCGCAAATGTAGACATGCCTTCGGGAGGTTAAGATAAAACCGATTAAGGGAAAAGATGGATAACTTTCCCCTGCTGCGAGCCGCACATTGGGTATAAAAGAGCCGCATGCGGGTAGCGAGCCGCACTTGGCCATGTCTGAGTTATATATATATATATCGAATATTATGTGGATTGGTGAAGCATAAGTATTATTGCTGGACGAAGGTTGTTTAGATAACTAGGGGAGTAAAAATCGATAAAATATAATGTCGCTGTACGCTATATAGTGAGTTTTGAGAAATATAGCTCAAGTAGTACAGTTCATGGCCTCATGCTCTATAACTGAATGAATTTAAATCAAAACCGTTGGAGCCAGCTTTGAATAAATCAACAATTCGCGGGAGTCAACAAGAAAAAACTATCCTTCATTGTTGCGCTCATCTCTACATCTCCTTTCTATCCCTAAATACTATAACAAGTGTGGAAAGGCTGTACACCATGTCGGAGTACACAGAGTTTCCAAATGCGTTCTTTGAGATCGACAAATTTTAGTAAAATTCCCCAATACCAAATTTCATCAAAATATGTCCTGCTGTTCCCAAGTTGAAACGTACATTGTAAGCTACATGTAGTTCTTCATGTAAAGTGGTCGTAATTATTGTTCGATTTTAAACAAAATTGGAATCCATCGACAAATTTTAGTACCAAATACCAAATTTTAATGAAATATGTCCAGCGGTTCCCGAGTTGTAAAATTTTTAATTAATATTTTTGTTGCGGTTTATAAAACTCTTTTGTTTGGGTGAAGCGAAGCTTCGAAGGCTTTACGCACGGCAGAGACGACAGTGTGTTTTGAGATGCTCGAGAGAGAGGACAGTGTGTGCTGAGACGCTCGAGAGGGAGGACAGTGTGTTGAGATGTTAGAGAGAGACGACAGTGTGTGCTGAGACGCTCAAGAAAGAGAACGGAGAAAAACTGACGACGAGTTGCGGACTACGGTGTTTGTGTTTTGTGTGTGTAGAACCTTTAGACTACGTTAATTATACAGTCCACTAAATTGCATACGTGTTAATCATTATTTCGATTATAACCTTTGTGTAACCGGCCCTTCTGATTTGATATCAGTCGATGTGCATGCCACATTTTGGTCCTTCGGGCCGGATTAATATTGGTTTCAAGCATCTAGTTTTGAGAAATCTTTGATATAAAACTCGTGTGCATTGGCTCAAGAAAGACGAGTTATCGGGCGAAAGGTGCGTTCTAGGTCATAAGGCACGCCGGCTCCGTGAGTGTTACCAGGCCACCAGCTGCGCGGGGTGGATGACGTAAGAGCTGCCTGACGCCGACCGTGGTTTCCAGTCCAGACCAGACGGCGCCCAGCAGATTCATCCTACTTTGTTCCAAATTCAACATTGTCTACGCTTCATCCAGGTCAGACAGACTTTGGCGGCTCTTATCCTTTCCTATACCATATTTACTCTGCCTTACATTGTATATATTGTGTAATCATGGAATAAAGCGAGAGAAAGTTACTCATTAAACAACGAGGTTTAGCTAAGAGTAGTTTAACACGAATTATAACTTACGTAGAGCAGTTTCAGCCAGGTTTAAATTTAAATCTTATACGTGCTAGAGATGAGCTTTTGACAAACATCTGGGAGAGATATGATGAGGTTCAAAATAAGTTAGAAATTTATGACGACGAGGAAAACCGTGCTGCGGACAGATACCTTTTTGGGAATAATTTTTGTGATGTGAAAGCAAAAATTAAGTGAAACTTCCCACAGTACAATTACCTCAATTTTCTGGGTGCTATACACAATGGATACAGTTCAGAGAGACGTTTGAAAGTTTGATAGTAGCCAATTCAGCACTTCCAGATATTCAAAGGTTTTATTATTTGATTTCATCCTTAAAGGATGAACCGCGTGCATTGTTACAGAATTTGACAGTGTCAAATGAAAATTTTATTGTTGCATGGAGCCTCATATGTCAGAGATACAACAATCCAAAACTCATTGCATCCAAGCATGTTAAGGCTTTGTTGACGCCCATAAAGGCTAGGGATGATTCAGCTACAGAGTTGAGACAAGTAGTTAATCATTTATCTAGCAATTTAAATGCACTTAAAGCTTTAAGCCTAGAAACACCATTGCATGAAATAATGCTTTTGCAATTGATTCTAGACCATTTGGGTTCTTCTATCAGAAAGGAGTGGGAGACTACATCAGTGTTACATGACTTTCCCAAATTAGAGGAGTTTATTAAATTCCTAGAACAAAAATGTCAAACGTTAGAATTATTGCAACCCAGTCAACCAGTTAAGGCTAGCGGCAGCAATATATACAAATCAGTGGAATCCAAATTCAAATCGAACAAGACCAGGTCATCTAGTTCCTTTATGACGACAAACAATAGTACATTGTGCCCGTATTGTGAACAAAATCATGGGTGGCAGAAATGTTTATCCTTTGCTAATGCTAGTGTACAACAACGAATAGAGTGTGTTAAGCAAAACAAATTATGCTTTAACTGTCTAAAGGCTTTTCATAGCTTTAAGGAGTGCCAATCAGGCAACTGTCGGAAGTGTGATAGGAGAAACAATACGCTGCTTCATTTTGAGAGACTGGTGACAACGAAATTGCCTGACAGGAATGAACGACCACACTTACAATGTTGCTCAACTAGTGACCACTTCAGGAACATCAGCCCCAACCAATTAGAGAACGATTCAAGGACATTGGGAAGTTACTGTGCCTTAAAATCACGACTGATTAAGCAGGTGTTATTGTCGACAGTTATTGTAAATGTGGAGGACTCATTAGGTAGACTTCATCAATGCCGCGTTCTTCTCGATAGTTGCTCACAAAGAAACTTCATTACTGACGAGATGGTTAGACTACTCAATTTAAAGAAAATTCGAGACGTAATTCCGATACAAGGTATCGGGGATGTGACTGCAGGCACCACGCAGTGATGATGTAGGTGTCCATTCAAGAACAAATGACTTCAAGGTCAACCTCAATTGTTCCATTCTTCATAAGATAACAGACAACGTTCCCTCAACTTTCATTAATTACAAGGATTGGGGTATAACTTCAGATATTGTGTTAGCCGACGACAAGTTCAACAAGCCAAGCAAGATAGATCTTCTAATAGGTGCGGAGTTCTGCCTTCAGCTCTTATGCCCTGATCAAAGAACCAGAACTGGCAACTACCCAATTCTGCAATATACCAAGTTTGGATACATTCTAGCTGGAAGGCTTCCCTGCCAGACCTCAGGATATGCTTCACAGCGATCATTCCTTACTAGGAGAGACAACGTATTGGATAAGCAACTTCAACGTTTTTGGGAAATCGAGGAACTGGTTCAACCATTACCTACGAGGGAGGAAGAGTTATGTGAACAACATTTCAAGGAACACACCAGAAGAGACTCTACGGGCAGGTTCATTGTTCGATTGCCTCGCCGCCAGGGAGTAGGACATTTAGGTGACTCATATCAACAGGCAAGCACACGACTACAACAATTGGAACGCCGACTACACAGACAGCCACCTTTGCGTCAGACTTACAATGCCTTTCTTCAAGAGTATGAAGAGCTTGGCCATATGAAAAGGCTAGATGACAACGCAACCAACAACCAGAGGGAATTGTTTTACTTGCCCAACCATGCAGTGATCAAAGAAGCTAGCTCCACCACCAAGACGAGGGTAGTTTTTGATGCTTCCGCCAAGACGACTACAGGAACATCCCTCAATGATACGCTGTTAATTGGAGCCACATTACAACAAGATCTGAGTTCCATAGTTCTACGATTTAGAACTCATGAAGTTGTGTTTACAGCAGACATCACTAAAATGTAGAGACAGGTCCAGGTGCATGCTGACGATACCGGACTCCAGCGCATTCTCTGGAGAAGATCATCTACAGACCAAGTGAACATCTATGAGCTCACCACTCTCACATATGGTACGGCGTCAGCTCCGTTTCTTGCAACGAGATGTCTTCAGCAATTAGCTGAGGAAGAGGCAGTCAGATTCCCTCACGCTGCTGAAGTATTGCGAAGAGACTTTTACATTGATGATGTGCTCCGCGGGGCAAACAACTGCAAGGAAGCGCTTCAATTGCAACAGGAATTGATAGATATACTCAGTACCGGTGGCTTTCAGTTGAGAAAGTTTTGCTCTAATCTTTCTGCCATTCTGGAAGCCGTCCCACCAGAATACAGAGAAACGGAACTGCCAAGACATTTTGACAGCATTAATGAAGTCAAAACACTTGGGTTATTATGGGATCAAACGCAAGACATGTTTTTAATTGCTATCAAGACACCATCATCATCCTCGATGTTGTTAAGCGATCAGCCAAACTCACCTGTCACTAAACGTACCGTGTCTTCTGTGATTGCATCTATTTTTGACCCGCTTGGGCTAGTAAGTCCCCTTGTTATTATATATTAAATGTTTCTACAGCAATTATGGCAGTGTAATCTACAATGGGATGAATGTCTTACAACTGAGTTATTAGCAGACTGGAAGAAACTGTGTTCACTTCTCCCTGAAGTTAAGAACATTCCAATCGAACGACGTGTGTTAGCCAAAGGAATCCTGTTAAACATACAATTACATGGGTATTCAGATGCAAGTGAAAGAGCTTATGGTGCTTGTTTATACCTGCGCTCAGTGTCTCAACATGGGGAGGTAGTAACAAAATGACTGTGTTCAAAATCAAAGGTGGCACCAGTAAAATGTATCACGATCCCTCGACTGGAATTGTGTGGAGCATTGTTGCTTGCTCGACTGGTAAACAAAGTAGCACCTATTTTGAATTTAGATATTTCCAAGACAATGTTGTGGACAAACTCAACAATTGTCCTATCATGGCTGGCAGCGCCAGCTGCGCGATGGAAAACGTTTGTAGCAAACAGAGTAGCCCAGATTCAGGAGCTTGCAGCTAAGGGAGAGCAACGGGCATCAACACTTACAGCGATGGCAACTCAACCAGTCATAGATGACATAACTAATCAATATTCATCGCCTTTCCGACTTCAGAGAGTAGTTGCATATTGCCTGAGATTCTATCACAATGCCAAGTACCCAGAAAATAAACGAGGAGGTATTTTGACGACGTCCGAATTACGGCTAGCACTTAACATCTGCCTGAAGATAGGCCAGCAAGCAGATTATAAACTAGAAATCAAATGCCATTTTATTCCTCCCAGTTCTCCACACTTTGGAAAATTATGGGAAGCTGGGATGCGATCAATGAAGTATCATTTAAAACGAGTAACGGGAACATCCATTTATACTTTCGAGGAGCTGTCACACAAATAGAAGCTTGCTTAAACTCCAGACCTATTACAGTCTTATCCGACGACCCTAATGATCCGAGTTATCTTACCCCTGGTCATTTCCTCATTGGTGGTCCTTTAACCTTCTTCCCTGAGCCTTGTGTGTCTGATGTGTCGCTGAAGCATTTTTCCAGATGGCAGCATATTCAACAGGTGACGCAGCAGTTATGGAATAGGTGGTCCATGGATTACCTAACATCCCTT
The DNA here is from genome assembly GCA_028673005.1 of Tanypteryx hageni. Taxonomy (NCBI): domain Eukaryota; kingdom Metazoa; phylum Arthropoda; class Insecta; order Odonata; family Petaluridae; genus Tanypteryx; species Tanypteryx hageni. The sequence continues at coordinate 18,484,328 of CM054118.1, read as the reverse complement.
CAGCAGAGAAGAAAATGGCGTTCGGAACAGAAGAATCTTCAACCTGGGAACGTGTTTCTGGCCAAGGAGGACAACCTACCCCCACTTTCTTGGAGGATTGCAGTCATCCAGGAAGTATTTCCGGGAGAAGATGGGCTGGTTCGAGTAGCTAGCATGAAAACTCCCACCGACATTGCAAAGAGACCTATACATAAATTGATAATTTTACCCCTACACTAATGTGCTTATAAAGTGTTTAATAGTATTTAGTAGTGCAATGTAATATGTTAATTGTTTTGAATTTTGTAAAATTCAACGGGGGGAGCTTATGTTGCGGTTTATAAAACTCTTTTGTTTGGGTGAAGCGAAGCTTCGAAGGCTTTACGCACGACAGAGACGACAGTGTGTTGAGATGCTCGAGAGAGACTACAGTGTGTGCTGAGACGCTCGAGAAAGAGAACGGAGAAAAACTGACGACGAGTTGCGGACTACGGTGCTTGTGTTTTGTGTGTGTAGAACCTTTAGACTACGTTAATTATACAGTCCACTAAATTGCATACGTGTTAATCATTATTTCGATTATAACCTTTGTGTAACCGGCCCTTCTGATTTGATATCAGTCGATGTGCAAGCCACAATTTTTTTGGAATGAACAAAAGAACATCGAAAATCGTATCATTACGTAAATACGATAATTACCTTTTCATTAAATTTATCGTAAACCTTACGGTTTACGTGAAAAATTCTTTGACAAAAAATGTGTATTTAATTATTTTGTTGAACTTTTGATCGCTCAGATGAGTATTTAACTAGATGCGAAATCCTTATATAATAATTCTCGATTGTCTGTCTGTCCCAGTAGTTTTGGGCATTTTGCAATGTAATTAGGAGCTGAAACTTTCACAATCGTTAATCCCCCATGAGGTGGTCCCTAGAAAAACCAAACATTCCGGAAAAAGTCCCGGATTCGACTCCGGGAGGCAATTATATTTTCCCATAAGTTTACACGGAATTTTCGATTTTTCAAGGTGCAAGGTTTATTTCCTTCATTCATTAAAATATGTAAATATCGACCAAATTTCTCCATTTTTTTTATTCGACGATTAAAACTATAAAATATCTTATTCTTGCAAGTTTTAGATGTTACACTGAAGAATTTGTCAGAGACACGAATTTATTTTCGAAATTTTATGGCTTTTTCGTACTCTTTCCGGGTGTTGCCAAGGCGACTCGCATTGTTGCCTCCGATTGAACTAGCGTCTATTAAGCCTTCAAATAGACGAAAGAATTGTGTTATTCGCTTCGGGCAATGTTAAACTCAATAGATTGCAAAGTTAATAATTGAAGAATATTATTATTCAGTAAACATACGAAGAGGAAGAATAACAGTGCCCAAGAGTGGTAAATCAAGTCGTATATTGATGCCAGAATGTAATAAATTTGGAGCGTTTCATTTTCTGGAATAATTCAAATGATTTTCAGGAATTTAATAATTAATCAAACAATTACATTTACTACATATATATATATATATATATATATATATATATATATATATATAAGTTTTTACACACACCTCTGAAGTTATATTTTAATCACACTGCAAAGTCCCGTTGATGTTCAACGGGTAATTCCGCTAGAACTGTAAAATACATATAGGTCTTCATGTTAAGAGGTCGTTATTATGATCCGATTTTAACCAAAATTGGAATCAGTCGATAAATTTCAGCAAACTCACAAATACTAAATTTCATCGCAGATCCAGCGGTTCCCGAGTTTAAATATGCGGACGGTCGGTCGGTGGGACGGACGGACGGTCGGATGGACGGACGGATGGACGGGAACGACCTCCCCTTATATTTGTGTTCACTTCGTGCAATGAACGCATAAAAACGTAATGGTGATCACTATCATCATCATGTGTAAAGCTTTCTATGACGCTACACAGCATAACTTTCAATAACATTTTAAAATTACTTAAAATCATCGTACGAATATGAAACTGGTACCAATGTCTGAAAGAATGAAAAGTCAGTTTCTTACCATCGATTTTTAAATATGCGTCGAATCAGTCCACAGATTCGTTTTAAACATGAAAAGTTCACGTATTTTCGGGTTAACCTTTCGTCGTCAAGAAAAATCGCATTGTTGCTAATTTCAGCATATAATAAACCACTTAACGTGTTCTCTTCACCCCCCCCCCGGCGCTGCCAGTCTCCATACTGTCAATTTATCGAACTATTACTATTTCCTAATTAAATCGACGTTTTTATAGTGGATATAAAGAAATTATTAAAGAGAATTAACGCTAAAACGTTGATCGTTAAAATTTCGACGCCAGGGCGGAGAAATACTGTGATAAATGTTGTGATTAAAAGAGAAAGCTAGGATACCCCAAAAAAACTATTTCATTTTCACCCGCCATCCTGAAACTAAAGGACGACCGTTTAAAATATTGAAAAAATTATATCTCGGAAACGGTACGTCTGAGAAAAACACTTTATGAACAAAAAATAAGCGCCTTGATAAGAGCTATCCAGAAAAATTATTTTAAGCTTAGCGAGGCGCGTAGCGCCGAAGTCACAGGAGCAAGCGGAGGGCGGGGTGGACGCGCGTGGGGGCAGCGCCCCTAATCTCTTCATAGTTTCTATTCTGGTTAATAGTATGCCTAAACATGAAATATCATTCGATTTTGTTGAGACGTTTAGTGTCTAAAGCCGCGCACAGGCAGGCGGCTCCGCTGTAGAGGGGTTCTACTTGGTCTTAACCGGATCATCTAATGAAAAATAATTAATGAAATTGATAGTCTTAAGCGTAACTTTGTGGAACGATTCCATAATTACAATGAATCAGGGAAACGGAAGAACAGCATATTTATCCACACATAAAAAGTTTTAATTTCGATTTGTTTCGTTAAAAGGTAAACATCCTCAGGTGACCAGAAAACAGAGACCATTTAATTGTGTGTTGATCAAAACTACTTTGGATTCAATGGACAGTTTTCTCAACAAACTTAAGGCGTAGCGATGGGGTCACTAATCAATACTCCTATTCCCCCTCTCTTTCTTAACCTCTTAACCAATGAGTAATCAACCCCGTAATTCCTTCTCTCTCTCCTCCTCTAGCTATATATTTGAATGGTCTCTGTTTTTTGGTCACCTGAAGATGTTACCTTATAACGAAACCGATAGAAATTAGAACTTTTCATAAGCGAAAAGGAAATAATTAAGATATTCTGTTGAGATTATAACGCCTTTTTAACATTTTTACATGCTCCCTCCATGTTTTTCGGGATTCTACCTCGTGTTGAGTCTTTTAATGACGACTGTTTCGCAACCATTCCAGGTGGCATCTTCAGAGACCAAGAAACGAACAGCCAATCACAACGCACCTCGCCCGACCGATGTGGGTATAAATAACGGTCGAATTTCTGCAAACGACAAGACCTGAAGATGCCACCTGGAATGGTTGCGAAGCAGTCGTCATTAAAAGACTCAACACGCGGTAGAATCCCGAAAAAACATGGAGGGAGCACGAAAACACCGCGGAAGCCTTCGTAATAACATTTTTGCCTGTTTAGGGAAAAAATGTTTTTGCCTAAAAATCTCATAAAAATTAATAATTTGAATGATTTTTCTCATAGTTTTAATTCGATGGAAACTTATTTTTTATCTTTTTCTTTCTTCATTTTTTTTCAGAAATGCGTGTCGTCGCACTTTTGGCAATTATGGTCGTAATCGCGGCTTCGGCCACCGCTGAAGATGGGTGCCAGTCGGTCACTTGCCCGCCATCGACTGAAGGTGTGAGAAACTCAATCCCCAACCCACTCGACAAATGCTCATTCTGCTGCTGCCGTACCGGCACACCTGAGCACAGGCAATTCCCCAATAACAAGGAGTACGACCAAGCACAAAGGAAGTGCGTGGTATCGAGATTTTGCAGAAACGACTGAACTCCGCAACACCCGTAACTACGCCAATTGCATCATTGTAGTATTTGTAGTATTGTCCCGCGGATTGACTGTGGTTCGGAGGTTTGGAGCCGCGTGGCGGGGCTAAACCAAAGGCTATGGAATTTCTGTGTGGGCATGGGAGTCGACTTCGTTGATCTCCGGCCGGTTCTCGGATCGTGTAGGGTAACCCTAAACGGCTCTGGAGTCCATTACACGACCGAGGCTTCACAGAGTGTAGCGTGTAGGATCTTCGACCATGGTAGGTCTTTTTTTGATTAGAGAGTAGGGTAGGGTGTAGGCGTAATAGGGGATTTCATAGGGGCATCGAGCGTAATACAGTTTCTGGTCGCGAAGTGAGAGAGTCCACCTGCAAAAGCCGTAATAGAGCAGTTAATGCTTCGGGCGATAACGAGAAATTAAATATTGTAGTTTTAAACTGCCGCAGCATTCGTAAGAAGTCTGCCGAACTCGAACACGTAATTTGCACGTTGCATGCTGATGTAGTTATAGGTACAGAAAGTTGGCTCACCGAAGATATCGCTAGCCAAGAAATTTTTCCGAAAAGCTATAGAGTGTACAGAAAAGACCGTGCTAATAGAATAGGTTGCGGAGTATTTTTGGCAATAAGTGAAAAGTACGATAGTTGTCAGATCCCTATTATCGATGAAACGACCGAGAGCGTGTGGTGCCGCCTAGGTAAGGATAATTCGAAAAAGATATATTTATGCTCATTTTACAGACCACTTAATGTCAAAGTTGATTATATTTTAAGTTTAGAGAGGCAATTAGCCGAGCTTAGATCTATTATGAACGACGGTTATGTGATAATTGGAGGCGATTTTAACTTACCGTCAATCGATTGGGAAAACCTATGTTTCGTTACGGGAGGTAAAGAACGCGAATCGTGTGAAGCCTTAGTTGACACGCTTCATGAATATTCCTTAATCCAGATGGTACGAAAAGTCACGCGTTCGGGCAATGTTCTCGACTTGCTTGCTTCTAACATTCCGCATAGGATAACTAAGGTATCCATAGAGGAGGGACTTAGCGACCATCGAGCTGTGTATGCGGAGCGCGAATTAAAGCTCAAAAGACATCCTAAGCCCCTTCGGAATGTATACGCTTTCGCCAAGGCCGACTTTAAAAGTTTCAGCTTACATCTCAGAAGTACCTTTGTCAGTTATCGTGAAAAGACAAAACGATTAGGTATGGAGCCATCATGGTTATTATTTAAGGATATACTAGGAAAAGGTATCAATAGATTTATCCCCAGTAAGTTAAAATCTGATAAGAAAGAACCAATCAGGATTGCCTTAAGACGACAGAGGCGTAGACACGCAAAATTGAAAAGCATACCTACCACCGCTTCCGATGAGTAACGCACAGCTATAGTCCATGAGTATATAAGTGCCCGCGTATTAGCGAGAAAAACCATGCTTAACGCATTTAACACCTTCCAGAATGAGGTATTAAATACAAAATTGAAGGAGGATCCAAAAGCGTTCTGGTCCTATGTAAGAGAAGTCAAGGGAGGGGGTCCTTCAATACCCTCCCTGCGATGTGATTCCGGAGACATCCTTCACGATGGGGAGGATAAAGCTAATCTACTAAACGTTTACTTCGCGAAGGCGTTCACGGCAGGTGGAGATAGACTTGAAGATAATCTTATTCCCGATAGATGTACGCGGATGGATAATATTAAAATCTCTGAGGCAGGAATAGCGAAGCAACTGGGTGCGATAAAGCCCAACAAAAACCCAGGACCAGAAGGATTTCCAGCGCGTGTATTAAAAGAACTAGCAGAAGAAATAGCTCTCTTCCTTCGGATAGTAATCGAGAAATCCCTTACCCTCTGTGAGGTTCCTGATGATTGGAGACTAGCACACGTCAAACCCATTCATAAGGGAGGTGACAAAGAAAACCCCGAAAATTATAGGCCGATTTCTCTAACATCATTATCATGTAAGATTTTGGAGCACATTATTGTTAGCAACACAATGCGTTATCTCGAGAGTAGATCGCTGTTAATCAGCTGTCAACATGGCTTCAGAAAAGGTAGATCCTGTGACACCCAACTCTGTCTGTTTGTGAATCATGTTTTATCATGCGGCGAAAATAATAAACAGGTCGATGCAGTGTTCCTTGATTTTAGAAAAGCTTTTGACAAGGTTCCCCACCGTAAGTTGTTATTAAAATTGGGAAATCTTGGCGTTAATGTTAAAGTCATTAACTGGGTTCGCGCTTTCCTTTGGAATAGAAAACAAAAAGTAGTCATCGATGGTAAGTCCTCGAGTGTGGCAGATGTAGTCTCCGGAGTGCCACAGGGTAGTGTGATCGGACCTATGCTTTTCTTGCTTTATATAAACGACATCAGCTCAGTTGTAAAAAGTAATATCAGGCTTTTTGCGGATGACACCGTAGTCTATAGAGAAATTAGTGGTCCTAGCGACCATCGTCAGCTTCAGGATGATCTGGATGCGTTATCTGTTTGGTGTAAGGATTGGCAGCTAGAAATCAATCAGAAAAAGAGTAACGTTCTAAACTTTTGGAAATCTAGAAGCCCATCGTCCGTGTTTACCTACTCAATAAATGGTGAGAGCATTCCTGTTTCGGAATCCGTGAAATATCTCGGGGTAACCTTGAATCGTGACCTGTCTTGGGACACCCACATAAGACGAGTGATAGGTGGGGCAAATAAGAAGTTGGCTTTTGTGCGTAGAATAGTCAGGAAAAGCACGGAAATGATGAGAGAATCCTGTTATTTATCCTTGGTTAGACCTCAAATGGAATACGCAGCAGCGGTTTGGGATCCATATCAGAGGAGACTCATAAAGGATTTAGAAAAAATACAGCGGCGAGCAGATAGATTCGTGAAAAAGAATTACGATAAAAAACAGAGCGTTACGTTATTCATTGAAGAGTTGAGTTGGCCATCGTTGAAAGATCGTAGATTAGAGGCGAGACTTAAACTTCTAGATAAATATAGGTCGGAGATATTCGTAAATGAAATGAAGGATATTATTCGACAACCAACGTTTATCGGACGGAGGAATAATGAGGACAAGATTCGCGAAATAGATAGTAGGACGGAGAGATATAAGGAGTCCTTTTTCCCTAGGACAATACGTGACCACAATAGATAACAGTGAATAATAATTAGATAGGAACTTGGTGCGCGGCACGCCCTGCCATCCACCGTCAAGGTGACTTGCAGGGTAATATGTAGATGTAGAATGACATCGTGAAAACTTTGGACGAGAAAGGAAGTCCATCTTGTGCCGGAAACATGCCTCTACAACCGTCGATTCCATTGCTTATGTTATAATTATAATTGACAGTAATGCAATAAAGCCCTCTTTTACAACTTCCATATTTGACATTTTAACTATTTTTAGGCTGGATTCCAAAGGAAACAGCCTTATGAAACGGTCATGTCTGTGTGTGTTTGTGTCCTCTACTAAAACCTTTTGCACCAATGGACCGATTTTCATGAAACTTGGCATGATGCTCGTACTGCTAGGATTCACCTCCGGGCTAAATTTTATTTGGCGAAGATTGAAGTCCCGGGTTTGGTTCCAGGAACTTTCTTCCCCATTTGCTTTACATTAGAAGTCTCAAATCCATCGTGCAGTGATGTTTTCTTTAATACCTCACAATATCTTATATTGTGATATCGGAGCGAGGTTTGAGCTGTTCTAAGGGAAAAAGAATGTAGATTTGAATTCTTATCACAAAATTTTTATAATTGATTGATTGATTTCCACTAAAACAGCGTTTTTGCGTTTTAAATCGTATTTTATCGGATAATACGAAAAAAGACCCGGGTTCGACTCCAGGGGAGCGATTTCCGTTTCCCGTAAGATAACACGTAAAAAGCGACTTTTTCAAGTGCAGGCTTTTATTCTTTTGAAAATTAAAATTAGAAAGAATTGACAAACGATCTTTGAATTTAAAGTATGTTTAAGGAAAATTAATGAAGTTTTTCATTCTATTCATCTTTGTCCGCTTACCGTTCGAAATCTCTCATATTAAACATTTAAATCACATATTTTGGAAAAATATCGGCTTTTAAATGGGATGTTGCCTTGCTGACCACGTCATTGTTAAACTTCGAGAATCAATTGTTGTCTCAACCCGCATACGTTCAATATATACGAGTGCATAGATCGCCTTAAATTATCGTAGGATTTTTCGCGAAAATACGTAATCCTAATGGGACGGGGATTTAGTTTGGATTCTTTTACTTATCTAAACGACTATGTACGTAGATGTAGAGTAAGATAAAGAGAGATGTGGGGAGAGTGATAGTAAGGAAGGGAGATAGGAGGGAAGGAAATGGAAAGGAAGGGAGGTAGGAAGGAAGGGATATAGAATGGAAGCTACATAGAGAGAAAGGGAGGTATAGAATTAGAAAAGGACGGGAGGAAAGAGATGAAGAGGAAGACGGAGAAAAAGAGGGAGAGTTATGGATTGGGACAGGAGGGAATGAGAAAGGGGGAGGTGGGAGAAAAGAGAGGGAGGGAGAGAGAGAAGGGGAAGGAAAGAGGAAGGGAAGGAGACAGAGGGAGGGAGAGAGAGAAAGGGACGGCGAGAGGGAGGGAGGGAATATTATTATTGCTTCATTTTTGACAAGTGGCTCATCATTGGAGAAAACAATAATGAGAAAGAAATTCTCCCGAGTCTCTATTTTGGCAAATTTTATACCGGCTCTTACTCAATAATTACAGCTGTTATTATTCATTTTTAAGTTACCCGATGAATTTCAAAGGGCAATTACACTAGAAAAATAAACTAATTTTGTAAATATCCATAATAATGAGTTACGATTACTTAAGATGCATGGTTTCAGTAGGATTGCCAGTCTTACGACGGGGTTTATCAATCATATGACTCCAGTCATATGACGGGCAATGCACTAGTTAATAATAAAAGGCTATGTTGTCCATCCGTTGGTCTGAGTGTCAAGCTATTAAAACGCAAATTACTCGATCAAGGATGTAAATAGAAAATTGAAATTTGGCAGAAATAATATATTTAAATATAAAAATGCTTTGCCGAAAGAAAATTCACGAAAAAGTCGACTCCAAGAGATCATTTCCATTCTCCGTAAGATAACACGCAAAATTCGACTTTTTGCCGTGCAGGATTTTCTCTTTTGGGAATTAAAGTTAGAAAAACTTGACCTATAATCTTCAAATTTGTACTGTTTTAGATGAAAATTAATAAAATTTTTTATTCTTATCTTCTTTTTTCGCATTTGGTTCCGAATCGCTCGAACGAAACGTTTAAATGCCAACTTTTTCCATTAACTCTAATCGCCTTGACGACCGTATCATTGTCAAAACTCGAGATTCTATTAATGTCTCAACCCGCATATGTGAAATGTTTATGAGTGCCTAGGTTGCCTTAACCCTTGAAATACCAAGGGGTGACCATTTTGGTCCAAGCATCAGTTTAGGAATTTTTTTGGGATATCGAAGTCATAGATACTGGTTTTTTATAACTAATTTTTTACGTTAAATTTTACAAATAAATATCTTTTTTCATATATATGCTCAGATTTTTTCTTTATTTACCCATATTCATAGATAGGTCAACGTTGGACCAAAATGGTCACCCCTTGGTCTTACTTGTCACAATATTTTAAAACTGGCAACCTTTATTATTTTTTCTTTTTGTGGTTTTTTGCTTTCCAAAACATCTATTGATAACACAATATTGATTTAACTTGACACATATATCATTCGTGTACTAACTTAAAGTAAAAGTTTTTTTTGTTTCAGATCAGGATTTTTCGGACGAGTACCTCTGGGGTACTTTCATAGGTAAAAGGGAGTACTTTAGATATTTACATAATAGTGAACCTCTTCTTTCACCTCTCGCATAAGGTGCTGGCCTTTAATTGTACTTTCGTCACCCCTAAGGTGACGATTGTAGTACGTGTGTGTGGCGGTAAATTTCTATAAGAACTTAGTCATTTAGAAAATGAAGTTTTCAAAAATAAAGAGAGAATAGGGAGGTAGGTTTTAATTTTCCCAATAAAACACTCTCTTTCTTAGGTAGGTCACCTCCATTCTTTTGATATTTACCGTCAAGTATCGGTAAACAGTTATTAATATATGTCCACATTGCTTTGGTTTTGTCAATTGGGATTGCCGAGCAATAAAGCACCGGGATGCGCCTTTAGTGATCTAGAGGGGTCTGCCTGAGCAATTATGAAATAAAATGAATGTTTTGTGAGTAATAAATAGATAGTAAGTGTTTCATTTCATTAATGTTTATAATGTGTAGCAAAAACAAACAAGTGAAGTATGGACCAAAATGGTCCCCCCTTGGTGCTTAATGGTGGTTTTGGACCTTGGCATTTCAAAGGTTAAATTAGTCATCAAGTATTGTAGAAATTTACAAACTTACATTTATTGTGAGTTATGGGGTAACGGGTGAAAAATTTGACTATAATCGGATACAGCATCGTAACTAGGGCTGGGCAAGCGCGGCATCTGCCTCGGGTCCATCTAAGGCAGGGGTCGGCAACCTACGGACCGCGGGTCACGTGTGGCCCTCAAGAACGCTTTATGCGGCCCGCAAAGCTGTAATGAAAAAGTGATCGGGAAAATTTCTCATGGGCAATTTTATATTTTTTGAGTAATATTACGGTCTCAAAGCCTTTTCGGGTGAAGTTTTAACGCTAGTAAATTATGTAGGACATGATTTAGCTCATATGAAATCACAGAATCTCTAGAAAACTTTCGAGGCTTTCTTGACTCCCAATGCGGCCCTCCGAAGGATTCACAACTGCAAATGTGGCCCGCCGTGCAGAAAAGGTTGCCGACCCCTGATCTAAGGGGTGTGCAAAAATCCAAATAGTAACTAGATAAACTAGAGACAATAATTTTTTGAATGGAGGGGGAAGCGTATATTTAGTAATTTGCCTCGGGTGCTAAAATAATTGCCAGTTACGGCGATGATCGTAGAGATGCCATTTTTTGACGATAAAGTAGAGAAATCGCCATTGCGTTGTTTTGGAAGTATTGTTAGTACTAACGTTGCTTCATGACGCTCACTGCCGAGAGAGTCGAGCTAGGAAGTGGATCAGGTGACTCAGTACTGCAATACTTTTCCTCGCTTACGGCGTATTTGGAGAGATAACTTAGTCCTCCACATTGTTTATGCTCTCATCGGTTTGTCTCTATGCTTTATGAATTGTTTCGCTCGTTTCCGCATTCATTTTAATCGCTTCGCTTTGATTTCTGTTTCGTTCGTTCCTATCCTCATTGGTTTGTTTGTTTGTTTTCTATTTTATGCGTTCTGGTACACAAATTTCACAGAGGAAGGGTGGTCTTTCTCGTTATCCAAACATTTCCATCATTGAATGTATTTGGAGAGAGAGAGAGAGAGTTTCTTTCTCCACACTTTTGACAATCTCATCGATTTGTCTCTGCTTTATGATTTGTTTCGCCCGTTTCCGCATTTTTTCCAATTCCATTGCTTTGATTTAAGTGCTGGGTTACAGACTCCAAGGAAGACGTTGCCCATAAAATAACAAAACAGCAACAACAACAAAATAACAAAATTGTATTATTTTTATAAAATTAATAATTTTATTCTGTTAAATTTTGGACAAGTGACCTTGATCACGCAGTAATTTATATGATGTGAAATTTATTGACAATGAGTCATGTAATTTTGCCACCTGGCATGTAGCTAATTGCAACACATTTAGTAAATAAAAAAACACGTAAACATCAGCTTTTCGAAGAGCATGCTTTTGCTATTTTTGAGATCTAAATTGGAAAAGATTAACCCGCGATCTTCGGATCTGAACCATGTCAAAAAAGTTATTGTTCCTTCTACCTTTTTCGCCTACACTTCTAAATCCTTCATGTTAAACGTTTAATTGATATATTTGTAGTAAATCTTGCCATTTTAAGGGGATGTTGCCTTGCCAACCAATTGCATTGTTAAACCTCTAAATCCTATTGTTATTTCAATCCTTATGGGTGAGAGCGTGCTTTGATTGCTTTTAATACTAGAGAGAAGGAAGGAGAGGGAAATGATTGCCATAGCAACCAATGTTAACAACATTCGTTGTGTTATTTACGAGAAGGAATAGTATCGTAGGGTTTCAAGACTTGAAACAACGAACGCCTAAAAGAACGAAAGTTTGTTTTCCTGGCATCGATTTTTGAACAGGCGTTGAATCGATTAACAGTTTTTAAAATTTAACGTTTTCTTAGTGGTTTTCATTGTTGCCGGTTTTGCGTAATTGCGTTGAATTTCAACGGGCATCTCCCTAGTAGGATAATTAAAAGTGCTTTATATGATTATCAGATGCCGTCAGCATCTATTAAATAATATATTTTGTTAGCATATTTACTGTTATGTTAGAAGAAAAAAAATTCACTCAACCAGTATGTTTATGGTGACCGCGGTTAGTATTTGAACGCTTAACAGTAATCTCATGGATCTGAATGGGTCGGGCGAGCTCGGGCCCTTCGTTACTTTGATGAGCACTGCCGACTTCGATGGTTTAGGGGTGGCGCCATGTGGCTCATTTTAAAAGTAACAACGAACAATAATGTCGCCAACTGCCCTCTATGAAAGAAATCCGAAAGCTCGACACACGGGCGAAAAAAACAGCAGCATTCATAATATCCGATTATACAGATAAGGAGATTTACGAGAAATCGATAGCCGTATTTCAACCGAGTTCGGGGCTCTTATCTTTGAATACATCTTACAATTAGATTAAATAGTTAAAATTTCTTCATCTCTTACCTATTTTTTGTAGCAATGTAGGTCCTATGACCATTCCTACCTTCCCAATAGGAAATAAAACATGTATTTTGTAGCGGGGTCAGTTCCAATGTAGAATCAGTTATAAAACAGCCACACGTCGATTTATTCATTATGAATATGATTATTTAATATGAATTTAATGCTATGAATATGCACAGATGGGTCGACACTGCGCGCCAAATTGACTTCCTTTCATAACGTTAACCGCGCCAATGTTTTTGACATGAAGAATTCCTTCAAAATATTTGTATGGGAAATTAAGCGTCATTTACTGGACGTAAAGAACTTCTGACACACATGTAGATGAGCGCAAGTTAATGTGAACTGAGATTTTCCAGTTTTTAATGCAATTATTTAATTTTTCAAACTCTTCGATTTGTCCACTTCTTTTGCAAGCGTGCGCGTGGAAAAACAATGAAGAACGTTAAATTGGAGGTCATGCGAAATTTACTTTTAAAGTAAAGCAGCAAAGTGGAAGTGCCAACAAGATCATAACGAAAAAATCGGATGTGTGTTCTTGGCAGCGATTAGAAAATTTTATCATAGCAACGGAAATAAAGCTGTCACATTAGCGTTAAATCTACTAAACATAAATTCAGGCGGATAATCAAAATATCTCGGAAATAATCTGTTCTATGAAAAATATTTCAAACGGAATTTTTAGAACATTACATATTCTGCAATTTAATTACTTATAAGAAATACGTAATTAGCGGAGATATTAGGAAGCCTCATATCTTAGAGGCCAGAAAGAAGGGCTTCAAGGCGCTGGCGCGGATTCGTCCGATGCTTCGCTCCGGTTCCTTCTTCATGGCAACAAAGCGTCGACTCTACCTGGCATGCGTGCTCCCAGTGATCACATACGCCGCACCGGTATGGTCCGGGGTAGCTACGAGTGTTCTAAGCCGCCTTCAGGTGGTACAGAACACTGCATTACGGATGGTGCTCTCGCGGTCGAGATACGACGGAAACGCCGGCATCCACACCCAGAGTGACGTGCAATCGCTGGGCGTTCTCCTCCCCTCGATGGAGAGGAAATTTTACGCCGGAAATTCGAAGTTCTCGCACCAGGAGGTGCAAAAACTCGGGGACATCCAAGTGCGGTGGTGGGACAGGTATATACAAGCGTCCGATCGCCAGCCTGGACACGCCCGACTCTCTCCCGCCCAACAAGCGCCCGCGCAGAGGCGCGTTATCATATAGGCAAAAAAGACATCTGTCTAAGGCCCCCGTTCAGATGGGGCCCCAAAATCACTATTTCGAAAACTCATTGCTGTTTTTACTAATATTTTTAAGTGATTTTTATCGGAAACTGAACTTTCTACCTGCCAAGATCAATGAACTTGAAGATTAATTTGAAAATTACGTTTTTTTTTTCAGAAATGGTTTTATCGATTTTTGTGAAATTTTATATTTAGTTCTTCCTTAAATAGTTAAGTTAGCTAATTGAAAAAATAAAGACTGCCTTATATGTAACCGGCGCCGCTCTCTTTACCTATATGATAACGCGCCACTGGCCTTGTTGTCACAATAAAATGAAATTGAAAATGTTCTTTATTAGGTTTTTCTTTAGATGGGGCCCCCAAATTCCATTTTGCCTTGGGCCCCATGAAGGTATAACGCACCTCTGCGCCCGCGCCTGGTTGGGCTATTCCCCTAGTGTAACATCTAGGGGTCTCGCAAACTTACCCACTACAGGAAAACAGCAATAGCGCATTTACGGCAAGGCAATGCGGACGGACCAACAAGTCTGGCCACACAGGATTAATCAGCGGAGATATTAGGAAAAAACGAAAAAAAACAAAAGTAAACTTCCAATTTTGGTCAACAGATGACATAAAAGATGACATAAAATCTTAAAAATCCTTAACCATTTCACTTTTTAATAAAAATTTTCGATATTAAGTTTTGTGCTGATCTAACTATTAGTTTTTGAGTTAGGGTGTCTACTAAATTCCTATAACACACACAGACATCATCGAGAAAATGGCGAAAACGTGTATTTCGGTTGAAACCTCGAATTTGATTATTTTTTACGGAAACAATACTTTCTTTATACTGCGTATGGTGATAAAAATAGGAATACCAAAGAAGAATTCATTGAATGTAAAGATTAATCAAAGTAAGTTTGAATTAAATTATGAAAGGATAATAAAGACAACGCCGATATAAAGTGCAGAATTTATGGGCTCGAGGAAAGAGGATGTGAGTAGGGTATAATTTGGAAAGAGGAAAAATTTATATCGTGACCAGGAATCAAACCCGCGTCTTCCACTTGCCAAGCGAATATTCTACCACTAAACTATCGCAGCCGACTTATTCTTCCCTTCCAAAACGCGGACGATTTTCTTAGCTGAGGCCGGGATAGCCAAGGTTGTATCAACCAGGCCGAATGGAGGTCTTCCATGAGACACTTCGATAAAAAACTTTTCCCTCTCAAATGACGAGATTTCCCGTTATAAATTGAAATAAAGAATCAGAAGATCGCTATGCAGACAGGCATAAGCTGGAATGTTGGGAATAATAGTGATAGAATAACCGCCCGACAAATAGATGACCCGGGTTCGATTTCTGATCATGGCAGAATATTTCTCTTTATTTCAACAAACATTCCAGCTTATACCTGTCATCATAGTGACACAATGATCAACTCTTTCCATGTGAGTAGGGTGGAAAATTTTGGTATCCAATAGTTGAAGTTGGTTAGAATGAGAATCAAAACTAAGGAATTTTTAAATGCGATGAGAGAATAGAGGATAGTAATAAGCGTAATTACTCAGAAGATGATGAAATGCATATGTCAAACCTTGAGAGGGAACGGGCATACAATGGAAGATGCCAGTAGAGCGTAAATTAGGTTGGAAAAGGAATTTAGCGTGCTGAAAAAGAACGGGACGACTACACGAATATGAAAAGAAGGAAGGTCTTTAGATAAGGCAATCCTGTAAAAGTGAGTCTAACGAGAGATAGAACACTTGAATCATTCTGTGAGTGTGCGCGTGGAGAATAGGGGGTGTGGGTGTGAAACGTCTTGCGACTAACAAAAAAAAAACTCAAGTGCTAGGAGCGATAATTAATGACAGTCACTGATAATTTCTCGAAAACCAAAAAGAGTTAGCAGAAAGCATTTTCGTTGGCAAAACCCTATCTCATTTGCTTTTATCAGTTAATTTTGACAACGTCGCAATTCTTTCGCCACCTTCGGAGCATTCATCACGACTGGATCGGTTCTCAGTTCGTCTGAGAAATCAAAAACATAGCGACATTATGAGGATTCTAAATTTACGCTTACCACGAAAGCAATAATTCAACTCGGAAACCAAAGTGGGAAGTATTAACTCTACTGTTAAATGATGAAATTTGATTACAGTAATATTACATCCCTCAAGTACATGTAATGAAGTTTCGTCTGAAAAAGAATGAATTTGTTTTATTATATGACAGTCCGAATACCGTTTAATATACACAATGACGATGCTGTCTCGAGTTTAACCTGAAATTTTAAATAATTTAAATAATAATCAATTTTTAATTCCACCTATACTATAATATAAGCTGCGTAAAATATACACAAATTAGAGTAATCCCTCTAAATAGTAGAAAAATGTTTGCAACCGTAGTTCTTTTCATAAAGAACACCAAATAGATTAATATATAGACATTTAACAAATACTTAAAGAATCCGTATCTTAGAGAAAATAAAAAGTTACCTATTTCCCTTGTTTTTCTCTATTCCTTATACGTTCTTCAAACCTTATAAGCAAATTACTTTTCATGCGAAACAATCATTGCAGCATGCAGTAGAATACATTTGAAAATAAAATTCTGGTAGAAATTATTGATGACTAACCTAAATTCTACTAAAATGGAAATTGTGATTGCAACAGAACTATCAGATATGAATTTTATGAAATTATTTCATTTATAATGCAATAAAATATCAGTGAATTTCAAATTATAGCAAAATGTTTTATGTGAAATATAAAATTATACCCTAGGCCATACTCGTTGACTTAATCAATAAAATTCCATGTTCGTTGCCCCTGTAAAAGTACATTGAGGGTTTATTCATGAGGTTTCAGCTTCGTTATGGGATTAATTAAATTCTCAGATGGAATAATAATGAAAGAACTTCTTTACATCTATCAGAAGTCTCGCTGCAATGATCACATTTTAAATTCTTATAAAAATTTCTCATATTTCTATAGTCATTCGCATGCAGTAAGTAACATTTTTAGTGCTTTTCGTCATTGCTGAAAAGCACTATTATCTTCATGATGTCCGTCCGTACGCATATATCAGGGAAGAATTGGCTAAATAGATTTCAACCAAATTTGGTACATAAAATATTCACATAAATTAATTATCAAAATGACATATTTGGACCGGATCGACTCAGCAGGGGTGCTACAACTGCAAAGTTAAACTTATCTGTAATAATAAATTTGGAAGGAGTTGGCTGAACCGATTTCAATGAAATTTTGTATGAAGGAGGCATGTAACATAAAAAACAAAATCAAGATATTTAGTATAGGTATAGAAAGCAAGGCTGCCACAATATAAGAAATAAAAACATTCTTTTTACACATATTTGTGATGAAATGTGTGCATCAATTTGAACCAAATTATAATATTTATAATGTACATATGCATAGAAAACCATAATAAATTATTTAAACTGAATCAGCCAAACAGAGGTGCCGCAATTACAAATTAAATTCTTTCGCTGATTATGGAGTTGGAAGGAATTGGCAGAACGGATTTCAATAAAATTTTGTATATTGGATTTATACAACATACCATAATGAAATCAAGATGTTTAAAGCTAAGCTAAAGAGCAGGGCTACCACAATAAAAAGTAAAATAATATTTCTTTTACACGTATTTCTATAGAACTGATAAGTATGTTAACCAAATATAGTATATTTAATCATCATATAATAAATAACCAAAATATTGTATAAAATATTCAATTGGCTTGACTAAACAGGGCTACCAAAATATCAAGGTTAGACTTTCTGTAATTAGGATTTTGGAAGGTATTGGCTAAACGAATTTAAAAGAAATTGCGTTTGTATAGCGCGTATAGAATGACAAAACGAAATGAATATATTTAGAACGGATCAAAAAAGCAGGGCTACCACTATATAAGGAAAAATAATTTTCTGATTTCAAAGCAAATACATTAATTAGTATACGATTATACTACGGCGAATTTGACGAAAAGCACTTCTGTACCACGGGAAAGCCGTGTGTACCGCAACTTGTTATTAATTGCATTATACGGGAAAGCGGGAATATTTTCTAATATAAGGAACTAAATTCGGCAGAAATGCACAATTTTGCTCATAAAAATCTTTAAACGTCTTATTCTTATGCATAGGTATGACATTGAGTTTTTATTTGATTTTTTATTTATTTTATTTTTATTTGAGAAAAGGAAAGAAACATGGAAGCAAGAGACAATTTGATTTAAATATCTTCAATTAAAATTATACTTTTACTAACGGAAGTAAATATAGCCTTTAAGGAGCAAACAACTAGCTTTATGAATATTCTAATATAGATATTCGACTGCATTCATGTTTTAAACTTGTGAAAGACAAGGAAATTAACAATAATTCATAATGCACACGTGTCGATCTAAAAATAACAATTATTTGACTAGAATTGACAACCCACAGCGATAGGATTGAAATTTGAAAATTATTATTTAAATTTGAAGTCAAATAAAAATAGTAATACGAGCAAGTAGTTTTAATGCAAGGCGTTTTTCATTTAAAATACCTTCTCATATTGCTATTTTTATTTGATTATGGAATTCCACGAAGTCTCAGCGTCGTCCATTAACCTTAAATTTTACGCATTTTCCAACTTCGAAAATTAAAATATTTCATTCCAAAATCAAAACACGGGATGTCCGATTTCGAATGAATAATTAAATCATTTGTATCCCATTAGTTCTCATTTAGCAGCATCACGACTGGAGAAAGCAGTTTAAACTCCAATTTTACGCAACGCCAGTGTGAATTTGATGAGTAGAAAATTCTAGCGATAAAACCCCAAATTATTGGAATCTACAGAAAAAAAATAATTCCATCGAGTTCTCAAAAATTGCGCTTATATTCGTACTGTTAACGGAAAAATCATATTTTGGCATTCTTCAAAGATTTATTTCATTAAACATAGTCTTAGTTCAGTCTAAATATCGTTATATAACGGGAGACTTCAACGAACGATAGGAAAACGCATATTTACACAGTCACGAAGCGGCGTGCTACGAAAATCTAACAGCTGTGAACAATTTTCAATACTGAATTATGTTTTATCAAAGGAACTGGGTAGTTTTAGTTACAAACGGTACAGATTTTAAATTAAAATACAATGGTTGGAAAATAAAACTCAAGCATGAATTCTCAACATGGTTTAATCGCTACTCTAAATACCCAATGAATGATATTTTTGGACCGCATGCGTAAGCAGTTTCGAAGAATTACAAAAAAGGAAAAAAGTAATCCAAGAGAGATATAATTTATCTTTTCGGTGCATGTCAATCTAAAAGCAGCAGGAGGGCATTCAACGATTCTGAATAAGAATATTAAAAGATTTGCGCGCGTGAAATTAGATTAGCGAACTATGATCTTAGCACTTCAGATAAGATCTCTTGAGAACGTATAAAAGGCCATGCTCTGGCTGTATCAATCTCGTTTAAGAGTTACCAGTAGCAGTCCAACAAGAGCATCGGCCAGCCTGTCAAAACTAAAGGTCAGTTGAGCTCATTCATCGTCACCATTATATGTAAAATTCCCAATATAGATAGTTTTAAATATTTAATACTAATACTAGCGATAAAAGTGAATCTTAAATCTCTTTTATGCAAAAATATGGCGTGTTACCTGGTAATATACCAATGTTAGGAGTAAATTTAACATTGCCACCTTTAATCCGCTCTCCATTTAAATATTACCTCTTACTTAGTAGGCTATTTTTATTTCCGTTCTTGACTTAGTATTGGAAAGACCCGTTTAGCGCTATTCTTTTTTTATTTTAACTTCATAAATATTCCTGTTGGCTCGCTATAAAACTAAAGAATGGATCGTTTTTAACACCTAAAAAGTTGAATTAAACTGATACAAATATATTTATTTTCTCATTCCTTCGTAGAAATGGGGTTCTTCAGCCGAATCTTTCTCTTGACGGCTGTCATGGTCTCAGCTGTTTCCGCCGATTTCTACGGAGACGGATGTAAGACTGTCATCTGCGACGATACTGGTCCAGAAAAACGTCTTGCAAATCCTAGAGACGAATGTTCTTTCTGCTGTTGTTACCATAGCAGTGACTTAGGAAAACCTGCAGAATATAGGCCATGCGAGCCGAAATTCAAGTACGACGAAAAGTCCAACAAGTGCGTGCCTAGCGACAATTGTCCTCCGCCATCCCCCCCTGCGACATGCGAAGACATAAAATGCAAAGAAAATGGTTATGGAGAACGTTTCCCAGATCCTGTCGACGTTTGTTCGTTCTGCTGCTGTTATAATGGAACCTACTCTGAGCATAGGCCTTGTCCACATGGTGAAGAGTATGACCCAATCAGTAACAAATGCGTGACTTCAAAAGTATGCCCACGTCATTCGACTTCGATCCCACCCTCCACGTCAACGACTCCGCCAACAACGACGCAAACAACGACGCAAACAACGACGCAAACAACGACGCAAACAACGACGCCAACAACGACGACAACCACAACGATGCCAACAACAACTACGACTACCACCACCACAACAGAACGAATTACCACCCCAGAACCGGACCAATGCGCAGGTGTCTTCTGCCCTCCGTGCTACCACGGTATGGACTATCGCGTGAAAAACCCTCACGACAGCTGTTCCTTTTGCTGCTGCCTAGAAGAGGGGGCTGTGAAACGCGATTGCCCTTATGGAGAAGAGTTTGACGGCCATCTGGGGACATGTGTGTCTTCAACGAGATGTCCTTCTTCGACGCTAACGTCGCCACCCCCCAGCCACGGGAAGGATGGGTGCTTTTTGGTCGTGCATAAGTGCCCG
The DNA here is from genome assembly GCA_028673005.1 of Tanypteryx hageni. Classification (NCBI taxonomy): domain Eukaryota; kingdom Metazoa; phylum Arthropoda; class Insecta; order Odonata; family Petaluridae; genus Tanypteryx; species Tanypteryx hageni. The sequence goes on along the minus strand of CM054118.1, from coordinate 18,463,532 downwards.
ACTCCAGAACATATGACCTACACCACCCTATTTGCAAACCCGTACGATGCATACTCTTACTGCGCCTGCGATTGGGGGAGAGTCCACTGTATGCCGTGTGCACCAGGAACAACATTCGACGAGGACCTTCAAGTATGCGTTTGATTGAAATTGTCTTTTTCTTAAAGGAGAAACGTATGTGAAAATTCCAGGTAGTTGCACGAAATATTTCTTCCGGTATTCTCAATCTCTAACCAGTGTGCATTAAAAGTCAACATCGTATAATTTTCACGTCGTTGCTTTGATTTCTCTGAATTGTAAATTATGAATGAATAAAAATATTTTAATAAAAATAGTGCTTCTTTGTGAGTACTTCCTATTCCTAATATATCAAAATAGCACAATAGTCATGAAGTTAAATCCATATATTATTTGCCGATTCAATGATAAAACGACGAAAAAAATGTCTATTTACTATAAAATAACTTTTGGAAGATCGATTCAAGATAAATGTCAAACGATAAAACTGACTTAAAGTATATAAAAGTTTTCTATCTTACCAGTAGAGGTTTCGTAACCTTTTGAATAATGCTGCATGCAGATGATGAGCATATAAGCAAATTAATAACTATTTCAACATTAAGACAATTATTTTTATAGCTGTGAAATAGCATCAATAATTAAATATATCCGCCGAAAACATTAAAAGGAAAACAAATGGCAATAGATACGGCTTGTCAGCTACTCAAGAGTTGTGAAGTGTCTGCTTTCCAGTGATGAGGTGCGAATAATGCAATTTACGAGTGTTTTCAGGAGTATTCTTATTTACTTTTCATATCTGAAATAACTGCGTATAATGAGTGCCTTAATCGAGATGAAAGTAAATATAATTTGAGCACTGCAGGTTCAATTCTGCGTAAACTCTAAGGCAATTAATATCCTCTCTCAATTGTGTATATGGCATACCTTGTAATGTCTGAACGTTATTGTAATCACTTTAGGCAATATGCAGGAGTAGTCGCTCTCAAGGCTGGTTTCTCGAAAATGGGCAACATGACGCTTGACCTGCAAATGACCTCCATATGTTTTATTGAAAATTTATGGCTAGAAAATTTCCTACATAACTTTTGTGTAAGTTTGTAAATAAGATGACTATAAGGAAAAACTGATAAAACATGCGTATTTGGTTCAACTTACGCACTTTTTCAAATGTGTCACTATTGCGCGAATCTACTGGCAATGTTATTAATAAATTTTTACAATAAAAATCTGATGTGGCCACCACATGACTTTCTCCATACCTGTAATATTTATAAAGATTCCAAATAGTTAACATAATAATAAATATTTTAAGAAACTGCGTGAAAATTTTAGACTTTACAAAGAACAAAAATAAACTCAAACCGTAGCCTTCTGATATTGGATATAGATACAAAGCTCCAACAATTAAGAAAAGAAAAAGGAGCGTTACTAAGACGTAACTAAGCGTCAATTGTTAACAGTAGTCGTCGGTAGGTGACGTGGTGGTGGCATCTAAAAATATAAGATATCTCTTAAACAATGCATTATATGGAAAAATGTTTCAAACAAAGATTGTAGAAAATTAAATTTTCTATAACTTTTATTCCAGTATATTTTTACATTTATCAAATATTAAAGCAAATATTTTAAAATAACGGATAAGTAACAAGAGTAAACACCCTACTTTCGTTAAACCGATTTTTACCAAAAACTAATTAGATCTTGTAACTCTCGTAAAAATTTAAAATATAAAATTTTGCATTGATTGATTAATAGTTTTTGAGCTAGAGCATCCACTAAAAAGCTGTCACATACACACTTAAACACACACACACAGACATCATCGAGAAAATGGTCGGTCTAAACGTGTTCATGGGACGTCAAAACGCGTATTTCCGTTGAAATCTCGAAGTCGATTTTTTCATAAAAACAATACTCTTCCCTATAGGCTATTAAACCAAAAACGTAAACATTTTTCATTTGAAGTTTGAATGGTTGGAAAGATACATCGGAATATATAAGACGCAGTAAATATATCTACTATAAAGCAAAAAGAAAAAGCTCTTTAACACAGCACACAAACATGGATCCAAATACAATATGACCTCTGACCTTTTTATCAATAAGAATCCCTACATGATACTCCATTCACTGTGTGCTATACAACATTTTAGAAAATAAAACACGAAAATAACTACAAAAAATTAATTATGAATGTCACGTTTCTCGCAATCACAAATCGTTCTGAGTGTGTGCGCGTGTTGGATGGCGAATCAGACTCATGGGCTATTATCGTCGTACCCCTACTATCACAACTTATTCATTTTCCAAACCGGTCTATAAGCCACACAACACAAATGATTTAGTCGAGACAACATAAAATAAATCTAGTACCGTGTCTCATCTGATAAAATAAATAAATAATAAATTAGATCTAAAACAGACTGAGAGAGGCTGTAAAAGGGCCTCCCACAATCTGTGAGCAAAAATGTCGATGAGACAGTATAAGGGTCTACCGACAATAATAAAATAAATAAAATTGTCACAAGGCTCTAAAAGAACTTATTATGGTCGCTAAAAACTAAAAAAAAAATTATAAAAAATGGATAGGAGACTTATACACAGACCACTTCCTATCGCATATTAAAATCATCTAAAATACTATGTAAAGCTATATAAAAGATAAAATTCTGGACTCTTTCAGAAATGAGATGGTTCTTTCTATTTACTAATTGAGGATCATCTCCTAGAGCGACAGAAAGGTTCATAGGTAGATGCACCCTCTCTCTCTCTCTCATTCCTGAACTGGATAGAGTCCGATAAAATATGACACTATTCAATTGTTTCTTACCACCATCATGTGTAGCCCCGATGATTATTCTTGGTTAAACCTGCTTTCCGTAATCTTCTTCGTCTTGATAGCTCTCTTTCCTTTTCAAGTCGTCTATCACCTGAAACCTTTTCCTTATTCGCTTTTTTCTTTTCAGTTTTCCTTCTAACATGTCTTCAATCATGCTCGCTCTCTCTCTCCTCAAGTAATGACTTATCCAATTCGTCTTCCTCTTTCTTATTATCTGTATCTCTGTTCACTTTTCTGTTCTTCTTAGTATTTACTCGGTGTTCATCCTATCTGTCCATTTTATCTTCATCGTTCTTCTCCATGCCCACGTTTTCAAGATTTCCAAGTATTTTATATCGTTCTTTCTTAGTGTCCATATTTCTGCTCCGTACATAGCGATACTCCATAAATTTTATCAATTTATTGCGTATATCAAATATTATCAAATGGTATGATCATGGCGAGCTAAATGTATACTAAATAGTTTCTCAATGTTACGAAATGATGATTTGATTTTGAAAAAAGGAAATCTAAAGGATAGTTTACATGTATAAATGCACATTGTTAAGCTACATTGCCATATTTTCTGTCTACTGTTGGTTGCTATGCGATGAAGTCAAATTGAACATTTCCCAAACACTTGATCCCCCCCCTTAAAAACGACGCGCAGACGTTTGCGCAGGGAGAGGGAAGAAGGCCTACTCGTTTGCAGACGTCGAGGTGAGCGGTCAGAAGAAAGTAAGCGGAGTCGAGTGTATGATCCGTTTTGTGTGGATTGTGTTTCTCATTCGCTTCGTGCTTTGCGCAATCAGTGTATATTTTTAGCGTGGATTTCTGACTCTTTCTGAGATTTGTTCGTTTCTTTTTTGCAATAGGAAACAAGAGTTGAATCGTATATAATAGTTTTAAAAAATATCGCTCATATTACAAATTAAAATGTAGGCTAATCTGCCTTACTTATTTAGTTAGATACACCCTGATTCAGTATCTGCAGCACGTTCAGTACTGTTTATTACTTATTTATACGTCCTCAAACTCGTACAGTAGCTCTAAGGGAAATTTCGTCTATCTACTAGAGCCATTGCGACGATTTCCGTGAAACGTGGATTACTTTAACAGTGCCTACAGTGGAAGTTTTAAGAAACTCCGATCAAAATCTAAATTCTTCCAGCATTTACTTTTGTTTAATAACGTGCTTCGTGCTTGAGTTGAAGGCTTGTTGATTGTTCAGTACCCTACGGTAGAAATCAGTTCAGTAACGAATAAACCAGTTCAGCTGGCCTCGTTATATATGCCTTACAAGACCCGCTTTCAAATTTATAATACTGATGATTATTTTTTTATTATCCAACTCTAAACTCGATTTAATTACGATTAATTTTCGACATGTTTACCACGTCATAATCACAAATAGTGGTTCGTTCTCTGTCTTCCGGAATTTTACAGCAGAATCGATCAAGTTGGAAAACTAGAATAATTTGGCCCTTAGAAGCAATTCATACCAAATCGATAACTTTTATAACGTTCATCTTAATTTAAGGATCGGGCTCGTCAGTTCTCACTTTTAAGAAACGTTCATAATTTTAGACTTTCCCTTAGCCACCACTAATAATCTAGATGGAAAGAACTTTTATAGCGGACGTTATTATTGGTCCAGAACAGGGGTCAGCATCGTTTTCCCGTCGAGTGTCACTCTTTACCAATATTCGCCATCTCTGGCCCTACTAGTGTCCCATCCCGCAATTAATTTTGTCCATAACGCTTACAACAATGTAATGCTTATATTTTAATAACATAATGTGGCATCGTTACAATGCAAGTGAAATCAAAGCAAAATTCTTTTAAATACATATTTTTGTCATTCTTCTTTGTACCTCAGATAAGCCTATTACGCGTTATAAGGGGGTTTTACTGCAACGGATTTTAAGCCATTTTTGAGAAAATTGACGTTTCATGAAGATAGTTCAGAATAAACTACATTCAATTGTTGCCTGGAAAGCTTCGCTTCGAAAAGGATTCTATCCAATGTGACACCCTACATCAGGGGTATGGAAATTTTTATTTAAAATGCTACATAGGGCTTTGTGGGCTAAAATTAACATTATTCCCATTGAGTTGTGATGAATTTTCAACGATTTTAACCTTAGAAAATTGTTATGATTACCATAATAGTTGCAAAATTATCCTCAGAGCCCCCTATAAAATAAAGCAAGCAACGATAAAAGTATTCCATCACTGGGTGATTTAAAAGATGTTCTGTTTGATGAGAAAGAGTGTCATAGGTATTTTCGGCATCATGAAGTCTTTATTACTAACCCAGCGTGGACTGCTGCTGTAGGCATTGTCTTTGATAAAACACCACAGAATCTGGATGAATTGAAAACCAACATATTCCACATCATTTCCAACATCACACCCATCGCTCTGCAGGCAGTGTCCTTGAACATGCTTCGTCGTGCTCAGTTATGTATCCAACATGCTGGTGGTCATTTTCAACATTATTTTTTCTGATGTAAGTAATGTCAGACAATAAAGGTTATTACTTCTAAATTTCATGTCTCTAGAACTCTTTTACTCGAAGTTATTAAATTTTCCATGAGTCCTCATTTAAAATGATCACCCTGTACTATACGCAATATATGTACTTGTAACTCCTATGCACTGTCGTATGTATAGGCATATGTAAATTGTTTTTAAGCAACAATTTACTGCAAATTGTCATTTTTTTAATACATAATTTTTTTAATTTTTTCTAATAATTAAATAAAAATGTGTGTTGTTACTACGCATTAAGATTTTTACGAAAAGTTCGGCTAGCTCGATTACCCGAGCTTTACCTTAAAAAGAAGTTTGCGAGCTCGAGCTGTTGAAAATCGTCGAGTTTCAGCAGCTCTACGTCCAGCCATTATTCTCCTAAACTCTCGCACAGACCATTGCAAAATAAAACACTTTTCCGGACTCAGGGCCACCTAAAACGAGGATATTAATTAAAATCCTGGGTAGTATTATTTTACGATCACAACACACGCAAACTTCGTAAATAATTAAAAGAAAAGTTTTAACGCGGCTCAATATATTAAGAGTTCTTCAGCACAAATAATTCAACATTATAAATAATTATGATGCGACATAAGTGCTAAAACGATCTGGGAATCAGGTCGATCCTTCAGCGTATTTTAGCGGGAGTCGGTAAATATTGTTGAATATAAGAGATGACTTAAAGAATATAATTTGCAGATACCGTGCCGAGTCCCTCAATATCTATTAAACAAATTACGCTTATCTGCGAGCGAATTTGATGAATCGTCCGATTTGCCGTTACTCTCGCATATCTGGACGTCAGTTCATGACAAGATTCCTCCATATGGAATATTTATTATTGATAAGAATTCGCTCCACCTTCTGTTTTGTGCTTTCTTTATCGGAGTTCACCGCTGCTGGACGTGGCAGCATTTCAGTTCCGCTAATGTTTTCATCGTTCACTACGTCAGAGTTTTTTATGCTACTGAATTAGAGATAAAAACTATTTTTGTTTCTTATTTCAAAGTTCACTTTTAAGTCATCCTTCGATTTCGACGATTCAAGTTTTATACGCGAATACTATTCTAATTTTTCAAATTCTGACGAGCGCTGATATATACATATATATATATATATATATATATATATATATATATATATATATATATATATATATATATATATCGAACCACCTCATCTCACCATCTCATAAGATGGCGCTGCAATAAATGTGTATTTGAATTCACGTGGGAAGAGATTGGCAAGCATTCATAATAGCAACGAGATTAAACAAACTATTATCATTGTTAATGTGGTAATCTTTCAATAGAAGTCTCTTTATTTTAATTGGTATTAATACGAGCATTCCTACGTTTTTTGAAGGGATATTTCTGATAATAATTGTAAGTTTTTATTTATCTTAAATACTTTTTGTCTTTATTCACTATTTAAGATAGGTAATACTGTCGTAAAGGATGTTAATTTGAACAAATTTAAATGAAATATTTTAAAGTGTTGTGTCGTAGCTTAGAAATTCTTCATATAACTATATTTATACAGGGTTTTATATGGATGGTTGATGTGATGTTAGGAAAAGAACAATTTATTATTTTTGTCATTTAAGTTTGGTGACTAAAATATGAAATATTCAACAATTTCACTCCTACTAGTATCTACAGCTGAATTACTCTGAACTAGCAGTATATTTTCGTTGATTTTAAGCAATATGAATGAATAAGTCAGTACGTATTTTCATTAATGAAACAAAATATACTATCACACTTCTTACTACTTATATACCAAACATTCTTACGTTTGCCATTGAGTTCTCTACTTTTGTCTGCCATTCTCTCAACTGTAAAAAGATTAAATAGAGAGACCCCCACATCACTCAACAGCTGGTAGGTAGAAACTTTTGCTAATTTTTACGCCCATGCAAGCTGAAAGGTTATAATAATTACATTATAAAGTTTATTCATATTAAAGTATTAGCCATATAAAAGTTTGTTATAAAAATTCATTTTTATACCTTCACTTGTTTATCATTGAATCACTCATTACAATGCTCTTTGTGGCTGATGCAATATAAAAGTTCATTAAAATTGAGCTTGTCGACTTTATATACTTGTAATGATAAAATTATATCTAATGACGACAAATTTAAGCGGTTGTTGTCACTTGAAAACAACGGTATTTATCGAACACGATATTTGTGTGCTATTGTTAAACCTAAGATTGGATATTCGCGACCCTGAAAACTTGAGTAAATTCTTGTCAATTTCCTCGATCTGGTGCTGTGATAACGTTCTATTTTCCTTTTTTGTTTCTATATCAACTCGATATGTCTTCCTTCTGTCTGATTAAGCTACGATTGTTATTTCGATATCCGTTCACTGCTGTGGAGAGTGTGGCCGCATGATTTATACACCGACGGTTACGTACATATTTCTTTTTGTAGTTTTTCACACTTGGGCATTATTTTAGCGCATTTGTGAAATTCGACGTTACTTTTGTGCGTATTTGCACTTATTCAATAACTTTTATTTTATGCCCTACTAATGCGTAATTATACGTGAGAAACTTGATTGCTCCTCGCCATCAGTGTACCATAGCTGCTGTAGGTTTAAGACAGTGGTGCCCGTGGGCCACATACGGCCCACCGAGCTCCTTCATCCGGGCCGCCATGGATTTAACAATTAAAGGACACAATGTAACATAAAATGAAAATAGAAAATCATACGAACAATATATTTAGAAGTGGGCTATATGGTCCTCGATGAGTGCAGCAATGGGTTAAGTGGTACTCGAGCTGAAAAGTTTGGGCACTCCTGTTTTAGGAAAAAGGCTTCAGCACAACGCTATGAGAGATTCTTTTTTAAGCATTAAGCAGGCTATTTTAAAAGGAAAACATCCGAATGTCAAAGCATAAAGATTGTTTTCCCTGTAAAATGTCAGTATTCCCAAAGCTCCTTCTCAGGATCAATATTTATCGAAAACATTTAATGTCAGCATTTTGGACAATATACATCATTTGATCATATAGCTTAAATCATAAACATTGAAAGCTCGGATGCAAGGATGAACCGATACTAACATTAATCACTTCACACGATTGATAGATACATAATGTAACATCTTAAATACTTTGTATTTAGTCGATATATTTTCCATATGTATTTTAAGTGATAACGGCATCAACATTGCATTTACATTATTAAGAATGACTTCAACATGATTGAAAACGTGTACTCAATGTCGGAGAACACAGAGTTTCCAAATGCGTTCTTTGGGATTTCACAATGTTCTCAATATTTTCGCTCAGATGATTATTTAACAAGAAGCTAGCGAGATACTTTATAAAATACATGTAAGTCCTCATGTAAAGCTATCGTTATTATTTTCCGATTTTAACAAAAATTGGAATTAGTCGACCAATTTGGCTAAAACTCCCCAATACCCAAATTTCATCAAAATACGCCCAGCGGTTCCCGAGTTGAAACAAGAACATTGTGAACTATATGTAGGTCTTCATGTAAAGTGGTCGCCATTTTTGTCCAATAGTTTTTGTTAAGAAGATTGAAGTCCCGGGTTCGATTCCAGGAACTATCTTTCTCATTTGATTTACATGGGAAATCTGAAATCCATCGTGCAGAGTAATATTCTCTTGCACATAAAAATATCTTAGAATTTTAATATCGGAGCGAGTTTTGTACTATTCCCTGAGGAAATAAATGAAGATTAATTTTATCGTAGAATTTTGCTCATCGATTTAACTCTTAGAATTTTGCATAATCCTGGCGATTTTGCCGTTTTTATCACTCATTACGAGAGTGTTGCCATAGAAACAACTATTGTTGGACTCGGGATTCGGTATCATTATATATCGACTTTTCTTACAGAGGAGGATATAATATATAGGAGGATACTAATGTTTAGGCACTTCCAGATGTGCTGGAGATTCGAAATTTTTTTCATAGGTAGGATTTTTGTGCAAAACCGACTAGAAAAAACGAAAATCATGAAAAAGTGCAACAATGCGGCCGCTAAAAATTCGCAATTGTTTAAACAAATTTACAAGGTTTATGTATTTCCGCATGTGCTACGGAGTTGAAATTTTTTTTGTAAGTAGAATTCCTAAAAAACGAAATAGGGATTATACAAATTTTGATATTTTAATTTGTTTGGCAGTTAAAAATTCTTAAAGTTTAAACAAATGGATAACTGTTTAGACATTACGGGATGAGCTAGGAAGCTGAAATTTTCAAGTTATGTACAGAGTAAGGCATTTGCACAAATAAACATTTGCATCTCTCCATAAACATATTGCGGCGGCCGTTAAAAATGTTTAAAATTTAAACAATTGGAAAAATATCATTTCACTTCTAGAAGTAGTACAACTTTAAAACTTGGCAGAAATGTGTAGCATTAGTACCCCATAATGGAGAAAGTATAAAATTCTTAAAATTGCAAAGCTTTGGGATTGTTTTAGTCTATTATTTTTACATAAGGGAAAAACGAAAATCGCTCCGGAGGTGAAATACTTAGAACTAAAAAAATATTTGTAATGATTAAATATGAATGTTTTTTTTATTGAGATGATATGCTTGCATAATGTAAGCACCAACTACTAGTATCATTATATATCGACGTTTCTTATAGAGGAGGAGGAGGATATAACATACAAGTAGTTGGTGCTTACATTCTGCAAGCATTTCATCTGACCCTGATTAACATTAATATTTCAGAGAGATATAGCATTATTAGAAGTATTTTCTTAATTCAAAATATTTCACCTCTGCACTCAATTTCAATCTTTCCTTATTGAACAATATTTGATTAAAACAATTCCATAAATTTGTAATTTTATGAATATTACACTTTATCCAATGTAAGGTGCTAAATCCACTCGTTTTTATCAAATTTGAAGTTGTAGCACATCTAGAGGTGAAATAATATTAATTTAATTGTTTAAATTTCAAACGTTTAATGCGGCCACAATAACACTTTTTTGACATAATAACTATAGAAATTTTGATATTTAATTTTGTTCGGCAGTTAAAAATTATTCAAGTTTAAACAAATTGGTAGATGCTTAGACACTACGCCTAAAGTTAGGGAGCTAAATTTTTTTATTATTTAGAAGTTCGACTATTTCAACGAATAAACATTTCAATTTATCCATAAAATCGTTATTTTGGCCGTTAAAAATATTTAAATTTAAACAATTAGATAAATGTTCTTTCACTTCTAATTGTACTATAAATTTAAAATTTGGCAGAAATGGGTGGCATTATTAATTCAATTTGAGAAAAGTATAGTATTCCTAAAATTGCAAAAATTAGCGATAGTTTAACTCCATTATTGTTCCATAATGAAAAAACAAAAACCTGTCCAGAGGAGAAATCTTCAGAATTAAAGAAATATTTCTCATGATGAAATATCTGTCTGAAAAATGAATGACTTTTCAAGGTGAGATGAAATGCTTGCAGTATGCAAGCACCTTCTACTAGTCATTATATGTCGACGATTCTTACAGAGGAGGATATAACAGATAACATACTAGTAGTTGGTGCTTGCATACTGCAAGCATTTCATCTCACCTTGAAAAAACATTCATTTTTCAGACTGATATTTCATCATTACAAATATTCTTTAATTCTAAATATTTCACCTCCGCAGCGATTGTCGTTTTTCACACATGTAAAAATAATAGACTAAAACAATCACAAAGCTTTGCAATTTTAAGAACTTTATACTTTCTTCATTATGGGATACTAATGCTACACATTTCTGCCAAATTTTAAAGTTGTAGTACTTCTAGAAGTGAAATAATATTTTTCCAATTGTTTAAATTTTAAACGTTTTTATTTGTTTGGCAGTTAAAAATTCTTAAATTTTAAACAATTAGGTAAATGTTTAGATACTACGGGGAAAGTTATAGAGCTGAAATTTCCAAGTTATTTAGAGTTTAGTCTATTTAAACGAATAAACATTTCATTGTATCTATGAAATTCTTATTACGGCCGTTAAAAATTATTTAAATTTAAACAATTAGATAAAGGTCATTTCACTTGTAAATGTGCTACAAATTTAAAATTTGGCATAAATGTGTGGCATTATTAACCCAATGTCGAAAACGTTTAATATTAATAAAATTGCAAAAATTAGTGATTTTTTTACTCCATTATTGTTCCATAAGGATAAAACGAAAATCGGTCCCGGAGAGAAATACTTTGAATTAAAGAAATATTTACCATGATGAAATATCTCTCTGAAAAACGAATGTTCTTTCAAGGTGAGATGAAATGCTTGCAGTATGCAAGCACCTTCTACTAGTATATATATACCATTATATATAGACGTTCCTTACAGAGGAGAATATAACATACATATAACATACATATAACATACATATAACATACATATAACATACATATAACATACATATAACATACATATAACATACATATAACATACATATAACATACATATAACATACATATAACATACATATAACATACATATAACATACATATAACATACATATAACATACATATAACATACATATAACATACATATAACATACATATAACATACATATAACATACATATAACATACATATAACATACATATAACATACATATAACATACATATAACATACATATAACATACATATAACATACATATAACATACATATAACATACATATAACATACATATAACATACATATAACATACATATAACATACATATAACATACATATAACATACATATAACATACATATAACATACATATAACATACATATAACATACATATAACATACATATAACATACATATAACATACATATAGGAGGATACTAATGTTTAGGCACTTCCAGATGATCTGGAGATTCGAAATTTTTTTCTTAGCTAGGATTTTGTGTAAAACCGACTAGAAAAAACGAAAATCTTGAAAAAGTGCAACAATGCGGCCGCTAAAAATTTGCAATTGTTTAAACAAACTTTCAAGGTTTATGTATTTCCAAATGTGCTACGGAGTTGAAATTTTTTATAAGTAGAATTCTTAAAAAACGAAATAGGATTATACAAATTTTTATATTTTAATTTGTTTGGCAGTTAAAAATTCTTAAAGTTTAAACAAATAGATAACTGTTTAGGTACTACGGGATGAGCTAGGAAGCTAAAATTTTCAAATTACTTACAGAGTAGTGAATTTGCAAAAATGAACATTTCAATTTCATCATATATGGATTGCGGCGGCCGTTAAAAATTATTTAAATTTAAACAATTAGAAAAATATTATTTTACTTCTAGAAGTGCTATAACTATAAAATTTGGCTAAAATGTGTAGCATTAGTACCCCATAATGAATATTGTGTAAAACGTTTAAAATGGCAACATTTGGGGATTGTTTTAAACTATTATTTTTACATGTGGGAAAAACGAAAATCGCTGCGGAGATGAAATCTTTAGAATTAAAAGACTATTTGTAATGATGAAATGTCTGTCTGAAAAATGAAAGTTTTTTCAAGGTGAGATGAAATGCTTGCAGTATGCAAGCACCAACTACTAGTCTATATATATATATATATATATTACATAATTATGTATCCTTTACCATTTGATGACGATGAAGCAGAGCGTCGGAATCTAGATCGAGTTCCCTTATTAAAATGATTGTAGAAGTTTTATCAAGTTAATTTACTTTTGAATTGTTTTATAATTTTGTTCCTTATAAAACATATGAACTCCTTCACGAGAGTTATGCGATTGTTTAAATCCTTTACACATATTGAATAATGTAAAATATTTCTCTTATTTGAAAATTTTAACTGTCTAACAAGGAGAGGACACGGTAGTGGGATCACGGATTTATATGAAATTCGGTAGGCGCATAGCTCTGGATTCCAGGATCGCTGCAAATCCCCCTTTTGGACGTATACGGCCGATAGTTCTTTCCGAAAATCGTGATTGAATATTACAATTTCTCGTTAACTGCAATAAATGCCTTAATGCACGCCTAATTCACTATTTAACAGTTGAGGGTGAGCGTATAGTTATTGCGTCCGAACATAAGGGCGCGAGTTCGATTCCCTCTTGGGTATTTTTTTCTTTCATTCCTCCTTTTACAAATCCTATTTCGTACTTCGCATTAAAATTTAACTGGGCAGCCAAGTACATATTTTTATTTTTTTCTATGTTGTTAGGTGGTGGTCTTGGCTCTTCTCTCAAGTTATTCAACGCATGATCCGTGATCCAACTACCGTGTTCTCTCATTGTAAGTACGAAATTAAAGAACTGTCCAAAGTTCTCAGAAACTTAAATAGTCTGAAGATGACAGTTATAGTATTTACTTTCTTAAAGGAGAATTTTTCTCTCTCGGAGAATGCGAGCTTAGTTAGCATTTCCGCCACTACCAGAATCAAGTTTTCGAACCCAACAGGGACTTTAAAAATAACCAAAACTAATGCTTATTTCTGCCGCAACACCGTTTCAGAACCTTTATTGCAACAAACTAATTTGCATAACTTAAACCAAAACAAACGAAGTTATTTGCAATGCAATAACGTCTTACTAATATTGTACCATTAAACGTTTTCCTCCGCTGACAAATTACATTCAATTCCTATTTTTCATCGCTCACCTCTTTCGCGTCCGGCACCTATTTGGTAAAAAAACTTCTGATCAAAATTTATTAATGCGTCGAGAAAAATAAATGCGGAAGTAAACAAGAAATATTTTTATCGGCAACAGAAGAAATTATATGATAATAAAATTTAAAACCTTTCGAGTTATGTTCAAATCGTGACCTCAATTTAATTCTGGTTTCTTTTTGAACGACATCGTACGTAAATAGCGTTACAATTTCAGTTTTTCGCACGCGCGCTGATATGCGCGCGAATAAACGTAACGCTGAAATGTGAACTAGCAAGCTTTCTGAAAATTCCAATCCTAATTTAGGCGCCGTTTTAGAGTAATAATTTAGAAGAACAGAAATAATAAAGGTGATGAGAAGCAAACAATGAATTAACATAATATGATGATGTTAAGCAAAAATAAGCGTTAATCTCAATTGAAATACCATATGAAAAAAATAATGATAACTGATGAAACTGACAATTTAGGTCAGTGCATTTACAATTTGCGCGCCCCTGATCCAGAGAAACAAGAAGTCACGACAATGAAATGTTTAAATTGTCATATTAGCAATGGAAGACTGTGTACATCGATTTTTGTGTCGTTAATTTTGACATGACGTATAAGCAAAAAATAAGTCTAAACCAGGACTAATGCAGGCTGGTTTCCCAAAGTTGACGTCCCGAATTGATTAATTATATTGATAGGAAATGTTTAGTATATGTTAGTCATTCTAAGGAATTCTCATACCATAAATACTATTTGTATTTCATAGTTTATCAATGATAGAGAAAAATTTGAAAACAAATTGATAGAGCATTATCAGATTTAAAATACTAAATGCAATGTCAAAATCTCTTTCTGACCTTGAATTTTGCATGTAATTTTTAAATAAAGGAATTTAATACTGTTTTACGCTAATATTTATGGATAAACTGTCCATTTCTGAAGGTTAGTTAAGTGAAAAAACAACCCATTTGTTCACTCGTCTATGCTCAAGCCGAGCTCGGTAATAATCGTCTCCATGGCAACATTCTGATAAAATGCGATTTAAAACGAAAAAACCGTAAGTTTCAATAGAAATTCAAGGAAATACAATCAATTATCAATATTCTGTGATAAAAATTAGAATTTACATTCATTTCCCCTTAGAACAGTACAAACCTCGATATCACAATTTTAAGATATTTTAATGTATTAAAGAAAACATCTTTGCATGATGGATTTGAGACTTCCTATTTAAAAAAATAGGAAAAAACGTTCCTGGAATCGAACCCGAGACTTTAATCTTTGCCAAATAAAATAGAGCCCGGAGGTGGTCCCTGATAGCAAGAGCCTCATACCAAGTTTCATAAACATCGGTCCACTGATGAAAAAGTTGTTAGTAGGGGACACACATACACACACAGACAGGACCATTTCATAAGGCTGTTTCCTTTGGAAACCAGCCTAAAAAGCGTATTCCAAATGAGTGTATTTCGAAAGATTATAGTATTAATAGCTATAAGAGTTATCATCACCACCGATTCAATTTCATCCTTTAGATGAGGCCGATATTTCGTTTTTTTTGCCGGAATCGTCAAGATAAGTTTTGACGCTTTTTATCGTAATATTACTTGTCAATCCCCTGTCTGCTATGCTGACGTCGCGCCTCTTGTTGCGAAATTTGGTAACTCGAAAACTGTAAGAAAGAGTTGGATGATTTTTAGCACTATACCTCTCGCATATTTTATGCATGTCATCGTTAATCAAATTATCACGAGTTTTATTCTAGACGGGTTTCTTTTAACACGGTGGTAAGTGTTGAACATTAATAGTTTACATTTAAAATTAGTAAAAAGGATTGGATGAACTCGAGATTTGGACGTTCCAATGACTGAAAGAACAGAGTTTATTTTTTAAAGAGAGAATTCAAATCCGCGTCGAATCAGTGTAAAAATTTGTATAGAATCAGAAACAAGTGATGAAAGAATTGCAGAGAAAATTACATTAGTCGTTTTTTCCTTGTTTTAGGATTATGACGTCTTCATAAGATTACACATTTGTTTGAGATCCGCGGCCTCATAGCCTACAAATTCCACTTAGAAGCATTCTAGTATCAATGGTATGTAATAATATGCTTTTCATTTAAAAGCAGTGGACTCTTCATCTCATTTGATATTTCTCCTTGTTAAAAACTATAAATTTTCCCTCTTTTCTGGATTAAAAACAACTGTTCGTTCTCTTTCGACACGGATTTTAACTCTGTTTTAAAAAATATAAAGCTGGCTTTAAACTATAGAACAGTATAGTCCCGAACTCCTATCTTATTTTTCACTTATTTAAAAATGAAAATCTCTACAACGATATCACGCTTTCCTTATGGTGGATAGAAATGAAACATAGTGGTAGGAAAAAGACACCGATTAGACTCCACCAATTCTAGACCCACCAAAATTTTACCATGTCTGTCTCTCATATAGACCGGCCTATCTTGAAAATTTGGCCACTCCACGTTGCAGGAATCCAAGTATTTTGTCTAAACAGACTGGCGGACAGACAGACAAAACGAATACATACGCAACGAATACATAAACAACGTGATTTTTTTAGATTTTTGGCAATAAGAAATGTAAGTTACCACGATAACTACCATTTTCACTGCATTTGGGAGTCCGAGGCTTTTATATGTGGAATAGTTTAACGCAATGCAAGTTTTGTATTTAGTTTTCCATTCGTAGTTTTTAAGCACATAAGTACCGTTAAATAGACAGTTTCTTACGCATCTCGTCTGACGTATCTATGTTTACTTTGTGTGCGTGCTTTTCTTTCGTCGTTATTTTTTTAAAGAGTCATTCTGTATGTAAGATTGTATATCACTCTGAGAGACCCATATTCGGGAGAACGGGAGGGTGAAATGGAGAAGAATGGAAAGGAGAGAGAATGACAAGTGTCTTAATTATAATTTAATACGTAATTCATGCATACCCGTCGTTTTTGGCGGTCAATTATTCCAGTTAATAATAATAATATAAATTCTTTTAAAATGTTTAAAATGAATAAATATTATACCAATTGTATTTACCAATTTAATTTCATGTTTCCATTATTTCCTACCGCGGCTGAATCAAGACCTTCCTTGCTCCATAATACAAAAGGACAACACTAATAGGTGAGAACACCTCAAAATCTTAGCGACCGGTGTTATCGTTAACAGCCATTATCCTCGTATATTTTGTCGCCATTCCTGATAAAAGATATCCACTTCATGTGACAGGTAGCAACACATTGAGATTACATCAAGAGACTAAAAGGAAAAATGTCACCCGATTTCATTGTGCTGTGCATTTATAAAGAAATCAATGATCTAGAATACTGTTCGGAATCTTTTGTTAGGTAAAAGTGTATCTCAATAAATTAACTAACACTGATAACATTTTTACAGCGAATGAGACGGAGCAATACA
This sequence comes from Tanypteryx hageni, assembly GCA_028673005.1. Lineage (NCBI taxonomy): Eukaryota > Metazoa > Arthropoda > Insecta > Odonata > Petaluridae > Tanypteryx > Tanypteryx hageni. The sequence continues at coordinate 18,446,084 of CM054118.1, read as the reverse complement.
TTTTTACCCGGAAAAGTTGTACAATCGGCAGCTTGTGGAAAAAACAATTAAATCAACGGCGCCTAAAAGGCCAGTTTTTTTTAGATAAGACACATGGAGTAAAAGTTTCGTTCTGGCTTATTAGACCAGGTGTCGCCAAACTACGGCCCGCGGAAATTTTAATAAACATCATCAAATCAGTGTTTCCAATTGTTCGGATTAGAATTTTTTCTTACATTTATTCAAGTTTACTTATAGTAATATACGCATGTATGCTTAGGTAATTATAGAATAAAATATTTTAAATTTGGAAACATGGTTTTTTTTTCGATCCGGCCCGCTTAGCACTTTTAATATTCCTATGTGGCCCTCCTCTCAAAAAGTTTGGGAACCCCTGTATTAGACAATCAAATTCAAAAATAATCCCTTCAATATAAAAAATTGCCAAGAGCTACAACTAGGTTATGAAATACCAAATGCTCAATTCATTTACAATGCAGCCGTCTTCAGTGGCAACTCATCGACGGTAGATTCTAAAAAGAACGTGTAAACATTTGTGGTGGTGTGTATTTCTGGCTAATCAACTTCTTAAATTATTATAGCCATAGGTCCTTCCACAGCGAACACACCCACAAGGGAGGAGGGAAGCCCGGTGCCGGCATTAGCCTACTCTTAACAAAGAGCACCAAGGGGGTCAACGGCTTAACGCCCCTTCCGAAGGACGGAACGCCGACTTAGCGCGGTCTTCTCAAACCACAAATCAGGGGGCCAAGCCACCTTGGAAAAAATCCTACTTTCGCAGGATTCGTGCCAGCTGCCCTTTCGGGCAGCAGGCGAGTAGCAGCCAGCGTCCTAATCACTACACTACCGGCACCCCCCGTGTAAATATTTGAATTTTATGGAACGATAGGTTTTTGGGTAGAGAGGGGGAGAGGTTTCCTCAGATTCAAATGCTTTTCAAATTCGCACGCCCTAGACCAGGGGAGAACAAACTACGACCCGCGGACCACATGTGGCTCGCAAGGGCATTTTATGTGGCCCGCGATGCCATTATGGAAACGAACCGCAATAGAAAATACAGATGATTTCATATTTTTGGCTTAAACTTAATGCCGGCAAAACCATTTCCAGTGATGTTATGGGGATTACATATTATGTATTACATGATTATGATTCTCACTAACGGGATCCCTCGCATTATGTCAAATAACTTCCGATGTGAACCCTATCGTGGCCAGTCGAAGCATTTTCATCTGTTAATGCGGCCCGCCTAAGTAGCTCCAACTGTTAATGCGACCCGTCACCATGTAAAAAGTTTGCCCACTCCTGCCCTAGACCCCTTCCCCACGCGCACCCTCAATGGACAACCTCCTGCGAATTCCCCCGTCCCTTCCACATTAGCATAACAATAACAAAAATTCCTACACATATTCTTTTTAGAATCTACCGTCGGTGAATTACCACTGAAGACGGTTGCATTTTAGCCGAAATGTGCATCTGATTTCTTAAAACATCGTTGTAGCTATTGGAGATACCTAAAATAAGTACTTAACGCTTTCATTTTTTGTTATAATTAAGTGATTATTCTTGACTTATTTTTCAGGCATAAAACGAGCTCAACAATTCTCTAGCGAGAAAATTAATCGTTCTAAAATTTTTATTATTGCCAAATTCTCATTTAAATAGTTTTTAACTCAGTGAGTGCAATAATGATGGAGCCACTTGACCCCGCGCTTTCCACGCAAAAGCCATCTCGGGCTAAAATGTGCCGAAGACCTACTCAGACGGAGCAAAAAAGGTCTTCTCTTACTTACAGTATCATAAAGCAATTCCATTGGACGAGCCATAGGCCACAGTTGTTTACATTCCTATCGTACGATCCAAAAATAATATTTATTATTTCAGAAGGATAAATTTAAAAAAAATACTCACTTTAGAATGAAAAAAAAACACTGGGACTAATCTTAGTTATTTCCAATACCCAAAACAAGTTTAAGAAAGTGCTTGTTTTCTGTGAATTAGTTTTTAACCATAAGACGATCTAGATAATTCTTTACTGAACTCACTAGCGTTTATTGAATTCAATTATGTAAGTGTATAGGGGACGGAGCATTAGATTTCGGATGATAGTTAAAGAGCAGAAGTTCCCAATATTTCAATTGTGGCGAGCACCAGGTTCTACGCTGGAATATCAAGCTATACTTTTGTAAAAATAGGAATCATCGTAAATAAAATCAAACGTCTAAGTTTATCAATAATATTCATAAATATGTTTATAAGGAAAGCAACCGAAGAAATTTAATTAGTGGTGAGAGGAAACGCAATTTTAAGCATCGTAAAAGAGCACAGTCAGGCTGCCAAAGATCATAACCAGCCTGCCAAAGAGCGTCACGGTGCTCACTAGAATCAGGTTACGAACCTCTGGTTTAGAGTTTTCTAGCCAAGCAGTTCATTGAAGATGAGAAAGTTGATAATTTGGGCACAGGTGAGCGATCGAATTTTATCGTACAAAATTGATGTTTTACATGAACTTCGTTACGCCGAGAAAAATCGGCAGCCAGGATATTTTTCATCCTCCATAGGGCTCTGACCCCGCATAAAAATTCATAAAATGATATGCATCTGAGGAGAAATGTGATAAAATGCCAGGAAATATTCGAAATGTGGGCATGGAGAAGAATGCCGAAGATAAAATGAACAGAGAAGATGTGAAACGAGAGAGTAACAAGAAGAATACGAGAAAGGCGAAACATTCCACAAACTATAAGAAATAGGAAGGTGAATTGGATCAAACCCGAAGAGAGAGGACATGATTGAAGACGCGTTAGAAGGGAAAATGTAAGGAAAAAAAGAGGAAGGTTTCAGATCCTAGATGACTTAAAGAGTAAAGAGAGCTATCAAGAAATTATGAAGATTTCGGGAAAGAGGAGTATGTGGAGGGCTAAGTTTAGCAAATAATAATTACTGACCCGTCAGCGGAAAGACTACCTATTCTGGAGGATGGCTACGGCTTACCCAATAGATTTGCTTCTGGGAATGAAAGCGTAAAAAGTTTTCCATTTTGTCCATTCCTGGCCTGAGTTGCTATTAGGACTCTCCGGAAGCTTCGTCCCCTATATGTAAGCTTCTCAACTTCAGGACATTCCATTACCTTGCCGTCCGTGTTATTATCCAAAGTTATTAATTTTGTATCTAATCTACACCATACAAATTAAGTGTTCTGATTTATTTAGCTATTAAACTTTAGTAGGTTAAATCAGGCGGCGACAACTTTTCAATATTTATTCTATATCTATAACATATATAACATTATATATAAAGCATTACCAAATTATATATACATTATTCCAGTTAAGTAAAAACTCGTTTATATCTTTCTTAAATACACCCATCTACAGATTCGAAGTTTTCTAGGTTCAAAATGGGCCTTCACAGCCACTGTAGTGGTAACAGGGTTCATCTCAAGTATTCATTTACTTCCTCCGTTGCCATATTTTTTCAATCTACACGACAGTGTATATTCAAATAAACTTTTTTCTTAAATGCTTTGCAATTTGGTAAGGGTTTAAATAGCACTGCAGGTAATATAATCCAATCCCTGATTCACTTATTGTTAAAAAGAATATTAAATTATAAATAAAACTCCTTAACCGTAAAGTTAAAAAATTAGAGACACGCAGGCAGAGATGGCCAGAGACAATCAACTCTCCAACATACAAAATTTCCCAATGGCTAAATGAGATTTTCAAACAACGGCCTCTTATTCAAGAATCGCTTATTAAAAATAACACCCACTTCATCAACGAAGTCAAAAACCTAATTCTCAAAGACACTAAAATTCTTGTTTCGTTCGACGTTGTGTCCCTTTTCCCAGCTTACCAATAGAAGAAACACTAAATTTCTTTGAATCTTGACTCAAAAATCAAAATCTACCACAAAAAGTAGTCGATGAATAAGTTCTATTAACAAGCCTTTGTATGAAACAAAATTTCTTTTAAATAAACAACAACATATGCCAGAAAAAACATGACACAACAATGGGAAGTTCTCTGTCACCATTCCTTTCAAATTTATTCATGATTAATTTTAAAAAATGCTGCAAAATCACATTCACTTACTGCCCCAAAACTTGACATATTGTTAGATACGTTGAAGATATCTTCCTTCAAGAATTCAACCACTAATACGACTCGATTAAATTCACGCTCGAAAAAGAAAAAGACAACACACTACTCTTCTTAGACTTATTATTAATAAGACAAAAAAACAAGTTAAAATTTAACATCCCATCCGATTCCAACCATAACATCTCACATAAATTGGCCCCTTTTCATTCCATGACTAGCTTTAAGTACCCGGCGTTGCTCGGGCTTCTAATAACAGTTTATAGAAACTTAGAGCATCGCGATTTCTGAAAATTTAAAAATCAAACTACGACATTATGTATAATTAATGAGGTTAGGCTCAACTTTGTGGAATTTACTCATAATGAAAAGATAACTTTGTAGTTTCCACAACTTTTAATATAACACGACAGGTTTCACTACGATCATACCTGATGATGCTACGATCGTTGTGAAACCGCTCGTGTTATATTAAAAGTTGTGGAAACTACAAAGTTTTCTTTTCATTGCAATATTATGATTAATTCATATTGTTTATTCTTTTAATTCACATACGTTAAAGAAAACAAATCGATATATGAGGACCCGCTGCATATACGTCTGCCTGTCTGTGCGGGGTGGTTGTCTGGGTTCCCGGGTACCCTATGTTACCCGTAGGGTCATAGGAAGTTACTTTGCAAAGTTTGATCCCGATAGGTTAAAGGGTGTGGGAATGTATAGGCAACAGACAGACAAACAGATATTCAATTTTATATATAAGATAAATAGACTTCTCCACGTACCTCTCTTCCAATCAGATTACCGTAAAGAACTCATGCACATTAAGAACTGTGCAACAGTCAACGAATACGACACCGAAACGATTGAAAACATTCTACATTAGCATAAACATAGACTCCATGTAAAAACTCACACAACACTAACTGAAACTTCCCCCAAACACTCAAAATACATAAAAATCTCCTTCGCTCCCGGACTCACCAACAAACTACACAACATCTTCTCAAAATTCAAGACAGTATTAGTTAATGACAATAAACTCGTAAATTTATTACACAACCCAAAAGACACAATACCTTCCTTACACAAAGCCGGCATATACAAAATATCATGTGGAGGATGCACAAAATATATATCAGTCAAACGAAAAGAAAGGTAGAAACACGCTTCAAAGAACATATAGCACATTTTAAACACGACAGATTAAACAACTCTAGCGTAGCAACACATATCCAGGAACACCACCATCCAATCACGATCCAAAACCTAACTCTCGTAAAATCAATAACCAACCAAAACAAACTATACGCTTACGAAAGCATACGCATAAACAAACAAAAATTCCGTTATGAATAACTCCCCCTCTCACCTCTGTACGTTGTAACGGCTGAACCTCCATCCCCTTTCACTTCAGCACATAAATATGGCCCACAACACTTCCCCCTCATTACACATCAGGTACTGTTGATGCAAGCATTACTCTCGAAATACGTATTTAGTACGTTTACCTCAATATTTGAGATCTTGTGTGCGTGTATTCGAGTGCTTGTGTGCGTGATTGCTTCGTCGGATAGGTTTCTGTCGCTGGCAGACGGCACATAAACCTACAGGCAACCGTGTGCGCGGTTTAATTTTGCGTAAACCTAGAATTATTTCTCCCTTTTTCCTTTTATTTCCCCTTACCTCTTGGCGTGTATGTGTGCGCGTGTTTGTGGTTGCCTAGTAGGTCCCTATCGCGGTCGTACAGACTCATAAATAGTGGTGGTGGTGTGATTTTCGGGTCCCTGGCGCAGATAATTCTCTCGCAAACCCGGCTTCTTTTTTATCCTTTTTCCATCTTTAGGAATAGTGCTTGTAAGACTGAATGAGTGACTTCAGGTCCCTGGCGTGGAGAAATACTCCCTAGACCTGTTTGTATTTTTCATTTTTTTACTTTTCACCTCATTTCTTCTTTCCCCCTTTTTCCTGTTTGTCTCTAATTTTTGAACTTTGCGGTTAACATCAATTTCGCCGTAGTCTTCACCTTTACATATCTACTGTTAAAAGAATACTTCTCAATGTTTGTTTTTTGAGGCCTCGATTCAATTAAGAATTCTTGTCTGTTTTTACCCAATAAACTCGGACTCGGACACAATTTCGTCTCGACTTCTAACATTGACCTAACTAACGATTTGCTTGCCAATTCCTTCGCTGCCTTACTACGTCATTTTAAATTACGCATCACGTGATGTATAAGCTTTTGATGCAATTTTGCCAATGCGTACACCCCATTTTGGGTCTTTTGCAAAATAAAAATCAAGATTTTTGTAATTATCAATCCTAGGTATCGTATTCCTATTTAGCGCATAGCGATAATTTCTCACGTCCCTTTTATTTATGAAGGTGGTTTGCTAGCATTTCAACTTAATTCACACCACTATACCTCCTACATCTCCCTGTGAAACTATCTAATCCTTCTCAGGTTTATTCCTCTATATTTTTCCATGAACTATAAATCGTAAACGATAAACGAACGACAGTCCCGAACCTCACTCCTACTACATCCAGAGGCTAAGTACTTAATTTATTAGCTACATTTATAGGCTTGAAGAAAGGAACCTCGTGCGACACTAATTTGTGAAAATCAACAAGAATAAACCGCCTTTCATTGTTTCGCTATATCGTTCATCTCGTCACGGTTTCTGTTCTGGACAATAGCATGTCGAAATGTGTAATATAATTTGATTTTGCTGAAACGTTTAGGTGAAAGAATTTACGAAAAATAAGAAGGGAAATACGTTGGACACTATTAAAGACAAACATGAAAACTTCTGTTCGATGCAGAGGATATGAGGAATATATGTAAAGAGTGCATGACTTATATGCAAAATATTTTAAACCAGAGTCATTTGAGAAAGAGATTGTGTATACTGGCAGTGTTGGCTCGGGATAGTAAATAGCGCGATTGAAAAGGCTCTTTGAGATATGAAGTAAAATAAAGGAGTAGTACCTCCCCTTAAATACCTTCAAGGAATTAGGAAGAAAGGGGAAGGGAGCCTTCATATATTGTGTCGTAAAAATATAGAGGGAGAGTTGCTAAAGAGTTAGATGAATTTTAATCCCCATGAATAAGAATAATAGACGAAATACAAAGTAAAGAATGATACAGCTTTGCATAATTTCCACCTAAGTTAATGAATGAAAGGCGAATGTATGTCAAGAATATATAACAATATGTTTAATTTCGTATCCTGCTAAAGTAGTCTCAGGATTTTGAATGAGAGGCTAGCAGCAAAAACGAATAACTATGTAGATATAGACTAGTTAGGGTTTCGGGAAGGTCGTAGCACTATAAACGCCATAGGGTTGATGACAACATTGGTAGAAAGGAACATTAATTTAACGAAATCAGGATGTATTCGGTTGCTTTGCAAATTTCAAAACGGCCTTTCCAAGGCATAAGCTTATGGAAGTGTTAAGGAAAATAAAGTTGGATTGGAGAGGTAAACGTTTATTCAGAAATCTGTATATGAACCTGACTGCGCAGGTAAGGATAGAAGAAGGAGAATCAGGTTGGCAACGCTGGGAAGAGGGGTGAGACGGCAAATTAGAGGCTTTGAGGTGTGGCCATGGCATACACTGGAGAGAGTTAGTTGCGCAAAGAAGAAAACTAATGAAAAAGTCCTAAGTACAGTAGAGAAAGGGTCTTAATTATTATAATAAAGCAAAGGCAGAAAAATGGATCGGTAAAATTTAGAAAGGCAACGGTTTGATGAAAGAAGTCATATAAGAGATGATGCTGAGAGGTAGGAAGAGGAAATAAATATAAAATGCATTAAAAGAAGGGATATGTTTGGGAAGATGAAGGACAGGACCTTTGATAGTACAGATTGGAATGTTTGAGCCGAAAAGCTAACGAAAGGTAAAAATTATTATAATGATGATAATGATCTTGATCTTTACAGTTAAAACTGTTCTTATCCCTCGTCAGGACAATTATATTTTGAACTTAGGCAGTTTTTACTAAATTTTACCGTATTATTGTATATTTAAAGTTAATTCAAATTGTTAGTTCAATGACATTGTATAGTTTTATATTTTAAGAAAGTAGTATAATTTATTAATATGGAGATTTGAGAATTAAGGTTGATTCACACTTAACGACACGGCAAAGACACTGGACGGCAACGGCATGACAACAGGAAGGAAGGATATTCACTCATAACGACACGGCAAAGACACGGGCCGGCAACGACACGACAATAACCCCAGTCTCTGTCCGTCTCTTACTCAGTTAATATGTTTTCCGACGAGGAGTTGATTTGCATTGCATTGATTTTGGACGAAGATGAACACCAGAACAGGAAAAGGAAGAGGGTGCACGAAAATTTATTAAAAAGAAAAGAGGAAGGCGAGTATCACACGTTATACAAAGAACTTATAGAATATTCAATCAGATTCAACCAATATTTCAAAATTTTGGAACCAAAGTTTAATGAGTTGCTTTCTTTGGTAGGAAAAGGCTCGGAGAAACAGAAAACCACTCACATGTTCAATTAGATGCTCCACATTGATGGCGCTAGAACGGCACTTGAAGGAAAATATTTTAATGAATGTAAAACGTGCCTGTGCGTTGCCGGCTTATTAATCCACATTGAACCCACTCGCAGGCAAACACACGACACGACCGGCCGAGGATAATTTTTGAGCATTGTCACTGTCGTGTCTGTGGCGTGTCGTTGCCGTCCCAGTGCGGACGGGAGCATTGGTTTTCTCGTTAACAATCCGAGGCCGTCGTGTCGTTGTCATTCCGTGTTTCCGCCCTGTCGTTAAGTGTGAATAAACCTTTACAAGTAGAGTAAATTATTGTTTGCCGACCTCGGTGGAAGGATGGTTAGCGTGTCTAGCTCCAAATGACGAGGTCGTGGGTCGAATCCTGCCGAGGATATGGCCATGTTTTAAGGCCGATTCACATCATACGTAATGTCAACTTTTCGACCAGGACCGTCTTCGACACGTCCAAATTTCTTCTATTTATTTAGATGAAGTCACGTCTCCATCGCGCCATTATTCCATACCGTCACGGTTTCTTTGGAGGAATATTTGACGGGACGGTGACGATCAGAATGTGCCGATTCCTGTGAACAGCGCACCTGTCAGGTTTCCGTCAGTCCCTGTTATGTTACAAATAGTAGTAGTTCTTTTTATCACAATGTACGAAAAACTAATGGAATTATAGTATTATCTTTTTAATACACCCATATTTATCTTCTTGAGTAGTGTGCTGAATTGGTACCTAGACATTCTGAAATACTGATAACATTTTAACTCATCTTCTGTTAACTCCTTAAATAATGTCCTAAATTTTCTTTCCAATTATGTGCTCAAAAAGGATTTATGCGCCCAAATTATTTTTTAATGCGGATAAGCTCACATCGATGCTACTATTCTTCGTCTAAAAGTAGAGCTATTACTCCAAATTTCACATTAGAAAACATTAAGAACTTGTTCCATAAATAAATACAAAAAATAAGTTATAACCACTGAAAAGGTAACAGTCCGCGTCGAAACCTTAACGTGAAATGAGATTTCTTTCGTTTTTGTGCCCAGCTGATTCGCCTCTTGCCTACGCACTTAATGGGTATCTCACAATCAGATGAAGTGCAGTGAATAACCGGACGGGAAGGGAGTAGGGGAAACCCGATGCCGGCATTAGCCTGCTCTTAAGAAGAAAACCAGGGAGACCAACTGCTTAATGTCCCTTCCGAAAGACGGAGTGTTGATTTACGCGCCCTCCTCAGGTTATCGTTTATCTCATTGACTCTTCCTCGTCACCTTAGTGCAATCGCACACAAATAGGGGGCCGGAGCGTCCTCGGAAAAAATCCTCATAAGGATTCGAACCGGGTGTCGCTTTAGCAGATCGTACGGTGGCTTTAGCAGATCGTACGGTGGCTTTAGAAGATCGTACGGTGGCTTTAGTAGATCGTACGGTGGGGCCAACACTCTAACCACTGCACCACCGACTTTCTAAACGTAAAATTTGAACGTTGATGAAAAATGACGCGACGGAGACGGTCCGTGTCGGAACTATGACGTTACGTATAGTGTGAATCGGCCTTTTGTCTTTGTTATCGTTGTTGTGCTCATTATAAAATTCCGCAAAGTTCTGTAAACGAACTAATTAAAAATAATAATAATAATAATAAAAATAATAATAATAATAAAATTACTAGTAGCATTAGCGAAAATATAAAGTATTATGTCGATTGTACCAGAGCAAGAGATCCATATTCTCTGTCATGATGAACAATTCCATCGGTTCTCTAGAACTGGGGTCCTATAACTACGGCCCACGGGTCATATCCAGCCGGAGAAGTGTTTTCATCCGACCCTCCTTACCTCATCAATTTATTTAAGGCAACATATTTGTATATTTTCTAGTGGACAAATTAAACGATATGAAAAATACTAAAAACTAGCTCTTTGAAATGTACACACCTCCAATTTTAATTTGAAAGGTCATATGTCGTCCGAGCAGAGAGAGATATACGCCCTTTTTATAAAAATTTGTTAACTCCTGCTATATGAGAGCAAAGGCAGAAAGGCTTTTTTCCTAACGCATCCCATCTTATTGCAACTACAAGTGTTGATCGAAGAGTAACACGATAAGGACTGCGGCTCAGATGTCGGGTAACTGTAACATTTGTAAGTTAGCCACTAGGATGTCCGTTGCAGCTTCACTTCCATCATCATCATCATCATGCTTCTGTCCGAAGACAGGTTTTAACTGAATCGCTGCCTCCATTTCTCTCTCTGCCTAGAAGCCTCTTTTATACCTCTATAAGTATTATATCCCTGCTTTATATTATCTAATATTCCTATTCTTTTTCTCCCTCTTCCTCTTCTTCCACTAATTTTTCCTTCTAAGATCGTTCTTTGTAAACACTGTCTTCTCAATATGTGCCCTATCCAATTTGCTTTTCTTTTCCTGATTGTTTTTATTAGCGTCCTTTCTTCTCCCACCATTTCTAATACTTCTTCGTTTCTCTTCCTCTCTGTCCATTTCACTTTCATCATTCTTCTCCATACCCACATCTCAAAACTTTCTAAATATTTTTCCTCCTTTCTCCTTACCGTCCACGTCTCTGCACCATAAAGAGCTATGCTCCATATGTAGCATTTTGCTAATTTCTTCCTTGTTTCTAAATTTATTTTGTTGCTTGTGAGAAGCTCCTTCTTCTCGTTAAATGCTGCTTTTGCCATTGCAATCCTACTTCTGATGTCCTGTGTACTACTTCCATCCTGTGCTAAAATACTGCCGAGATATTTGAAACTACTTTCTTGTTCCAATTTTTGGCCATTTACCATTATATTTAATTCTTTATGCTCCTTTGAAACCACCATGACTTTCGTTTTTTCTGCATTGATCTTCATTCCATATTGTTGGCCAACCTCCACTAGTTTGTCTGTCATCCTCTGAAGCTCTTTCTCGCCTTCTGCTATTAAGCCCTGATCATCTGCGTATTTAATGGTGGTAATACTTTCACCTCCTATCTTAAATCCTTTCTCTTCCATCAACGCTTCTTCTGTTATTGTTTCTGCATAAATATTAAATATCGCTGGCGAAATAGGGCATCCCTGCCTCACTCCCCTCTCTATTGAAGTACTTTCTGTTTCTTCTCCTTCAACCCTGACTCTAATCTTTTAATCAAAGTAAAGGTTTTTAAGCAGTCATTTATCTTTCCAATCTATTCCTATTTTGTTTAAAATACCCAGCATTTTATCCCATTTCACTCGGTCAAAAGCTTTCTCCCAATCTACAAAACAAAAATACATACCTTTATTGACTTCTAGCGCTCTTTCTATCATGATCCTCATACATCCTATAGCATCTCTAGTCCCCCTTCCTCTTCTAAAACCAAACTGATTATCTTGCAGCTCCTTTTCTATTTTACATTCAGTTCTTTTGGTTATTATTCTAGTTAGAACTTTAGCTGTATGAGAAATTAAACTAATAGTTCTGTAATCCTTACAACATTTTGCATTGTTCTTTTTCTCCAGTGGTACCATCACAACATCTAAAAAATCTTCAGGCCATATGCCAGTATCATATACTTGGTTAAAAAATTTTGTGAGTTGCTTAACTGCTTTAGACCCCAAAACCTTAAAAACGTCCACGGGTATATCATCACTCCCAACAGTCTTCCTTCTTTTCATGTCATCAATTGCTCTTTTAACTTCTGACTCGAGAATACTTGGTCCTAGCTGATCTTCTTCCACATCCTCTTCTTCATTTAATTCAATATTTCTTGGCTTTCCTTCTTTGTCATACAGAACCTCAATGTATTCTTTCCAGACATTCTTTACATTGTCTGGCTTCGAGACTATTTTGCCACTTTTGTTCATGATTCCTTTACGTCCTATCTTTTTTGCCTTTTTCTTGAATAGTTCCCTTGCTTTGCTATACATGAGGTCTGTTCTACAAATTCTTTCACAGTCGACAATCTCCTCGCATTTCTCATTTATCCACTGTCTTTATCTGTTTCCCTTCTTAAAGCATTATTTAACTCCTTGTATTTTCTTTGGTCTTCTTCAGTGTTTATGTTCTTCCACTTTCTCCGCTCTTCCATTTTTTGCAGCATGGCTGCTGTGATCCAGGGTTTTTTGTTTCTTTCACCCGTTATCTTTCCTACCTTCTTTTCCATTACATCTTTAATGTTGCTATGGATGTATCTCCACTCCTCATCTACATTCTTCCTATTTTCTTCAGCTCTCTCCCCCAATCTTTCCTCCAGCTCAGTCATGATAGCCTCCTTGTTTTTAAGGAGTTCCTCTAAGTTCCATTTCTTGTTAACTCTTATGTTTCTTCTAACGCTCTTCAGTCTACATTGTATATTTGCCACCAAAAGGTTGTGGTCAGAATCGATATCTGCCCCTGGTAGTGTTTTCATATTTTTAATGCTATTTCTAAATCTTTCATTGACTAGTATGTAATCTATTTGGTATCGTCTCTGGTCTCCTGGGCTTCTCCATGTGTAAAGTCTCCGCTGGTGATGCTTAAACCATGTATTAGTTACAATTAATCTATTTCTATGGCAGAATTCCACAAGTTTATCCCCTCTTTCATTTCTCTTCCCTAGTCCATATTTTCCCACTATGTTATCTTCCTGTCCCTCTCCGACTACACTGTTCCAATCTCCCATTACTATGGTGGTGATCCTTCCTTTTCCCTCATCCTCCAATATCTCCATAATCTGTTCATACATTTCATCTACTTCGTCGTCGCCAGCATTAGTTGTTGGCATATACACTTGAATTATAAGCATATCCACTGGCTCCATCTGGAGTTTTACGGCTATTAAACTATCATTAACTGTCACTACCTTACTAATTCTTTCAGCTATCTCTTTTCTCATTATAATCCCCACTCCCCTTTCCTTTTTCTCCCCTCCCGAGTAAATAATCTTAAATTCGTCTGAATTTATCTCGCCTTCTCCTTCCTACCGGACTTCACTAAGACGTACTATACCTACATTATTCCTTCTCATTTCCCTTTTTAAGTTCTCTAGTTTACCCCCTGAATTCATAGTCCTAACATTCCATGTGCCTATTTTTAATTTCTCACTACTCGCTTTCTTATTAATGTTACATTTCCTCTGTGCATCCCCTAGGGTAGTCCCCACCCGGAGATCCAATTGGGGGACTATTTTACCTCCGGAATATTTTACCCCAGAAAGATCCATAGAGGTATTTTCAGCTTTTCAGCCTATCATGGGAAATATAATGAGGTAGTTTCCCCTTGCTTTCCTCATCGCAGTTTCACAGAGTGATTACCCATCTGTAGCTGTTCAGATCCACATGATCACCACCTACAGAGATACTCTGCAAGCTGCTGCCCTTGCACAGTGGGATGTAAAACCCCCAAGACTGCTTCTTAGTCTGACTCTTCCCCTCAGACCTTTCCGGCTTGGATGGTCCTACCAGGAGAAGAATCTCCCGCCGGCATAGCTCTTTGGTTCGTAAGAGTACACAAACCCTCCCCCCTCTGTAAGGTTATGCAGTCCTTAGGGAGGGCTTCACTTCCAAAGAAATCAATAAAAATTAGTTGTATAGGGTGTGGGAAAAATGGCGCACACTAACAATGGGGATGAGTATAATACCTCAAAACTAGGCAAAATATATAGGGAACAAATTCTCTAGAATGAATAGCGAGATATGGTAGGACGTTGCCAGTCTCTCTCATTCTCTGGTCCAGTGGGCAAAACACATTTTTGTCTGGATGGCGGCGTGCTAGATACCTTTCTGCATAAGCCTTGGCTGCAGCGTAGGCCCGGTTACCAATTGCACCAAGGTTCAAGTACATTTCATAGTATTTGTGTAACGTGTAGTCAATATCATTTCCCCTTCTGTGCTGACGACATACTGCCATGGAACGACTGCACAGTATGACAGTAGGTCTGCATACTGCGCGCTGAGTGTTGATCACTGTCGTCCGTGATATTGCAGTGAGCTATCATTGTCTTTTCTGTGCCATACGTGACTTCTTGGTCTCCTTGGTCCTCTCACAGCATGACTACCTGCTTTCCCCAACAGACAGTTCCTTCTTACAATGATGCCTAGGTACCTATTCATTTTAGAGTATTTATTCCTTATGCTTAGTTTTGAGGTTTTATACCTATCCCCGTTGTTAGTGTGTGCCATTTTCCTCACACCCTGTATACATTAGAACATTAATTATCTCTCACCCTTTTATCCATTACTTTCTGTTAAACTTTACCCAGCTAGATTTTTTGTTTCCAAGTCTGAACATATATTTATTGTACTAAGAATTACATTCGTCCATGTAAAATTTCTGTTATGTAATGTTTACTTGTATATTTCAGTCATTTCTAGAAAAATTTGTGTTAACTTCTCGCTAATGATTCTCAGAATCAACACCACACGTTTTCGCAAACGAAAAATTCTCGGAATTAACATCCCCTACTGTTTCCGTTTGTCAGTTAAAATTTTCTGATAGTTTTGAAAGATCAACCTGTGTGGTAAATTCATATTTCCTACATAAAATGGCGGAAAAAAACGGAGAGGCGTATCTTTTTGAACTTAATAAAAAAGTTCGAAATCCATCGATGTTTAAGGAAAGCCGAAAGTGCTTCCAGTTTAACAGAAATTTACGGTATTGCAAAAACTACCAGTAACGATTCATAGCGGGATGGTGACAAAATTGAGGACTCAGTAAGCAAAATGGAAGTGAACTATGGAATCGTAATTTGAAGAAAACGATGAAATGTGACACAACCAACTTGATATCGCAATGTTTCGGTGTTTCGTTCAACAACAAAGTAAAGGAATTCCTATAACAGGGGCAATAATAACACAGATGGCCCCTGCTATGAATGCAAAACTGAATGGTGATCCAACCGATTCGATATTCTATCATCTATTTATCTATATATCTCTCTCTCTCTCCCTCTCTATTATTCGTCTATTTCTCAAATCTATCATCCTCTTGGTCCCAAACCCTGACGGAAATTCGAAGTTCTACTGTATGTGTTAAATTTTTTAATATTTATTACTTTTATGTATTTTACAAGAATAATAAATTCAATTATTTCACGTTTTATTGATGTCAATTTTCATGCGGCCGCGTATGAACGGAGGGGGAGGAAGAGGGGGGAGAGAGAGAGAGGAGGGAGGGGGGAGAGAGAGAGGAGGGAGGGGGGAGAGAGAGAGGAGGGAGGGGGAAGAGGGGCGGAGATATAACTTGAGGTAGAGCAGCGATTTTCAACATGGGGTCGCCGGGCTATGAGGGGTCGGCGGCGGCAAACATGTTGGGAAGCAAACTTCGATAAAAGGACCGGACCGAGGTAGCACTGCGAGTCCGTAAGCTGTGTTAAAAATTTCAAAAGGTCCCATGTAATTCGTGCATTGACATCAGGGTCGGCATGATGGGGCATGCAGGATATGCTACGCATAGGGCCCCTAAAAAGACGGGGCCCCAAATTTTGCTTAGGCAATACTCATTATCGTCGATAACCGGCACAGTATATTTATGCACATCAATACAGATAAATGGGCTGCGTTAAGAGGTCAGATGCAAATACGAAAATCAGTACCTTATAGCCACAAACTAAATTATCGGCTATTAAGAGAGGTAGCAACTACGTGACGTCAATTTTTACATTTTCCAACGGCTCAGCTTTGCCAAGTGATGTGTCACGGGGAAAAACTGGAAGCATCGAGCTTCGGAGGTTCAGAAACGTTTTTAGCGGCAGAGGAAGATTCAGATTTGGACGTTCTGAGACTTTTGAACGGCAGAGGGTTAAAATTTCCTGGCCCTTAGCTTTGCTAAGCGTTTCTTTGAAGCAGCATCGATAGTATTCTGCTACTTCTTCGTAAATTCAGCGTCAAGCTAGCAATTATTTATCAGGTTAGTGGTTTCAATCGTAAAATAAAATTCATAAGAACAATAACGTCCTTTTAGCTCCATATTTCGTATCAATTTATTATCTGTTTTCCATTAATGACAGGTTTTACCAAAGAAATACTACTGCAAATAGACATGATTAAAATACTATCATTATTGTGACGGACAATTACACTAGGTAATTTAACATGTTACTAGTCACAATATTAATAATTGTAACAAGGTAGGGCAAAAATTCATCGCCTGAGGCATCTCCATCCATCTCACAGAAATAAACATATCAACAAATTCATACTGAATAGAGAGTGCCGATTCTAGATAAGAGTCGCCTGTCGCCGCCTTCTCACAAGCCCAGATCACGTGACTGCCATTGTTGGAACATCTTGTAGAAAAAGAAGAGGACCCCAAAAATATTACTTGCATAGGGGCCCCCAAAGATATCACGCCGGCCCTGATTTACACGCATTAAGACCGCCCGAAGGAGGGGCGGGGATAAACCTTGAGATAGGACAGAGGTTCCCAACTTGGTTTACTCGGACTAAAAGCGCTCCGCGGTAGCGAAAAGGTTGAGAAGCCCAACTCGGGAAAGGGACATGTCCCTATGTAATTCGTGCATTTACTAAGAAAAAGTAGCAGAGAGAGACCTTGAGAAAGAGCAGCGGTTCTTAACTTGGGGTCCTCGGACTAAAAAGGGTGCGCAGGGATGCGAAAAGGTCGGGAACCACTGAGATAAAGGACAACTTTCGCTTTTCGTGTAGCAAACGACACTCAACGCTCAACACTCGTCGTTACGAAATTAATTATATAGATTGACAACTCAGAGAGTTGAAATACGCGACCTGTGCGTAGTTCATCTAAAGAGGCATTCACGTAGAAATGCGACCGCGGGAAGATGCTCGCACTGTTATCCGTATTTTTGTTGGCAAAGAATGTCCAATCGGATAAAATTCATCTAAAAATCCTCTAAAGATATGGAGAAAACGTCATAGTGCGGCAATATGGCTCAAAAATGTTTCGGAATTGCTGAACGGTCGTTAAAGACGAGGGGCGGATCGGCCACTAGAACTCAGACACGACTGAGGCCAACTTTATGCTATTCCAAGAGGTCATTCGGCAAGATTTCGACTGCCTAATCTTGCGATGAAACGCCTCGGCGAACGCCATTTCTTCCGCACATTCTGATTTGCAAGATACAGTAAGAGAGTGATTTAAAAATACATGACTTAGAATTCTATCATGAAAAGTTGTTTCCTAGATGGGATAAAATAACTCAGCCAGTAGGTATAGTAAAAATATAGAAAAGGACTGTAAGATATGTAATATCATAATACATTCGTAACAAGCTCAAAAATAAATTGCTTTCAGAACCAAAGGTATTGGCAAAGTACTTCCTTTTGTTTAACATTTCAGAAATTAGAAATTTGTTTTTAGATTTTCAGTAGAAATTTATAAATACGACGCAATATCACCGACATACTACCATTTCAATATTTATCCGTTTATTATCTGGTTGGTGCGATTCATAATGTGATCCTGTTTTTAATGTGATGCCGTTTTTGAACACTTTACAGAGAAAAATGTCGCAAGAATCAGAGCAAAAACATAGGCGTATCTACTACTAGGGTGTCCAGGCGTTCCGTTTTTTCCGGGATTTGACCCCCCGAACACTAATTATTCGTGCTTTTTCAATTGAAATCTTTACGTAATAGTATATCTTATATATTTTGAACGAACTAAGAACTAAGCTACTCAATTTTGTTAGGATAGAATATAAACGTCAAAAATACTAAAAATCATATATTATCCCGGCTATGTCGACGTTTTTCTTTTTCAAAACATGTTATTCCCCGGTTTTGATTCCTCAGAAACTGTTTACTCCTAACTGATTTATTTTCGTCAGAAACTTTCAACAGAGAAAATGATTTCAAGTCAATATCGTTTAATACTTAATATGAAATATTTTAGCATTTCGACTGTAAATCATATTAATTAAGCATTGCCGTAAAACAATAATATTTCCAGATTGGGATTAATATACAGCGGAAGAAAAATCGAAAGAAAGACTTGTCATATTATTATCTAAACTCAGACAAATGAAGCACATAATTAAATACATTTTACTTCTATCTTCGCAATTTGAATTTTTGTTGCGTGTATGCAAATTTATGTTTCTATTAACAATTTTAGTTTGTTAGTAGGCCCATAGATTGCGAAAAAGAGCAATCATTTGGCGAGTCCAAACGCTACAATAATGCCCGAATTAGAAAGCCCGGGCTCGATTTTCTGTCGAGTTCAGAATTTTTCTCCCTCTCTACATCAAGCTTTGTTTCCTTTCGTATAAAACCTCATTTACCTCCATTTAACCTTATAAATAAACGTATTTTCATAACAAAAAAGTACGGAACGATAAAAAGCAAACCATGAACACGAATGCTTTTTATTTGTTACACAAACTGCAATGAGCCAGATTCAGGAAGGCCGAGAATTGAGGAAATTATCCTCGAATAAAACACGAGGAAATTAATTGTACGCTCTGGATCTGCGGGAAAATCGCAGTCCGAAATATCTCCTTTGTGTTTTCACTTGCACATTCTTGCAAATATGTCCAATAACTTCGGGAGAACCTCCAGGCATCTAGCTAACAAAAGTCTTAAATATTTTTTTCTTAAAACGTAGAAATAATGTTCCACAACGAAAACTCAAGAAACTTGAACGCATGACGAATATTCCGTTTAAATTATACAGTGAAATAAACAGCCATGGACGAAGAATGGTCTATCCAAAGAAATATTCCCAGATTGGGATTCATGTATACCGCAGGAAAAATCGAAGGAAAGACTTTGCATGTATTATTTAAAACCAGACAGATGAAACGACCAGTTTTGTCAACCTGAAATACTGCAATAAACTACATTTATAATTCCACGAAGCCCGCGCGATGGCTCCGCCCATTTGTTAACCCATTAGCCTCGCCGCGAAACCTACACGGGATTCATCGGAATCTCTGCGCGGAATATTCGCGAATCGGGCATATCTGAAGACAAGAAAGAATCCGATTGGAAAGGACTCTCCGGAATGATAATACCAGTAAGAGTCCAAGGTGCATTCTTAACTATCTTAAATTTTAAGATTAGATGTAAATGCCATCTTGCGGAAATGTTGGTTACTGAGTCAAATGAAAAATTCTCGCCGTCGACCGCTTGATATAGTTTCCCATGTAAACACCGCGCACTTGAACCTTTTGTATATTAATTCAAAATCGGGTAGGAGAAAATTCTCCCACTGCCAAAGGGTAAATTCTCGGTTAATTGATAATCAAATTACAGGAAATTCGATTAAACTAGGATTTTTAATGCGTATAATTTGAAAGTTTTTTAAAATACTGCATTAAGTACGTAGCTATGCGCTGTATTTACCTATTCGGTTACTAATAAAATGTGTTAAAAAATGACGCAGTATTAGGTGACCTGTAAACTTACTTTATACAATAACGGTCGAATAGAAATTTCTTCAAACGTTTCATTTACTTTCTCAATACTTACTCATTCTTTTCATTTGTGCATGTTACGTACGGTACGAGTAGATGAGCATATCAATCAACGGGAATATGAAACTGACCAGAATAAGCTCAGTCTCGAGATATACAGTAAATCGGAGATTTACTGCATACGAATCAAGTAATCATAGCAATAAAACGATTGAGTTATACGAATATGCTTATTAAAATACAAAACGCTGCCGTCAGCCTTAATTCGCCGATATTTGGCTCATAGTGCGTCGCATTAAAAGTCGGCGATAGGAGTTTTTACTATTAACAACGGATACCTTCAAAAAAGAATTACATATCTCGCCCTATGGCTGAAATACAATTGACAAATTAGGCGGATTCAATGAAATGCTGATGTAAGCTGCTTTGCTGCGGATGTCTTCACAGCGTTTTCATGGTTATCGGTGATACCGAATTTGTCAAGCGGGCACTTTTTATATGAAATAAGAACTTGTATTTTTCTATGAAAGTAACACATTTGTCTATATATTTCATTTTAAGAAAACAACGGTAATAATAAAACTGAAATTTTTTAAAGTTGCATGTTACCGTAATTGCCCGATTAAAAATTTTTAAATGTTCCTGAACTTTGTCTCTTATTTGTTTCATATATTTTATTATTTTTAAGTCACAGAATGGGAAATATCTAACTAACCTACAATTGAGAGTTTTCGGGTAGAATTATGCTACTTTGCAGGGTAATATGTAAGTGGAGGTAAATAGTACCAAACGCTCCCAAAACAATATAAGGAATAGATGTACTCAGTGCAAGTGATTGATGACACTGTATGCGGCACTCTTAATGAGAAGTGTGGCGTCACCTGGCTTATCGTTTGTGAACTATTAGTGCGACCATAAAAAGAACCGGAAAATCAGATAATATCACACCGTGAGAATGGGGGAAAATTTCACATTTAATTTCAATATACATGAAAAATAGTTTTCCCTTGTTTTCTTAAATATGAAAGTGGATTATTTGAAGAAATTAAAACTCTCAAGAGGAAAAATTTGGATATAGAGAACGACAGCGCTGGAGACAACCAACATACAAGGTGTGATATAAAAGTTCCAGGACTGAGTGAATAAAGAACTTGACAATTATCAGATTACAACAATTAATTTTTTGTCACACCTCGTACGTGTTTTCGTAATATCAGAATCTACATAATATAAATCAGTGATTTTGGATTACAATTCAAAAGTTATTTGTACATTATTTAAGAAAGAATTGGTATGGTTAATCCTTTTAAACCATATGCGGTATATATGATCAAATTGAGGTCATTTTCACAGACAAAATTAAGCGGTTATCAACTGAATTGAACTAAATCTGATCAAATTATGTGACATCTTCTGTATACATGCATATATACAGATATACATTAGATTTATCTGTAGCATGTGTATACATTAAAAGTGAGATGCTCTTTAGCCAAACAATTAGAGGGTTACAACACCCAATGCATTTCGCCCACAAGGTGGGCATCGTCAGGGGCAAAACCTGTTTCAACAGTGACTGGGAGTCAACTGCGCAGTTGACTCCCAGTCACTGTACGTACGACGCGCATCAACATTTTGTTACCCATAGCAACAAATAACAATTTTGTGTAATAACTGTTTTTCATTGTAAAAATTAATCAGTTTTAAAAATTATTCACGAGTGTAATTGCCGAAAGTAAATATTTAGAACGCTGTTGTCGAGAGCAACCTGTTAATGCTATTGCAATAATAATCATTACCCTGTAAGAAGAAAATCATGCGTTGAACTAATCAGATTTTTTTAATAAATCCACAATTTGTGAAAATCGACAAGAGTAAACTACCCACCTTCCATTTTTGCGCAATATGGATCATTTTGACAAGGCTTTCAATCCGAGAGATGCCATATGCAAATACGGGTTTATTCAGATTCCGTCGAATCCTTCATTCCTTAGGGCCGCGCGCAGACGACAGACGGATTTTTAATAACCGGAGCATCAATAATCTCCAAGTCAATTTTTCACAATCTCAACACTTACTCTGAATTCCCGCTACGCGTGCTGATTTGGGCTAGAAGAAATAAGCCATTTCATTAATTGTAGTCCAGCCATGAGGCGATCTTGTTCATTTATTTATTTCCTTAATAGGGCGAGGTTGAGGCCTTGTGGCCCCTTTTTCCACCCAACCGTTTTAATACAAAATATAATTAATTTATACGTACATATTTCAGTTAAAATCAAAACAGTGAAATGAAAATTATTTCTAGGTATACATAAATAAGAATGAAAGTAAGAAAATACAGCACAAACATTAACGAAAGTAAAATATGTAATATCAAATCATCATAAAGGAAAAACTGTCCAGTCTGCTGATGGTTATAGTGACTGTGATGGATTTAAATGAAGGAGAGAAGGCCAAATTCAAAGGAAAATTTACTTTCTTATGAGGACCTAATGCTAGCTAAGTATTTAGCGCAATATCAGTTTTGGGTAAAGGGATAATCGATGCATTCGTAGAAAATAAGAATCGCGATAGATTATGTAATGATAGAATATATTCCGAGCGTGAGGTAAATTCACGTAATACGAGAGATAAGGAGGAAGTTCATAGTAACATGCAACACCAATTTTGCGATAGGTCATTGATAGAATGCTCCGTAAAGGGTGCGACGGGTCGCAATTCCAATTTTGATGCGATGCCAAACAGTCGTGGGAGTGATTGTGATAGGAGCGCATGTTGTTTTAGAGTGGAAGAGAAAGTCAAGGGTGAGATTAGTATGCGAAGTGATAGTGAGAAATTAAACGTCGTCGTACTGAACTGTCGCAGCATCCGTAGGAAAATTGCTGAGTTCGAGCATTTTATTCGCAGTCAGCACGCCGACGTCGTGATAGGCACAGAAGGTGTGCTAACGGATGAGATTCAGAGTCAGGAGATATTTCCTAGAGACCATCGTGTCTATAGAAAAGATCGCGCTAATAGATCGGGCGGGGGAGTTTTCATAGCGGTTAGCGATAAGTACGATAGCAGTGAGATTCCGATAAGTGACGAGGATATCGAGAGTGTTTGCTGCCGCATAGGTAAAGATGGCTCCAAAAAGGTGTTCATATGCTCGTTTTACAGGCCACCTAACGCTGGTGTAGACTGTATTTTAAGTCTCGAGAAACAACTATCAAAGCTTAGACTGATAAATCTAGATGGAATCGCTATAGTCGGTGGTGACTTTAACTTACACTCAATTGATTGGGAAAATCTATGTTTCGAATCTAGAGGTAAAGAGCGCGAATCCTGTGAGGCATTAATCGAAACATTCTGCGAGCACTCTCTCCTTCAATTAGTCAGAAAGCCAACGCGATCGGGAAACATATTAGATTTATTAGCAACTAACGTCCCAGAAAGAATAAACAATGTCACCATTGAAGATGGAATAAGCGATCATCTGGCCGTATATGCAGAGTGTAAGTTGAAAATCGATAGGCACCCTAAGCCTCAAAGAAAGTTTTATATATTTGCTAAGGCAGACTTCAAGCTTCAGGTTGCGCCTACGAGAAATACTACCTGGCTTCCGCGATATGACCGAACGATCAGGTGCTGAGTCGTCATGGACATTATTCAAGGATATAATGCTAGAGGGTATCGATAAGCACATTTCAGTTAAATTGAAGGTCGACAATAAAGAGCCGCGCTGGTACAATAAGCAAGTTAGGAGAGCGCTTAGGCGTCAGAGAATAAGCCCCGCGGAAATAAAAAAATATGCCGTCTACATCATCCGATGAGTATAGAGCAGCTACAGTTTAGGCGTATAAGGAATCCCGCACTAAAGCGAGAAATACTATGCGCGAGGCTTTTACTAACTTCAGGAATAAGGCATTAAATAATTATTTGAAGGAGGACCCGAAGAAATTCCTGCTCGCGTTTTAAAAGAATTAGCTGAAGAGATAGCACCTTTTCTTCGGATAATATTCTTGAAATCAATTTCTCGCGCAGAGATCCCTAACGACTGGAAGTTAGCGTAAGTTACCCCAATTCATAAGGGCAGCAACAAGGAGAACCCAGAAAATTACTGGCTGATTTCCTTAACTTCGATATCGTGTAAGATTCTCGAGTATATACTCGTTAGCAACATAATACGATTTCTTGATAGTAATTCATTGTTAGATAATTGTCAACACGGCTTCAGGAAAGATAGGTGGGTGGTGGAGTCTAAAATTATCTTTTTTGAGGTATGTTTTTGAACCAGCTTGTTGATGAGATTCTGATGGTACCCTAATTTGGATGCTGTTTCCTTAATATATTTAAGTTCTTTCTCATATCTCGTTTTGTTAAGTGGAACATTTACAAGTCTGTGGTTTAAGAAATGGAACACAGCTGTTTTATGGTTGGAAGGGTGAAAGGAGTTGTGGGGGATGAAGTTATCTGTGTGTGTTGTTTTCCTGAAGATGTCGAACTCTAATTGATGCTGGTTATCTATAATTAATAAATCTAAAAACGGTAGTGTTATCTTGTTGTACTTCATAAGTAAATTTTATGGAGGGATATATGTTGTTAAGTTGATTGACGAATGCATCAAGGTCGTGTAGATTTAAATCAAAAATAGCAAAAATGTCATCAACATATCTGAGCCATGTTTTGGGAAAGTAACTAACTTTGTTTTTGCATGTGTTTTCAAGGTGAGACATAAATGTGTTTGCACAACCATAAAACAGCTGTGTTCCATTTCTTAACCCACAGACTTGTTAATGTTCC
Organism: Tanypteryx hageni; assembly: GCA_028673005.1. Lineage (NCBI taxonomy): Eukaryota > Metazoa > Arthropoda > Insecta > Odonata > Petaluridae > Tanypteryx > Tanypteryx hageni. Next base: position 18,421,307 of record CM054118.1, on the reverse strand, counting down.
ACTTAACAAAACGAGATATGAGAAAGAACTTAAATATATTAAGGAAACAGCATCCAAATTAGGGTACCGTCAGAATCTCATCAACAAGCTGGTTCAAAAACATACCTCAAAAAAGATAATTTTAGACTCCACCACCCACACAAAAGATAATAAAAATGAAAACAAATATATTAAATTGCCATATTTTCCTTTACTTAAGAGGGGTTTGGACAGAATTTTCAGGAAAAAGGATATTACAATAGCTTACACGAGTCAACACAGTTTGAAAAATTCTCTGGGCAACACGAAAGATAAAACTGAAATTTTAGATAAGTCAGGAATATATAAAATTCAATGCTCGCATTGCCCCAAACAGTACATAGGCCAAACTAGGAGAAAGCTGGTCACTCGCTTTAAGGAGCACTTAGCTCACTATAAATACAACCGATTTGAGAAATCTAGTGTCGCTAATCACATTTTTGAAACCGGCCACAGCATTCAATTAAAGCACTTACAACTGGTAATCTCATCTAATAGTTCTTTAAATTCCCTAGAAAACCTTCACATTTACAAAAATCGAGATACATTGATGAACAGTGACACTGACTTCAACAAGACACTTTACAGACTTATTGACCAGAAATAATACACGCCTCTCTGTTTTCGTTTTTCCTTTGTCTTTCGTTCTTACTCCACCCGTGTTTTCGTCTTTCTTCCGTCTTTCGTTCTTTCTCCACCCTTGGTCCCTCCACTCCTGCGCAGTCGACCCTGTTCTCTGTCGAAGGAACATCGCCCTTGAAAATGCCCATTCAGTGGGCGAAATGCATCGGGCTAGTACCAGTTGTTTTTGGCTGGAGTCTTATCCTTCTATCAAATCATAGGATGCATAAGGTTGTTATAAATGGGAAATCCTCGAACTTGGTTGAAGTTGTCTCTGGCGTTCCACAGGGTTTAATTGGTACTTTATTATTTCTAATTTACATAAACGATATCAGCTCAGTAATCAGAAGTAAAATTAGACTTTTCGCGGACGACACCGTCATTTATAGAGAAATAAGCAATCCAGAAGACCATCAATATCTCCAAATGATCTAGAAGTTTTTTATGCATGGTGTAAGAATTGTCAGTTAGAGATCAACCAAAAGAAAAGCTGCGTCATCAACTTCTGAAGAAGCAATAGTATCTCGTTGGATGTAAATTACTCGTTGGACGGAGTAGAGATTCCAGTTTCAGACTCGATTAAATAACTTGGAGTCACGATCCATCGTGATCTCCTGTGGGGCACACACATTCGCCGATTGATAGGTGCCGCTAACAAAAAGCTGACCTTTATAGGGATAATAGTTCGAAATATCTCCGAAAAAGTGAGAGTTGTGTTATTTATCATTGGTTCGACCGCAGGTCGAATATGCGTCAGCTGTGTGGGATCCCTACGAAAAGGGACTCACAAACGAGATAGAAAGGGTTCAGCGCAGGGCAGCTAGATTTGTAAAGAGAAATTACGATAGTAAACAATGCGTAACATCATTAATAGAAAATCTGAAATACACATCTTTAGAGGAACCTAGGCTGCAGACTAGATTTAAACTACTGGAAGAATTTATGTGGAAGGGACTAGCGAATGAGGTAGTAGGACTTAACAGAAGCCCGACGTATCTCGGAAGGCAGAACACCGAGAATAAGGTTCGCGAGATCGACTGTAGAACGGAGCGATATAGAGGATCGTTTTTCCCTAAGACGATAAGAGAACATAATAGGAAAAGATAACTTAGGCAAACTAGAGACCTTTGTTGCACTGCACTCCCTGCCATTCACCAATAAGGTGACTTGCAAGGTATCATGTAGATGTAGATATTTCTTAAACTGGTTAATATCATTGACAGAGCAAAAGTGAAAGGGAAGAGAGTTCCAAAGGTTGCAGGCGGTAACGATGAAGGATTTATTACAGAAACTGCTACGATGAACGGAAATAAGTAGTTTGGATGAGCCTCGGGTGCTCAAGGAGTGCCCAAAATTAAGGGATTTGAAGTTGTTGGTTTGGTATTTAGGAGAGGAAGGTTTGAGGATACTTCTTAGCTGCGTTAAGATATGCAACTTTCTATGTTCCTCCAAGAACAGCCAGCCCAACTCTTTGAATGAGTTTGTTATATGGCAACTTTCGCTCATGTTATAAATGTATCTAATACAGGAGTTATGGGTTCTCTGGAGCTCTTGTGTGTGCGTGCGTGTGTGCGCGTGCGTGTGTTCGTGCATGCCTACGTGTGTGTAGTTTCGCAGGATTCGTGCCCGCTGTCTTTTCGAGCAGCAGCCCAATGGAGATAAAAGATTGGGCACCCATGAGACAACCGTTTGCCGGGCGATGCCGCGCAGAGGTTTGCTGTAATCGATTGTGCGAATTTTTAGCCAATAGTAAGGTTGTTATATGACATGATACGGCATCTTATCTTTTCTTACAATCCAGAGCTGTGAATTCCTGACCTTGATCGTATTTTGCGTCTTAAAAAATTATACGCGAAGAGTTAAAAGCTGTAGAACGCAGCAGATAGATAGTTTTAAGTTGGGATAGGTAAACATGTATAAAAGTTCTAAAGAAACGAAACCTAGAGTAAGATAGAGGAAAGACGTTGGCACGTAAGCAATAGACATTAACGTGAACCAAATAGGTATAAAAATTGGCTAAAACTTTGATACGGAGCAGTATATTGTGAGTAAGAGACTTCGCCATCGGTGAAAGAGAGCACGTGTGGATTTTTAAAAATCGTAAAATCTGGCAATTTCTTAAATCAATGATGCCCAGAATTTTCTTATTGTGAGTCAGCTATAACGGTACTTATGTATAAGTGGGTCAGTCGAGGTTTTAAATGCACTAATTTAAAAATATGTGGTGTATCCAGCACATGAATTTATTTTCGTGTTTGAAATTTTCCAATAAGAATAACAATGTGCCTAAATTCAACTCCTAAAAAGTTGTATTTTAGAAATGGTTAGAATTAGGATGCAAACATGGCAGTAAGGCAGGTGTGCGGCCGAAAGAATAAAGTTCGCTTTAATCACTACGAAAATTGAAATTCTTCACGAATAAGCCCACAATATTGTTTATGATACGATTATATATTTGGCAGATTCTTAACAATAACAAGTTTAATTACCTCGCGCAATGTTACCACAGTTGATTTCACCGTATAAATTTTCTTTTCTGACATTTGTCGAAGAATAGACAAAAAATATATGTTGAAACATTTAAAAATTTTAATTCATTAAACAATAAATGAAAAATTCATAAAACACAATCGTGATATTTAAAATATTAAAATTCGAAAGGTCCTTTAAAAATTAATGAGAAAATAAGGCTCTCTAAGAAGAACCACAATATTTTGAGTATTAAAAGGAAGAACAATGCTTATATGTAATCCATCTACCTTTTCCCTTTTTCATTGTATGTGCCGTACTACCGACTCGTCCACGCCATACTGCTTGACAACCGACACAGTAAGTACTCTAATTTCAATTTTATTTATAATTTTAACCTTATTTGTTAATTACGATGCTTCTTTGAGATGTTTTCATGATCGTGAAGTTCATTGAAATTGTTAAAGAGCACAAAGTCTATCACTTGAATAAAAAAATATTCATAATAATGAGATTTTGTGCGAGTGTGACTGGAAAAAATGACTTTGAGATAATGAAACAGTGTTGGAAGAATCTTCTTTAAGTTTTAAATTTGGTCGCGATTCACAGACCTTCCGGGATCAGCGTCGCGAACGGAAAAGGTTTGCTGTATATTTGAAACGATAAATAATGAATAACAGAGAGTAAAACTCGCTACCATATGAAGGAATGACGGATTTTTTTCTCAGTAAAAAAATGCTGTTCGCTCGCCTCAGAGTGAGTTTCCTCGCGTCCAACGCTAATCGCAAAGTTATCAGCTTATCATTATTAAGGTGCGAGTAGAAGTTCGAAGAATATACACTTTTCACAGAAATTTTTTATCCATAACGTACTCACTAGCGTAATATGACGGGTATGCGTGGATTAAGTATTACATTTAAGGCACTTCCCATTCTTCCTCCTTTTCTCTCTTCCTCTCTCCCACCCTTCTCCCTCACATTCTCCCCTCTCTACTTCTAATCTAATCTACTAAACTTCCTAGTCTCAATCTCGCCCTAATAAAAACCATTGTCTGTCTCTCCCTCCTTCTCTGTCTCCCTCCCTATCTCTCCTCTCTCACTCCCTCTCTCTCACGTCTCTCTCCTTCTTTCTTTCTCACTCTCCTTCTCTAATTCTTGTATTAAAGCATTCAAAGCGGGCTTACGCATATAGTATAAGGATTGAGACGACAATACAATCTCGAGGTTTAACAATGACACGGTCGGCAAGGCAACATATCGTTGAAAAGCTAAAACTCTTCCAATAAATATGATCCTGAGCGATTTCGAATCGTAATCAAAATGTGACGATAAGATTAAGAAACGTTTTTAATTTTTACCTAAAACAGACAAGGTCCGAAGATCGTAGGTCATTTATTTTTAATTTTAATTTGTAAAAGAGTAAAAGCCTCTATGTAGAAAAATCGACTTTTATGTGTTATTTTATGGGAAATAGAAATTATCTACTTGACTCGATCTCGGGTCTTTTTTGAGGATTTGTTTTCGTAAATGGCTTTTACTATAAGAATCAAGAATTCTTATCAAATTTCAATCCTCTAGCTACTTGGAAAGTTTGTTAAAATAGCATGAGAGTCAGTCGCTCTTTTATAATGATGTCATACGCCATCACCGTTATAGACACAGATACAGAAGCACAGAAAGAAATACCTGGCCTTTTATATTAGTAAATTACCACATACACATATAAGTGCGTGGCAGTACATATAGTTTTCGCAGTTTCCGCTGGCAATATTGTTTGCCAGTAGTTTTCATCACTTTCAGATTGCATCGTTGTTGAATAGTGAAGTTTCATTCTATTTTTACTGACAGAAGAAGTTGACCCAGTGAAATTTACTGTAGAATGCCAGCATAATATACGGAGAATTGTTTACTATCGAAAAATGCAAACAAGTGACGTGAGTTTTTCGGAAACGATCGCATAAAACGATAACTTTTGCATCTCTTTCGGGCAAAAACTATTTTTCTCTCAATGAATCATAAAGCTTTACAGTCATTGGAATCAATGTGTCGAGGTATGAAATAATTGACTGAAAAATAGTGTATGTTCATGTTACTGAAATAAACCGTATCGAAGTTATTCTTAAAATTATCTTATTCATTGACTATGCCTCGCATATTTAAAAGAGTTTCAAAAATCCAACGATAACTTTTCAGCTTCAGAATTTCTTCGCCGTTTATAGTCTCACAATTTGATGAGACGCAGAAATAACGGAATTCTATCAGCTTGTGAATATCCACGGGAAATAAAAACATATTTATGAATAAATTGCCATCTTAAACAAAAGTAGGCAACCACTCGATAATTTTCAAAGCTCCAATTATCGTAAAAATAGCCGAAAAATTGAATGCTAAATTCGACTCTACAGCAGATGTACGTACAAAATACTGACTAACCGACCGTGGATTCTAAAATTGTTCCATATCCCTGATAAAAAATATATCTCTCACAAACTCTTTCGGCATAAATTTTTCCAATTTGCGGATAGAAAAGAAATATAGAATAAGGCGAAGAGATTTTCAGATGCTTAGTTTCATTTTCTAGGAATTTAGGTGGAGAATTTTTCGCTTAATCGGTATATCCATAACATACTCGATGAAACTAGGGCGATACACAGAGCCAAAAAATAGTACGTTGTAGGAGTAGTGCCGATATGAAAACCTTAATTCTTAAGCATAATAGCGAGTAAACAAGTTAAGCAATCCATTATTGGCCCTCGATCGGTAAAAATTTCGTGTTTTTTTGTAACGGTTACTCTGAGAATTCTCTGATCGACCGTAAATATGAGTGATCCGAATGAAAAACATATTAGATAAACATCTATCGCTGGAAAATAATCAGTATAACGATAAGAGAATAGTCAATAAGCGTGAAAGAGAAATTCACAAGAGAATAATCGAGCACGTATTGTGGCTGAAAACAAATTGAAGAATAAACACTTAAGAGACGAAAATAGAAAAGGATTCATCTTAGGTATCTCCGATAGGCCGCAAGTACGCAATACAAATGCAAATGCGCATTTCGTCTACAAAGGAGCCGTTTCATACTAAAAGTAGATTCTAAAAAAGAATCTACTAGAAAGAACATTCTAAAGACATTCAGCCACTGACATTGGATGTCTTATAGCTAAAATGAGCATCTGGTTGTTATAATCCTCTTGGGATAGGTGCCGCGATACATTTTTTCCAATTAATCCATGAACTTTTTTCGCTTACGCCGCATGAACATCCAAATCTAACACTACTGAACTTCTACCAATAACTTTTGATTGAATTTCACACGTCACGTTAAGTACAATGAAGAGGTATAAATCGTTTTCTTTGACCACTTCCCCGCCATCAAAATCCCAAATGGCTCTTTAATGGGCCAAAAAGTGAGATATTTCGCAACATTTTTTGGCAGCCCGAGAGAGTCAAATTCCTTTATACGATGAAATCTCCATCAATCTCCGTATATCTTATCTGTAGACATACTCTTTATGCGTCCTCGAAACAAATGTTACAACGACACGAGAAGGCACTTCAAAAGGTTTTACAAAATGCATTTTTGAAATAAAATTAAGGAGAAATATTAATCCTTTTTCGAAAAATTGGAATTTTAGTGATTGTTTTTTTACTGTTCAGGCGAGAAATCCAGGGCGAAGGATGTTTTCCGCAAAAAATAATTACGTACTTTACATTAAGACCCTCGTTACTCGTATATATGACACATGATAAACAATCTGCTAATCATTAATTCGCACTCCATTAATTGCCCTTTGACGACCAGATAAGTTTTTATCTCACACAAACACTTAAAGAATGCCGAATAAGCAGAGATTTCGGCAAGATCAAACGTGGGTGGTGGGTGACTTTCGCAATTTACAGTGAAACTTACTGCGAATCTCATTCTTATCAAAGGAATTGTATGAAACTCCTTCCTCTATAGACTCATATTGCATCTTTTTATACTGAAATGCTTTCTTATTTGTACGAAATTATTCTTTAAAATGTTTTGAAACAATGAATAAGCATCGTCTACTGTAATTTATATAAGCTGTTGGAAAATCATCGTTTTTGGTCCGTTCGACTTATACATACTTATGAGAAATTTAACTGTTCAATCCTTACTTAAATATTTCTCCAATCGGTAAGGGTAAACAATCCAAAAACATTTCTACACACGTGAATATTAATTTATTAGAAACAACAATTTCAACAAATGTCAACACAAAGCAAAATCGAAATAGTTTCTTTCAAAAGAGAAAAAATAGTCGCTTTTTCCATCGATCCCAATCGGATATCAAAGTAAATTATGAAAATTTCGTAACAAGATTGTCCTTGCAGTTTGGTCATATTTTAAGTTAGAGTTTTTCTAAAGTCGTATGATAAAAAAATACCAAGATGAGAATTGTTCACTAAATTAGTCTGATTCTATTGGATTTCATTTCAGATTTGCCAGGTAAAACATTTTAACAACAATTAAAAGCTTAAATAAGGCAATTTTCCTTAACATAGATTTCTCTCTATTATTTTATAAGGCTATACGGAAAAATATATTTCTATATTTAATTTTTTTAATTCATGCCTAATATTTTCAGATCATTAATAGAATAAAATATATTCAGCACATTTCACTGTTGTACGTTTTACCCTCATTCTGAACCGTGGTTGATTTTTGCACCCTTGAAGATGCATATTTGAAATAAACAAAAAGAAGATCATAAGTCTATGATAAAAAAAGTTTCCGATAGATCCTCAATATCGACGCCCGCTAGTAAAAGGCGGCTTTTCATGAAGCTTCTAAAAGAAAATTAAGAGACCTCAAACAGCAACTCGAGTTACCTGTTAGTATTCGCCGTGTACGGCAATTGCAAATGAATCACCACCGATGACGGCTACTTCGTAGTCGAACTTCGTATCTGGCTTTATCAAGAGTTTTGTGGTTAATGGAGAAATATCTTTTTCAACGTACCTCTAGGATTAAATCCTGAATTGAGCAGGGTTAAGGCCAGTAAAATAATAATCGCAGTACGCATCAATCCGATTATAGCGAGAGTTTTGACATTAAACTCGCATTGGTAATGCATAATAATACATATTGGTCAGCCAATCGATACCTACGAATCCTTACAATTTATCTCGCACAAATAAATGATCAGCATGGCAGAAGCAAATAAAAACGACCTAGCTCCATTATTATTGTCAGTGTTAGAATTGATTCATATAAAAGAGTTTGTAAGAACTTTCTTCATATCTGATTTAATTCGTCGTCTATCTTCAACTGACTTATGTAAGCTCCTCCCTCGATTAAGAAGGGGAAAGCGCATGAAATTGAATTTGAAGGCCTTCAAAAATCTATTCCTGAGCACCGTACAATACTACGAGACCAATTATGTACACGACTTTTTCTTCTGTAATTGCGGTCGTGATTTTCACTAATTTTGAACAAATATTCTCTTAAAGTACCTCAGTAAATCTAATTAAGCACTCTTTCTGTTAACTTTTTTCTTTAAGCGACTGCATTAAACGGTTAATTTGAAATGATAATTTGTAGAATAGATCCCGAAACTACGGGAAGAATGACTAAATTCTGTAAAATAAAACGTATGCAATTGTGATAAAACAAAGCAAATAAGGCAAAGACACTTTATGTCAATTTGCCAGTAATGTCCAATAATTGTGCACTGCTCCAGTCCGAAGGAGGATATCACGACACAGCAAAATTTAATTTGCGATTTAAAAAACCTAACGAACACCGAATTTCCATCCATCGTCGTTGATAATTTTCTTCAGTTTCTTACAGAATAACTGCACGTGTGGAAAAGACCATCTCAAGTACTGAAACCCAAAATGTTCACAATAAACACTTTATGACACCAAAAACTTTTAATACCCTTTACTTTGGTAATGACTAATCGTCATTGCGCTCCAAGAACAGTAGATTAGTTTGAACTACTGGAAGTTAAAAATCACAACTTCGTATAGTCAGTCTATGACGAGGATCTTTGTTGGATATCTTAAAGAGGAGACCAATGAGAATGTCTTAAATTATCTTTCAAGGAACAAGTTTTTAAGTGTTTGGGCAAAAAAAATTCAAGGGAGTAGCCGCTCCCTCTTGATTAATCACTGCCTGCTTAAGTGGAACGAAATGACGAGGTATGAATTACGAAGATAATGCTGAACATATAAAAGCCGCTTTGTAATCCACTGCAAACAGTGGGGAATAACCGCTTGGCAGCAATACAACTCACCACCTCAGCGAAATAATTTAGTACTACGAGTGGTTAATCCTTCCAACTGTGGGAGGTAAGCTTTAGCATTGTGTTTTCACAATGTTTTTTTTTCGTCTTTCAAATATTCATATTTTATAGCATCGTATTTTCTGAATGAGATTATACTTTAGCTTCTCATAAAAATTATAAACTAAAACTCAAGGAGAGGAGATTTAAACTAAATGTGGTTATCAGTAAAGAAAGAAACATTACCTGTGGGGTGGCAAAAAAAACTATTCGAGTGATATCACCCGTTCATATTTAAGTAAGCTCTTTCTGGAAAATGTATTCTATTGTATTAAATTCAATAACTCCAAAGATAAATTCGTATGCAGATTTTAGATTACTAATATTTTAGAATAATTTCAAGATAAAAATTTCCAAATTTTGTAAAAAGCGATCAAGCTGGCTTTCAGAAACAAATTCGCATTACATTTTAAGGTTTATATTAAATCGCAACTCATCAATATTATTAAATTAGCAGAATTTTTTACGTTTTTAAATACATCAAAACTCTAATTTATGTTATTTATATTTCGAATCCAAATTGACTTTTAAAATTTTCTCATTTTCATTTGCTTTTTTATGACAACAAGCATATTTATTCTTCTAATTAAAATAAAATGATAGCAATAAAAGTAACCTAACCGATACTGTGGTTATTTTTTAATAAATGTTATCGGCAGCGTGATTATCTTACATACTTCGTATCTTCCTTGGATAAAAATAGTCTGCACTCTTCCAATTGAACTAGAATCAACAAAATTTAATATCTAACTTTTATAATACTAAGCAGAGAGTGATATTTTAAGATTAATTGAGCGAGATGCCATTCCATTACTACATTCACATTAATATAAGGATCTGAACAACATTATTTAAAATATTTCACAATTTAATAATATTATCCGATGTTACATTAGCTTTCATAGGAAAATTCCTTTATTCGGTAAATTTTCGGAAATATAGGGAGTTTACCTTATTTATATATATATATATATATATAATATTATAGAAAGTAATGAAAGTAGAGATAAAAAATTTGACTTAAATAATATTTCATTATTTCGTATGAAATCGAGTATAGATGCATTTAAAATTTATGTAGAAATTATGCATTTTAAATAATAAAATCCAACGAAAAGCAGATAAAATAAAGTTTGCGGAGAAAAGTGATTATGGAATATAACTGTAAGAGGTTGCTAAGGCTTAAGAGTATTTTCTTTAATATACACATTTTTCCCACAGGAATGGCAACGCCGATAACCATCATTGTTCTGGCAATAGTACTGACAAGCCAGGCACTTGGAGCATCAGAATATGGCTGCCAAAGAAATGACGTGTGCGATAATATTTCTACAGATCCAATAGTAAAACCAAATCCAGATGATTGCGGATCATTCTGCATCTGCTCCTGTGGAGGATTCTTCTTAATGAACTGCCCGGATGGACAAGAGTTTGATCCAATAAACAAACAGTGCGATTGGCCGAGTAAAGCACACTGTACTCTCAGACCTAAGCCCCCGCCGCCAGGAAACAATGGATGCGAAAAGCAACAATACCTCTGTCCTGACATTGAAAATGGACACACAGTCCTACTACCCAATCCCGACAACTGTACTTCATTCTGCCAGTGTGACTGGGGAAATATTCACTGGATTCCGTGCCCTAATGGACTGTACTTTAATCCAACTAATCAAGTGTGCGACTGGCCTAGAAATGTCGACTGCATTATGACAACTGAAGCTCCTCCTACACCTCCTCCTACAATTACTACTACATCCAAACCAGCTCCAACCGAAAATCCTGGAAGCTGCGAAAAAGTAAGACCTGACTGTCCTGAAATGAACGGAGAAAACGCCACGCTCTTGCCTAATCCAGATGACTGCGGATCATACTGCGTTTGCGACTGGGGAAGACCTATTTGGATGCCGTGCCCTGAAGGATTGTACTTCAATCCACACCTCAAAGTATGTGACTGGAAATGGCGTGCTGACTGCCCACCAGGATCGGCCTCTGTACCTCCTCCTCCACCCACTGAAGTAAATCCTCCGGATACAACATCAGCCCCTGGAAGCTGCGAAAAAGTAAGACCTGACTGTCCTGAAATGAACGGAGAAAACGCCACGCTCTTGCCTAATCCAGATGACTGCGGATCATACTGCGTTTGCGACTGGGGAAGACCTATTTGGATGCCGTGCCCTGAAGGATTGTACTTCAATCCACACCTCAAAGTATGTGACTGGAAATGGCGTGCTGACTGCCCACCAGGATCGGCCTCTGTACCTCCTCCTCCACCCACTGAAGTAAATCCTCCGGATACAACATCAGCCCCTGGAAGCTGCGAAAAAGTAAGACCTGACTGTCCTGAAATGAACGGAGAAAACGCCACGCTCTTGCCTAATCCAGATGACTGCGGATCATACTGCGTTTGCGACTGGGGAAGACCTATTTGGATGCCGTGCCCTGAAGGACTGTACTTCAATCCACACCTCAAAGTATGTGACTGGAAATGGCGTGCTGACTGCCCACCAGGATCGGCCTCTGTACCTCCTCCTCCACCCACTGAAGTAAATCCTCCGGATACAACATCAGCCCCTGGAAGCTGCGAAAAAGTAAGACCTGACTGTCCTGAAATGAACGGAGAAAACGCCACGCTCTTGCCTAATCCAGATGACTGCGGATCATACTGCGTTTGCGACTGGGGAAGACCTATTTGGATGCCGTGCCCTGAAGGACTGTACTTCAATCCACACCTCAAAGTATGTGACTGGAAATGGCGTGCTGACTGCCCACCAGGATCGGCCTCTGTACCTCCTCCTCCACCCACTGAAGTAAATCCTCCGGATACAACATCAGCCCCTGGAAGCTGCGAAAAAGTAAGACCTGACTGTCCTGAAATGAACGGAGAAAACGCCACGCTCTTGCCTAATCCAGATGACTGCGGATCATACTGCGTTTGCGACTGGGGAAAACCTATTTGGATGCCGTGCCCTGAAGGACTGTACTTCAATCCACACCTCAAAGTATGTGACTGGAAATGGCGTGCTGACTGCCCACCAGGATCGGCCTCTGTACCTCCTCCTCCACCTACTGAAGTAAATCCTCCGGATACAACATCAGCCCCTGGAAGCTGCGAAAAAGTAAGACCTGACTGTCCTGAAATGAACGGAGAAAACGCCACGCTCTTGCCTAATCCAGATGACTGCGGATCATACTGCGTTTGCGACTGGGGAAGACCTATTTGGATGCCGTGCCCTGAAGGACTGTACTTCAATCCACACCTCAAAGTATGTGACTGGAAATGGCGTGCTGACTGCCCACCAGGATCGGCCTCTGTACCTCCTCCTCCACCCACTGAAGTAAATCCTCCGGATACAACATCAGCCCCTGGAAGCTGCGAAAAAGTAAGACCTGACTGTCCTGAAATGAACGGAGAAAACGCCACGCTCTTGCCTAATCCAGATGACTGCGGATCATACTGCGTTTGCGACTGGGGAATACCTATTTGGATGCCGTGCCCTGAAGGATTGTACTTCAATCCACACCTCAAAGTATGTGACTGGAAATGGCGTGCTGACTGCCCACCAGGATCGGCCTCTGTACCTCCTCCTCCACCCACTGAAGTAAATCCTCCGGATACAACATCAGCCCCTGGAAGCTGCGAAAAAGTAAGACCTGACTGTCCTGAAATGAACGGAGAAAACGCCACGCTCTTGCCTAATCCAGATGACTGCGGATCATACTGCGTTTGCGACTGGGGAAGACCTATTTGGATGCCGTGCCCTGAAGGACTGTACTTCAATCCACACCTCAAAGTATGTGATTGGCCATATCGGGCTGATTGTCCACCTGGATCGGCCTCTGTGCCTCCCCCTCCTCCACCCACTGGAGTAGTCCCACCGACTGGAGACTGCGATGGGGTCAGCCTGAAATGTCCAAAGATTGAAGTGGGTAACGCGACGCTATTGCCAAACCCAAATGACTGCAAATCGTACTGCGCATGCTCCTGGGGAACAGCCATCTGGATGCCATGCCCTGCTGAACTACAATTTAATCCAATTCTCAGTGTGTGTGACTGGCCTAAAAATGCTAACTGTGGTGCGACGACCGATAGCCAACCAGTTCCCCCTAGTGGCAAAGACGGCTGCCATTTAGTCGTTAATAAATGTCCAGTTCCGCAACCCAAAAAAGAATTCCTGTTATCCAATCCTTGGGATAAGCGATCATTCTGCCAATGTAACTGGGGAAGAATCCATTACATGCCTTGTGCTTCAGCTACAATATTCGACGAGAAATTGCAAGATTGCGTTTAGCTTGTCGAATTGTATACGAATCTGAGGCACTGAACATCTGATTTAATCATCTGAGAACGTTTGGTTTACCCAAAAACATTTTAACAAAAAAATTTCATCCACAAAATATACCATTGTAGTAGTTTGAAAAATAAAAACAAACCCAAGATTGTAGGAGTGTTTGTATCTTGACAACCAACATTTTGCCAAACTCCATGTCACATAAATGTGGTAATAAACGAGATTTTCTTGTCTGAGTTATACTGTTTTTCATTTCCTCCATATTATGCTCAATTTTTCTAATATTTAGAAGTATTTACCTATAATTAAAGCGGTTATTTTAGTCTCATTATTGAAAAACTTTCTCTCAAATACGAATTCAAATAGAACTTACCTCTATAAAAGCTGCGGAATAATGAAAAAATATATTTTATATACGTGACTCACTTCATTAAAAAGATAAAATGCGAGCACTGAAAATTTCTTTTTTTAGGCTTTTCATTCAACACGATTGATATAATTTCTAAGAATCCGTCTATTTGTAATGTTGAGTATGTTTAGACTTTAAATTGTAATAGATTTTAGTAATTAAGGAGTATTTCGAGAAGAAAAGTTTTAAGCCATTGCAGATTTATTACAAATTCCTTATAGCATTTTAAAATTTCTGCCCATTAATCCACTGTAAATTGTTTAAGTTCAATTAAACTGTTAAATAAATAAATCATAACTTGTCCACTTTTACTTATAAACTTCTAAATAAAATTTATTTTAAAATAGCATTATTTGATATTTACTCAAGCTTTTGAAAATGCCGACGTTTATCTAGACTAGGGAGATTCTACGAACGGTTTTCATCAGGAAATAAAATATAATTTATACATTATAGCTATTCTATTTGGATCATAAATAAAGTTATCAATAATTGTTAAAATCTTGCTCCCGTAAATACTTGGGAGATTTGAGGTTTTCTTATGGGGAATATAAATTATACCCTGCAGTCGAACCCTGGTCTTCTATCCGGGATTATTTTTTCATTGCTTTTTGTGCTTGTAATATTTGTCATATACAATGTTATTATCTTTACTTATGCAATAAAAGCAGAAAGGAGTTACCGAAATAACGGAGAATTAGTTTGTTTCTTTGTGCCATCATTGATTGTGTTATATTTAAAAAGTCAGTACTCATAAAAGAATTTATTTACTGAAATAACGTAAATATAACTTTGATGTTCTTACAAAAATGCGTTTTCAGTTGTGTTTCAATATAATAATTTACGAATGTTGTTCACTTTGGTTGCTATGGAAATCATTTCCCTCTCCTTCCTTCTTCCTCTCTCTTGTATTCAAAGCATTCAAGACAAACTTAAACCCATAATAACAATAGGATTTCGAGATCTAAGAATGTAATTGGTAGGAAGGCAACATCCCATTAAAATGGTAAGATTTTCCCAAAATATGTATAGTAAACGTTTAACATGAGCGATTTCGAACTAAATGCGAAAAAAGATGAACAGAATAATAAACTTAATAATTTGTTGTTCAAAATGGTACAGATCCGAAGCTCGTAGGTTAACTCTTTGTAATTTTAATCTCAAAATTATTTAAAACCTGCACGTCGAAAAGTCTATTTTTACCTACTTTTATATTAACTTCGATATTTGGAACCAGTCTAATCTGAAAAAAATTCAAAGCTGCTTGCAGGTTTCAAACCACCTCACCTGAGATTATCATCGAGTAAGACGAGGGATTTAATAACCTCGGCCGCCAGATCTACGGGCTGATGATGTGGTAGATGTTAATTTGAACTCGCGTGGGAAGATAGATATATCGGTAGTATTAGTGGCATTTTTAAAAATTGTTTTCGTTTTAGTTGTTATTTTTATATTTTCATTATTTTGACAACAGTTATCACATTATTTGTACTATATAAACTTAGCTCTCCTTTTCTGTATTTATGTTGTTGAAGCGAATCTGAACAAACTACAAACGTCTATCATAGCAACGAGATTAAACAAACTATTGCCATTGTTTGTGGTGTAATAGAAGTCTCTTTATTTTAATGCGGATTTGTATTGATACGAGCATTCCTACGTTTTTTGAAGGGATATTTCTGCTAATAATTGTGTTTATTTATCGTAATTATTATTGATAGTAAGCTTTATTTATCTTAAAAACTTTTAGTCTATTCATTTAAGATTATTCTGAAAATTGTTTTCCCTATGAAAATGCCAATGAAAACCTCGTTGGTGATCAACAATTTCACTCCTACTAGTATCTAAAGCTGAATTACTCTGAACTAGCAGTATATTTTCGTTGATTTTAAGCGATATGAATGGATAAGTCATTATTTTCATTAATGAAACGAAAGATACCATCAAACTTCTTACAACTTATATACCAAACATTCTTACGTTTGCCACTGAGTTCTCTACTTTTGTCTGCCATTCTCTCAACTGTAAAAAGATTAAAGGTTAAATACAGTGACCCTCAGATAACTCAACAGCTGGTAGACACATTTGCAACTTTTTACGCCCATGCAAGCAGAAAGGTTATCATAATTATATTACAGAGTTTATTCATATTAAAGTATTAAAGTTGATTATAAAAATTCATATTTATATCTTCACTTGTTACGTGTTATCTTATGGGAAAGGGAAATGTCTTCATTGGAGTCGACCCCAGGACTTTTTTCGAGATTTTTTTCGTCATCACCTTATAATATGTAAATCGAGTATTAGGGCCAAAATTCCATTTAATCGCGAAGTTTGTTCAAACACGTTAAAAAGTGCCACCGTAATCGATGACGTCAGAAAGGTTTCGGACGCATAAAAATCGATAAATTACTATAAGACTAGTGTAATTGCCCGTTGAAATTCAACGGGGAACTAATAAATTAATAATAACAGCTGTAATTATTGAGTAAGAGCCGGCATAAAATTAGCCAATATAGAGATTTGGGAGAATTTATTTCTCATTCATTTTTTTCCAATGAGGAGACCCTTGTCAAAGTGAAGTAATAATAATAAATAAATAATAATATTCCCTCCCTCCCTCTAGCCGTCCCTCTCTCCCTCCCTCTGTCTCTCTCCCTTCCTCTCTCGTTCCTTCCCTCTCTCTCTGCCTCTCTTTTCTCCCACCTCCCCCTCTCTCATTCCCTCCGGTCCCAATCCATGGCTCTCCCTCTTTTTCTCCGTCGCCCTCTTCATCTCTTTCCTCTCGTCCTTTTCTAATTCTATACCTCCCTTACTCTCTATGTACCTTCCTTCCTATCTCCCTCACCACATTCCCCCCTTCTCTTACTCTACATCTATATTGTCGTTTAGTTAAGCAAAGGAAACCAAAATAAATTCCAGTCCCATTAGGATGAAGTAATTTCGCGAAAAAATCCTAAGATAAATTAAGGCGATCTATGCACTCGCATATACTACACGTATGCAGGTTGTGACAACAATTGGTTCTCAAAGTTTAACAATGACGTGATCGGCAAGGGAGCAAAAAGAGGAGAAAAAATATGAATAGAATAAGAAACTTCATTAATTTTCCTAAAGGATTTCAAATTTGAAGATCGTACGTCAATTTTTTCTAATTTTAATTTCCAAAAGGATAAAAGCCTGCACTTTAAAAAGTCGATTTTTAGGTGTTATCTTACGGGAAACGGAAATCGCCCCCCTGGAGTCGAACCAAGGTCTTCTTTCGTATTTTTGTCGTCATTTAATTTTTATATCTGAAAAAAAAAATGCCTGCGATATTTCAACCTTCCACCTAATCGGAAAGTTTGTTAAAACAAACACCACTATTTAGGCTTTTATTATAGTAATAATGAAATACTTGATATTTCATTGATGGTGTAATTTTAAACATATCTAATAGGTTTTTAAATAAATCAGGATATAAAAAAGGAACTTAACTTTAGCGCTCAATAGAATAGCCTGGAAATGTTAAGATGGATAGCTAATCTAATAAAGGAAAATGAATAAAATGTTTAGTAAAGAATCCACTTTAACAACTCGCACAAAACAGGCGACCGGTTTCGACTTACACTTATGTTAGTCGGATAACTAAGTGTTAGTCGAAACCGGTCTTCTGTTTTGTGCGAGTTATTAAAGTGGATTCTTTACTAAACATTTTATTCATTTTCCTGAATATGGAGTTCCACCACGTCAAGGCTGCATCCATCGATTTTAATCTAATAAAATTTAAAGAAAATATTATTAGTTTTCCTAATGAAATGAAAAAGAAAATTCCCGAAAGAATGGGATAATTTTACTTGTACACCAGAGATTGAATTAAAAAATACCAATTAAAGATGTTCTATTTATTACACTTGGCAAAACTTAATTATCACTGCACGAAAAATACTAAGTATGATGATGTTTTACATCAAGGACCTCACAGGCTTGTCAAATATCAACATGGGCCCAATCATACAAATTAATTGATTAGTTTTTCAGTAATAAGGTGACTGTACCCAATATGGCCTAATCGCCGTATCGAACGTACTTCTTGACAAAATTGATAGATGGTGGTTGCAGTATATCGGTAGATTTCTAACAACTGTGTTTATATAGAATTCCGCTGGACGCGCTCAGTTGGCTGAAATTGTTGGAGTGTTTTGTTTGAGACAAGTGTGTTATTCTTCCCTACCGACAATTTATTGTAACTATTTTTGAGCAATCAAGCATTAGAATTTTGTTACAAGTACTTGATAAATATTTCAGATTCTTGTTCTCATATTTTTTAACAATAACCCAATTGGCCATATTGAGATCTTATGTTTCTAATACCAGCAAGGATTTGCATAAATGCTAACCAGTAAAACCATTTTGAGATGTTATAGTTGTAACAGTTTTTTCTGTTTACTTAAATAAACTGTCTAAGAGTACATTATGTACTTTCAGCATTTGGGAAAGGTGCTTAAAAAATTAATAAAGCTTAGCTAGGTCATATTGAGTAGAGTTACATTACCTGTAATTGTCTAAACCAGATGTATCAAACTCCAACTGAATGGGGGACAAGACAGACAACATAGAAGTGTCGTATTTACTGGAATATAAAAAAATCAGAAGCGGGGTTATCTTTTAGCTATCACAGCTCCACATTTAACATGGGATAGGGATCATTTTTATCGGTAACACGAAATCCACTGTTGAAATATTTATATGACCAAAAATGTTTCAATTATCAGCGACGTAAAACAAAATGCATTAAAAATATTAAGATAACAGAAGATATTCTTTCATAGTCACACAAAAAATTCTCTGTTTTAGCGGCACCTTATGGAAAGCAACTATCTGACTGCAGAAAAGCGCTTACGATATTTCGTACGTTTCGAACCGTTTTAAAGCGCACATAAAAGCGAGATATAAATAATTTCGAGCTACAGTTACCACGTTTGTATTCTTCGTTCTCAGAATATTTTCTCAATAATTGTCGTTGAAACTGTCTTTTACGAAAAAATAAGTAGAAAAGGTACTTCATAAATGGAATACACAGATTTTAAAGGCGTTCTTTGTGGTAAATGCATATAGAACGGTATAGAAAGAATATTTTTATCTCCGTAATTATGTGGTCTCGCGGACTTTATCGTGGTAAATGTTGTACTATATCCTTATTATATACCTTACAGATCATATAAGAGCATAGGAGTGATAAATATTGTATTTAATTGTTGCTTGACGGACGCCATGTAACGGGATACGAGTATAAATTTCTTTATCTATATATTAAGTTTTTATTTAAAGTGGAAGGAATAATGAGCGGATGCAGTTCAAAATAACGATTCCGCAATAAATTTTAATAAGGATCAAAAATATAAAATTTAATTAAAATCCACCCAGCGGTTCAGGAGATGAAAGTCAAGACGGACGGACGGACGAGACGTCCCCTAAAGCCGTTCCGTTATTTCCACCTTGGTGGTGAATAACTCATAAAAATGGGTGTGATGATTACGCCAGCGCATAAGGCAATACAAATGAAATTACTGCACTATACCTATTTATATAAAAATAAATTATCGCGTAATTCCTTGAATATCAAACAAATTTATGTTTTTGATATCCCTATATCTCAGCCCATAAAAGTCTCGTCCACGCTGCCCTTCCAAAAGAATCGATCTAGTAAGAGGACCTCCGCTTTTGAACTGATGGACAGCGTGGTTGAGATTCGTTTTCCCCTGGAAAAAATACATGTCATAATCTTTCTCATATTAATAGCTAATTTACTCCAGCGGTTGAAAATAATATATTAAAAATTTTTCAAATGAAGTCAAGGAGAAATTCATATTTTATTTAATATAAGTAGTTGGTTCTTGCATTTTATCTCGCCTTAAAAACATTGATTTTTCAGACAGATATTTCATTATTAGATATATTTAAATACAAAAGTTTACCATTATAACACGGTTATAGAATAAAGGAAGAAATGTCGAATACGGCCCGTAAACTCTCACACAGGGATTCGTGTGACGTCATAATTCGCGCCTAATTATGCCAACGCGAAAAACCGTTGCAGAGACGGGAACGAAGAGAGGGACGAAGCGAAGAGTGAAGAGGGAGAGGAGCGCGCGCCTACAGAGGTTGTGGAAGGGGCAGAAGGCACAACACAACGCTACGACGCATTAACACAAAATCTGACGTCTTGACAAGTCTAAATCGCTCTTATATGATCTGTAAAGTATAGATTAAAAATTTTATTCGGGTAGAAAACAACCTTTACTACAATAAAGTCCACGACGGCACGTACCTACGATTAATAGTTTTCGAGATAAAAATTGTTAATACGTAATAATCGTAGGAATTACGTATAGCAATCAGGAATTGCATTCCCTTGCCCTTATATGACCTGTAAAATACAAATTTTAAAAAATATCCATACGGAGGATAATATGTTCTACGAAATATTTGCAAAATTTTGTAACTACAACATATAGTTTCTGAGATAAAAATTATTAAACATTAATGATCAAATGGGGTAAAAACAACCCCTAACAATTAACAATTTTGAAATTTTTTATTTATTTGTTGGTTGTAAGCAAAATTCTATAATCGTGCAAAATTTCAGCTCCCTATTCCTCTTAGATTGGTCTACACACTGGAATACCTTTTCCCTTAACTTAAGAGATATTTTCCTGGGCATCTGGAGTCGAACCCAGCACATTGTAAGCAAAAAATATCAATTCCTAATAGATATTCCGGCCATCTAGTAACACTAAAAATTTAATTTCTCCAACTTATTGGCAAGTTCCCGCAATTAATTTACAAAAATGGCGCAATGCTTTTCTTATGGGAAAATACGCACATTCGGAATTTCTGGAGTCGAACCCATGTCACTTAGGTAAGAGATCCCATTTTTCTGAAGGTTTCTTTATGGCCTCTACAAACGCTGAAACTTTCTGCTCTCTAGCTCTTGTAGTTTGGGCTGGACATTAGTATCCTCCTATGCATATAACCCTCCTCTGTAAGGAGCGTCCAATATACATATAATGATGATATATGACACAGAGAAGTCGAAACAAAATCATTCCGGTGGTCGCTGAAACACAACTTTAAAAGTATAAATGGAAATCTGTTTGACCCACTAATGTGATTTATTCGATTACTATATAATAAGTTTGCAAGTTAGACTCTAATTCTTCCAAGGAAGTTCATGTGACGTCGAGACCTGCGTCGTGCAAGTTGAATTGATCTCTAATGAGAATATTTTTGTTTTACAAACTGTAGGAGACACACACAACTTTAACAGCCGATTCTTCAATCAAAAGAACAAACTGATGACATTTTTGTCCGAACGTAATTATTGTTTCATTTGAATTCTTAAAGAAAAATGGCAAATCTTAAGAAGACGTACACAAATTACGGGATAAATATTTAACAAATTGAACCTGAAAAATAAATTCTCATTCTCTAGTTTCGTGCATGGCGGTATTGTATATTTTTTAAACCAATTGTCTTCATGCCGCTTTATGTTCTCACTGTTTCTCTAATGCGATAATTACGAACAAAATTATTTTCATCGCTGCGGCGCCATAATACAGTTCTTCCTACATCAACGATATTCATATTAAATAAGAATTACTCTTCCTAAAACTAATGGTATAAGCAGTAATTATCTATAAATGCTTAACGGACTGTTTTGTAGCTTTAATGAAATGATCTCCATGATACACAATTACATTGGACTTAAATGTAGACCGTGAAAGAAGTTACGTTAATCCATCAGGATCAAGTCCAAAAACCATCAGTAAAAGTTAAAAACTATTTAATTTTGCAAGTAAACAAGGAAAGTAAATTTTAAATTGCTTGTTATTGAATTTTTTTCAGCCATAACGCGAGCACCATTGTTCCCTGTTGAATCGTATACTATAATGCAAGACTAATAGTTTCTGAGAGTAAATATCTATAGAAAGAATAATTCATTAGAGAATTCATCAAAGTCGATAACAAATAACAAATGACCGAGATTCTGCACCCCATCACAACTCGAAAAAGTATAAACGACTCATAAACATTAGATAATTATTTCGAAAAGGCGAATTTCATAAACACTGTACCGATTAATTATTAGTAATTCCGAGTTTAGGTTTACTAAAATTTAAAGAATGATCATGTGAAGATTTTTTTTCGAGGGGTTTTATGAAAACGATTTAAACGACAAATAGTGTTATAACCATTGAACTATTCAAAGAAATTATAAATAGAACTACAGCAATATATGCTATCTAAAGGAGAACACAGTGGAAATAGAGAATAAAAAGTAAAGGACCCTTCATATTTTCTTCTAGAAGAGATGGAGAATGCAATCCAAAACATGAATATAAGTAGTACTATAGGTCGCATTTCGCTATTTCGCAGCAGAGACAGAGTTTTCCTTATCTAAGCACCATTTTTCCTCTTTCGCATACAGAAATCACGTAATGCGCCTTTATCATTGTAAATAGCAGCTTCTTACATATACAAATTGTCGGTGCTTGCAAACTGCAAGCGCTTAAAAACATTACTATACGCCAAGATCTAAACTCGTAAACAGACCAACGCGATCTCAAGAGCAAGATATTTATAATGAATATGTATTTTATGTGTTAGGATTAAGACGTCAACATATGTGTATCTAGTTGGTTGGCATTAACGATATTATGTAATATAGTTCATTGATCTCATTGAAAGCATTAAATCAATGCTCTTGAAGTATGGAATATCAATTCCCCTAGAAAGACATCGGAGTCGTTGCTATGAGAGTTAATATTTTTCATTGTTGAAAACCGAAAAACTTTTCATAATTTTATGATTAAAATCGAATTTTTACGCAAGTTCAGCATGGATTTGAAATTTGTTTGTAAAAAAGTAAACTGCGTTCTTTCATCCACAGTAATGTGAATGCCCCGAATTTTTATCATAATTGTAAATCATTTCAAAATCCAATTTTATATTGCCCTGCACCGTTTTCAGTGCTTTTCATATGAGTGTTTAAAATTGGACTTTGGGGTAAAAAACATCCCTTAAATATAACCTTCTCTAAAATTTCTGATTTTTTTCCAGTGGTTACACGCAATGATCTATCTTCATGCCAAATATCAGCTCTGTAGCACTTCTAAAAGTACCTTAAGTTTTACATGATATATCGTATATATCCTATATCTATGCTTGGGAGAATTCAATGTTTATTTTTTTTAAATCGACATTTATTTTTCCGAGAGATTTTCGACGAATATCGACGCTTAATATTACTTCTTGGTAGAATTCGGTTAATTTTTGAAAATCGACGTTTATTTTCCTGAGAGATTTTTGACGCATACCTTCAACTTTCAACCTTTCAATTCGATGATTTAAATGTATTTTTTATTTAGAAATTCTACTTGTATATATATATATATATATATATATATATATATATATATACACACACATATTTTCTGAAATTACCCGGCGTTGCTCGGGTTTTTAAGTCAAAACAAAAAATATTGAGGAAGATTTGAGAATAAAACCAAGTAATGAAACCAGGTTAATTTTTATTGTACTGCTTAATGATATGCAATATTTCTTGTATGCCCATTTTTTGCCCAAATAAATAAATTTTTCCTGCATTCTTTATCGATAAATTTGGCAACTGCACTTTTATCAAAAAATCATAATAAACAATGAATGGAATCACTTTTAAAATATAGTTATTTCACTCAAATTAACTTCCATTGGAAGAAACTGCATGAAGTTATGAGGTCATGAATCTCAAAAACATTAAAAACTTGGGCAGGAATTGCAAGCTCTAGGGATGCAACCGGTGGAAACACGTTTGAAAATATATTCCAATTAAGCTTACCCATACATTATCCCATACAAAGGCTGATTATGTGGGTCTGATTTGTCATGTGAATATTTTAAAGCCAAAACTACGAAACAAAATGAGTTCCCGGATTTTGAAATCCTTTTAGGCGATAAAAAGTATATTACTACGACATTGAAAGTATTGTTTTAATGTAATAAGTTCAATTGGCTTAATTGATGCATACAAATGTTCAGTTGAAATGAAAGCAAAATGTACATATAGATTTTCAAGGGAGGAAGAGTTAACGATTATAAATATTGATCGAAATTCAAGAACTGTTATTGAAGTTTTCTTATTGTACCTTCTGAGATATCTTTCACGATAATAATTTTCAATATTAATGAAAAACATATTTCGCTGTCTATAAAGTATAGAGAACATTCAGAATAAATAAAACATTTTTAAAGAACGAAAGCGCTTACAATTTCACATTAAATCTCTTTCACCTACCTTTCGAAACAATTAGCCAGATTTATAGTTTTTTTGGTGATTGTCATTCTTTGAATAACCTTAGTGTTTCTTTCTTCCCTAATTTAGTTTATATTAGGTTTATATTATTTCTTTTAGTTAATATTAGGTTTTGTTCATAACGGTTGCCAAGTATATTGTTAATCCAACAATATGCTCATGCCCATGTTATTTAAATGGGAAAAATTAAAAGAGAAAAACATTTTTTAAATGGAAAAGGTAATTCAAATCGCTTTAAAAACCCGCCCATTTTGCTTAACGTTTTATTGCGGGTAAAATGGCACCTTAATCTTGCTTCTACGTTCTGTAGTTGTTGCGTTATAAATGCACAAACAAACAAACAAATTCTTCAAAATATTTCTAGTAGAGATATAGAATATTTTCACTTGAAAGTTTACCTCTTCAAGTAACAAAAATAGTTGGTGCAGAAAAAGTTCATTGTGCGAACACGAAGTGATATTTCTTTTCTTGTATTTTTTCTCCTTCCTTACAAATTTTGCCAAACGTGATGATTTTGACAACCAACCTTTATGAGAAAACATATATTAATAGCTAATTCACGCCTTTTACTAACGGAATCTTGATGATTAAACCAAATTAGCATTTTGCATATCGGACAAGAGAATATTGTTTTACCACACTGAAATTTAGTATACATTTAGTTGGTATTTCAAAAATCTAGATATTTTTCATTTCGTATAATTCTTACAATCGCGTCGTTGACAAATATATTATATCGCGAATGCAGATAGTAAATTATGCTTTATCTCTTGGAAGTGTTTAATGAAAACTAAAAAACGCTTAATTTATGAAATCCGAACAATATGCTGTTGCTTTTGCCGAGAAACATTCTTTTAAAAATTTGCGAGTTCAGCTAAAAGGCATTTAGACATTCGTTGATACCAATTAAGGACTAATAAAGGAAAAAACATTAATTATGTAATTATCACAATGAAGTTTTAGCCGTCAAAAAAGAACTATCTAATACTTTACTTTGTATCATTTGATATATTTCATTCTCTTTATTTAACATAAAATATATAGAGAGAAAAATTATATAATTATTCAGATCAATACCTCAAATCCTGATTAAAATGTGTTTTTCCAATCGGCAAAATACTTTACAACAAATAGTAAATAAATATTAATCCTTAATCCCTCTTCAATTTTAAGAATCGATCGCTAATTTATCTGCATTTTTTAAAAATTATATATAATTTGAAATTTACTAACTTGTAGCAAAGGATGAAGGAGCCAAAATCAAGGTAGCGGAACGATCTTAAATGATAACTTTTAGAGAAAGGCTGCCAAAATGTCGGTTCATTGCATACGCAGAGGTGAAAGTGCATATAACAACGTCCATCTATAGGAAAAACCCTAGCAAGGAATCGAGGAACATTTATTCCAGGAATACACTCCACGGGGTAGATGCTTGGAAGGGGTAGCAAAACAACCACCGAAATTCCTTTCTTTCGAATCTCGTTTAACAGGGGTCGAGTCTCAGCAGGACATATCCTTGACCTTATCTCTATAGAGAGGCTCGTAGAATATCCCACCATTAGGTCGGCAAATATAATCAAAAAAACCTCAAAAGTTCTAAGAAACACGTGTTCTCAAAATTATCCTAGGAACTTGCGGTTAACTGATTGTTCAGAGTAGAAGCGTGAGCATTTCAAGAACACGCATATTTGAGGGTAAGGAAATACCCCTCTTTCAGTCCCGCAATTAATGTAAGCCCAGATCAGGAACTAAATCTCGTAGGTAGCAAATAATACTGCGAAAAATGTAAACAGAGACGATTTAATATTTTAATTCAGAATGGGTTTTTAGACGTATACTTTTCCATCTTGTTAGAAAAATCGACGCTTATCGACGATTCGATTTCGTCGATTTTGAAATTTAAAAAATATCGACGTTTATCGATGTTTTTCGATTTAAATCGAATCCTACGAAGCCTAACTATATCTTATATATGTAAGAATCAGCTATTTATTATGATTCCAGAAAACGTTATATTTAAGGGATGTTTTCGATCCCAATCTCCAATTTTAAACACCCATAAGAAAAGCTTTGATAAAATTGCTTTTTTAACTTAATTATTATTAAGATACGATGTACATACATGATACATAAACCTTTCTCTGGATGAAAGATTAAAGTTTATTTTTCTATAAGACAAATTTCAAATCCATGCTGAATTTGCGTAAAAATTTGATGTTAATCATAAAATTATGAAAAGTTTTTGTTTTCAACAATGAAAAATATTAACTACCATAGCAACGATTCCGATGCCTTTCTACGGGAATTGATATTCCATACTTCAAGAGCATTGATTTAGTGCTTTCAATGGGATCAATGAATTATATTACATAATATCGTTAATGTCAACCAACTAGATACACATATGTTGACGTCTTAATCCTAACACATAAAATCTACCATTTATTTCTATATTATTATTATTTTTAGTATGATACATATTCATTATAAATATCTTTCTCTGGAGATCACTTTGGTTTATTTACGACTTTAGATCTTGGTGTATGGTGATGTTTTTAAGCGTTTGCAGTATGCAAGCGCCGACAACTCTTGTCAATAATAAAGTGACCTGGACAAGACAGAATGACATTGGTAGATGGAATATGATCTTTGCGTTTATGCGCATGGATCTTTCTTCTCATAAGATATCTAAGCAGGGTTTAGATGGAAATCTTCTGAGTAAATATTTTGACGACTGCACAAATATGTAGAGCATAAGAAACCACACTTAACAGCGGCAGCATTAGCAGATATCTTTTAGATGACAAACGAACTACAAGAGAGAATAATGGAGGTTGGACCCATACATGGAAAGGATCATCGACTTTGAGAGAAACATAGAATCGCCGGTAGCTCCTCATACATGAATTTATAAAAAATAAAAACAAAATCAGATCAGATTATAGCATTCCTAAGGTCAGCCTCTTCTGCTTATTCTCCCAACTAACACTCTTCTTCCCTAAAACCTTAAGTTTTTTGTTGCCTTTTTCGTGGCAAGTTAAACATTTTTATTGTTTTCTCTCTATATATAACTATAGCTGCCAATACGCTAAAAAAATTGCACTGCGATCCATTTTCGCATACGTGGGAATCAAGCCTCATTTTCTCAAGCACATAAACCTCACAAAAGGCTAGAAAGTACTCGTAATTTGCCGCAAGAGATTGAATGAAATCAGATATCATCAGGAATATAGAGAGTTTTACCTTTGATTACGATGTTTTCAACCAATATAATGAAGAGAAGCATCCCAAATTCGAGGTGTTACACAAAGATCATTCTATTGTACAGGCGACACTCGATTTACGTCATAGATACGTTCTGACGATTATGGCGTCAATCGAAATTGGCGTAAATCGAAAGTTATCTTCCGGCAGTATTTGATCATGTACGGTGGCGGCTCTTACCATAAGGGATAGTGAGATTCAATCCCACGAAACCATTTTAAACCTCGGTAACATCTTTCTTTATGGTGATGTAAATTCAATAATTAATTTATTCCTTTATTTAATAATATTCCTTGAATATTATCAATGCAAATAACGCGTTATAAATTTATCATGCAAGCGGTATTGTAAAACTTTTCTATACGTTGATTGTCCTGTGAAAAAATCGAAATAGTAATCTAGGGGTTCCAAAATTACGCTCACGTGCGTACACAAAATTATGACAAAATGTCCCCACCAGTTAAAAGGCATACGAGCTGGTGCTAATCATATAAATTAAGAGAATACCGTTCCCAAACTTAAAGCCACGAATTGTTCTTACTGTAGAATCACTAAGTCCCAATTCTTTCCGTATGCCAATGTTTCCCTCACCACGTTCAAATTTTTTAAGAACCTCTATTTTAATTTCTAAGGAAAGAGACTATCTAACTTTTTTCACGTCCTTCCTTCCCTAGTGAGAATCACTTCTAACTCTTTTGAAGCTCATTTTAACACAAGGATATATTAAAGAATATTAAGAATTAAAAAAAGAGGTAAATGACAGCTAAATGGTAAACTTTTGCACTACGAAAGACGACAACAGTTAAACTGCCAACTATATCATTTGCTAATTAATGTTTAGTCGATAAAGAGAATTAAATATCAATTGCTAGTACATTGCCCGTCAAAAATTACGGGTTCAAATTAATAAAGAACGGAATTAAAATTTTTAACTTTAAATAATTTATTTTAACTATCACTATTTACATTGATTTTGTTTCTCGCAGCAGTCGGTTGTCAAGATAAACAAATTTTTAGGTAGGGGAAGGGAAGAGGGGAAGGCATTTAGCCTTGAAACAACAATCTGAGCTCAAGTTTTTACAATTACATTATCGTCAAAGCAGTTGTCGTTAAAATGAAAATATGTGATGAGTAATTTCGAACTGTAGGCAAAAAAAGATGAATAGAATAAGATCGTAGATAGATAGAATAAGATGATCGTAGATCAGTTTTTCTAATTAATTATAACTGTAAACATTCTCCGCGATAGCAGCACGAAATTGATTAATTATTAAAAATACCGATTGGCGGAGCAATCTTGCGGTCATGTGACACTTTTTTAGACACTCATCTTCAATAAAATAAGTATTTTTTTATGAATATAATAAGTATTGAAAGTAAAAATTATCAGAGGAAGATAATTTTTAAACACACCTTAAACACTCCGAAGTCCCAACCCTTCGATTAGCATTATTTTCTATCTGCCAATAAAAATTATTGAACTAATATACCCACATACCAATGCACGAGCATCATAGAAAAAACAGGCGAAAGCTGTTAGTGACACTCTCCACGAATCACCCGGCGTTGTTTCGAAATACCAAAAATATAGATAAAGAGTCAAAGTCAAATGTACAAAAGTCGCTCTATGATGCACATACGTAGATACGTTTCGATGGATTTTTAGGAAAAAATCAAACTAAGGAAAGCCATTAGCGAACCCTTTCCTCTCTATCTTTTCCGAGTATTCAAGTGAGAAGTGCAAAGATAAAGCTCGATGGCAAAATATATAAAAGCAGACTTTTGAAGTAAAGCAGTGTACCACTTTTCTCAATAGAGTTACATTTGAGCCTGCAACGAGAGAACTTACTACACTACTAGTTGGAACTCAGCGATGGAAGGTAAGTTTTA
The DNA here is from genome assembly GCA_028673005.1 of Tanypteryx hageni. NCBI lineage: Eukaryota > Metazoa > Arthropoda > Insecta > Odonata > Petaluridae > Tanypteryx > Tanypteryx hageni. The sequence continues at coordinate 18,391,677 of CM054118.1, read as the reverse complement.
AAATTATAATTTTGTAAAAAGTTGAATTTCGTGAAAAATAACTATAGTTGGAGTTGCATTTTTAGACAATCTTTACAAAAAGTAAATAAAGAACGCCTTCCAGTCAGGTCGTCACCGTCCGTCCGTCTGTCCTTTCGCATGCTTCATCTCCGAAGCTACTGGGCGGACGTTCATGAAATTTAGTATTTAGGACATAAGGGCAAAGACAATAAGAAAATGATTCAAATGGTTTACGTAAACTAATCGGGAGTGCCTCTTTACTGGTGACAAAAATGAACTTTTCTTTACATCTCGTAAAATATCACATAACAAAAAATCTTTAAACTAAGTTTGTATAACTAATTAAATAGCATATGTTTTGTCCAGTGCATTTTTATCGAAAAAGTAGCCGATTTTAAGAAAATCAAACTTTAAAGTCGTCATTTACTTTGAACTTAGAAACATTTTCCCGTGTTTTTTAATTGTTGTCAACGAAAACAATCTTCGTGGTAACTGAAGTAAACAATATCTGCTGTAAATACCGTAAATACCTAATTAATTACATTTTCTTTCTTTCGCACGCAACATTTGGTAAATGAACGGAAATGGATTAATACGTATATTTTCTTTACGTATATACAGCGTTTGTAAGTGGAAAGAAATGAGTAATTTACGACGAAAGAATGAACGTAAACATAAATATTATATTACTACTATTCAAATGAGGTAAGTTTTAAATAAATGTCGATTGTTTTATTAACCCTTGAACTACCAAGCGATTTTCACTACCATGGGCTACCAAGGGGGGCCTCAGAGGCTCACCATAAAAAATTCAATAAAAAGTCATAGTAACGTTTCGAATCTATTTTTATATATTTAAAAACATCATAGGAATACAGCTATACAATTTTAGTAATTTATTTGAAATTATTTGTATATAAAGACAAATATTTACGTTAGGACAATTCTTTTACAATCTTCCTCATTATGTTTTCAAGATCATTGCAGTAAGATTGTATTTACAGAAATAATAACAAATTGATTAGAAAAATCTGATTAATCTGATTCACCTGACACAACAGTTTAAACAAATAGCGTCCTTCACACTGTGCTTTCCATGCACATGGTGCCCTATAAGTTAGGCTACCCGCGTATCAAGACATACAGCCAATGACTAAATAATTTTCAGAAAATTGAAATATGCATACGTCGATGAAGAACTTCGGATAATTATTTTACATAAGTCTCTGCACAATTTAATAAAATATCCAGACTTTTCCTTTGTTTATAAAAGAGAAAGATACGAAAAAACAAGTTGTGGGCCTCGGAGCTCCCCCCCCCCTTTGGTAGTTCTAGGATTAAGTACAAAACGATTAGGAAATAAATCGGTGAATCAAAAATTCAATATATCTTTGGCATACCAGTTCTTAGACATTATACTAAGCCATTAATATTTATAATTTTTGACATGATCACATAAATCGTAAAGAACGCCTCTGCCTCGCATGGATGCACGCATGATGTGTGCATCTTTCCCCTCTTATTATTTTTTTATCCATATGCAGTCCTTATTGCGGTAACCGTAAATTATGCGACAGAGTAACCTGTGTAGCCTATACTAAACAAAAGGCCAAAGTCAGCGAAAAAGCTTTTAAAGCATTAGAAAATGACTGTCAATTAGTTACGTGTTAAGAATGTTACAAAATGTATAATGAATGCCAAAATGCACAAAAAGAAGCAAATTCATACTTATTTTTCTTTATTTTACACTTGAAAAATCAATTAAAACCAGGAATTTTAAAAGTTAATTAAATGGATCGAACAACATAAGTGCATAAACATTTTCTAATAACTACGCGCGCTCTGGCAACTTCAGTTGAGCAATTATTTAGTTGCCTGGATGAAACATATTGCTTTTTATGAGAGTACGCACACAAACAACCTTTTTGTTGCGGCAACCAAAAAGTTACAACGTGATCCCTTTTCGAGGCAACGAAACTGTAGCAGGTATTAACGGAACGTTCATGTTTGAGGCCAACCGCGCGCACCGGTGATTAATTAGTTGCTTACTGCCTATAGTGGTGTACACATCTCTCAGCTATTCTGTCGCAGCCATGTCTGTTTCGGAAGTTGATGGCATATATAAGTTTATCTCTGAGGTGGAGAAAAGACCAAGCCATCTGCTTGCTGCCAAATTAATTGAATCAAATCAAAATTACCGAAAATACTGTATTATTATGAATACTAACCATGCATTTTGCAAGCAAACATCAATAAAATCTTCAATTCAGACTGCTATGCATTTACACGAGGTAAAATGCTGATAACAAAGTATGCAAACATTATGCTACTGTGAGAATTGTACGTTACACGAGAAACGGATTAAAAAGATTTTATACAATGTTAATTACGGTAATTATCTAATGGGGTCGGAAAAAATAAACGTAGATAAACATTAAATTAGGCGCATTTCCCTCAAGATATTCAGGAAATTAAATTTCTACTTCTGTTTCTTCTTTTTGGGGAAGCTCCAATAAAGCGGTATGATAAAAATATGCTATTATCTCTGTGTATTTTAGAATAGATATTATCCTAAATTCTGAATGTAGTTGAGTTCAACCATAAGATATCATTTATTTTTAATACAATGACCGATCTGTTGATCGGTATGACTCAAATATATTATCTTTTTATATCTGATTTGAATAAAACCCTTAAATAACGATGAAATGGATGCATTAGAACAGTGGTGGCCAAACCTTTTACGTGGCGAGCAGCATTAACAGTTGAAGTTTCTTAGGTGGGCCGCATCAACGGATGAAAATGCTTCGGCCTGCCACCTTAGTGTTCACATACGAAGTTATTTGAGATAATGCGAGAGATCTCGCTGATGAAAATCAATAATAAAAAATATGTTATCCCCATAACATCACTGAAAAAGGTTTTCCGGCCATAATTTTAAGCAACGAATACGAAATTATCTATATTTAGTATTACGGTTCGCATTCATAATGGCATCGCCACATGTGGCACGCGGGCCGCAGTTTGCCCACCCCTGCATTACAACGATACAAAGATATCAATATGCCATAATGCCGCTGAAGGCTATAGTTAATATTTAGTAATATGACTTATGCAGTATTGTTTATGACTGCAAGGTCTACAACTGGGTTAAATTTAACCGAAATCGTTGGACCCATTTTTGATTAAATTGACATTTTGTGAAAATCAACAAGAATATAAAGCGCTCTTCATCTCTAAGCTATATCGCACATCTCCTCCAAGTTTCTAGTTTGAATAATGTGATACAAAAATACGAACGGTCATTTGATTATGTTGAATCATCTTGGCTCTAGGGCTCCACAAAAACAGACAGACGGCATGGCAAAAACGGCTTTTTTGAGTCGGAGACAACTAAAACGTATATTACCAAAAAATTTCGAAGCCGATTTTTTCTGCGATATAAAGTATTTTTGTAAATACATACTAGGTAAGTATAAGACAAAGTATTAAGTATAAAAGCACATTTAATTATTGTGTAAAATATAACGTCTATGCTGACAAATAAATTATTCAAAAAGGAATGATTGAAGTCACCATGTTACTGCTGAACTTAAATTTGAAAATCACAATATCGATTTTTTTAAATTAAATACTTATCTTTTCAAAAATCAAATTTCATATCTATCACCAAAATGTTATTAAAATAATGAAAATTCTAAAACTAAGAATATGTAAAAGAAAATTTTTATATAAAATCAAATTTTCAAAATATTATAAAATATTCAATTTCAATTTAAATCTTCGTTTCTGGAAAATATATTTAATTCATACCTATAATGTCCAAATTAATCAATAAATAAATTCTCTTCGTAGGAAAGCCTTATATGGTCCTCATACTTGCAATTGCTGTAGCAAGCGAGGTAGTTTCGGGAAACGGAGGTTGCGAGACTGTGAGAACATTATGCCCTAAAGCAAACGGCGTCAACGCGACACTTTTACCCAACCCAGATGACTGCGGATCCTACTGCGTGTGTGACAGCGGCCAACCAATCTACATGCCATGTCCCCAAGGACTGCATTTCAACCGAGCATTGAATGTATGCGACTCTCCAACCTCAGCAGACTGCGGATCTACATCAACAACTCCTAATAACACTTCCAGTGATGCTCCGAATGAAAATGACAACTGTTACAAGGTCAAATATTCCTGCCCCAAACCGAATGAAGTCAAAGCCACACTTCTACCAAATCCAGGCGACTGTGAATCTTATTGCGTCTGCGAGAGCGGAAATCCCATTTACATGCCATGTCCCAAAGGTCTGCATTTCAACGCCGAGCTGAAAGTGTGTGACTGGCCTTCTTCGGCAAATTGTGATCCCAATGAATCAAGTCCAGATTATTCCTGGGAACCTACCACGAGTGATGGCGTTACATATCCTCCAGCACGCTCTACAACGGCAAAAGAACGTCCAACCCCCAATGAAAACGACAACTGTTACAAGGTCAAAGATTCCTGCCCCAAACCGAATGAAGTCAACGCCACACTTCTACCAAATCCAGGCGACTGTGAATCTTATTGCGTCTGCGAGAGCGGAACTCCCATTTACATGCCATGTCCCAAAGGTCTGCATTTCAACGCCGAGCTGAAAGTGTGTGACTGGCCTTCTTCGGCAAATTGTGATCCCAATGAATCAAGTCCAGATTATTCCTGGGAACCTACCACGAGTGATGGCGTTACATATCCTCCAGCACGCTCTACAACGGCAAAAGAACGTCCAACCCCCAATGAAAACGACAACTGTTACAAGGTCAAAGATTCCTGCCCCAAACCGAATGAAGTCAACGCCACACTTCTACCAAATCCAGGCGACTGTGAATCTTATTGCGTCTGCGAGAGCGGAACTCCCATTTACATGCCATGTCCCAAAGGTCTGCATTTCAACGCCGAGCTGAAAGTGTGTGACTGGCCTTCTTCGGCAAATTGTGATCCCAATGAATCAAGTCCTGATTATTCCTGGGAACCTACCACGAGTGATGGCGTTACATATCCTCCAGCACGCTCTACAACGGTAAAAGAACGTCCAACCCCCAATGAAAACGACAACTGTTACAAGGTCAAAGATTCCTGCCCCAAACCGAATGAAGTCAACGCCACACTTCTACCAAATCCAGGCGACTGTGAATCTTATTGCGTCTGCGAGAGTGGAACTCCCGTTTACATGCCATGTCCCAAAGGTCTGTATTTCAACGCCGAACTGAAAGTGTGTGACTGGCCTTCTTCGGCAAATTGTGATCCCAATGAATCAAGTCCAGATTATTCCTGGGAACCTACCACGAGTGATGGCGTTACATATCCTCCAGCACGCTCTACAACGGTAAAAGAACGTCCAACCCCCAATGAAAACGACAACTGTTACAAGGTCAAAGATTCCTGCCCCAAACCGAATGAAGTCAACGCCACACTTCTACCAAATCCAGGCGACTGTGAATCTTATTGCGTCTGCGAGAGTGGAACTCCCGTTTACATGCCATGTCCCAAAGGTCTGTATTTCAACGCCGAGCTGAAAGTGTGTGACTGGCCTTCTTCGGCAAATTGTGATCCCAATGAATCAAGTCCAGATTATTCCTGGGAACCTACCACGAGTGATGGCGTTACATATCCTCCAGCACGCTCTACAACGGCAAAAGAACGTCCAACCCCCAATGAAAACGACAACTGTTACAAGGTCAAAGATTCCTGCCCCAAACCGAATGAAGTCAACGCCACACTTCTACCAAATCCAGGCGACTGTGAATCTTATTGCGTCTGCGAGAGCGGAACTCCCATTTACATGCCATGTCCCAAAGGTCTGCATTTCAACGCCGAGCTGAAAGTGTGTGACTGGCCTTCTTCGGCAAATTGTGATCCCAATGAATCAAGTCCAGATTATTCCTGGGAACCTACCACGAGTGATGGCGTTACATATCCTCCAGCACGCTCTACAACGGTAAAAGAACGTCCTACCCCCAATGAAAACGACAACTGTTACAAGGTCAAAGATTCCTGCCCCAAACCGAATGAAGTCAACGCCACGCTTCTACCAAATCCAGGCGACTGTAAATCCTATTGCGTCTGCGAGAGCGGAACTCCCATTTACATGCCATGTCCCAAAGGTCTGCATTTCAACGCCGAGCTGACAGTGTGTGACTGGCCTTCTTCGGCAAATTGTGATCCCAATGAATCAAGTCCAGATTATTCCTGGGAACCTACCACGAGTGATGGCGTTACATATCCTCCAGCACGCTCTACAACGGCAAAAGAACGTCCAACCCCCAATGAAAACGACAACTGTTACAAGGTCAAAGATTCCTGCCCCAAACCGAATGAAGTCAACGCCACACTTCTACCAAATCCAGGCGACTGTGAATCTTATTGCGTCTGCGAGAGCGGAACTCCCATTTACATGCCATGTCCCAAAGGTCTGCATTTCAACGCCGAGCTGAAAGTGTGTGACTGGCCTTCTTCGGCAAATTGTGATCCCAATGAATCAAGTCCAGATTATTCCTGGGAACCTACCACGAGTGATGGCGTTACATATCCTCCAGCACGCTCTACAACGGTAAAAGAACGTCCTACCCCCAATGAAAACGACAACTGTTACAAGGTCAAAGATTCCTGCCCCAAACCGAATGAAGTCAACGCCACGCTTCTACCAAATCCAGGCGACTGTAAATCTTATTGCGTCTGCGAGAGCGGAAATCCCATTTACATGCCATGTCCCAAAGGTCTGCATTTCAACGCCGAGCTGAAAGTGTGTGACTGGCCTTCTTCGGCAAATTGTGATCCCAATGAATCAAGTCCAGATTATTCCTGGGAACCTACCACGAGTGATGGCGTTACATATCCTCCAGCACGCTCTACAACGGCAAAAGAACGTCCAACCCCCAATGAAAACGACAACTGTTACAAGGTCAAAGATTCCTGCCCCAAACCGAATGAAGTCAACGCCACACTTCTACCAAATCCAGGCGACTGTGAATCTTATTGCGTCTGCGAGAGTGGAACTCCCATCTACATGCCATGTCCCAAAGGTTTGCATTTCAACAGCGCTTTGAACGTATGTGTCTTACCTTCTTCAGCCAACTGCGGTCAACCCTTGTCACGACAGAAATTTCCTATTCTCTCAAAACCTCTTCCGATAATTCACCCACGGCGACGTTTGACCTCACGTCAGCAATAGTGTCTTTAATCCCAAGGTCTGCTGTGCCAAAATACTTTATGGCTTATTCTAGAGGTGGTACATTAGTGATTCTTGTCGGACGTGCCCATCGTTGAATTTGGGAAACCTGTGAGACGCATAACTTTTCAGTTTATTTGGGACAAATCTGTCTCTGATCATATTTGTATATAAGAAAATTTCTTTAGAATTAGTGAGTGAATATTGAAAACATTACGTGTTATTAATTGCTGTCATTTCAGCAAAATTTTAGCAATTGCAATTACTTACCTTTGAATTTTTTTAATGTGACACTATTTATAACTGTTTATTAATAACTATTTCTTTATTTTGTGATTCATAATAAAGTTTATCATAAACTATTTCTATTTTTGATAAATTTAATTTTCCAAAACTGTTTGTCCGTCATCATAAATAAACATTACTTGTATCAGATGAACGTGAGCACAATTCGAAATTATCGAGAGAGAATGATTGATCAATATATTGTTGCAGAAAATTTTATTAAAAAGCAAGTTTTAATGTTACCTAACTTGAAATGGATTTGAAGTGCCGAAAATGTTGTCCTAGTTATATCGTGTTAATTTGAAAGGACACACTCGAATATCTGTTTATGATAAATAAATAATGATACTAATGAGAGTGATATTCATAAAAAAAGCATCTACTTCAATTATGGCGGTTACCATTCTATTATAAATTATAAAATAAAAAATCTTGAGTCTTTGAAATGCATTTCTTATTTTATCACAAAACCCTAAGTATATTACCAAAATAATATAGTATAATTTTTTACTTTTTTCATGAAATTATTATAATTTAAGCAACCAAATTCATTTAAATCTAATTAAATGTGGTAAATAATGATTTCGCCGTAATGTTTAAATTTTTAGCGTTTATCACAAAACCTGAATTAAATGGCATTAAACAAAAAATTAACGCTCAATGTCTGTAAGCAAAAAATTTTCAACAAATTTATTTCTCATTTATTTATAAATACATAGCGTAATATATTTTTGTTATTGAAATCATTGTATCAACCACTTTATTTATTTATAAAACCTCAAAAAACTGTTAATTATATTTTAGTTAAGAAAACACATACATAACCAGGCTCGCGATATTTTTCACGGTATTTGTAAATAATAGTCATTTACATTGTTCTTTTTCGTTGCAAGGCTTGAGACATTACAGAAATTAACTGTGAGGGTCACGAGATAAGTTGCAGTTGGGAAAATAGTGTAAGGCCATCTAACAGCAGAAGATGGAACTGAATCGCCTCCGACAAATTGATAAGAGATAAGTTATCACAGGAATGATTCCCGCCTGTTCATTCTCTTTTTGAATGAGCTAAACAGCAAATCTATATAGCATTGGCAGACAGAGACAAATTATACGATTATAAATCAAAATTCATTATAATTCCGTCTGTATTGCATACAAAAATCTATGTAGCCTAAAAACCTCTAAGTCGTCAATTTAGTTTCTTATATGTACTTAATTTAACGTGCCGCTAACACAGCTTATCCTTAACCTTACGCAGCACCATCAGTATTTATAGTTAATTAAGTAATTCAATAATTTTAAATCAATTATTACAAATGCCATTACAACAACCGTTAAAGCAGGATTAATCCATTTTTGTATTATATTCCTGTTAACAGAAAAATTTTCCGGCACAATGGATTTTCTGTATGTAATCACACTTTAAGTACTGCGAGACAGTATTATTTTTTACTTTGTATAAATAGAAGTTATTGTGACCTTTAAAAAATGAAAGTTTGAGATTTAATTAGATAGGGTTTAGGTCTATCTGGAGCCGTATAAATAATTTTCGCTATTTTGTGCCGTTCATGCTCAGCTCAACAGGCTAAACGGTCCAACAGAAACTATGCACACAGAAATACACCTATAGCAGCGATTCCCTAACATTTTTGCTGCGACCCTAAATTGGCCATCAACAGATCTTATGATAAAATTTTACTTTGTATGTGTATGAATGCCAACATAAATATACATATAAATATAAATCCAAATCATGAAATTACATCAAAAACGTCTATCCCACCACAGCAAACCCAACCTTCTTCATAATTCTGTAAAAATATTTTATTCTTCTGATGACCTTCGTGACCCTGATTTGGATCGCAAGACGAAGTTGGGAACCACTTTATGTAACATACAAAAAAACGAGCCTTGTTGAATATAAATCATGATGCGCAACAATGAATGGTAGTTGATCAATATACTTAGGAAAGAAGCAAGGATTTTAATTAAATTTCGTCAAGCTATATAGCTCAATATCATAAATAATAAAATAAATAAGCTATATGAATAAAAAAGAAAGTGCAGTTGAACCCATCTAACCGGGAATTCAGTGGTCTGGAAACTGGAACTGGAAGTTTGACTAATGCGGAAAAACATCCTTTTTCCAGAAATGTGTCGTTCCGATTCGACCGCTCTCTGTGTTCCCTCAGCTTTAGAAAGATTTTTAAAATGTAAAAAACGTAAAAACTGTCCGTTTTATCTATGATCCCATCCGGGTCGGGTAAACCAAACTTGGTATGAAAAACATACATACATAAATAGACACATGCGTTCTTTATATTTTGTATGCCTTTCCATGCTTTATTTACTCATATCCTTGTGTTAAAGATGTAAAATTGTGTATCAGGTAGCGTGTACAGTAACATCACAGTCAGTGCCGACTAACCATCAGCGGTCCAAACTCCTCCGGTCGCACACTTTCCGTATTAGAGTGGTTCAACCTTATATCGTCCATTACCAATATCGAATTTTAAGCCCAACTACTGCCAAACTCTCCCTTGAACAAAAGCAGCACTGTTTGCAGGAGTCATACTGTGCGTAAGTACGTATTAATGTAAACAGTGGCATAATTGTTTGGAATAGAAACGTTCGGACGGGATAAAGTTAGCGCAATCTTTGTTGCACCGATATACAGATTAAATAAAATTATAAGGTTTTATATAAAATATAAAGGGCAGAAATATTACAAATTAGATACATTTGCCGATCATTTTCCGGTTTTTCCTCAGTATACAAAATGATCGCAGCATCAGATCGACCTACCTGAAACGCCCGTACCAGAAATGTGAAGGGCTAAGCATGGAAAAAGTGTGCATTTTATTACATGAGCACATGAGTTTGAGTGATAAAACATCATGATTGGCTAACTTGGTCACGTCATTTTACAAAGCTTACGATAAAATAAATAAATTCGATAAATTAAAAGTTTCTTTGAAATCTAAAATAAAAGTCATGATATTTTCATTCAATCGTTAAAGAGGAATAGTAATTAATTCTGACTCCTTTATGAACAAGCACTAATAATTTGATCGATGATATCCGTTTTAACAAAATAAAACTATAATGAGGGATGATTTTATTACGATAAATGGCTATGAAATTGACAGATAAAATGAAACGATATCGTTATTAACGATAATAAGGTGAAAATTGGTGGAATATTTTGCTCATTTAGATATTACTTCGGCTCGAGATGTAAGAAATAGTCAGAACTGAAATAGAAAGAGTGAACGAGTCATTTATGAAAAGTAAGCATATAATAATTAATAATATTTATATAGTGACTTTGCGTTCCATCGCCTCGCCGCGCTAAAAAAAACCGCTTTCTAGGCATTCCAATCTTGTAAATGTTCAAATACTGATAGATCTGATCAGTCTTTCATGATATGTGTCCATTTTGGCTTCATACCACCGTTTGCGTTAGAGCCTTTTGTAGTTTTTAATGCTTTTCGTCAATGCAGAAAAGCACAATTATCTTCGTGATGTCCGTCCGTCCGTACGCATATATTAGGGAATAATGGCTTAATCGATTTCAACCAAACTCGGTGCATAGAATTTTCACATAAATACAGGAAAAAAATGACATATTTAGACCGAATCAATTCAGCAGGGGTGCCAAAATTGCAAAATTAAACTTTTCGGAAATTATAAATTTGGAGGGAATTGGCTCAACCGATTTCAACGACATTTTGTATAATGGAGGTATGCAACATAAAAAAACAAAATAAGATGTTTATCCTAGATATATAAACCAGGCCTGCTACAATACAAGTAATTTAAAATTTCATTTTTACAAGTATTTGTGTTGAATCGTTATCATCCATTTTAACCAAATTTAATATTTATAATGTACATATACATATACGTGACAAAGATAATAGCAACGAACGATAGACTGATGGCAATAAAGCTAAAAGCAGTTCCAGTGAACATGCTGATAATCCAGGTATATATGCCAAAGTCAGCTCATGACGATGAAGAAATAGATGAGATCTATGAGCAAATCGATGAAATTTACGAAGAAGACGGAAGAGGAAAGGTGAACTGCATAATAATGGGAGATTGGAACAGCATAGTCGGAGAAGGACAGGAAGAAAATGTTGTCGGGCAATACGGACTTGGGAAGAGAAATCGAGGAGGGGAGAAACTCGTAGAATTCTGCATCAATAATGACCTTGTAGTGACTAATACATGGTTCAAAAACCATAAACGAAGGTTATACACATGGAAAAGCCCAGGAGATAGAATGAGATGCCAAATAGATTACATCCTTGTAAAACAAAAATTCAGGAACAGCATAAAGAACGCCAAGGCATTGCAAGGAGCAGACATTAATTCAGATCACAGCCTTCTAATACTTGACGTGAGTACAAAGCTCAAACAAATAAGAAAAACGAGAAGAGAAAGACAGACCTGGGACCTAGAAAAACTGAAAGAAAGGCAGGATGTAGTCAGCATGAAGTTAGAAATTGATGGAATGATATGATCCGAAAGTCCTATGCAGACAGGCATAAGCTGTGAAAGATGGAACAATTTTTGAAACGAGAAAAAAGTCTGCTATGACCGGGAATTGAACCCGGGTCTTCCACTTGCCGGGCGGATATTCTACCTCTGAACTATCGTAGCAGAACATTTTCTCTCGTTTCTGAACACGGATGTTTCCCTTGGTGGGACGGGAACTAACCAAGTTAGTATCAAACTGCCCCAACAGATGTCCTCGAAGAGAATATCGTTTCAAAAATTGTTCCATGAAGTTAGAAGATAATCTAAGAAAGTTGGAAAACAAACCGAAGACCGTTGATATAGAATGGGATGAAATTAAAACCAGTATCAAGGATACCTTGGATAAAGAGATTGGAAAACAAGAGAAGAAAATCAGAAAACCATGGATCACGAAGGAAATGCTGGAGAAAATGAATGAGAGATGAAAATGGAAAAACGTTAACAGTGAAGAATGTAGAGCCAACTATAGGCGTATAAACAATGAGTTGAGAAGAGTAACAGATAAAACTAGAGAAAATTGGATAAAAGGAAAATGTGATGAAATAGAACAAATGGAGAAGTTAGGACGGTACAATATGATATACGCTAGGGCACTGGAATTAGAAGATAAGAAGTCTAATGGAATTTGTGGTAAAGGAATTATGAATACGGATGGGAAGATAGTCGCAGAAACAAAGGATGTAGCACAGGTATGGGAAGAATACATTAAGGAATTATACAGCAAACAGGCAGGAGCGGCAAAAATAGAACTGGAAAATGAGGGAAACATTGAAGAAGACAACTTAGGACCAAGTATTATGGAGAGCGAAGTAGAAAAGGCGATAGTGGAACTAAAGACCGGAGCTAACTAGCGGGGCTACCACAGTAAAAAGTAAAATAATAATTCTTTTACGCGTATTTCTAGAGAACTGACCTCATGGATTTTAACCAAATATGGTATATATAATCTTCATATAAATAAATAACCAAAACAGTATATTTCAACCGTGTCGACTAGACAGGCTAACACAATATCGATGTTAGAATTTTTCTGTAGCTACAAACTTCGAAGGTATTGGCTGAACCGATTTCAAAGAAACTTCGTTTGTAGGGCGAGTATAGAATGGTAAAACGAAATGAACATGTTTAGAACGGTTTTAAAAGGAGGGCTACCACAATATAAGGAAAAAATAATTTTCTAATTTCATAGAAAATGCATTAGTATACGATTATACTACGGCGAATTACACGAAAAGCACTTCTGTGCCACTGGAAACCTGTTTCCATCCCTACTTGTTATTACACTACGAGGTGTCTCATTTTGTGGTCAATTCAAATCGCTTGCACACCGAGTTCCTCTTATTCGCTTTTCAAAATTTGAACCCTCTAAAAAGGCAAGCATATCTCCTAAACCAGACAGCGGAAATATACGAACGCGAGCCACATACGGCCCTTGAGATCATTTTATGTGTATCTTTGATGAAAAGGCGATCCATAAAATTTAATAGAGAAATTTTCGTAATCATTAATGATAATTATGGTCTTCAAATTTTAAAAGTTGAAATCATAATGCTATAAAATGTTGCGACTTGATTTTCACTTATTTTATACCGATGAATCTCCGGCCCGACTAAGCATTCGACACTATCAACATGGTCCGCCATGTGGAAATGTTTACTGACCCTAGTCCGAAAAGAATCATCCATAAATGATCAACAAAGAAGAATTTTGACAGTAAATCGCTGATGGGCAGTGATAATACGACAAAACCGCATTGCAATCGGTTTTGATCGTTACGGATATTAGAAGATATGTCAAAATGAACGTCACCTCTAACATTAAATGAGAATCACCTTTTCTCTTATAATTCAAACTCTCTTCAAGAATGCTCTCGTCCACGCAGAAAAATGACGTGATTGATCGCTCCTTGCTGATTTCTTGATACGAGCGAGGGGCGAAATATCCTGATAGTCAGCCAATCAAAAGTCCGATTGTTTGATAATGCGCTGAAATTGGCGTGCTTTCAAAAACTAAACAAGTTTTGGAATGCAGTGACACCCAATAACTGACAATAATACATCTTATTTAACCAAGGGTTCATTTCGCGATGCCCGATGTTTTTTTAACTATGCGACAAGTTGTTTAAAGAAATCGAGTGAAATGTTTCTATTTGTACATTTCCGGCCATTTGACCTCTATTAAAACTTTTGTATATACAGTATGGTCTCAAAGTCCGCAACCCCGCTCATACGCGACTGACCCTCTGATTCATACTTATAATTTTTTTCAATTCAAAAATCTTTATTTTCTTTATTGGATTACATGACATATATACTACACCTTTCTTACATTTGCTATACATTTTTTTAGTTCCTGGCTATTGTATCGTATATCTTCATTATTTTTTTGTTTTTCCCTACATTGATAATTACTTGGCCAGTTAGTTTCAGGGGAAAAACTTAAGCTTTTCTTGGAGCGTGACTCGGAGTTATATATAAAAAGGTCGCGAAATCACCGACCAAAACGCCAGTCACAACACAAGCCGAAGTCGACCCCGACGATCCTCGATCTGTTGAGAGGTCGGAGGAAGAGGATCAGGAATAAAATTTGATTTTTTATAAAAAAAAGTGTTCAGGTGCAGTATTTTATAATATTTATACATTATTTAAGGTTTATGTACATTTAATTTACTCAAATAAAGTTTATATACACGCGTACATGGTTTATAGGAGTTCGCGTGGTTTTACCTGAGAATCTAACAATAATAAAAGGCTACTTCTGTCACGCTATAAAAATGCGAATAACTCGATAATGGAAAGGGATTTTTTTAATATTTGGAAAAAATGATCGATTCACATATTGTAAGATGACGTCGAAAAGAAATCTCGAAAAAAGTCCTAAGTTCGACTCCAAGGTAGGCCTTTCCATTTCACATATGATAACACGTAAAAATCGACTTTTTGACTTGCAGGCTTTTATTCTTTTTGAGATCTAAATGAGAAAGATTTCACCTATGATCTTCGGATCTAGTTCATTTTAAAGAAAACACTATGAAGTTTCTTATTCCGTTCATCTATTCTCGCCTACAGTTCGAAATCCTATTGTAATTTCAATCCTTATGGGTGTAAGCGTGCTTTGAATGCTCTTACAATTAGTACGAGAGAGAGAAGAGAGAAATTTTTTCATAGCAGCCAATGTAAACAACATTCGTTGCGTTATTTACGAGAAGGAATACATTTAAATGTAGAACATTAATCATTTGCATATTAAAATTAGGTACTTAGAATCATCGTAGGAGTTCGAAACTTGAATCAACGAACGCCTAAAAGAACGAAAGTCTGTTTTCTTACCATCCAAAGAAAGCCAAGGTATCATTTTTTATTCCACAAAAAACTTTCCCGTTGAATTTTAACGGGCATCTCCCTAGTACGTACAATAGTTTTCTATAGGAGAACCTCAACCTACGCGAACTTGCACAAATGCGGAGGAATAAGGAACCTAACCCTCGTGTACTTTGAGACCCTACTTCTGCGTGTGTGTGTGTGTATATATATATGTGTGTGTGTGTGTGCGTGCGTGCGCGCGCGCGCGCGCGCGCGCGCGTGTGTGTGTGTGTGTGTGTGTGTGTGTGTGTGTGTGTGTGTGTGTGTGTGTGTGTGTGTGTGTGTGTGTGTGTGTGTGTGTGTGTGTGTGTGTGTGTGTGTGTGTGTGTGTGTGTGTGTGTGTGTGTGTGTGTGTGTGTGTGTGTGTGTGTGTGTGTGTGTGTGTGTGTGTGTGTGTGTGTGTGTGTGTGTGTGTGTGTGTGTGTGTGTGTGTGTGTGTGTGTGTGTGTGTGTAGATATAGAGAGAGAGAGGGGTATTAATCTCAAGAATTTTCCATATAGTTTAATCTTTCTTTCAGATTTAACATTTATCACACGGAATTTAAACCCAATTCGTAGGCTACATCAAGCGGAGTTGTCAAGGACATTTTAATAAAACTCTCCAACCTTTTGGATTTTTACGTTATCTCTCAGACACACAGATAAAAATTTTAAATAAAAAGAATTAAAAAAATATAATGTTGATTTAAAATGTACGCAAAATTTTTATTTAACTTTTTCATAAAAAATAGCATAAATAAAAATATAGTAATTCTAGAAAAAGAAATTAGGATAATGATTTATACTCGTTTACATGTCGATTTGGTGATCATCCGTCTCGTAAACTTCACGCAAACTGTTCATAACAGTTCACACGGTGCCTCTATCGTCTCCAAAATCAGTGATAAAATTGAAGGATTATGACGAAGTCGAGGAAATCCAGCTGAGTGAGAAAAAAGAGCGAGAGAATTCCCACGATGACATGTTTACTCATCAGGGTAACTTAATACCAAAACCATGACTCATTCCACGTGGGGAATTCTTGAGCAAAGTAAGAAGCAGCGACGGACTTGATACCTGAGCTCGACGACTTTTAGGATCGAATATATGGGAGGCCGAAACTCGTGGGAACTTAAGTTACCTTTCGTCCCTTCGAACCTACTTTTGATATTACGGAAAATATTTCGAACCAAATTTCTAATACGATTCAAAAAATAACATTCTATGACTTTTTAAAAATTTCTTTAAATAAAGCCAATTTTCTGAAAAACTTTCAAAACTACTATAGTTAAAAGAAAATTACGATCTTAAAATATAGTTAAAACTCAATGCGGTTCGTGTAAGTATTTAGTTCACAGTAAGTTAGTACATATTTTTCATTAGCATTTATCCTGTTTTTAAGCGTAATATTGAAACAATTAAATTATTAAGATAAATTACGTTAAATAAATAACGTTTTAAATACCTAACTTATAATTTGCTCAAATATTTCAAGTAAATGTCTGCAGATTCTTCATACATTATATCTAGGGTATGGATTTTTCGGGTTTTACCCGGTTTTTACCCTCCGATTGCCTTTTATAAATTCCAGGTAAAACCCGAAATTATTAGTTTTCTATAAACACAAGATTTTTGGATTTGTTCACAGAATTTCTATTCTGGCACTTGCAGGCACCTCAGCACTTGAGTTAAGTCCGAGATGTTCGTGAACAGTCTGTTTACTCTCTTTTTAAACAATTTATTCGTAAGCTTACTTTATAACACAATCTGAATCTCTTGGATTTGCTCGCGCCACGAATAGTCAAGGATGCGCCTTAGCTAGTCGCTGTTAGATCTTTGATAGGATAAGAAAAAAGAGTCCTACTGCCTGTTAGTTGAAAACATTACGAAAGAAAAATTATTTCACTAATATCTGGTGAATTTACAAAAGAAGTCGAACGGGAAGCAAGGTGTTTGTGCAGCCTGCGAGGTGTTCCACTCCACCTGACGGCGTTTAACAAAAGATATCACACTCTCAACCATATTTAAGGTATAGTAAAATGTTTTGATTGTGATAAAACTTTTAAATTTTTTAACGAGATTTTTATTTAAAAATCATTTAGTCCAAATTACAAAATAATAAAACCAGAAAATTACCCGAGATTGAACTTTTTTAAAACCTCGAAAAAACTGTAACTAATTTATAGTCTATTTTAACCCTAATGAAAATGAAAACAATAAAACCCGATATTTATCCTCCAAATGAAATATATTTTTAAACCCGAAGAATCCATACCCTAATTATATCTTATTATTTCGATTTTACTCTTATTTTCAACAAATATTTGGAAAAGAATTTGGTCTCACTGATAATAATTTTTAAACAATACAACAAAGATATCATTGTTGAACTCGAGATCCTCATTATTGTATGCTTTCTTATACATGCATAAAATTGACGCTATGCAGAAATCATGAAAATTTAAGAGTCCATGTTCACAACACACCATATCATGGAAAATTAATTCCTGGCGAGGATCGCACATTCACAAAAAACGTCGTTTTAAAACAGCTGTTACACTATTCATTAAATCCTCAAACAAAAATAAACAATACAAAACAATTAAAGAAGTTTTAGTTCGATACATTAAAAAGAAGTTTTTTCATTCGCTTTGTTTTTCAGGAGAAAATTTTCACAAACTCGAATTTCTATGTTTAGATTTCTATTATCATCCCGTCATTTTTACGGGTCGTCGCTAGCCTACATAAAAGTTGTTTATAAAAATTAATTTTTATATTGTCGTTGTATCTATAATATGAAATTTCCAACGCACTATGACGCGTGCTTCAAAAAACTAAGGTGGATCCATGGACCGATCCTCAATTCCTTGATTAAAAACGAACTATCCGCTATTGAGGCGTCACTGTAATCGCATTCGTAATTGTATTCGAATCTGTCTTCGTAGTAACGGAGGTGCGTTGCGAATAAATCTATAAAATATATTAAGCCAAGCTGGTAAACCTGAAACGCTCGGTTCCTTTAAAATGGATGAAAAGCAAAATGAGGCAGTTACTCGAGAAGTTTAGACTTATTCAATAGTTTTTGATGGGATCGAATAATAATAATAAATAATTATAATAAATTGCCATTTCTGAAAAACAGTGCACCTGTAAATACAGAGTAATACTAATGACGCGAAGTTGGCAATGATAAAATACTTATTTGTAACACAATAAACCCTTGTCTTTCACGAAGTCGATGTTCCTCGAAAACACTATGAACTCCAAAATCGAGATTGGCAAGGCCTTGATTAAATGAGAAATAGGGGATTATGGAGCGGAGTTAGCAGAACGAAACCTATTTTTTGTTTAGAGGTAACCTTTTGTAGCAATTACTTCATCCGAAAAACAGGTCTAGTTAATTCACGAATTACCCCAATATAATACGATTAAATCTGTAGTTTGCAGCTTGACGTCAAAGCTCAAATTCGGCACGGTAAAGTTATTCAGAAAATTGAAAAGTCTCGGACAGCAAACACAATGAATCGCGAACCATCAAAACTATGAACGGCAAGAGTTTACTGTATGTGCAAATATAACTGACAAACTATGTAACAAATTGTAAGCTGTTAAGTCACGTTAATGCTTTCCCTTAAGTTTTCACGAAAAATTTCCCCAGTAAATACATTTCTAATTACTTGATATACGACAGGAAGAACAAAATGTAAAATGCCTGAAGTCGAATAAATCTCCAATTTTCGTAGATCGCTAGACGAGAAAAGTTTCCCACGAAATAGCACTGTACTAGGTCAGCAATTCCAACCGTGGTCTGCCTCAAGGACCCTCGTTGGGCTCATCGCGCTTTCCTCCTAAACACAACATCCATTCAAAACATTGTTATATTATTCAAACTAAAATTCATATACATCAATGTAGCCACCAAAATACATTAGTGTACTCGTATAGCTCAACCATTTCACAACTTTAATTTATTTGAATGGAACTTTTAGCAATTTTTGCCGCATTGTGAACAAACTATGATGACCTCTCGGGCCCTACTGAAATCCACGAACTACATATTAAATAAGTAGAAAGTGCAGAACGGCGGAAAACCACCATAGGATGCGAAAAAAGTGGTTAGTAATAATAAACCAACACGTAAAACTTATACACTCGCTCCATATTTAACACGCTATGTAAGTTTTTGTTGCATGAGCTTAATAAAAATATCACATCGCCGAAACTGCTTGGGTTGCTTGGTCCAAAGGACGGCTCTGGCTAAATTAATTCCGTCAATTGCATTTATTGCTGTTAACATTTAGTGAATTGGCGATTTATGGATTGCTAAGCATACTTTTTGGCATTAATGTATTCAATAACTCTTAGCAAAAAAGTAAACCTGGTTCTTTCTTCCGCACGAACGTCAAAGTTAAGAGTTCTTATCGCAACTGCAAACTCGATTACATGCACATAAACACACTCAATGGTATATTCTATTTTAATAAGATAACGCTGTAATCCAAACTATGTTGCTATTAACTGAGGCGATTCGCCCAGAGTACGTGAAAAAGAACAAACTCTTTGTAATCTTTGGGGGCTCTCTCAAATATGTCACAACGCTCGCTCCTTGACATCAGTCTTTGTGTCCATGCTATAGGTAAGCAATACGAATATATATATATATATATATATATATATATATATATATATATATATATATATGGATGGCAACAAGATGTTGGAATGAGGAAGCCCAGTGAACCCTCACCAATCGGACGACTTCAGGTTGACGAGGCCCTGGGGATGTCGAAGCTGATGAAGGAATAACTCCGAAAGCTTCTACGTTTGTGATGTTTCTGTGTTTTAGTGTTCTTTTACGTGTGTTGCTTCAACATCCCCAGGGCCTCGCCAACCTGAAGTCGTCCGATTGGTGAGTGTTCACTGGGCTTCCTCATCTCAACATCTTGTTGCCATCCATATATCCATTTTACCTTTCCTTTTCCGTAAGTTGTAATATATATATATATATATATATATATATATATATATATTTGTGTGTGTGTCAGTAAACCATATAAAGTTTAATGAGCTATAAAGTCAATACAATTAAAAAAACACAAATCACAGCAATGATTATCATCCACAAGTTTACTCCAGCAAAGTTTACCATAAAAATAAATCTCAATAAGAAAGATCAGCAAAAATACAACTAATCACGTTGCTCACAGCAAATAACTCTTTCCTATAAACAATGCACTAAAAAATCTTCAAGTAGGTTACACCAATACACTCTGTTCGCGTGACTATTACATTGAGGAAACGCGCGCAGAGCGCACTAACGACGGAACTATAACTCCCTTGATCCACCACATTGACTAATAATTACGAGAGGAAGAATTCTAAACGAACCGTGCACGATCTAAAACGTTTCAACCAATCGGGAAGAAGGAATTTATCTATCTATGCGCTCAACCTGTCAAAGTTTCCGCGGGATATGCCCGGGGAAGTCTTCCGTATCTTTCGTTTTTTTTACAACCCCTCCATCGTCCTACCTCACTATCATATGACGTGTTGAAATGTGAATTGCAAGATAAGATTCTTCCAGAAGTGTATAAAAGGCTGGATCCAAGCCTTCGAAAGTAGCGAGTGCCTCTTCTGAGCTACTAAAACACCAAGAACCGCTGTTAAAGAGAGAGAGGGAGAAAAGAGGCATACACGAGTTCCTACCAGCAATGGGAGGTAAGTTGACTTGTCAAATTATAACATTCGCCGAGTGTTGAATATCTTTTTCCACAAAGTGACGGCGAGTTAATATCAGTACAAGAGCTAGAAAATGGAAATGAGGGAAATAATTCATGTTTTTATTTTTTTAGATATCGGACCAATCCTAAAGGGGATTTATATAGCGTGAAAATTTCATTCTCGCAAAACCTTGCTTAATTCTCGTGAATAGAATTAATATTTGATAGTTCGGTAGCATTGAGTAATTTAGTCTTTTAAAGTGAATTTTGAGCTAATGCGAAAGTTACGCCTCAAAATTTAGTTTTGTTGATTTAACCTATTTAAGTATGCGCAATTAGCCAGATAATTGCAAAATTTCTTCATTCACTTTCTACCTCCCAATAACGTATCTTCTTCAGCACGACCGCCTGTTTGTTTTTTATCATAAATATAATAACCTATTCAAAATAACCTCATTTCCGTATTTGAACTCATACTGAATAAATATTTAACATCCAACCTGAAATATATTCTTACAAATTGCTGTTCAAGAACCGACTGGTAGTTTTAGGAGAGTTATAATTGGTTCTAAGAATTTGATATTTCAGTGACGTAAATTTTAAAATTATTTATATTTTGTGATTGGTTGCAATGCAGCAGTGACCGATTAAAATATTTAGGTGTTTTATACCAAACCTTATAGAATCTTAAAATATTCTTCCTTTACTTTTATGGACACACATTCCCATTCCTATAAATTATTCGTCACGGTATTTTAAATCTTTTTACAAAATTAATAACGGCAAATGCTTTGCCTCTCTTTATAATACAGTGAAATATAAATAATGGAAAATCGTAGTTAAACAGCGTAGATGTGTTCTATATCGAAGGGCTTATAGGCAAAGGATCTACCACATTTGATTGAAAATTCTCATTCAGTACTGATCATTCGTATCAATAAAATAATACAATGAATCGATCTAAATTTTTTATTAAAATGATTTAATCAACTAATGAATAACTTTCTCACTGAGTTTTTTCTGGAAAATTATCACATTAACAATGAAAATATAATAATAATACCTATTATCAAGCTCTTTGTATACTTATAAAATTAAAAAGAAATTATATTTTATATCTTAATAAAATATAGGTTTTCTGTGTTAATCAATAATTAACAAACATTGTTCAGTATATTATTGCAGTCAATTCTAGATATATCGATCAGCTAAAAAAAACTACAGTTTCGACGATAGTTACTTCAAACCACTAAAAATCATTAAAACGAAAATTATCTTTTATAAAGTTAAATTAAATAATTAGTATAAGATAATAATTTCTTTTATATCTTAATAACTTAGTATTTTGTCGGCCCTTCGTTTGTCATATCTTTTACTAAGTCCCAATAATTTTACTTGTCTTACTAAATTAATCGATTTTTCAATATATCAACGATTGGATCCGTAAATTTTCCATCTTTTCTGAAATACTTTGTGGGTAAAAACCTTCAAAAGGAGAAGCAGTAGAACTCGACACTCAATACAGATAGTTAAATACGTTTATATTCTTACTCCTATAGAAATTTCATTAGCAGTCTTCATTTGACTCAAATTTGTGCGATATTTTTATAAGGAATATGGTTAACATTGCATAAACTGTTATTTTCTTCGCAAATATATTAGAATTTAGCCATTTTCAGCAAAACTGATTACTTCGAAGTTCTTATTTTTAACATCCGGGTGCTAGACTTATTCAGTCTCATTGTGAGATAATTAGTTTTTGATCCCCCATTCCGCCTTCGCCAACGATGTCAAAAGACCAATAATAGATCCGGATAATATTTTATATGTATCAAAATTGTTATCATTCTAATTATGCCTCATTTGGTGCATGATTGCAGTTAAAAACCTATCTCCTTCGTCAAACTGCCTCGCAGATGAAGATTATATTTTAAAACTTTGACAGACGGGCATGGCTTGACCATAAGGCGTTCATTTCTTGCTTTTAGCAAAGAACGCCTAAAACATAACTATGCTTTTTCACCTTTCCTACTCTTCAATAATGGAGTAAAGTTGCACATGCATCACGTATTCCTGTGAGAGAACTCCATAAACATTATTTTGTGTAACGAAATATATAATTACATTTCTTGGAAATTATCTCCCTCAATCATTGTAAACTGAAGACTCATTTTTTGAGGCTCTCTGCCACACTTCATCGGTATATTGTATTATTGAAATTGCAAGACGAAATGTGAATTAGTTATGAATGAGAATGGTTTTCAGTATTAGCTAGATAAAAATGAGTGATAAAAATCCTCTCAAATAATCTGATACGAGGCAGAAAAAATACACAGCGAATTTAGGAAAATATTTTTTTTTAGTATTATGTAATTATTATTTTAATTGGCAAGGAAAACCTAAAAAATCAAATCGAGAAGCTAGTTGGTAACTTCACATATTTCAATCAAAATTATAAAAGCACTATATTATAAATTGCCGTTAAATTAATTCTATGAAGATATCAGAATCATCATGAAATGCTGTGAAACAGTATTTTGTTTGCCGAATTCAGGATTGACTAAATTGTTAAAAACATTAAAACAGTGAATTAAATAACACAAGTTATTCAAAGCAATGGAGATGTTAAAGTAAATAAATTTATTAACAATATAATAAGTAATAATAATCACTATAATATCCCGTATATAAGGGTCCTTAGAAGATATTCAAATGTAGGGATAAAATAAGTGATTGTCTGTAGCAAATAATAAATACTTTGATAAGGTGCATTAAAATTTAAATAAGATGATTATTTTGTAAAGGATCCCAGATAAAATACGATAATAATAGTTTGCGATTAATAATAAATATAATAAATCAAATCATTATTCTTAAATTAAACTTAAAATGAATGTTAAAACTCTTCTTTTACCTCATTCATAGGAATGATAAAAAAACATGCGATACTTGCTCTGACCATCGTATTGGCTTACGCAAATTCAGCAAAATCGGAAAGCAATTGCGGAAATGCGGCCTGCCCACCATACAACGGGAGTTCCATCATAGTACCGAATCCAAACGAATGTGAGTCATTCTGCGTCTGCACGTGTGATGGGGCAATTCATATGCCATGCCCAGCTGGACTTCACTACAATAAAGAATGCCATATGTGCGACTGGCCAAGTCATGCAGGATGCGACCCTGGCACGTCCCCTACAACGGTAAAACCACCACAACCCAATGGGTGTGACAAAGTAAAACCCTCCTGTCCATCAGTCAACCAAGGAAATGCTACTCTCCTACCCAACCCTGATGACTGCGGTTCCTACTGCGTGTGCGACTGGGGAAAGCCCATTTGGATGCCATGTCATGATGGCCTTGATTTCAACCCCGTCCTGAAGGTTTGTGACTGGCCTGACCACGCCGGATGCCGTCCAGGACCTGGACCAACAGACGGTCCCAACCCTGGTACAACCACAACACAAAAGCCGAGTCCTCCTCCAACAGGAGATTGCTCAAAAGTAGCACCAATGTGTCCGCCCACCAACAAGGGAGACGCCATCCTCCTACCCAACCCTAATGACTGCGGTTCCTACTGCGTGTGCGACTGGGGAAAGCCCATCTGGATGCCATGCCCTGATGGCCTTGAATTCAACCCCGTCCTGAAGGTTTGCGACTGGCCTGACCACGCCGGATGCCGTCCAGGACCTGGACCAACTGACGGACCCAACCCTGGTACAACTACAACACTAAAGCCTCGTCCTCCACCAGAAGGAGATTGTTCAAAGGTAGCACCCTTGTGCCCCCCAGTCAATGGAGTCAACGCCACTCTCCTACCCAACCCTGATGACTGCGGTTCGTACTGCGTGTGCGACTGGGGAAAGCCCATCTGGATGCCATGCCCTGATGGCCTTGATTTCAACCCCGTCCTGAAGGTTTGCGACTGGCCTGACCACGCCGGATGCCGTCCAGGACCTGGACCAACTGACGGACCCAACCCTGGTACAACAACACAAAAACCTCGTCCTCCACCAGAAGGAGATTGTTCAAAGGTAGCACCTTTGTGCCCCCCAGTCAATGGAGTCAACGCCACTCTTCTACCCAACCCTGACGATTGCAGTTCGTACTGCGTGTGCGACTGGGGAAAGCCCATCTGGATGCCATGCCCTGATGGCCTTGATTTCAACCCCGTCCTGAAGGTTTGCGACTGGCCTGACCACGCCGGATGCCGTCCAGGACCTGGACCAACTGACGGACCCAACCCTGGTACAACTACAACACTAAAGCCTGGTCCTCCACCAGAAGGAGATTGTTCAAAGGTAGCACCTTTGTGCCCCCCAGTCAATGGAGTCAACGCCACTCTTCTACCCAACCCTGACGATTGCAGTTCGTACTGCGTGTGCGACTGGGGAAAGCCCATCTGGATGCCATGCCCTGATGGCCTTGATTTCAACCCCGTCCTGAAGGTTTGCGACTGGCCTGACCACGCCGGATGCCGTCCAGGACCTGGACCAACTGACGGACCCAACCCTGGTACAACTACAACACTAAAGCCTGGTCCTCCAACAGAAGGAGATTGTTCAAAGGTAGCACCTTTGTGCCCTCCAGTCAATGGAGTCAACGCCACTCTTCTACCCAACCCTGACGATTGCAGTTCGTACTGCGTGTGCGACTGGGGAAAGCCCATCTGGATGCCATGCCCTGATGGCCTTGATTTCAACCCCGTCCTGAAGGTTTGCGACTGGCCTGACCACGCCGGATGCCGTCCAGGACCTGGACCAACTGACGGACCCAACCCTGGTACAACTACAACACTAAAGCCTGGTCCTCCACCAGAAGGAGATTGTTCAAAGGTAGCACCTTTGTGCCCCCCAGTCAATGGAGTCAACGCCACTCTTCTACCCAACCCTGACGATTGCAGTTCGTACTGCGTGTGCGACTGGGGAAAACCCATCTGGATGCCATGCCCTGATGGCCTTGATTTCAACCCCGTCCTGAAGGTTTGCGACTGGCCTGACCACGCCGGATGCCGTCCAGGACCTAAACCAACTGACGGACCCCACCCTGGTACAACTACAACACTAAAACCTCGTCCTCCACCAGAAGGAGATTGTTCAAAGGTAGCACCTTTGTGCCCCCCAGTCAATGGAGTCAACGCCACTCTTCTACCCAACCCTGACGATTGCAGTTCGTACTGCGTGTGCGACTGGGGAAAGCCCATCTGGATGCCATGCCCTGATGGCCTTGATTTCAACCCCGTTCTGAAGGTTTGCGACTGGCCTGACCACGCCGGATGCCGTCCAGGACCTAAACCAACTGACGGACCCCACCCTGGTACAACTACAACACTAAAGCCTCGTCCTCCACCAGAAGGAGATTGTTCAAAGATAGCACCTTTGTGCCCCCCCGTCAATGAAGTCAACGCCACCCTTCTACCCAACCCTGACGATTGCGGTTCCTACTGCGTGTGCGACTGGGGAAAGCCCATCTGGATGCCATGTCCTGATGGCCTTCACTTCAATCCTATTCTTAAAGTCTGCGACTGGCCTGACAATGCTGGATGTGTGATAGATCCCACTCCTCCACCACCTATTACATCAACACCCAAAGCTTCCGATCCAACCACAAAGCCTCCTTCTCTTCCTACCACTCCTTCTACACAACCTGATTCTACCACCACCACAACTTCTACAACTGCTGAGCCCACCAGACCAACGGAAGTTCACACCGATCCACCATCCGGCACTACACACGGCATTGATGGCTGTTTCTTAGTTGTGCATAAGTGCCCTGTTCCAGAAAACCCAGACCATGCCACCCTCTTCGCTAACCCATGGGATGAGCGGTCTTATTGCAAGTGTGACTGGGGAAAAATTCATTGGATGCCATGCAATCCTGGAACCACATTTAGAGAAGACCTTCAACTGTGCATCTAATCTGCCTCGTTTTGATATTGAATGATGAACCCTATTGCTTTTTAATGAATGCTTCGACAATTGCTTTGCCATAATATTTTTATACGTCAGTGATGCAAGTAAAACCTAGCGCATTTTTTTAAGTATCTGAATACATTAACGACATCTTTTTATCTATTTCTCTTTTTCATCGCATTTAACTTAATACACACCTTTGTAATTTTATGTAATTTATCTTAATATATTTAATAAAATTAACTTTATACATCTATTAATACATTTTCAAGTTTCTTATTCGGATAAATATTTTGTAACTTATGCATGGATATATTTCTTTTAGCCGCCCTAGTTTTCGTTTAATTTTCAATTCTCTACATTGATGTATTTCCTTAAAGAAATTGTTTTCATGTTGGAAATGGAATAAACTACTGCCTCCATGACTTATACTTTCTTCATTTGAATTGCGTTCCTTGTATGTACGCGTTTCATTTCTTAAATTGTATACGAAAGGCTTCATATGCCCTCCTTATTCATTACTATCCAACGATTTAAAGTATGATTGGAGTAAAAGTTAATTGATGATTAATATGATAGTCTAAAAATAGCAGAAGATACTATGAATACAATAAATACGAATTTATCTATCATTACAGAGGGATGTTCTGAATTTTCAGCTCAAAATTCAACAAACTAAATACGTTTAACTAGGAGATGTTTATTAGTCAAAGGTTTTCATGAAACCGTACAAATTCTAGTAACTATAATTTAATTGTAAATGTCGCAATTATGTCCTCATATTGTAATATAATAGTTTCTCAGGAAACCAGTGCGCGAATTAGCTGCTCAAATTTTTCATACTAATACGTGTTGGAGCATCAAGGTTGTAAAATTCCAAAACGGACGACTTAAATTAAGGTCCTTTAAATTTATCGCCGAAATCTTTGCCCCATTAGTTAACATTTTCATATTAAACGCTTTTTAATCGCTTGTTTTCACTTCGTCTGTCTGTGTGCAGTATAAGTTATAAATTTATTCAATAAATGCCATGGTTCATTACCCTCGAGGTGGTCGTAGAAATAAAGATTGATTTAGAAGACTTTTAACGACTTTTACGTTTAAGCTACTCGTCGACAGAATTCGTTTTGGAATAACTATTTTACATAGACTAGTGTAATTGACCGACAAAATAATGACGGGATTTTAATCGTAAAATAGCTACCAATACGTTTTTGTGCATCGAATGAAGGAAATAAATAATAATATAATAAATAAATAATAATATAATACATAAATAAATAATAATATAATAAATAAATAAATAATAATACAATAAATTAAAAATAATAGTCGATTAAAACGAAAAAAAAACTAGGTATGACGCGGGATATGAACCCGGGAAAAAATATTCCGAATCCAGAAAGATAACCATCCAGCCAAGTCATCTGCATATTCATCAAAACCTCGGTGGATTTTTTTACGATCATAATAGTATCTACTATACTACATTCATAATAACTTTAAAAAATTATTTAACTCGATAAACCTGTGGTAAAGCTTCACTAAAATCACAATACTTTCTTCCTCCTTATGAGAAAATTTTAAGACAAACGTTGAATATAACGGGTAGGCAGTTATCGCTTACATTGATTACTCAACCGTTTCATTGGAACTGGAATTAACGGCATCATTCACACGAGACTCATAAAGGTAAGCATGTGTAACGACCATAAAAAATAATGTAGTAACTTATATGACGCACATCAAACGTACTATTCCCATAAAATTCAATGTGAACTACTTCGTTGAAATCATTGGTAAATTGACGAAAAACTTTACGATGTTTACAAGAAATTTGATGTTTACCGGACGAGAAAATTGTTTTATTCCGGCAATATCTTGAGAGCGCACATCGAGTACATATATCTCGTGGAAGTGTGGAAATTTTCCGATAACGGCCACTACATAACTTATAAAAGATCGATCTTGTGTTTCATGTAATCATAGGGAGGAGCCGGTGGTGTAGTGGTTAGTGTTGGCCCCACCGTACGATCTGCTGAAAGTGCGACACCCGGTTCGAATCCTTATGAGGATTTTTTCCGAGGACGCGTCGGCCCCCTATTTGTGCGTGTTGGAACTAAGGTGACGAGGACGAGCCAATGAGGAAAAAGAAAATGAGGAGCGCGCTCAAATCAACACTCCGTCCTTCGGAAGGGACGTTGAGCAGTTGGCTCCCCTGGTATTCTTCGCAAGAGCAGGCAAATGCCAGCACCGGGTTTCTCTCCTCCCTTCCTGGCTATTCATTGCACTACCTCTAATATACCCATTGTGAGTAGGATAGAGGCGAATCAAGCTGGACTCAGATATGGAATCATAGGCGTTTGAAGAAAAGTTTCCGCTTGGATAGAGTCGTATATGTTTCGTTCCATATATCTCAAATGGGAATTAGGTAATCATTTACACATGTTAATAATAATCTCATTCTCAACGTTGTTGATACCGTGATAAAAACTATAGCTGTGGAAGAAAAACTGTTCCTTAAAATTTAATGTTAATTAATGCTTATAATTATTAAGATGTAGCGTTTTCGTAACGATACTGTATTTTTTCGATCATATGATAAATTCTTTCAATGAAAGCTTACGAGGATCATTTTAGGATACGTAAAAGCTTAAGCATAATCTTCTTATAACGTTTAGGACGTGGTGATTAATTTTTTGTAAATCTTTTATGACTCCGATGCATATTTTTTAAAAGGAATAGTTGATCGTTAAGAAAGTGAAATAGAAATCTCCGCTCACCATCCTGCTGCAACTTCAAGTCACTTTAAAATTAGATATTTTAAGATGTTTGGCCGGTCTACTTTGGTCTACTTCCCTATTTGTACGAACGTTACGATTAAAAATAGCAATTATTTTCATTGCCCACTATTAAAAATATTATCTACCATCTATCTATCAAGTAGAAATTAGCTATGACGTATGATATTCATTATTTATTATATTTAGGTAATACAGAAAGTTCCTATTGAAAATATAATTTACCCTATAATCAATTTCATTTTCTCCTGTGTATTAACTAAAAACGACGTAGTTTTAATGAGGTTGATAAGTAAAAAACGTGTGTATCTGTAGCTGTTGCATTAGGTTACAAAATTAGCGGCGGGTGATTGTTTCACTCTTTATGAAGTAGTAAGAACCCGCAATTTCACTACTGGGAATTTAGATAAAGGTTAGAGATTTTACATTTCGACACGAGTGAACATTGACAATCAACATCAAAACTCACTTATTTATTTACGAATAGAGGATTGCAGAAAATATTATTGTTGTTATAAAAATTTGTCCAGAGTAGCAAAGGGGGGAAATCGGCGAAGGGATTGACAGGAAGGACGCTTTTACGCGAGCAAATATATACCACGTATATGGGGAAGTGAAATGAATTGCGATGAATATTTTCCATACTGGAATTGGACTCACAAATTCGGCAACAATGCAAAATGCCAAAAGAGAAAGGTTTTTCATGGTCCAAACTAATTTTTGAGCTAATTACAATCGAATTAAAAGTATCTTAGCAATTAAATAAACTTAATTCTATTTTCCGTACAAAGGTTTACGTTTCAAGTTGGCATCTCGATTTAACCTATTTTCAAATTAAATTTTAAATATCCTATACTCGCTTAAAAGGTAATCAAATGGAGAAATGAATTGTCAGTGAAATGGAACCCGGGTCTCTTTCCCGAGATAGGCAAAGAGGTTGAAAGTGAAATTGACAAAGTTCTTGTTTCCAATAATACTATTAGTAGGCGTGTGGATGACATGTCACACGACATTGAAGATGTCTTGTTTGAAATACTAAAAAATACAAACTTTGATCTCCAAGTCGACGAGTGAACAGACATAACAAGTAAAGCTCAGCTGTTGGCATTCGTACGATTTGAAAACGAAGGTGAAATAATGGAATATTTTTGTTGTTGTAAAGACCTGCCAGAAACGACCAAAGTTTAAGACATTTTCAACATCTTGTCTTCTTATTTGGAATCCTGTGGTTTTTCATGGAGCCGGTGTGTTGGAATTTACACTGATGGTGTTCCCTTAATGATCGGCTCAATAAAAGGCTTTGTTACACACGTCAAAGAAAAAAACCCCTGATGTCATAACGACCCATTGCTTCCTCCACCGGGAAGTTCTTGTTTCAAAAACTATTGGGGAGGATTTAAAACTGTGTAGCTGTGAACATGGTCAATTTTATAAAGCAGCGCCCTCTTAAGTCACGCATGTTTGCAAAGCTG
The DNA here is from genome assembly GCA_028673005.1 of Tanypteryx hageni. NCBI lineage: Eukaryota > Metazoa > Arthropoda > Insecta > Odonata > Petaluridae > Tanypteryx > Tanypteryx hageni. Next base: position 18,360,402 of record CM054118.1, on the reverse strand, counting down.
TGTGAAAATATGCAAAAAGACCATGTGACTCCATCTACACACCGAGGTTAGATGGCTTTCAAGAGGGAATGTTTTAACATGGGTATTTGAGCTGCGAGAGCAACTATTGTTTCTCTTACCTCTGTAAACAAGCTTCCTCATATCTGACAAACATTAAAAGCAAGGGAAGAAATCGTCTGTTGTCTGTCGAGGAAGGACTGCGAGTCTGTTTGTCAAAAATTCGGCTATGAATTCAGCATTTGTGCAAAAAGAAACAAGCCCAAGTGTCACACTGAAAGTAAACTTTACATTGACTTTGGATGTGAATTTCATTTTGATGTTTAAGTAAACTTTATTTTGATTTGATATTTTGATATTTAAAAAAAAGATTAGATAATACAAAAAAGACAGGAAAAATGCTTCATTTTTTTCTTACAATGTAAGCTGATATATATATATATATATATATATATATATATATATATATATATATATATAGAGAGAGAGAGAGGCTCTTTACAATAATTTAGCAGTAATTGAATTGCGCTCCCCGCTATCAACTTTTTCTGGCCTGTAAACGTTTTCATAGGTAGGAGTTCCTCGAGATATGAAAAATTATTTTAGGGGTTCCTTCATTGGAAAAGGGTTGGGAATCACTGGCTTAGAGGGTGTTACCGTGGAGATGGAGTGTCCTTTTAGTCTCCACTTTAATCGATATCATGAACTCTGTGGCCGACCAATCCGCGGCTTTTGCGACGATAACCTCCACTCACTTCCCTAGACCTTTGTGACTGGCCAGCTACCGCTGGTTGTCAACCTAAAACGATGTTCGTAGACGACGATAATTTTGAAAACACAAAAGAAGCCCATGATAGCAAGGCTGGAGGATAACACGAGTGTGACATGACTAAATACCCTCCTTATAACTGGGGATATGCCGTCCTATTCTACAACCCATACAACTGTGGCGAATTTTTTAAATGCAACTGGGGACTCTGTACGAGTTCTACCAAGTTGATGAATAACTTTCCATATGATGCTAGACAAGTGCGAAGATATGACCCACCACTACCCAAACCCAATATTATATGCTCTCGTAATTCTGGACTGACGTTAAGTTTACCAGGTCCTACAGGACGTAGCGCTCGCTACACTTGTGCCCAGGAAGAGTTAGTGCGCACATACTGCCCAAAAGGACTTCAATTCAAAACTTAATATCTGCGACTATCCCAGGAATGCGCTATGCAGCATTCATCAAGAAGGCTCGAATCATTCATGTCCACTGTTTGATCCGAAACTTTGTTCGTTTGATAGAAAGGGCGTATTCATCAACCCTAAAGACTCTTCTTCCTACTACCAATGCGATGGGCGTCGCATGTCCTTGATTAAATGCCCGAAGGGGTTGAAATTCAATGCCGCGTTGGAGATTTACGACCGACCGATGAACCCACGCTGTAAACCGTGCCTCGGTGTTGGAGAAAAGTGCGATGAGCGAGTGAGATACACGTATGGCTACGCCATCGCTCTGTCGGATTCCAAAGACTGCCAAGTTTTCCACCGATGTGATTAGGGATTTAAAGTACTGTGCAAGTGCCAGAGAAACCTTAAATTTAATGCTGTTCTTCAGCTGTGTGTCCTCTCGGACAGGGCTGGTTGCGTTAATAATATGCAGTTGTCGATTCCGTTGAAAATAACTACCAATTCGTGTGTTTGTGTGGCTCCATGTAAACACCCTAAAAATAAAGTGAAAAAACTCTATTAAAATTATTCCAATTTATGATAATTATTGCGAGAGTTAATTATCAAATACATTTCCTGCCGAAGCTTTAAATAGAAAGTTAAAGTTATTCGTAATTAGTTAATTGATTTAATAGCGCTCCCTGCTCATCAAAGTTGGGAAAGAGCGAGATTACGTTTGTCACGTTTTCGAAAGACAAATCAGTTCACCTTTTTGAGCGTTTTTTATTCTATAAAACACTCGTAACAAGATTTTGATATCTGTCAAGCTCATCTAAGTTGTATATCTACCGATGTAAACATAATCTCCCATTCTGGCTTCTCAAGAAGTGATCACCGAAAACAGCAAAAGATTTCCGATAAGATTATGTAAAAAATAATTCAGACGGAAAGCTGCTCATAATGACCTGCCATTTGTTGCATCGACATATTGACTTAGCCAATTTTAAGTATTAAACTAATTCAAATACTTGGGAATTTAAAGAAAATAATAAAAAAACATGCGAAAATAATATAAAATAATGTAAATACGGTTATTTGGGGCTTTAATTTAATTTTGGAGTAAACAAAGATTTATAGACACTTTTAATGACGTAATTTATCTCTAAATATTTAATGGTCAGTTGGAGAAAAGTAAAGACACAAAAAATTAAACTTAAAAATGTACTCATCTTCCTATGGAGAACCGTATTAATCCTGAAACCAAACTATAACCTTAGAATCACAAGCTAAGTAAAATAAATAAATAATATAAACAAAAATATATATGTATGTATCGTTACATTAATTATTTTCAGTAATTCTGAAATAAAAATAACTTTTTAAATTCCTACAATACGGTCGAAACAGTTGACTATAATTTCAATAAAATAAATATTTTGCCCAATTACTTATTAATGCGAAGAAGTATTTTCAACGTTTAAGCAAAACTAATGAGAAGTCATTATCCATATAAATCAAATAAATATACACTCTATTGACTAAAAGCATAAAACGAAAATATCACCGAAAACATTGTACTTATCATGGATTTAGATATTTTATAATTTAATCGACAAATAAATTGAATGTATTCCAGAAACAGGTAACTTGATCCGAAAATCAGTTTAGTGAGCTTCTCCGTATGCTCGCAAAAGATGTACCTAATTAACTGAGACTTAAATTCTAAAGAGGTATTTCAGGAATGTTGACGCTACAGCTAATAGGCTCTTGGGCGTGTAAGTGGGAGTTCGAACGTCCACCAACAAAGCGAAGGGAACAGGTGGTTAATTTGGCAATAGTACTCTACTAGAATGTTGATGGTAAATCCATTCCGAAAATAGACATTAAAATATGCAGTCAAGAAACGTACAACCCAAGGTTGTCAGACGTAAATTTGGTTGAATTTTTGGAAAGCAAGATTCTCAGCATTAACCTTATTGTCCTTAATGTAAAAATCTTCGATTTTTAAAGGCGCATTCCTTAAAACGTAATACATTATTCGGATAAATTTTAAAACTCCATTTGAGATTGAAATTTTTCCGGGTATTTTATTACTTTGTAATTAAATAATTGATAAAAATAATAATAACTTTCAACTCACAAATTCGATAAAATAAACAGTTCTCCTTAAATTTACGGATAAATAACATTATCCTTTATTCAATAAAATTAACCCATTTAGGACCCAACATAAGTGAGTTGAAATAATAATATCCAATTACTCGTAAATGTAATTATTTCATCCAAATTTCAATTATAAGCTCAAAAAATTTCATTTTAATGGTGCTACTAATTAATGATTTGTTTTGGAGCTTAAATCCTTCATCTTTTGTCACGGACACTATTTGCATTTTAGAAAAGACTGCAAGTCGTGGTAAGGTCAGTACATGTCAATTATTGCAAGAACAAATCATTTTCTCGTAGCAATAACATACATATCATAATGATATACAAAAATAAAATAATTGCGAATTGATCCAGGGTGTTTAATTTTAGATGAGAAAGTTATTTTCACTTTTATTTTGAAATAATAATCAGAAACTCTTGAGGTTGGTACGTAAATATTACTCGACACTCTCTTCGCAATTTTACTTTCTGTCATATTTTACATATCTATCAAAGAAAACTGATTCTTGAAATTTGTCAGCCCGTTATACCGGCGAACCGGTCTGCCAATATCTTGAGGTCGCATCCTTAACTATTGTCATCATCATAGATAGTCGGTCCGTAGACAGGTCCGTGATTTTTCATGGTTAAACGTGGTCCTCCATATACTCCTATTTTCCGCTGTCCTCTTCATATCTTGATAACTCTCTTTCCCTTTCAAATCGTCTATCAGCTGAAATCTTTTCCTACCTCTTTCCCTTTTCCCATCTATTTTTCCTTCTGACACGTCTGTAATCATACTCTCTCTCTCCCCTCAGATAATGTCCAACCCAGTTTGCATTCCTCTTTCTAATAGTCTGTTTAATCATTCGCTTCTCTCCTACTCTTCGTAGCATTTAATCGTATTTCATCCTATCTGTCCATTTTATCTTCAGAGTTTTCCTCCAAGTCCACATTTCAAAGCTTTCCAATTATTTGATGTCTTTTTACCTCAGCGTCCATGTTTCTGCCCCGTACAAAGCTACACTCCGTACATAGCATTTTATGAACTTCTTGCGGATATCTTCACTTATATTCCCCGGAAGTAGGTGTTTCTTTCTTATGAAAGCCGCTTTTGCTTTTCCTATTCTAGTCCTGATCTCATCCGTATATTTTTGCTTCTCTTGTTATGATGCTTCAAATGCATTTATAGTCTGAAACTTGTTGTAAAGGCTTTCTTCCAATACTTATGTTCAGATTCTCTTCTTTGCCCGATATTCGAATGACCTTGGATTATTACTAGTCTAGTTATCATATTCTGGAGTTCCTCTTCCTTTCTTGCTAGAAGTACGTGATCATCCGCGTATTTTACTGCTCTTATAATCCTTCCTCCAATTTTGAAATCTCCTGTGGCTTCTAACACTTTTTGGATCAGACTTTCTCCATATATATTGAATAGGGTCGGCGATAGGCAGCAGCCCTGTCTTACTCTACCGATATTTACTCAGCAGGTGTCCGCATTCTCCAATCTGACCTTTACAACTTGATTCACATATAGATCAATCCCCTGACTTTCCAGTCTACACCTATATCCTTTAATAACTATTTTATGCCTCTATAAATTATCTGCAAGTAGGTAAAAGCTGGCAAGCAACGAATATAGCTGAATAGATTATTGACGACATTTCTTGAGCGTGTTTCGAGCATCTCCAATAGCCACAACAAGGTTAAAAAACCACATGCGCATTTCGGCTGCATCAAAATGGCGGGCGAGTTCCTTCTCCGCCCGCGTGCTCTACGTCCTCGGATCGACTTCCATCGCCTGCACCCCTCCCCAAACTCCCCTGCCCCCCTCCCCAAACTCCCCTGCCCATCCCCGTGAGCCGCCATTCCTACCTCATCGACCCGGCCAACTCTTAAAAGAACCTGCCTCGCCTCCCTTATTTTCTTCTCTTGCACTCTTCCGCAATCTCTTTTGTTTTCGTTTTTCCGCTCTTTCTTACTTTCTCCTCTCCCCCTCCACCGCCCTCTCAGGGATAAAAAAATACCCCTCATTTCGATTCCCACGTGACCGCGTGCGCGACAAAGGAAAACCCACCGGGAGCCGACTCCACAAAGAGCTCTCCAAATTCGTTCCCTGGCTTCCACCTCCCAACATAACCTTCCTCTTTGCGTTTCCTTCGGCTCTCCTCCTTTTCACCCTTCGCTCCTCACCAAAACTACTCCCACGTACTATAGAAAACCTTCTAAACTTTCTTCTTCTCTCTCAAAAACCCTCCAAACTTCTCCAGTTTTTCTTACCGTTGGGAGTTACGAGATGTCCTCTTTAATTAGGACCGATTGGATCGCTGGAGTGAGGTTAATGTCACTAAATGCGCAGCCAGTCGTTCTAAAAAGCGGAGGTCTCGAGCACCCGACCCGCGTGGAGTCAAGTACTATTTTTAGCGTTGGGAAACATACCGCCCACGGGACGCATGCGGCCCTCGGGAGCGTTCAATGCGGCCCGCAAAACTATGATGAAATAATGATCCGTAAAATCGAAGACAAAAATTCATACTTTTTATTAAAATTATGATGATGAAACCTTGATATGTTAACCCTAAAAACATAGGCTGGATTTAATTTTCACTTACATACATGATATCTCTTAATTTTTCCAATCTGGCCCATCGAAGCATTGCAGTTTCCAATTTAGTGAGGGTTGTCGACTCCTCCTTTATACGAGTTTTATGATGCGGTCAAAACCCCAAGTTATTACTTATAAAATATTTCAGATGCATCTTTTTAAATATTCTAATAAATGCATTAAATAGACACTTACGAAATATTTTCAGTGCATTGCCCATTCCCTCCTTCATTCCATTCTCTGACAGCTTTTCGTCATTGTCTCACCGTACTTGCGACTCCAAAACTAGTGTTTTCGTAATGTACGGGTTTAAGAGCGCATCAAATCCACTCTGCCACTCATGAAAGGAGAGAGTGAATTTCTGGAAGAGAGTATAGCAACCTTCTCTTAAGGAGTACCCCATACTTCAGTAAATTTTGACTACTTAAGTACACGACCTAATCATTTTAACTTGATATTTACAGATTCAGAAAACAGGTTTTTTGCTTGATTACATTAAATAAGCATACTCTATGATCCAGAATTTCAGATATACTCTATTTTAGAGAATATTATTAGAGTTTTTCAAACAAGTATGATATTTTAAGGCGCAGCGTTATTTTCAAATACGAATTGAAGTATTTACCAAGTGAATCTTTCGTATCTCCTGAGGTACGCGTAGATATCACTTGCTGCAAAACTCTGGTCCAGAGAATATGAAACAGTGTGAAGATTGGGAAGGTCGGTAACGTGGGGCTCGCGCACCGATCTGAATTTGGTACGCCTGTTCTAAAGCGTCCTTTTCCTGAAATACGTTGCTCGAACGGGGCAAGATGGTCAATAAGAACGGTAGCGGTCACCAATCGCATCCCGGCCTGGCACCTGCTGTTTTTATAATTTTATCCTCGGAGATTGCGTAAGTGTGTAAGCAGTGTCCAACCATTTTTTTTAAGGGATAAGCGCATCTTACATGGATCCACTCGTGATAATAACTCGAAAATCAATGATTGACACCTCCAAAGAAAGACTGAGATGGTTAAGGGTAAAGGCAGATAATCCTGAGGGCCGGAATTGTCCCTCACCCTGACCTCTCCTGAAGATTTCCATGCTTAAAAACCTGTAAACAACCAACCAGCTAATTTGATGTTGCAACTCCATAACTAATGCCATTTGTAGTGTAACTACCTGGTTTTACGTACATTAAAAAATTGCTGAGTTCATCTAATGGGAAAAAACTAATTAAAAACTTTAAAAGATACGAACTTAAAAATCAATTTCAATAAGCACTTACTCCAGTATCGAAAATAACTACTATCGGTGAATGCCACTGATGACGGCTGCCTAATTTCCGATATGCACCCATAGTTTTCCATTACCTTTTCATGTCTATGTTGTGTTCAACCTCCTTTTTTATGACTATCAGAAACACCTAGGCAATTTATGAATTTGATGTTCGAGTATTCCCTAATCACATGTTTTAACTTCCTCAACTACATATAACCATTCCCCTAGTCCTACCAAACTTCCCCTTCTTCCTTACCCCTTAAAAGTACAATCCTCTATTCCCCATAGCTGCTGAGTCCTCCCCCTTTTAACGCAACCTGTCCCACGCTTTGTGCCACCGAAAAACAAGGACGCCGAAGCAAAAAACGCTCCAAGAGTGGCTGAAAACGAGCAGAATGGCGGTGGGAGTTGAGAGAAAGGGTGCAAGAGGGAAGGAAGGCACTGAGGAGGATGAGAAATTTTCCTTTCGCCATAATTATTTCCCCCACCACGTCCTCAAAACTGTAGATTCTGGCTCCGTTTATCGAGAAATGGAGGGAAGAGAAGTAAAAAGGGACAGATGCTTCCACCGCCTCCATTTCCACCCCACCCCTCCCCTCCCCCTCTCTCTCACTCCTTCCACTTTTATTGTTCCCCTCCCTTTTTACTTTCCTTTTCATTCCAACCTCTTTTCTCTCTCTCTCTCTCTCTCTCTCTCTCAAAGCGGAGAAAATATGGCTGAGAATTCCTGGCCCGAAAGGGTCGTCCCTTTGCGCGAGTCGGGGTATAAAGCGGATGAATATCATATTTTATTTATGAATTCTGTGCCCGGCGACTCCGACTTGGTCGTTTTTAAAGATGATTCGCGCGGTTTTTCCCTTCTAAAATCCAAAAACGAAGAAACATTCCCTTCGTCCCATCCAACCGATTCTGACAACTATCATCAAACCATAAATTCTCGGAATGAATAAAAGTAAACCGATAAAATGGTAATTGGAGGAGTTCGCGCTACAAACTACTTATGTTTACAATCTTAAGGTAAATATACACTAACATACGTTTTGGGGGGTGAGTGTGTATATATATATATATATATATATATATATATATATATATATATATATATATATGTGTGCTACAACTAGTAGTATAATTCAATACAGCAGACTTTACTTGGTGGAATTCCATTATACGAAGGAAAAGAAAAAACGTCTTTATCCACTTAAACGTAAAAAATGCTCACAGTGCGACTGAGGTTGTGAATAATATCCGTCATTAGCCGCATTGCAGGCATTTTCAATGGCATAAATTTAAGAGTCTCAAATATGAGAAAAAGAAGCCGCTCCTTAGCAGAACGTCAAAACAGATATAAGTGTACGTAAAATAAAATAAAACACACTGTAGTAGTATAAAACTTGGTGTTAGTTCCACAAAATGTAATAGGAATAGTTTTCTCCCTCTAATGTGTGATTAATTTTATTTAACATACTCGGAGTTAGCTACAATTTACAAATTTTTGTAATGTACAAAGAAGGACGCTTAACGGGATAATATATATATATATAGAAATTATATTTTATTATTTAATTTATGCAATTATGTTTAATATTTTTGAAGGGATCTCGTTCAAAACATTTCAAGTGTCGAAATGAAGTTTCATGTGCACAAGGATTTTCTCGTTGCGTTATGCGTGCAATATTTTTTGCAAACAAAAATAAATCTATATTTTTAACCAATAGAGTTTCGACAAAAAATTGATGATTTCACATCTGTGCCAATGTTAAAAGACGCATTTATTTACACAAGACGTAATAGTGAGATTATTTTATAAATTATTATTCTTCAACTATTTTACTGCACATGATTGAGTGTATGCCGTTCGTATTTTTTTAATAAGCGTTTACCAGAAAATTTTCCAATTCTCAGAAATAAATTCCCGGTATTAGGCGAAAACGACAGCGTAAAGAAAGATGGAGTAAAACAAATCAATGTGTCTGTAATTTGTAAAAAATACTTTCATCAAAGCTTGTTATAAAGGTTTACCGCATAACACTATCAACAACGAAATGTCTTCATTGAAGAAATAAAATAAGAAAATTTAACAAAAATACATTGCAAGAATCTCATAACGTGGATGATCAAATACCGTCCTTATCTCCTATCATTAAATTTCACTTTAAAAGCATTGTCTATTAGAGAAACAAAAAATAACTTAAACTATATATTTTTATTGTACAAAAAATGATGCCATAAGTACTTTGTTTACAGCTAACCACTTCCTCAGTTTATGGCCTCTCATCGAACATTAGATTGATGCAATTAGTTTCTGCTAGCATTATCCTCACTCGCAATTTTTCAACTACCTAATATGCGGAAAAAACGAAAAGACACCGTTAACATTTCCGTAATGTACCAATCACGTAGGACACTCTCAAAAAGAAAGAGACATCAATCGCGTTTATTCGCGCAATGTATTTGTCATAGGCAACCAACATCAACGAAGAATGTAAGGTTAAATCCGGCGATGAGGTGTCAGTTTTCATTAAAACCTGCAACTTTTTATTAATATTAGTCGTTTCAGCAAAGGAGAAACTATGTTTACACGCCATTTCTTACAAATATTAAATGAAGGCCAGTGACACGAAACTTATATGGTTCACCTACTTTTCAAATATTTTATCTAATACCGCGGCATTGTACCCCGATAGTTGAACCCTATACTAAAATATAATTTAAAAGTTATGAAAGGATCCGAAAATCTCCAACGAACTACTAACCCATGGCTCATAAAAAATCTTTTTCGTTGCGATTTAACCGAGCGTTTACTTAGATAAAGAAAATTTTCCTCTTGGACCTTCGAAATACTTGCTAATTCAAATCAACTACCGCCGTCAACGTCACTCCGTCGAAAAACCAAGTCGTGAGCTGTGTGTTCAAAGGCACCCGAGACATTGACTGAAGAAGACATCTTTTTCGAAGCCGGCGCCATGTTGACGGCATCCTTTCCTCTCGGCGTTGCGCCGCCTACCTTCACTTGTTTGTCTAATGAGGGCGGTCTCTTCGACTCGGGGGGAGGGGGAGAGGAGGAAATCGAGATGCCCGGCACGCGCCTTTTCGAGCTCCATTAGCTACAGTCTCGCGAATAAGGGGAAGGAATGGAGGAAGGGATGAGGAGGCATGGGAAGGAAGTATGTGAAAGAATTGAGAGGTGGTGAGTTCCGAAGAAAGGGTGATATTTGTATGGGCACTTGTTAACGGATGACCGCCACAGTGGCAAGGGAATAATTATGAAGGCAGTGGCATTTAAATATAACGATTGAATTTCATATTTCCGACAGAATTTGTTTGAATAGGCTAATTACGAAGTGATAATGTCGCCGACAAGGAAAAGTATAACGGCTTTATACTATAAAGTAAGGACATTATAGTAGAATAAAGACTAATTTAAGTAGAGGAGGGGGCGAAGTTGCCAAATCACACAAAAGAAGGAATCGAGGAGAAATGCAGTAACGGCGGCCGTGCACCGTGTGTCTACATCAGGGGTGCGCAAACTTTTCATGCCCCACCCCAATTTTTGTTCAAAATACTAACTTGGGCCCCCTACCATGGCTGGCAAGATTTTTATCAAGATTTTGTATTTGGGAGGGGTTTTATGTCGATGATAATTTTGAGAAATAGTATGTTACAAAAAATAGTATATTTTATTAAAACCGAAAATAACAAAATAATTCAAGATAAATACACAAAATGAACATTCTAATAGGAATAAAATCAAATATCACTGAATTAATGAAATTATACAGCAATATGAATACAAAAATAAATATCACATTTTAAAATAACAATAAGAAAAGCACAATAAAAAGAAAAATAACACTTGATTTTTGTATGAATAGATTTAATTCAATGGGATCTGTGGGCTTGTCTCTTACTGGCAATTTCGTCCAGTCTCGGCTTAATTGATGACATCGCCACTCTCAATTCTGATTCATGGTGCTCTTACTGACAATTATTTTATTAAATTTATTTGTAAAACAATAAAGAATAAATCCACCGGTTCAGAACTAAGCATTGCACATTTCAATAGACGTATTCACATGACGGCCTTCGTTCGACAACGTACTGCATTATAGTGCGATAACGCGCACTGTAAACAAAGTCACGGTCACGCTGAATAGAGTGAGGGGATTCCCAGCATGTTACTCTCGTAAATACGAAAGATTACAGAAATATAACATTGTAAACAAAAAAGATATATGAAATATGAAAAAAGAACTAAATTTTCTTAGTTAAAATTAAATCATGGCTATAATCGCGCCCCTCGCATCATTTGTCGCGCCCCCTAGTTTGCGCACCCCTGGTCTACATCACTGTTAAGTGATTGCCTGTAGCCCATATCGACAACTCCTCCACTTGGATGTCAGATTCTAAGTTAGACTACTTTAAATAATTGGAAGCATTGTATGATCAAAGCTTTAAAGAAAAATCAGAATTTCTACGATTTGGACAAAAATTCCATAAAAATTCCGTGAGATATTCAAATCGATCTTTTAAGCTAATCCTCGTTAAACATGCTAAAATGTTGAACTTCGTCAAAGTATTTTATGAACCACATATAAATCCCAAGAAAAAGTTATATCTCTTTCTCAATGTTAAAACTGAGAAAGGCAAGAACAACTTTCAAATAAATTCACCAATGCTGACTCACAATGCATAAAATTACGTAGATTGATGGTCTCAATAAAAATATAGCAAGTCCGATGTATGCGGTTTGTTTAAAATGTTAACGTGTTATTTTTAAAGGGCCAATTGTGTAATGTTGAAGAGTTTCTGATAAATAAGTTAATTAATAAATAGTCGCCTACTTTAGGATATAGGTTCACTCTTCAACATCATGTGGAAATGGAAATGAATAAATAATTTTTGCACGAAACCGTAATTGCATTATTCATATCTTTATCTCTAATAATGCGATATATTTATTATTAAGATATTAATTTTCTATAGATTGTCGGTTGATGAAATGGAATAGTCGAGAAATAATCTGAATCTGTGAGAAGCAAATTATTACCGTTAGCACCTCAAATAAACGACGCAATATACATTAAACAAACTTTCTCATATGCGTATATACGTTTGATCTCACTACACTTTTTGTCCCGAAATTAACTCTCCCCTCTGACGCGTGCGCTGAGCGTCTTGTACAGAAATAATGCCACCGGACGATATATAGTAGCTTTTTTGAGACATGGCTTAGTTAGTATTATTTGTAACATCAGGCTGTACGTTTGGATGGATTTTAAACGTAATCCTTAGAGCCATTTTTGAGTAAATCGAATTTTGTTTCAAAATATCCTAGAATAAAGTACCCTTAATTGTTCGCAATATCGTTTATCTCATCAGAATGTCTTTTATGAATGATATTATCCATAAATATGAGATATCATTCGATTTAGTTTAACCGTAAGTTTGAATGGATCGCAGCGGAGGCGTGATGTCATAAGGCTAGATAAGGTAGCTTAGCGTACATTGTAATGTTACTGGACGGCATATAGTGTTCAAGAGATATATGGCTTACGTAGTATTATTTGTGGCAAAAGGCTCTACAATTGCTATGATTTTAATCAAATTCTCTGTAGCCATTTTCGAGTAAATCAAATTTTTCAAAAAATCGCCAAGAATCAACTACCCTTTATTTTTGTGCACTATCATTTTTATGAAAAAGTGTCTGAAAAAGAGGTTTTTTTTAAACATTCGTTGGCCCCACCAGTTGAAACAACCACCGGCCGCCACTGGTTTGAAGAATTTTTAGGTATGACGAGCTTCTGTCGCCAGGAAAGTGGCGTCCCTGATTGGATTATGTGAGCCGTTAACTCCACTCTCTTATTATCTGTGACCAGTCTTGAATTTAAAATTCCACGGAAATCCGTTTGGTAGAAAACCGGTCACGAACTTGGGTACGAACGGAAGGACTGACAAACAGAATGCGACCTAAAACGAAAACGCGCCTAAAAAATCCTTATCGCAATCTGATCATTAAGCGAACCAATCAAACTGACTTTGCCGTATATCACATCTTAAAAATAAAAAGAGAGAAATACATTCATGTAATAACTTAACATCCGCCTAAGAATAAACACCTCAGGTTTGAACAACGGTGATACGGCGATGAAGTCGTCTGATTGGTGAGTGCTCACTGGGTTTCCTCATCCCAACACCTTGTTGACATCCATATATTCATTTTACCTTTCCTTTTCCGTAAGTTGTTATATATATATATATATACATATAAGGACTGATAAATATTACAGGCTTGAAATAGATAAATCTGTTCCTATTAGTAACTGACAATCAATACTCTACAATAGTTTCTGAAGCCGAATCAATGAATATCTGTTTGGATGGGATTGTAAAATCAATTATCTGCACACTTTTAATATAAAGTTCGAACGACAGGACTAAAACCATCCGCTATATGAGGGCTGTCTTAAATGTTGGAGAGGGTGGACATTTAAAGTGGCAACTCTTTGTTACATAAATTTGAAAAATTATTTTGATATGATTACCAAAATACAATTTTGGAAGGTTCATCACTAAATACTTTGAAACTAACCAGCACCACATGGAACCGTGAATGCATGTTACCGTGAGAATGCTATTGCCTTCAATGTGGCATGTTTGCATTGAGCTGCAAGAGGCTGTTTTTCAATTTATCCAAATTATACGGATAGGCATTATCCTTCGACATAGCCCCATAAGAGGTCCAAAGGCGGCTTCACTTCTTTCCTACGCAGAATTGTTGTTAGGAGCAAGAGTTTTCCCCTGAAATGCTTATACATACAAAATTCTGATAAAAAACAAAGATATTTTTATCAAAATACTGGTAGAAGGTGCTTGCATACTGCAAGCATTTCATCTCACCTTGAAAAATATTTATTTTTCAGAGAGATATTTCATCATGGGAAATATTTCTTTAATTCTAATGATTTCTCCTCTGGACGGGTTTTCGATTATTCATTATGGAACAATAATGGAGTAAAAACAATCACTAATATTTGCAATTTCCGAAATATTATACATTTATCACATTGAGTTAATAATACCACACATTTCTGCCAAATTTTAAATTTATAGTACAATTAGAAGTGAAATAACATTTATCTAATTGTTTAAATTTAAATAATTTTTAACGGCCTAAATAACAACTTTATGGATAAATTGAAATATTTATTCGTTTTCATCGTCTAACCTCTAAATAATTTAAAAATTTCAGCTCCCTAATCTGCTGCGTAGTGTCCAAGCTTCTACCTTTTTGTTTAAACTTTAAGAATTTTTAACTGCCAAACAAATAAAAATATCAAAATTTCTATAATTCTTATTTCGTTTTTTTGCAAATCCTACCTTTGAAAAAAATTTCAGCACCGTAGCACATTTGGAAATATGTAAACCTTGAAAATTTGTTTTAACAATTGCGAATTTTTAGCGGCCGAACTTTCTTTAGTCGGTTTTGCCCAAAATTTCGAATCTCCAGCTCATCTGGAAGTGCCTAAACATTAGTATCCTCCAATATGTTATATGTTATCTCTTATATCCTCCTCCTCTGTAAGAAACGTCTATATATATAATGAAGCAAATGATTCGTAAACCTGCCTATGAGTTACAACGAGAAATTTTTGAGTAAACTCAAACGTTGCATGAAATTATAGATAGGCTTGTTAGATTTCGACGTTTATTTTTCTTAAAATTCGACGACGAATATCGACGTTTATTTTAATACATTCAATTAGACTTGATAGTTTTCGACGTTTTTATTTCTTAAAAAGTAGGGATGTACACGAGTTTCCCGTGATACGGAAGTGCTTTTCGTCAGATTCGCCGTATCATACTCGTATGCTAAACTATTTGCTTTGAAACCAAAAAATTATTTTTCCTTATATTGGGGTAGCTTTGCTTTTTAGATTCGTTCTAAACATGTTCATATCCTTTTGCTATTCTTCTATATTAATCTTACAAACGAAATTTCTTTCATCCAATATATATATATATATATATATATATATATATATATATATATATATATATATATATATAATATTTAATTAAAACCCATGCTGTCAGGTCTCTTGGAATACGCGTAAAAGAAATATTATTTTACTTTTTATTGTGGTAGTCTACTCATCAGCTCTGCTTTAAGCATCTTCATTTTATTGTGGTATGTTGCACAAATCATATATACAAAAATCAGCTGAAATCCGTCCAGCCAAATCCTTCAAAATCCATAATTACTGAAAAAGATTCATTTGTAATTGTGGCACCCCTCTTTCGCTGATCCGGCACAAATAAAATATTGTTGTTTTGTATATAAGTGTACATTATCTTTTCTTTTATATGCAATTACTCAATGTCTGTCCGTCGATCAGTCCGTTTGTCCCCCCTTTTATCTCTTGAACAGTTTGTAATAAAGAAATTATGCAAACGCCATTTTGTTTTTGCCAGCTAGGAGACCCCGGAAAACTATTTTTGTTTACGAAAGTGTCCCAGATTCGACTGCAGGAAGTAATTATATTTTTCCATATGTTTATATATGGATTTCGATTATTATAGGTGAAACAGTTATTTCCTTCATTCATTAAAATATGTAAATAAGGACTAAATTTCTCCAATTTTACTTTATTCGACGGGTAAAAATATAAATATCTTATTCTTGGAACGTTTAGATGATGATGACGATGATGATGATGGTGACGATTATGATGATGGTGGCGGTGGTCCAACCGAAAAAATTATTTTTGTCTCATATTTAGTGACCAAAATTGAAATCGTTCGATAAATTTTAGCAAGACTCTTCAATACCAAATTTCATCATAATAAATCCGCCGGAAACCGAGTTTTAACAAGTGAACGGACGGACGGAAACGACCTCCCCTATATGCGTTCACTTAGTGCAAAGAACGCATAATAACTGTGTACTTAATGGAATGTTTGAAGCCTATTCAAATCACATGAGATATGGCATCATTTATCGTCTCCATTCCACATCAAGGCTTCATATACCGTGGTGTTGTGGTGTAGTGGTTAGGACGCTGGCTGTTACTCGCCTTCTGCTTGAAACGGCAGCTGGCACGAATCCTGCGCAAGTAGGATTGTTTCCAAGGTCGCCCGGCCCTCTTTTTGTGTGGTTTGAGGATACCGCGCAAATTCAGCGTTTCATACTCCGGAAGGGACGTTAAGCCGTTAGCCACCTTGGTGCTCTTTGTTATGAGTAGGCTAATACCTGCACCGGGTTTCCCTCCTCCCTGTGATTGTGTTCGGTGTGGAAGGAGTTATGGCTATAATAATCCAAGAGGTTGATTAGCTAAAAATACACACACACACACATTTATGACTAGATGAAGACTAGGGGAGACGAGGAAGAGCGAAACATTAGTTTACGGAAAGTTATGCTCGAATTGCCATAAATATCTCGTAGCATTTGCTGCATTTCTCATTCCATTCTGCCAGCCCATCAAGTGCTTTTTAGACCTATTTATTTAGAAGAAATTTCAGTTTTAAATAAAAAAAATGCACTTCCTTCACCGTGAGATCATAATATATCTTCTAATTGTTTTCCTGCCGTCATTTTTCCGTGTCTGTATTCTATGTAATCCATTCATCAAGCATGGCATTTTAATTGGATTTTAGTTTTTTATAGTCACTAATTCAATGTGTTCATACTGTGTGATTCTCAAAGTCTAAATGTTACTTTCCTAAGTTGGTCTTTATTCGATAAGGCAATTCAAAAAACATGTCCACTCCTTATCGAAAAAAAAACTATTTATGACAGGATAGAGATCCAAATGTGTTTTTGTCAAGAGAGATTAATAAATAAAAACTTATTTTCAAGAAGATTATAAAAACACTTCCTTTATGACATATGAACGAAACTACATATAACTAGGCGAAATATTGCAGGGGCTTACCGCAGTGGTAAATTCGACGCTATAAACTATAAAGATTATTTCTGAGCTATTTTATGCAGCCGCCGATAATTCAAGCCTAGTTGTTTAACTTATTCAAAAGTTTTCTTTAACCAACTCTGTGTTTGCGCTTAAATCATCGACGTCGTTATCTTATTTGATGGCAATCCTCTAGCCTACAAAACCGCGACGATGTGTGCGGTTTGAGTGCGAGTCGCTGGTATGGCTTTGGCTAGAGGGAGGTCAAGAAAAGTCAATAGCATCGCAACGATCCGTAATTGACAAAGGGGGAGACGAAGCAGGGCATATCTCCTGGACGGAAGCCAAAACAATCGGAATGAGAGAGTGGTAGCAGAAGAAAGAGTGGAGCAGATACTCGGTTCGGCATGTTTCGAGTTCCGTCGGAGTACGATTTCAGGTTATATTTAGATATGGTTCAATATAGCTTTGATCAAAATAAAAATGATTGGTCAGTAAATGGTATAATAAACTTATAAGTAAATAAGGCAGCTCCAACAGCTATAAAACGGTTGGGAAACCAGATGTGTGGTTCTGCAACAGAGTAGCCGTCATCAGTGGCGAATCACCCATAGTGTATTGTAAAGCTGTTTTGTGGCAAAAATACGCATCCGGATTTACCGAAGTTATCATGGATATTGCTGAGATCAATTTATCAATTTGATTACAACCATTAGACGAGCTCGACGGTTTTTTCTTGAATGCAACAAAAATAGGTTGAATTAAATTCGGCAATATTTAAATACGTTGTATTTATTCATCATAAACAAATCGTCTTTAATCGGATGAATGAGTAGGATATTGTAGCGTCATAAAGCATTGTAGAAATATCAATCAAACCAAGTCTTGATTATCTATAAGTAGGCTTGGTAGAATTCGATTTAAATCGATAAATGGCGATAAACATCGAATCCTTAAAAAAAAATTCAAAATCAACGAAAACGAATTGCCGTTGATAAGTGTCAATTTTTCATTACTTAATTTTCTATGAAATTACTTGTCGGGATTTTTTAATTTGCTTCATCGCACTCAAATTTAATATATTTTAGCGCCAAACGTCCAAAACCAAAGATAAAATCGGCACTTGTCTTACCAGACAACCACACTTAATTCGGTATTCCATATCCTTTCTAAGATTCTTTGTCTTAAGGATCCATCCTAAACTGACACAGGTACGGGACATAACACTATGATCGGTTTATTGCTTTCTGTCTTTAATCTCGACCGCACTCCCTTACACGCTTACACGATATAATCAGACTTTTACATCTGCCGACAATCTTCCAGATGCGAAAAGAAAGATTTTTCCAAAAATTAATTCAAACTGATCACCAAAAAACCCTCTAGAGCAAGGGGGGGGGGCAAAGCTATGGCACGCGTGCCCAAAGTGGCAAGTAGAAAATTTTGTTGGGCACACGGCACGACAAAAAAATAATGTTTAATACAAATTTTTTATTCATAAAAAAATATTGAATAAATATAAATGACGTTGATTTGAACTGCTTTTCAGCTGCACACATAAGTTTCTGCGCGTGCGCAGTAGCCAGCGGACCATAAGCAGAAGTGTTACTTGTTATTGTAACGTGCTTTTTGTTTAAGTGCTGATTATTTTAGATATTATAAAATTTATTATTTAAATTTAATAACGTCCGGAAAAGGTAAGTTTTTAAAATTTCAAGTACTACGTAAAATCATGGATTGTGCATCTATGATTAATCTTTTGCAATTCATTATTATTGCTTTATAAATTGACAGTTCAACGAAACTTATACGTGTCCTAACCTATAATTTAGTTGTCGTTTATAATAATGACTCAATTTTATCGTTGTAGTTTTTCGTACGTTTATCAAATTAAAACTAATTATATTTATTTTCTTGTCTAATAATTTCTGACCTTCGTTAATATCATTCGTTCAGTGGATCTTGTCCTACTATATTTTTAAGCTTGTACCCAATAATTCATTTTCACTTTGACATTTATACAAAATGTATATAGTTACATAAATATTATAGGTATGCCAAGCCATAAGAAGCTTAAAACACAAGACATCACAAATACTTGTTGCAGAAAATCAGCATGGGCACGCATCAATTCCTATATAATAACAAATATGATTTTTTGGCACGCGGCCCAAAAGAGATTCGTCACCCCTGCTCTAGATGGAGTCGAGAGCATAACTAAATCTTACTCCCCGCTTGAAAAAATCCACTCGCCCATAACTCATTTCGGGGTTGATTAGTTTAAAAACCTGCTACTACGAGTATATTTCTGTAGCCGTGCTCTATAGTATTTTCAAAAACACAGTCATAAAATTTCTATTTTTGGCAGTCATACCCACAATTAATTCTCCGCGTGAGAGAGTCCCATGCTTATTTTTTCTTTCAATGCTGTAGCATCGTTCAATGTTCGTACTCGGGACTTTTTTGTACACTCATCATAACGATAATTGAGTAAAACAATCCCGAAAATTTTCAATTGTAAGAGTAGTAACTTTTTCCACACCTGTGCAGGTTTAATAGGTCTCTATTTTAACGTGGATTTCTATTGATACGAGCATTCCTACGTTTTTTGAAGGGACATTTCTGCTAATAATTGTAAGTTTTTATTTATCGTAATTATTATTGATAGTGTTTTATTTATCTTAAAAACTTTTTATCTTGATTCATTTAAGATTATTCTGAAAATTGTTTTCCCTATGAAAAGGCTATTGAATACCTCGTTGGTGATCAACAGTTTCACTCCTACTAATATCTAAAGCTGAATTACTCTAAACTAGCAGTATATTGTCGTTGATTTTATGCATATGAATGGATAAGTCAGTATTTTCATAAATGAAACAAAAGATACTATCAAACTTCTAACTAATTATATATATATATCAAACATTCTTACGTTTGCCACTGAGTTCTTTACTTCGGACCGCCATTCTCTCATCTGTAATAAGATTAAAGGTTAAATATAGAGACCCCCACATCACTCAACAGCTGGTAGACACTTTTACAACTTTTTACGCTCATACAAGCAGAAAGATTATCATAATTATATTATAAGAGTTTATTCATATTTAAGTATTAACTATATAAAAGTTGGTTATAAAAATTCATTTTTATATCTTCACTTGTTTTTTACTTTCTCCATATACGAGGAATAGGGGAAAGTATTGCATTCATAAAAAAAATTGACAGATTTAAACGGAAATACACGTTTTGAGGTTCCCTGAACAGGTTTTGCCCATTTTCTCGATGATGTCTCAGTGTGTGTATGTGATTGCTTTTTTGTAGGTGCTCTAACTCAAAAACTATTTATTAGGTCAACGCGAAATTTTATATTTAACATTTTTATAAAAGTTAGAAGATTTGATTAATTTTTTGTAAAACCCCGGTTTTTAAGGCCTTTCTTTCGTCATTGACTTGCAATGCATGATTTAAGCATTCCTACCAAATCTCTATTTTCTACATAGTCGGGAAGTTTGTAAAAGCACGCTATAATGTTAGGTATACTGTCTTGTGACACACGAAAAACACATCCCCACTTAATACAGGATTAGGCTAATAATTTTTCCTCTATTAAATTGATTTTATCGTAGTACCGTCAAATGGATGCCTCAAGAAGTTGTAATACCCGTAGGTAAAATATAAAAAACCTTGTTTCAATATTGGGGTGCCGTCTTGAAAGGGTGCCGCGCCGAGAAATGCGGAAGGAGGGGGAAATTATTTTCATAGCAATCAATGTAAACAACATTCGCTGCGTTATTTACGAGAAGGAATACCTAGAAACCTGAAATAATATTCAAAGAGATTTAAAACGGTAATAATGAGTTAAATTCAATATTACTGAAATAGAAACGTATTAAAATCTGTGGAACGTGCTGGACGTTTTAATAAACGTACCGAGGATGTAAACATTTTATGGGGTGAAGGATTATGCGATAGGTTACGGGAGTTAAGTAGAAGGACGATATTGGAAATAGGGAGGGAATGAGAGGTTTAAAAGAATCAAATAATAAAAAAATAACAATAAAAGGCTATGTTGTCAGTCCGTTATTCCGAGTGTCAAGCTATTAAAAGGCGAAAAACTCAATCAAGGATGTATATGGATAGTTGAAAATTGACAGAAATAATCTATTCAAATATAAAAATCTGATTTGGCCACCACATGACTTTCTCCATATCTGTAATATTTCTAAAAATTCCAAATAGGTTAGATAACAATAAAAGTTTTAAGAAACAGAAAAATATAGAATTTACAAAGAACAGAAATAAACTCAAACCATAGCCTTCTAATACTGGATATAGCCGCAAAGCTCCAACAATTAAGAAAAGAAAAAGGAGCGTTACTAACAATAAGATGTAACTAAGCGTCAATTGTTAACAATTGTCGTCGATAGGTGGCGTGATGGTGGCCTCTAAATAATTAAATTTTTAAGATATCTCTTAAACAATGCATTATATAGAAAAATATTTCGAACAAAGGTTGTAGAAAATTAAATTTCCTACTACTATTATTCGAGTATGTTTTTAAATATATCAGATATTAAAGCAAATATCTAAAAATAACGGATAGGTGACAAGAGTAAACACCCACTTCAGGTTGACCGATTTTTACCAAAAACTAGTCAGTTCTTCTGACTTTTATAAAAATGTTAAATATAAAATTTCGCATTGACCTGATTAATAGTTTTTGAGTTCGAGCACCTACAAAAAGCAGTCACATCCACACACACACAGACATCATCGATAAAATGGTCAAAGCGTGTTCAGGGGACCTCAAAACGTGTATTTCCGTTGAAATCTCAAAATCAATTTTTTCATGAAAACTATACTTTCCCCTATACTACGTATGGAGAAAGTAAAAATTCACCAAAATATTCACGAAAAAATTCCCGAGTTCGACTCAAGGGTAATATTTCCATTCTTCGTAAGATAACACCCAAAAATTGATTTTTTTGGTCGTGCAGACTTTTCTTCTTTTGGAAATTAAAATTGAAATAACCTGACCTACGATCATCCGATTTGAACTATTCTAAAGAAAAATTAAGAATGTCACTTATTCTATTCTTCATTTTTCCAAAACCGCTCATTTGTTTATCTTGACAACCGACTGCTCTAAGAAACAAAACCAATATAAATAGTGATTGTTAAAATAATTTATTTAAAGTTAAAAATCTTAATTCCGTTTTTTATTAATTTGAACCTGTCATTTTTGACGGACAATATACTAGTCAATGAATAATTGACTATTAGTTTATTTTTGTTATCATCATATTATTTATAGTAACCAAGGTATTGTTTAAACTTCGCCGTATTAAATGAATAACGATAAACGGTACATTTTAATGCTACTAACGTAAACAGAAACGGAAGAACATTATTATATTTTACCTATTAAATTGCTAAATTTATAAAAACTTCAAGAAGTCTCTTAATAATTTCAGAACTGATTTCATATTATTCACCAATTAGTACATATATATTTAATCAAAATCAATTGTGATGACGTGATCTAAAATGAGCCCATCACGGAACATTACGGACACAACTGGCTTTTATTATATCAATCGTAGATATATAAGGTTTAATAAATCTGACGCAATTTATGATCGTTGACATAATTTTGGGGCACGAATAGAGCGAAATAAGTAGCATCAACATCTTCAGAATTCCAATCGCTAATTTAATCCGAATTGAATAAAATTTTAGCGCGGCTTTCTTTTTAACCAACTGATTTATCACTTGTTTGCTTAAACCACGACCACCGCTACCAATTCTTCCATCAGCGGCCATCAGCGAGTGATCCTCGTGACTTACGTGTGTCTCTCGATTTCAAAACCCTAGCGCAATGCTCTCCAACCAGCGTGCCGCGGCACAGTGGTGTGCCGTAACGAAGTATTTAGTGTGTCGCGGGACGTTCGGAGTTTATACAAGGGAAAATCCGAATTTGTAATTCTCAAGCTACAAACGAGCGGAAGAAGTTTCTTCATTTGCGGACTTAACAATTAATTATTTCTCCCTAAAAATTAGAGGGAATCATTGAACTCAGGAACGATCGCAGTCTTAACCTGAAGTTAGATGATATGCCTCTGGATGAGTTTTGGCTGCAATTGAGGAATGAATACCCAACTATTGCTGAATGTGCAATGGATGCGTTGTTACCGTTTCCTACAACATATTTATGTGAATTAAGTTTTTCAACGATGTCGCTGATTAAGAATAACAAGAGATCGTGTCTGAAATCCTCGACCAGAAATTTCGAGTTGCTCTTTCCACCATAGAGCCGAACATCAAAAGACTGTTCTTCAAGACAGGGACAGGTTTTTCACTAATAAAATTATTTTATAAAATTTCCATACATCTTCAGATATTTAGACATTCATTATAGGAAATATATTTTCACCGTTTCTTCGATGTCGTTATAATCGTGTTGTACTGCATCTGATCATAGTAATACTGGTAAAAACATTTGAAAAATTAATTTTGTTTTTATTTCACAAATCCACTGAGTTATAAAAATGATTTTCAGCCAAAATTTGTACCCTTCTTAAGAAAATATTTTATTTTTGACTTATTTCTGATGTTGTCGATTATTTTAATTATTTTCTGATGTTGCAATAAAAATATTCAAAAAAGTTTCGTGTGAAATTAATTTCGGTGTGCCGCGACGAATGAAAACATCTATAGATGTGCCGTGAAATAAAAAAGGTTGGAGAGCACTGCCCTAGCGATCCAAGAGTCCTGAATGACTCACTCTTGGAGATTCCTGACACCGGGAGAGAGGGAATAAGAGAAGGAGGGGGCGGTTCCTACACTTGGCTCTGGGTCATCGATCGCCAGGAGGCCCCCTTCCCCTTAAAATGGTGTGGGGAAGAGGAGAGAGAGAGAGAGAGAGGGTGAGGGTGAATACTTCCTTTGTGCCTTAGATATATATATGCATGGGCGCCATTGCTATACCTCACCCTCAACTGCCATTTCCTTCTCTCTCAAAGATCCAACTTCTCTCCGCGATTTCTCTTCCTTGAACCTGGGATCTCAAACTCACATCGGTTCGCGGTTCGCATGAAGGCCCTCCAACGAATCCACGGGCCTCATTGAGGCACCGCACCAAGTCCGCATACTTTCCCACTCCTCGCACCCTTTCATATTCTTTGGACATTCGCTCTCCCCTTCTACTAGAAAGAAATCACCCCAACCCTATGATGCGTCCTTAAACTCGCTCGTTTATAAGAATACAGGCATGCCTCGCTTAGCGCAAGAGAGGCGTTTCGAGACATTTCTGCGCTCTCAGAATTCGCGCTAAAAAAAGTTTTTAGCATAGCACTTAACCCAGTTGATTTTTACTCTTCAGAAATTTTACTATTTTTATCTTGCAACTTATATAATGATAGGACATTTTTATATATTAATTTAAAGTCGAGAAAACGAAGTACCGTATTTACTCGTGTATTACCTGCACATTTTACCCCACAAGTTCCCATCAAAAAATGGGGTGCGGACATTACACGATATTTGCCCCTTAATCTTTTAAGGGTAGGCCGCGCCTACTAACGCTGCGTGCCTGGCGTGAGATGAGTATGCGTTTTCTTCGGTAGGCGCAATATGCCGTGCATTTTATTTCCTCGATTTATGACAAAGGTATTTTTTAATGCGTAGAATAACATAATAAGCACGACATTTACCAGGTATTTTTTTAAATTCCTTGCCAGCTGTCAGTAGTAAACCTAAATCACGTAAATTTCTATGTAAATAGAAGTATCATTCATTCTCATAGAAGAGGTGATGTAAGAGAAATAAAAAACTGAATTGCGTATATTTTTCATTAAAACAAAAGAATTCTATTAGATTGCCTTTTAATTCGTGACATGCTCAAATCACATTTTACCGTAAGTGAATTTTTTTGGGTTCCTTATACGTTACGCAATCCTAAAAGAATATATGTACATACTTTTATTACTCGGTATAAAAGCAAAGAACACAATCCTGCGTTGAAAATGTGTCACTAAATAGCTGTTGGAATTGTTTGTTTGTGCTTTCTGAAAGCTGTAAGTGATGCATTTTATCCACAGAAACGTGAGAAACGCTACTATGTAACCGGTCGCAGTGCATCTAGTGACCGGTTTATTTTTGGTATTGTGTGATCTCTAAGGGATTTGACACGGAGATTTATTTTGAGCATGAACAGTTTAAGTTTATTTATGTAAAATTCGCTATATTTATAGTTGAATAATTTGGGAAATAATTTTGAAATATGAAAAAGTTATGCTATGACCGGGAATCGAACCCGGGTCTTCGACTTGCCGGGCGGATATTCTACCACTGAACTACCGTAGCGGATAATTTTTCCTGTTTCTGAACGCGGGTGTTTTTCTTAGTTGGGTCCGGGCTAGCTAAGCTAGTATCAACCAGCTCCAACGGACGTCCTCCAAGAGAACGTCGAAGAAAAACCCTCCCAAATGGTGAGATTGCCAAAGCTAGAAATTGGTGGGATATTCTATTCTATATTCTAAACATCGGCGTTCAGAAACGGGGAAAATTTCATCTGGTACGGTAGTTCAGTGGTGGAATATCCGCCCGGCAAATGGAAGACCCGGGTTCGATTCCCGGTCATTGCAGAATTTTTTCCTGTTACAAAATTATTTCCCAAATTACAGTTTATGCCTATCTGCATAGGATCTTTGGACCATATTATCCTCACCAATTCTGGCTGAATTTGCACAAATTCGCAAAATTAGCAAAAATTACTCATTTTAAATTAAATAACTTGAGAATGTGCAGCGGCTCAAAAATGAAAATTTCTGTGAGATCAAGGAGCTGGATTCCAAAATAGATTTTTGAGTTGTTTTCGTGTAATATAATGGCAATGTATGTGACTTTTTCATGTTTGCATACGTTAAAAAAGTATTTTAAAATAATTGTTTGAAGTCATTTCTTAAATATTTGCTTGTTACCATAATTATAACATCAAATTCGGCTTCAGATAGATTATTCAACTGATATTGCTGTAAAATATCAAAATTTTGGAAGTGCAGACATGACACGAATTACAGTTTTTCCAGATTTTTAGCTCTTAAAACGGGGGTGCGGGTATTAAACGAGTTAATACGGTATATGACAATTATTTTTAAATAATTATTTATTATGAACTTATTGGTGTACAACAGCTTCAAAAAACTAATTCTTCATGATGGAAAATCACAATTTTATAATAACATTAGCGATGAAAAAACGTATAATAAAATAAATGAGATATACAAAGTATCATAAGTATTTCTGGTATATACTTGGTAAAATATCAATATATAATGTATTACCTTGACATGTTTCTAAAATTCTTCATGATTACGAAGACCTTTGATGATGATTGGCCAACGCAAAAGTAAACAAAAACGGAATACGAGTGATATTACGATTCAGCGGCGCCGCCGCACCTTCAGACACGTAACTATAGCATGGGTACCAACAGCAAAATAACATCAGAATAACAAATGACTAACGATAGCTAAAGTTAAAGTTGTCTTGAACCTAATCAAA
This sequence comes from Tanypteryx hageni, assembly GCA_028673005.1. NCBI lineage: Eukaryota > Metazoa > Arthropoda > Insecta > Odonata > Petaluridae > Tanypteryx > Tanypteryx hageni. The sequence goes on along the minus strand of CM054118.1, from coordinate 18,333,753 downwards.
CTCAATCTTAAACAAAAATCCATCCAAAACGTACCCAACCCTGTACATCTCAACAGTAACGTTAAGAACTATAAAACTTTCGATGTTAGCGTCACTTCAAAATACTGCGGAATTGCGGCAAACCAATGTAAAAAACATAATAAAAGTGAACGAGTGAAATAGAAATAAAGTTAATAAACGTATAAATAACAACAACTTGTTTTTAATTAGAGTGGAATGACTATCTCTGAACAGGGAGTGAAGTACAAATGAAGGTGAGTGAGAAAAATACTGGGACCATAACCATAGCATTTAGGAGTATTATTTTTTTAAAGATATCAAAAATTAAAATTTTAGTCCCGAGCTGCCAACCGCGCTATATCGAAAATGCGCTAAACAAACATGTGCTAAACGAGGCATACCTGTACAGTAATTCCCCGCTATGTGTCGCCCCGCTATACGTTATTTCGCATATAAGTCGTCAACCAATTAAGGAACATGTTTCTTAAGGAACATGTTTCGTTATAAGTTCCGTCGCTTCGCAAAATATATGTCGTTTGTGAAGTGCCAAAAGAAAAACTTCAGGAATTTCAATTGCGGTACTACATACCTACCTATATACATAAATATTACCATAATTAAAAACCCCTTCATTCGTCTTTTTAATGTTGTTTATTATTATTTATATAATGTAATTTAATTTCGTGTTTATTTTCATTTTGAAACCCCATCTAGACCCGCTTCCTGCCGAATTACCAAATATCTGTGAGCAGTGTTACGTAGTAATTTCAACTTCATTACTGTTAGTGTTAGGTACAGAAATGTCCTTCATTGCTTTCGCTGGTATGCCCTTATCTTCATTTTCAGCAAATGCATATTTTCAGCGGTTTTTTATAAAAATACTAATATTATAATTTTATAACTGCGAATGATTTTTGTGTCTGTTTACAATCAGATGAGGGGTGGGGGTGGCGGCAGCGGAGTTGTTAGAGCGTTGGTCTTCCACGCAGCGGTCCCAGGTTCGAAGCCGGCGGAGGTCGGATTTTTCAACCTGGGATCGCACTGTCTCCTACTTGCGTGAGACCGCGCAAGTCAGCGCTCCGTCCTCCGTAAGGGACGTTTAGCAGTTGGTCCCCTTGGTGCTTCGTAAAGAGTAGGTTAATGCCGGCGCCGGGTCTCCCTCCTCCCATGTGTGTCTGGTGTGGAAGGAGTTATGATTTTAATAATCCAAAAGGATGATTAGCCAGACAAACAAACAATCAGATGAATCTTCGATATTGTGATTTTGAAGTTGAAAAAATGTGTAAGTCTAAGGGTGATTCATGAATGGCGTGTTGTGAACTAAGAAGGAGGAATTCCAGGGGAATAATCGAGCAAAGCGTTTAAATGTAATTTATTTGTTTTAACATAGTAGGTCTAATGCACTGTAGTGTTTGGGATAAAAATGTTTTACAAAATATTCGCCAGGAATGTAACTCCTACTTTTATCATTGTCCTTAAGGGAATATAGGTTTCGCTATACGTTGTTTCGTTATAAGACGCAGTTTTCAGGAACGCACCTCCGACGCATAGTAGGGACTTAGTTTACTAGATTCGGCGTAGAGGGTTGGAATCTTGGGATACGCAAGAAACGCTCTGGCAGCGGGAAGAAAATTGCACTTAGTACCCCACCTGTGCAGAATTTTTATAAATCGGATTGAACAATAAACTACTTATATTTTAAAAGTGCTGATTTAACATACTTCTTAAATATCTCAGATTTTCGTGAAATGTTTTCTAAGAAATACAGTTGAGTCTTGGCCGTCTAGTGGAGTGTTTCTGAACTTGGGGTACGCGTACCCTTAGGGGTACGCGAGAGTGTCTGGGGGTACGTAACCACCTCTGGAATTTCGAAGAAAGTAATTTTTTGTGTTCAATTTTGCAGAGATTTATTATTTTTGCCAACTTTTATAACCACTTCGAAAGTAACACATTTATGTTTTAAACCCCTTCAATAGAAGAAATAATAACTTAGGGAAAAATATTTCTTTAATGGAGATTAAGATTTTACTTTTCTTTGTATTCTAAAAAGAATTCGAAAAGCGAAAAAAAGCCAAGCACTTGACTATGGGCTCTTTTTTAAACTCCGAGGCCCAGAAAAGATTTCAGATTATTTCCTTTAATTATAAATTACGCTTTTTTGTCATATTTTTTATCATGTAATTTTATTATTTCTCTAATGAATGACAATAAAATCCATATGTATTACATTGAATGTGAGCCCAAAAATAGAATTTCTAAAATTATTTCCCTTAGCGCTCTTAAGGGGTTATAGTGCACATGTCAAACGCGGATTTTCGCTTAACGCGTTGTTGTCAGGAACGCATCCTCCGCTTTAAGCGGGGGTCACTTGTACCTGTAAAATTGTCTCGGGGAACTTCTTTTAATTGAAGTACCCCGAAAGGGTACTTCATGGATAAAGGTTGAGAAACACTGGTCTAGTGTAAACTAGCTTACTTCGCGGGCCACAGAAATGCACCACGGGAGATACCTATAATGGATCGAACCCGAATCCCTCCCCGTCGTGGAGAGGAGAGCTATATAACGCCCTCCGAAGTTAATTAATGTGTTTACGGTTGCTGCGGATCGCGACGTTATTCGTTTGGTGCCAAAACAGGAGAGAGAGAGAGAAAGACAGAGAGAGAAAGACAGAGAGAAAGACAGAGAGAGAGAAAGAGAGAGAGAAAGACAGAGAAAGAGAGAGAGGAGGGTGTTTTTTTGGAGGACGGCACTTGATGCGGTCTTATAGGAATAGGTCTAGAGGGGGGAAGGAGGGAGGGAAGGGAAGGAGGCTGGAGCGAGAGGAATGGCGGGTGGGGATTAATGAAGTGAAGGACGAAAAGAATGCATTTGCCGACGTGAGATTCTTAAATGGAACGGAGAAGTTTAAGATGTATTTTTGTTTGGAGAACATCTCTTACGACCTACGCTACTTTCGTGAGGTCACGAAATAAAACCCCGATCGTTTATCTTTAAGCACATACAACTCGAAATAGCGCTTGACGTGAATAAAATTGGGAATATGTTCTTTGATCGATATCGCAAAAATGAGCTACTAATCAGTGTGGTATGCTATAATATAAACGGCATTCACCCCTAACAAACATTTATCCACATGAGCAAAATTATAATTATTTTCATTTGCCCTTCAAATTAATTTCTTATAAAATATTGTTTTGTTCGAGCTCTTTTTATGGCTAGAAACAAATTCACAGAGTTAGCCCTTAAAAATCGAATTGAAAAAAGTTATTTTAGATTCTACGACTGCACATATTTTTGTCTAGATATCTGAGTAAGTGCTAATTAATTCTGTTTGATCTTTAACAGATTTTTTTGTGAATTCTGTTTTATGTTTATTGTTATCATCTGAGGCAAGAATATGAATTTTTAATTAGAGAAAATTGATAAAATCCAATATACACCGGAATCTTTTAAAATCAAAATAACTAACTATCCTGAAATAACAATTACAATACTTCTACAATCTCTGCTATACACTCTAAAATAAAATTTTATTTTATAATAGTTCCTTTCAAATTCCACCATCGCGACACCATTTTGATATGACGCTTCAGATATTTGCGGAGGGACAAGGCCGATGCAATTGTAGGGTGAATGAGCTTCTTGACAGTCCGAACGTTACTCTAAAACCTTCACACCACGCCAAATAGTTCTGGATCGTGTTAAGGTATGACGACCAATACGCATTGGCAGCATTCATTTCACGACTTTCAAAGCAACTATTTTAATAGGTAATAATTAAAAAACATCATGTAAGATAATATTATTTCATGGGAACAAAGAACACGCCAAAATATTCCACAAAAAACCTGGAGCTCTTGTTGATAATCTTATACATTTTAACTCTTAAGAGAGCTTATTCATCTACTGCTCATTGTGAGTTAAAGCTTGCCATCTGTGTTCTCTATAAACTCAAAAATTTTTCCTGAAGACACCAATTCGTATATTTTAGCCTATCTCTTCACAGAATCGAATGCTTCGTTGTGATGGCGTATATAATTTATAGTCAAGTACATCAGATTCTAAGATAATACATAATAATATATAATACAATAATAATATAATATATTACCTCAATAGTAATAAATATATAAATAAAATATAATGGCAACAAAGTTAGATTAATAAACCGAAAAATATAAATCTTTAAATCTGAAAAAGTATATATTATTTAAGAAGATAAATGTTTTGAAAATAATTACGATTGGAAATCCTATAAAATCCTATGTTGTCAAATATTGGTAAAGAAAGATCTATAGAGATAGTACAACAAATAACCTGTAAGTAGTTTTGTTGGAGGAATAGCATAAGATGCAAATAAAGATAATTTACTGCCACTTTCAGATGCTCTGTACCACTCCGTGACAAGTCTGGTCGACGGCTTACATAATAACTTTGGGGAGACATTACGCCGAAATTCTTCACAAAAACGGAACAAGAAATTTTCATGCCAAAAATATATCTTTGATGATTTATTTCTATGGTTTTTTCAACATTTTTTCGGGGTTGAGAGAAAAATTGCCACGATGGAAGTAAGATAAACGTAATGCTACGATACAAACATGCACCTTTGGTATCTTCAAATTTTACCATCAAGATTTTTCTGAAATAATTCGGTAATTTTTACACTAAACAGAGAATGCAAACAAATTCGTAGCAACTGATAGATCTAAAAATATTTTCGGTTCAGTTTGTTTCTTTTTAAATAACTTTACCCAAAAAGAAATAAAACAATGAAATTTTCGATGTTTTATGATTCAAATATTCCCAAAAATACAATTTTAAAATTTTATTACTTATACTGCCATTTTGTTTTATTTAAATCAATTTTCTCTCGGTTTCACTCTTCAGAACGTTTTCTAATTAGTTAAGTTAGTTAAGTTAGTTAAATTGATAAATATTGCCAAAAAAGTTTTAAAACATATCGAAATTCAGACTTTTGTGGTAATATATAGGGTGTGGTATTTAAAACCATACGGTATATTTTTAAATAACGCACCCTGTATTATCCATAATTTTGAAGTATGTGGTAAATAATTTTAACTCATTATTCTTATATAAATTTTTACTTTCATTAATTAAAATGGAAATTTAAATGCTGAGATTGATTTCATTTTTATAATGTCGTTCCACGAAGTGAAACCTTCCTTACAAAATAAGTTCTTAACCTTTCTCATTCTTTGTATTACCTCGTTTCAGGACGTAATAATAAAGAGAAAATTACGATTTTTCTCTAAAAGCGTGATCATTTTCGATGCAAAAAAATTTCTTAAATCTGCTACAAAAATAATAACTATGACAAAAAAATTCAAGCTCTTGATAAACTTCTTATAATTTCTTTCTAGTAAACCATGGAATTTCAAGGTGAATTACATATTTGTTTTGCGCTTAAAAAATTCGAAAAATGCCGAAACGCTCATTATAATGTTAAACCCGTCTTGTAATACACTTAAAATATCTCTATGGAAAGGTTTGAGGTAACTAAATTTCTCATTTATTGCATTTTTTAAACTTGCTTACTGCGTAGATCGAGAGCTACGTTAATTAGGAAATACATTTATTTTACCTCTTTGTTCCCTAATGAAAATATTCGCTACGTCCGTAACGTATGCCTTAAGTATATGGGGAAAAGAATGCAGTGGGGTACCTTGAAATAGAACGGGAGGGGGATAGCAGTAATTTAAATCTGGTGGCATACCTAGAAGCTATTCTGAAGACGGGAAGGCTGTCTCTCGAATTAAGAATTGCTTGCTAGCGTGGCCATCTTGATTTAATTTAGGAAGAAATTTTAAATTCACCTCTAATTTACTGGATTGTAACTTTTTCGAAACATATTTTCGTATACAAACTTTTCGTAATTAAATTAACTAAATTTGTCACTATCTCTTAGTACAGCAGTGATTTTGATCTAACCTTTGATGTGATATGCTCTCTTTTAGTCCGACAAAACACTTCGACGCGCCATTCCATTAACAATACAAACACTTCACCAAACACATGATTGACCCTAGAAAAATCAGAAATATTTGTAACTATATTACCAGTTTAAGATAGTAAAGATAATATTAAGTTAAAAAGGCAAGTGAATTGATTTTATCGTAAAACTCATTCATACATTGGAGAATTTTTTAAATCTTGTGTACAACTAAGGTGCCCACCGTATTCTGAAAGTGATGCTCCCGATAAAGTGTTTCCATTTAGACCTACTCAAATCAAACACAAATTATCTTTTATGATTGATTTAGGTTTAAATTACGGTACAGTACCATGAAAAAACTCTCAGAAAAAGCAGCGTAAGAATATCCAACAATTCTTTGATGAATCACGCAGCACCATTCAGAAGAAAATCTTAGAAATCAGGCCATATGTTGTAATGCTTGAAGCACTTATCTGCCGATGGAATCTATCTTCCTAAATTACTCCCAACAGGTACATGTCAAGAGAGGGACACATTTATACTTCCTTCGGAACTTGATACTATATTAAAGATTGCTTAGTAAAGGATGCTGCATTTTTGCCTATATGTGCCCTATATATTGAGCATATCTTAGCCACAAAGTTCTTAGTATAACTCGACCAGTCAAAAGTAAAATTTTCCGAAGTCGATTGAAAAGTTATTTTAAAATTTTATTAATATACGGGTTGCATGAAGCAGTATGAATTAAACTCTCTCAATAAAAGTCGAAATATATATAAGCGGTAACTTAAGTTTAAACATCGTCGCCTTCCTTATAAAAACGTTAATTTATGCGGCTAAAATCATCAGTTAGCAGTTAATGTAAGCAAAAAACTTACCTAATCTCAGTGTTTTCACTCTGTCAACGTATATCAACCTATTAATCAAGATAACTGATACGAGTGGTTCCCATATCAACCAACTACTGAGTAAACATTTCAGGCCGTGAGAAGCACATTTTATTTGATAAAGATCTTGATGCGAGTCGCGGCTGGTTTGACAATGCATTAAGAATTAAACGACTTGTACCTTTAGTTTACTTTCACAAAGCAAAGTTTTCCGAAAATTGTAAAGAGTTTTTACGCGTTGAAAAACCTTTTTCCTATAGTCAGGAAGAGGTTGGGAAAGCCAGATTCACATTTCGGCTAAAAAGTAACTGTGGTCATTTTCGATTCACAAATAACTGATGGCGGCTGCTTTGTAGCCAAAATGCTTTCCTACGATGTTTACGACTAATGGAGAAACAGTTTTCCAATTTCACTTCAGCCATAAAGTGAGCACTATAATTCTTCCTTGAGTATCTCCCATATTTAAAAACAGCAATTGATATACCATGATATTACTCAATTCCTTATGAATACATCTACATAGTGACCTGCAAGTCACTATATAGATGGGTGGCAGGGGGTGCAGTGCACGAGTAAAATAAATGCAACCCTGATTAAAGTTCAAAAAATGGCTTTCCGTTCTGCGCCGCTTCCTAAGTGGGCATCCTCCTCCAGCGTCGATGGAGAATAATACAGAGGAATTCGGAATGTACACATGAGGTTGGCTTGAGGATGGCGGAGAAAGAGGCGAGGTGGGAGGTATTAGGTCCTTCTTGCTCCATTGGTCAATCCATCCCGGCAATCAACGGAATGCTAACGACTAAGTATGTGGAAGGAGGAAGGATGAGTATGCAGGGAGATATATTAGAAGGAAGCGGTGGAAAGGTATGGGGTGGCGGTCGTTACGCAGATGTGCGCCTGGATCCTTCCCTTTCCAAAAGGGTGGATGTGGAGGGGTCTTGAGAAAGGGAATTCGGGAGGAAATGGGAGGGAGGAGTTCGAGGGGAGGAGCAGTCGAGATGGTGGGAATAGAGACATCCTGCATTTGAAATACTCATATTCACGTCGATGGTGATGCGCTAAAGTTGAACCTATTTACCCCTTGTTTCCGTTCTCCGATGCAAAAATAATTCATTGGTGGAATGCGGCTTTAATTCTCCATACGAGCGCCAAACATATTTTGATGTACTAAAGAATTATGGAGGTGAAAGAGAACATTTTCACTCCTCCGCAGTAAAAACATAAGCAAAATATTTTTTATCTTTTGTACATCTTATAGGTCTGTAATGTTACTGACGCAATTGGGTCCGGGTATACCGTCAACCTATCGTGCTCAATTGATCGCAAGACAAATTGATCGCAGACTCAACTGATCGCAGACTCAACTGACCGCAGGACGAAGGAGTATTCGTTTCAAAGACGAAGAAATGAACGTAAATACGTGTATTTTCCTATCATACGCACATACGACAAAGGAATGAACATGAATGTGAAGATCACGCTACTACTACTGAACTCAAGTGAGGTATGTTTTCGATAATTTTCGATCGTTATATTAATTACAACTGATTATAAAAATAAATCTGTAAGTAAAATTCAATTTTTTCTTGGCATCACTTCCGATATATCGTCTTGCAGTGTTTAGACGTGAAACTTAGCCATTAATATTTTTCTTCCTGTCTTTATTTCATAATTCCTAAGAAAAGCCTCTGCCTTGCATACTTATATCAGTTGAGACTGCAATCAGGTTGTTTTGCGATCAGTTGAGTGCGGTCAGTTGGGCAGCGATCAATTGAGCGAGTTAACCTGTCGTAGAATCTTAGGTCAGCCACATATGTAAATGTGAAACAAACGATCATTTTTATGGGACCCACGATGCCTTTATGAAAGCAAACCGTGAAATTTAAAACAGATAATTTCACATTTGGTGGTTGAAATATGACCGAAAATATTTATTTAGTGAACCTATTGCGCTAAAAATTCATTAATCATTGATTTTCACTAATAAGACCCTTCATATTTTCTAAAATAACTTCCGATGTGAGACCTAGCATAGCCCGCTGAAGTATATTCATCTGCTATTGTGGCCCACCTAATTACCCACAACTGCTAATGCGGCAGGCCTCGTAAAAAGTTTGCCCACTCCTGGTCTAAAAAAAATGAGTTCTGAAGAAAAAATAAGATGAATCGTTTAAAAAATGAATGCGATCGAAAGAGAGACCATGGCTGGTAGCCTTTTACTCTGTAAAAGTGAGAAGAATCAAGTTTGATTTATCCTTCCACCACAGTACGGTTTGCAACGAACGAAACATACCTATTCGAATTCACTTCTCGATTTTCTAAGTGCACGACAAAAACTTGCCTCGAAGAAGTTATAATTCGTGTTTTTCCCTACCTAACATGTCCACCATCATGGTTCAACTAAAACTTTAAAAATCCAAATAACGAAAACATGAATTTTCGCCAGGCACCTATAAACAAGTCTGGCTACGTTCGAGACACCAGTTTAAATACACTCGGCCTTTTTGCCCAAGATAGTTGAAAATAAGAAGATGCCGACCATTCAATCCGTTTCGAATTTGACAAATGAATAATTGCTGGCGATTTTATCGACGCGAATATCGACATCGTGAGATCTATTCAGAGAATCGGCGACGGTATTTCTTCCAGCTTTTAATAGTTTTTCTTTTTATTTTCCGGCGGATCAACTTCGTAACTCTTTCTCTCCTCGAGAAGATCGCGATTCATTTGCGGACATAAATAAATCCAGGTAAGAACTGCAATTGATCGAGTTTAAATGAGATAGTAGTAGCAAAGACGATTTTTATAACCAGAGAGAAAAAAAACAGGTATAAAATTGGAAAATTCTCCCGGAGGACGTCACCTAGATCAGTCATGAAGTAACAGCTTCGAAAATCACAATTAATCTTCCTCTTTCATTTTTTAACTGCGCCAAATTGACCGAATGTATTTACATTTTTAACCGTAGCTTTGAGTGTACGTAAACAACGCAACCGATATTGAGATCTATTTTCATGAAAATATATGGGGAATTTGTTTAAAAAGTAAGTCGCCAATTGTCTTTTGGTTTACACAAAAGTGCAAAATGGAATTCTAAAACGTATCATACTTAACGGCTTGAATCAAATGATAAACGTGGCGAAAAACTATTGAAATAACCAAATGATAATTAAATCTACAAATAGACTATTATTCGAACGTTTACGTGTGCAAGGGCAGGGGTTTCAAACTCACATCGGTGCGCGGGCCGCATGAAGGCCCTCCACTGGACCCACGGGCCGCATTATGGCACCGTGTCAAGTCCGCGGGCCGCCAACTTTCCCAGTCCTCACACCGTTTCATATTCTTTGGGCATTCATTCTCCCCTTCCACGAAGAAGAAATCCCACAACCCTATGATGCGGTCTTAAACCCATTTACAACAAAAATGTTAGTTTTGGCTTCGAGGATTAGGTTCTTCTGTCTCGCAAAACACCCACTGGCAACAGGAAGAACATACTTGGTGCCCCGCCTGTGCTGAATTTTTATGACTCTGTATGAGCAAAAAATTACGTATATTTTAAAAGTGCTGATATAATATACTTCTTAAATTTCTCTGATTTCAATGAAATATTTTATAAGAAAAACATTTGAGTTTTGGCCGCCTAGTGTAAACTACGTTACTTCGCGGGCCGCAGAAATGTACCACGGGAGCCACGAGTTTGAAACCCCTGCACTAGGGCATACCAATTTCACCCACGTAAGTTTGGCCAGCCAGCATTTCTTATATTTTTTTCACCACTTCAACGAAAAATAAATAAGAAGTTTGAATTTACGTCTTATATAAAGTCATTAAGAACACTGCATTGAAAACTCAATGAAATGAGATACCTGACGGTAAAACATTGTGTATATTATTGCCGTTAACTATATATGAATTATTTCTCCATTAAAACATTTATTTGTAATATTGCTTGTTAGCCTCTTAGTTCTTCTGAGGGAATATTATGAATTATATTTTTTATTAGTTTAGCTAGAGTAATAAATTTGTGTAATATAATCCGTCTAATGGATAAATTTCAGTTAAAGTTATGAAAGAGTTTGTACATAAACGTATTGTATTAATTTAAGAACATCTAAAAACCTAATGAGGAGATCTCTTTATTACCTTTTAATAAAATTACCCAGAAAGATTTCAGTATTTAATGCCGTTGTTTTCTTAATTGCCTTTTTCTTCCTGATTAGGGCGATTCTTTTTTCGATTATATATACATCTGCGTATAGGGCAGAAATGTATGCATGCATACGACGATATCTGCATTTTCATCTCTAAGATTAATGTGGTAAACGGGTCGTCGGGCTTTTCCTAAAACTAAACTAAAACTCAAAATGCATCAAATAATCTCAAAATATACGTCAACAACAATGAACCTTAGTTTAAACTTCAGTACACCCTTTAGAACAGTGATTTCTAATCTTTCAACCTTCAAACATTTTGCGGACCACACCTTGCTACTAGTTGTTTCTTACACTCCATATTATATACGGAAATCTAACGTAATAACAGAGGAGTAATACACATACAGCAACCGTTTGTAATGTTCACGCCTTAAATTTTGTGAAAATCTAATTCATTACTTCTACAAACTCATTTGCGCGCATATCAGTGAGGATATTATTTTTTACGCGAACCCCATGTAGTAGCCTCGCGGACTACCAGGGGTCCGCGGATCACAGTTTGGGAACCGCTGTTTTAGAATGATATGTATTTTGACGAAAATAATCGTACTATTCCTTAACATGAGACATTTCCGTAGTGTGTGGCATTCATATATTATACCATGGCCTTCTCGGCCACGTCGCATATTTTAATGGCCGGGCCACGTGCTGGAGGCGCCTAATTAAAAAGAATGCCTTATAAATAAAAGTTGACATTTGAGAAGGAGAAAAAATCCTGTACTTGAACGGGAATAGTCCTTCTCAAACTTCAACTTTCAGTTTAAGCTTGATGCGCAAATGTATAACACATCATTTCCTCTACTTTCCATCCTGTTATTGGAGGTAATCTCAACGTAAATGGAGAACCGTTCTGTCTTGATAGCTTAGTTAAAGCTCCTACCAGGCAAGTGAAAGACCCGGGTAGGATTCCCGGTCAAGAACAGGAATTTTACTCCTTCTCAAATGTCAACTTTCAGTTTAAGGTTTATGCGCAAATGAATAACCCATCACTTCCTCAACTTTCCATCTTATCCTGTTTATAAATAAAAACTAGTTGCGAAAAAGAATGATGGATAGGTACGTTGAAGAGCCCGTACATAATAATACTGACGGCTCCCGCGTCATAATACAGAGTTAAAAGTATGCAATATACGGAGTAATTGACAAATGATGAAGGATACTGAGACTGAGAAAACCATCTTAAAGGCTACACAATTTAATAATGTTTGATTATGATTTCTCCCTTAAAACACTTACAAAAAGACGAGACCATAAAAAGAAAATTTAAGGCTACTTCCACAATGACTGTAAAAATTACTGTGACAATTGAACATTTCATTTATTTATTTAACTCGAGTCTATACCACGAGCGTGCTACCTACGACTCGCGAGAGCATTTTATTTAGGCCACGAAGCTTCGATCTGTGATAAAAATACAGCTAATTTTATGGTTGTTAATTGAAACTGTAGTCAAAAGAACTTTATCTGTAAAATGTTATAATGTTAAAATACTGTTTACTTTACTTTCAATTTTGCAAGTAAATTTGAGTAAGTTCCAATGTAAACGTTTACGGCCCGCTGAGGTAATGACGACTACGAATGCTGCCCGCCTCGTAAAGACGTTACATGCCCCTGGTCTATGATGAAATTACTAATTGGACCATAGACGAAAGTTCATCATATTAATTGTGATTCTTGTTGCATATTTCATAATGTTTACCGAAGAAAATAAACAGAATTATGACATAATTTATCTAGCATATTAGAGATAGGAAAAGCGGCACTTAAAGGACTCGGGTATTTTTTCGGATCGATTTGTTCACCATGTGATAGTTTCAAGCCTAGTTCCATCATTTTACTCTTGGCAACAAATGCATGAATTGCCTGAATTCCTCTCACAAAATCCTCATTTTGTTAATCAGCGAAAAATCTAATGAAATCCAGATTAGGACCAACGATATATGTTGGCAAAATAGCGATTTTCATTAACCTACAAAAAAACTCACTTTTTAACCAACACACTATGTAAACATAAACGGCACTCAGCGTGCTTGCATCCGCTTGACAAAGCCTACCATCTTTATAATACTGGTAAACTCACGGTATTCCAAATGGCCGAGAATAAAAGCGGTAACGGAAGGCGCAGAGGAAAAAGGAGAGAGGGAGAGGATGCGGGAGGGGGGAGGTGGGGAAAGAGGAACAAAGAGTGCGGAAAATGCGTTGGTGTGCCCAGTACGTAAGGAGTGAGTTACGACGACAGGGAGGAAGCGTATGTCTCCAAGATGGCCGTGGTCTGGAGAGTGGATGGGGTGGAAAAGAGAGAGAGAATAGAGAGTGAGATGGAGGAAGAATCGATTGATTTAAAGGATGGAATTCCGCATTAGCGATGCAAGGACTGCCAGGAACTCTCCACACGCTGCCGCCAGAATGAGTGCTTGCACGTCTGTTTAGAAGGAAAAAAAACCACCCGAGCCGCGGTGTGCCAGAGGGTTGAAGGAAGAGAGAGAAAGGGGAATGGGGTGGGTGTAGGAAGAGGAGAGTGAAGTAGGAGTGAGGATGGGTTTTGATCGAAGGAAGGGCGGTCGATTGATTCATTGTATTTGGCCGTTGTCTACGGGGTCGGAGGCTTTATTCTCGACACCTTTCACACCTTCGGTTTAAATGGAAGCTGGGATGTCGGCCAGATCGTCGTGTGGGTGTATAAATATCTGAATCGCATTTGGGAAGGGTGAAAGGAGAGGTGGTGACAGAGAATAAGGACGGTTTTAAATTTACTGCATCCCCGGACTATTTTTGAGATGACATTCTATAACCTTTGAGTAGTTAAAAATCGAGGTCATATCTCCCTACGTTAAGCCTATTTTTTTATCGCACGTCGACGGATCGATCCGCTGCCGGATGTAGAGAGAGAAATCGAAGTTTAAAATGAAGCAGTCTCCTTAATATTGATTACGTAAAATCTAGCCTAAAATTTACTCATAATAGATCTTCATGGAAAGCTTTTTCCTTTATTGTAAATCCGATAAAAATTTCAAAGTTGTAATTTATTTCCAATGCCAACTTCTATCTAAATTATCAATTACGCATGCAAAAGTGTAATTTTTTGTGCTAAAAAAACTTTTCCTTGAGTATATCTTTTCAAGAGTGTTTTAAACTGTGATTGATGATATAGAAGTAACATAGTTCCATAACTTAAAGAAATACAGGTCTCAAGTAGGAAACAAGTAGAACTACAGTCGCTGAAGGCATACACGGTAAATGATTTAACATAAACTATCTATCAGATTCTTGTTCGTAGAAGCTTACAATTGCCAAATATCTACGCATCCTGATTGAGAATAATTTTGAAATGAATAAAAACTATAACTTAAGTTCTCCGTCCTCCACAATGGTGAAGAGAACTTATTCGAAATCCATTACTATCCTCAAAACTCAGAGCCCTCTAGCAATAATATTTTCTCTAATATGTCGCTAGGCAGTATCATTTTCTAACAATTAACACCTATGGAGAATTCAAGAGAGAGCTTAAGAGGTCACATTATACCTGAAATCGAAATAAAAACTGTCTCTCCAATATCCACAAATAGGTTGAGAAAACAATACGCGCACTTCGGCTACAAAGCAGTCGTCATCAGCGGTAGCTCAGGGGTACTATACATATTTAAAAAATATTTCTGCTTTGTAGCCAAATTCCGCATTGGTTTCCTCAACCTAAGGGATATTGGAGAGACACTATGCCAACCAACGAAGAAAGTTGCATTAACTGTCCTAGATGTTTTTCATCAATTAATATTTTACAGGTTAACCAAAAGAATTATCTAATAATATATAAAAACAGTGAACAAACAAGAAATATAATTTAAGCATCCTTGTGTGTAAAAAATAAATATTTATAACGGAGAATGAAGATTAGCAAAAGCAAAACTCGAGCGAATTTCTCGCCTCCGGATGCATCACCCCAACCTTAACAGGAAAATTATTCCGCGATACATTATTTGCATTCCCTCTATCTTAAGAGATCAGAAACATCAACATAGATAGCTTCAAACACGTCCTTGACGAGCTACATACTTCAAGGGTGGCATCTGCCTCTCTTTAGCAGTGGGGAAGTAAAAGAGATAAGAGAGGAAAGATTCATTATAACAGGCGAATTCATATACCTCCTCCTGTCCCATTCCTCTCGAATATCCTCTTTCCTTTCACCTTTATTCCCTCGACTTTAATCAATTTTTAGGGAGCTACCCAGGAGTGGTGGATCAGAAAGAGAGGAAGGGGTGGGAAGGGTAGGGCGAGTCAGGGTGCCACGTGCTTGATTAAAAACGGGGTGGCTTTAGCGGGGGCCAGACGAGGGTAAAAGGGAATGGAGGAGGGGAGGAAGAGGGAAAGAAGAGGTCAGGAGGTTTGCACATAATAAAAAGGGATGGGGCGAGAAATGGTTAGGGGAGGATTTTTCGAAGAGATTGAAGGGTAGCGGGATACAGTAGAATAGAAGTCCCGGTGAGTTTTCGAGAGGGCGGTTGGAAATAATCCGAAAGCAAATTCGAAATGGGAGGGGTGGTTATAGGGTCAGGATGGGAGAGTAAGGAGTGCGAGGATGAAACTCAAGTGGCTCGGCTCTTGAAGTGTGATAAAAGAGGTCGACGTTAATCGTAAATGATTTAAAATTTTATGAATTTCGAGATAATAAATCCGACGTCTATGATTCCATTATACGCGAGAGGTATGTGAAATATGGGTGATTATCATTATAATTCCGACTCGTCCGAGAATGGAATTTTATTAAAGTTATGTTGTAAACTTAACTTCATTGATCTTTCTTTCGTGGTCGGCTGAAAATAAAAGTGCTCGATAAGCATATATGCGTATATGTATCCACAGCGGCAGACGTGCACACCCACTGACAAACGTGCTTATACTTTAATACATATTTAAATTAATGTATGAGCGCTAAATATGCATAAGTCTGCACGCTAAAAATCATTTGGTGTGGAAAAAAATGTCGGAGAACAGACAAGGATGTATAATGGCAGAGTGATGAAGCGAGCGAATAGGAGAAACTTTCATAAGAACCAAAAGACAAAGAACTGCAAAAATGATAGCAAGTGTGAGAATTTGAGAGGGCGTAATGCCTTCACTAAGGACATGGAAGAACTTTATTTTTATAGGTACGGTGATGGCGTAGAGAAAATCCCGTGTCCCGATTATGCGATCGCAAAATGCCAGCAGTACGCCAGTAAATGCGGTATTCTATTTGACACGGGTAGTATATTTAAAATTTCTATCAAAATTTTCTCTAAGAATACCTTTTCAAAAATATAATAGTGATATGGCTAGAAAATTTATTTTAAATAATCCTTCGTCTGAATTAAAGCTCGCATAGATTGCTAGTGGAGTCATTGGCCAGCATAAAAATATCACTTTGATAAATGTTTACTTTCATGATGTGTTGACCGTAATTTATCCCACGATATTTACGACACCTTGAGGATTTATTTTTCTACAAAATCCACGGATTAAATCTGAACGTTAAAACTTCTTGAATACGATATATGCGCGCTAACATTTGCCGACCCGTTTTCAAGTCGCCAGCGGGTAAGCTGGAATGAGATACTACGATGAAGAATGGCTCGCTAAATGTCTCCTAAGGCTATAACCTTCTTGGCATACTTGCTGAACTCCCGGCAGTAAAGTATCTTTATTTAACCAAATCCCTATTTCCTTCAGATTCTCTTAACTTAGCCATCGTAACAGGTATTTAGCGGCTATTTTTATTTTGTGGTTACGGTCTATAACGCCTTATTTACAATAAGTTAACATTAGGAAACAGACTTGTTCCTATTTCAAAAGGAAAACGTTCGAAAAAGAAATTAACATTTTAGAGGAAAATATTGTCCTTGAATGCTCATTAAACGTTTCCGTTACTATTAAAAAATAAGCACTTGAAAAAATACTTATTTGTCTTAGGTATCTGCAATAATCATAGCATCTAACGTTGTCTTGGCTATATGAGATATCTAGGATAAGTGTTTATGCTTGAATTTGTTTCAAAAAAGATTTATGAATAAATCGCAGGATTTAGTTAATGGAAATCAGCGACGAACAAAAGGGAAAGATCGATTATCTTCTGTCAGATACCATTTCGTGGATTCCGATTCTGCAATAAGCTTAGATATTTTGTTTATCGTCATTTTCGATAGACACAATTTAACTGACCGTATATTCCGCTACGTAAGACTTAATTTTGTGGGATTTCACTGAAATAGCAAGGAACGGTAATTTAGTAAAAACTCCACTTTTTTTTATTAAGTGAAATTTTTAGTAAGTTATTTTTCCTTGTTACGTAAGTGACCTAATTGAATGAATCAACAGGAAATCAAGTACCTGTGCCAGCGTATCGAAGTAGTTCAACTGGAATAAGATGGAGTGGCCGGCGATTATTGGGTTCCGATCCATAACCACAGATATTTTGTTTGTTGTCCTCATTTTCGACAGACAAAACATAACCGAACTTATAAAACAAATCAAAATAGCGAATCAAGCATTTCTTAAAGCGCACAGGAAAAGCTTAGCGGGAATAATATGGAGAAACCGACGATTCGATGCAGATAGAAGGATCGTCAGCGCTAGTCGAATAAAGCAGAAATGTTTTTTTGCGGAGTCACTGGTATTTATAAATGTTTTCTCGTCCCTTTAACCCCTTAAAAATGAGTTTGATGTGGTCTGCGTTCGCGAGCGACTACGTGTCGAATACAGAAATAGTCTTAAAGGGGGAGAGGGGAGGTGGGTCGGGATGTGGTGGGAGGGGGGACAGGGGGAGGGAGGAGTGAGGGGGAAAGGGGGAGGGGGGGAGCGCGCGTGTGAGAACGCGGAGACAATAGGAGAGTTTCGCACGCGTTAGACGGCGGATGCGGAGTCAGGAAAAGAAGAAGGGAGAGCAAAAGGAGGGAGTCACTCGTGCCGGAGGCTTATAAAGAAGAAGTGCTCCCTCTTTAAGAATACGAGATCGAAAAACGAACAGAGCTGAGCGACTAGCATTCCGAACGATGCGCGAATTGCCTATTCCCAATCGAACGCGATCCTATCGTCTGAGAAATATTTTACGGCAAATAGATGGGATTTAACTCGGTTATTACAAAATTTGGATCGATCTCACGAAAAATATAGTTATGGGTATAAGTTATATCGTTTAAATGTAGCAAGAGCGCAAAAATAATAAAAGATTGGGAAATTCCATCTCTACGATATCAAAGATAGAGAGGTACACCCTTCCCTCGTTTTGCATGGCGCATTTGTTCCTGGTAAAGACCGTGTAAAACGAAACCGTGGAAAGTGGGATAGATTTCCCCATAGGAATTTATGAGGTTACATTTGATCGACGTCTTGAGTTCAACGTGTCAAAATTTTAGTTATATTATTGATTCCTTTATTCTTTATCATAACCTCTGAGTCGTCCTGAAACATTTTGTGACTTTAGTGCTTGGAGACCGTTTCGAAACCGTACTAAAGCAAAACTGATGGCCGTCCAATTCGAAGTAGCAGTTTAAAATGAAAACCATATTAAATCGCAAACGTATACCTATAAAACGAAAACGAGAAAGGCGAGGAATGAGTGTGTGTGTGTGTATTTTTGGCTAATCAACCTCTTGGATTACTATAGCCAGAGGGATGAGTGTATCGACGAAAACCTTTCTTGTGGATGTCTTAAATATTGGTATAGCAATACCTCGCTCTACGCGGCAGATATGTCCCTGAAAATTTCACTATAGGCAAAATTCGCGCAAAACGGGGTCATTATATCAATGAGGATAGGATCCATGTACGCAAAAACTGAAGTGTAATATTAATAAAAATCTGATGTGGCCACCACATGACTTTCTCAATATCTGTAATATTTCTAAAATTTCCAAATAGGTTAGATAATAATAAATATTTAAAGAAACTGCGAGGAAATTATAGACTAAAAAGAACAAATAAACTCAAACCATGGCCTTCAGATATTGGATATAGCCACAAAGCTCCAATAATTAAAAAAAGAAATTGGAGCATTACTAACAATAAGATGTAACTAAGCGTCAATTGTTAACAATAGTCGTCGGTAGGTGGCGTGTTGGTGGCAGTTAAAATATAAGATATCTCTTAAACAATGCATTATATGAAAAAATGTTTCAAACTAAGATTGTAGAAAATTAAATGTCCTACAACTTTTATTCTAGTACATATTTACATTTATCAAATATTAAAGCAAATATTTCAAAATAACAGATAAATGACAAGAGTAAACACCCACTTCCGGTTGACCGATTTTTACCAAAAGCTAATTAGTTTTTTGAATTTTATAAAAATGTTAAATATAAAATTTCGCGTTGACCTGATTAATAGTTTTTGAGTTAGAGCACCCACAAGAAAGATATCACATACACACACAGACATAATCGAGAAAATGCTCAAAACGTGTATTTCCGTTGAAATCTCAAAGTCGATTTTTTCATGAATACAATACTTTCCCCTATACTACCTATATGGAGAAAGTAAAAATACGCCGTTAACCTGAAAAAATAGCTTATTTTCGGCTTCCATCCATCAACATTTTTTTAATAACTTATCAACTTATCTTCATCGTTAATTTTCAAATGGTATAGAACAGTGGTTCTCAAACTTTCAATTGTCGCGTCTCTCTTGAATATCATATAAAAATTACAAACTTTATTGCAAATTTCTTCATTATATGTCACTATTAATAACTTTTATCACATCGTATTTCATAAAATTTCCTTATAAAATTTTATTATTCGTGAAAACTATTTTTTGACATTTCACCTTGCGTTCAAAACAATTTTGCGGCCCCCTGAGGGCCCGCGGCCCACAGTTTGAGAAACACTGGTATGGAAAACTAAAAACTTCATTAGTTATATTCAAGCAAAAGCGTAATTATTTCCTGTATGAATGAAATTCTACATAAATCAGTTAGAAGGTTTCATTCGGAATGTCACCTTTCTTTAAAAATAATAAGGCCAAAATAACCGTCGATCGAGAGATAACAAGAAATCCAAATCAGGACTAATGCGGGCTGGTTTCCCAAATATGACGTCCCGAATTGATTATACTGACAAGAAATGTGCCAGTATGTGTTAGTCATTCCAAGCAATTCTCATAACAAAAATGGCATTTGTAATTCATAGCTTATCAATCCTACGCAAAGCGGGAGTTACGTTCTCGAAAAAGGCCACGTCGGGAAAAACAGCTTAGGGCAAAAATGCGTTGCGCAAATGTAATAAACCCACGTTGGACGAAGGATTAATGCGTTATCACATTTATGGAAAATATCAGCATCTCTCTTCGAAATGGACGAGTATATGGCTAAAGGGAAATTAAGGGCTGGGAAATCGATTTACACTTTTTTCCTATGTACTTAGCTCGGGTTTTTATCGGCTCATTATAATTTGCTGCAATCAAGCAGAGGAAATTATAATTTTTCGCAGTTATTTCGATGATGAATGAACACATGCAGATGAGAAAAATCCGAACGAGGCAGGAAATCGAACCCATTTCTCACAAGGAAGCTGTATTCTAGGAGTTTCTAACATGGGAAGCCCGTATCCTGGTGATACATGAAGTCTCTAGGGGTACGCGAAAATATTGCCTATAATAACAGTGAATTGACAACGTTAAACTGTATTACTGTAACTTAATTCGAAAATACAAAATCAATTAACACAAATTGCTGTCCTACAAGGAATTCACTTCATATCGCTGCGAAAAGATATATACATATTGGATTTTCTAAATACCTCGTATTAAAAATCTCTGTTGCCATAATAAAAATTTAAGTGCCCTTAAATTTGTACTACCTAAGTTTTACGACGCTACGTTATATCCACAATTTCAGCGACAAAGGGAAACTGGGATTAAAAAATATTATTTCAATATTTTTTCATTCATCTTCAAAAGAGCGCGCTCAGCAATAAGTAACTTTTAACCATTGAGAGGTTTGGTGATTTTTTTTACTCAAGAAGTCACGAAAGGTTGTTCTGGCAGTATTAAAAACATACTATAGATAGCAATGTATCACATTATTTCCTAATTGCCATTTTAAAATACATAAATATATATATTAAATGCATATCTCGCAACAGAAGTTGAAAAAATATCGTGACTCAGAAGAGTGTATTTTAAGAATTGGCAGAGAAAAATATCAAGGGTAGAATAATCGCGTAGGATCTTCTTTGTTGAGTTTTTATTCATATTATATAAAAATACAAATAAATTTGGTTTTATTCTGTATTTTCGTTGTTTTTTCTTATAATTGATTAGAAAGAGTTTATTCAGTCGTAAATATTGACAATTATTGCGGCGAACTGTTCCATTTTGTACATTATGGGGTGCGCAATCATTTTTACATGCTCGAAGAGGCAGATTAACATAGAAACTTAAAACCCGTTGCTCTCGGGTAATCATTATCAAAACTGCCCTCTGACATATGTAAATCCCTGGTTCAACGCAATCTCATTTCTGAATTTTTCTCATCTACATCCGTGATTATTCAACGTAGTACAACAGTGTATCGTATTTTTCTCTTGATATTTAAGATGTCTAATCCAGATCTGAATATAATATTGTTTAAAAAACAAAAACCTAACTCGTATGTTTAGTTGTGTTCAAAATTTGAAGAAAGTGATAAATCCTTCGAATTAAATCTTAACTAATTTACCATCTTTATTTCGCATTTGTATTTCGCTTTCTTTCCCACACTCATCCTCTCAATTCGCACCCTTTGCCTTCATAATTCAATAACATTCGATTATGAGAGAACTTTTTCTTATACGAATAATAACTATGAATTGAAAGAAAACCCGTACAATAAACTGAAAATATTCTTATGAGCCCCTTTTAATTTGTCCACTTATATTCCTGCGAACAAATAATAAGCAGAGGCTACCTCGGGGTCCCTGATGTAGTGGGCCCCTTTCAGCTGAACTGGCGTAACTTGTCAGCATCCGGAATTTTTTGCCACCAGCGTCGATAAAAATATCATTTGGAATTTATCCGATACTAACAATTATTATCACCGGGCATTTCCGCTCTTTCTTAAGTTCCGAGGAAAAGGTAAATCCATTTCCCGACGTAGGATAACCATAAATGCATATTCAACGAGCGTAATAAAGATTTCTAGGCGGGGATAATTCCATTACTCGCATTCGGTATGTTCCAGGAATTGATTAATGGCGGGGCATTCACTATTCCGTCGCGGCATGCGGATCAAGCGTGCCCTGACACAATCGAAGTGTTAACTGCGTGGATTCCCGAATGAGTACAATACTCCATTGTCTGCGGACAATGAGGAAGTAAACGCTGCGTCTCCGAGGACGTTACTTGGAAACCTTCGGAGCGATGCGCAGATAATATTTTTTAATCTGAAAAGATTATCTCAGTGAAATCCGGCACGAGCACAACATAAAATGGCCAAAAAATCATCTTCGATTTCTAAGTAATGGTTTTAATTGGCTGCATTAATTACGCAACCGGAAATTTTAATACGTTATCGTTTGAGTATTAGTTATCAATTCAAGAATTATCAACGCCAAAAATAATTCAGTAAAGAATTATATCCCGAATTTTATTATCAAACCAATTTAAAGAGAGGCCTCTTAAGGATGATTTAAGCTTTAGTTTTTGCACTTTCACTGTATTACAATTTTTAATTTGATGTAAATAGCTCAGGTGTGAAACTTGAAATTTTAATTTGAAAATCCTTATGCTCACCAAAGAATCGAGATAAAATTACGACATTGGTGCGTAAAAAATCCTCAAATTATCTCAATGAAGTAAACGTAACCACTTATCACGGTTTACCTTTTTATTCGAATGAACTTGATCGCGTAGAGAATCTGGTATTAACTACGCACAGTTTGAAAGTTCCCATAAAAATACTAAAGACGACCTCGGCTGTGGCGCTCTTTACACTTTCAATATTAAAAAAATACATTTATGTTTCACATGAACTGTATCATATAACATGGTAAATTTTTCCATTAAGTTTCAGATGGATAACCATCCACTTGCTTCTCATGAAACGACTTCTATAAAAAGCAATGGAATCAGGCACTGAGGAGATACTCGCGCTCGCTCCGCCATTCATTCGTCAAATGATACAAGTATACAGCAACGAATAAATTACTGCGAGAAATACCCAGAATAGCTAAATGCCTACAGCTCTGTGGGAGTCCGACTTCGAGAGCTATTAATTGCGCTCCTTTCTCTGGTAATTGTTTCAAATACTATGATAGGCCGCTCCACATAACTCAATGAACAAGATTTAGTTGAAGGACGGAGTAAATTTATAGTTCCAAGATGGCTATCTTTGCGTTCATGACTACATTGGATAAATATGAACAATGATGGATAACTGGAAGTGAAAAACCACCAAAAGGGGGCGACATTTAGGGAAAGAGAGATATATTTCAAGGTGAAAATACGGTTCAAGCAGCTCCATTACGCAACTTAGCTTTTCGGTTCACTTCAAGACGTGTTAGCGACAAAAATTAAGGTTGAGAAAGGCAAATATTCGAGCTTGTTTGGGGGAAATCCATATTTTCCGCCCTACTTATGTTTATGAATCATAAAAAGAAAATCTTAATTTTTCCAAAACGTCGGCCTAATGTTCACACATTTTGACTGTGCTATTTCCAACTAATGGTTGAGTTACAACACTAATAAAGCGTAATCAGTCCGAAGAACTACAAAAAGACATCCCAGCAAAAATCTTATCCTGCAATATAATATTACTAGAATTTTTAGGATTAATTCATTGTTTTAAGAATATAATTAAGTGTATAACATTTCTATTTAATGTGATAGCTGCCAAAAAATGGGCGAAAACTGTTTGTAAATTTTAAAGATATATCTCACGGAGTATAAAAAAATATATCAAGAGAAGCTAGAATTTTTTCCAACTTTATTAAACGTACTCTGTTTGGTCGAGCGTCATTATCTTAAGTCATAAATTTAGGAGAGAATATTCTTTTCAAACCAATTCCGCGGTGAAATAAATGCATAAAAGTTAAGCCTACATAAAAGAAACGTTTTTTAAAACCAAACTAAGAGAAAAAAATTTTAAATATTAAAAGATATTGCTAATAATTACTACGCCATTACTTGGATCTCGATATGGCGCAATACAACAACAAGTGTCGTAAGTCTTCGCGAAACTTCGCTATGGCTCAACCGAAACAATTGCATCACCTTAGTAGTATTAATTGATTTTTAAGTGCGTCGACTGCTATGGTCATTTTGCACCGACATCAACTGGACATACACACAGAAGGGAGGAGGGAAACCCAGGACCGCCATTAGCCTACTCTTTACGAAGCACTGTTTAACGTCCTTCACGCGGTCTCCTCAAACCACACAAACCTCGGAAAAAATCCTGCTTTCGCAGGATACGTGACCGCTGCCCCTTCGAGCACCAGATTAGTGGCAGCCAGCGTCCTAATCACTGCACATCCGGCACACCCCTACATCACCTTAGTTTAACAAGAAATAATATTATTAAAACATTTCCATTCACTCGACAATGACGCGTTTGCAATTTGGAACCATACGAGAAACTTTGAAGCCTAAATAACAGAAAGACTCATCAACCGGTAAGTTGTCAGTGAGTCCGGCTGTTTAAAAGTTGAAGCGTGCGCTTACGATTAAATCATTTTATAGCTTTATAGGAACTACCTGTCATTTAATTGCGTGTAAGTGTATGACTGCAATTCCCGATCGCATTCCACCCGTTTGAAATATTTCATCCGATGAAATATGGCGCGTGGAATCCGATAGAATTGGTTACTGCTAAGACGGGGAACACTTCGTCGAATTCGACAGAACCGCTGAGTCGGCTCTTCACTTTCAACACACCGTGTTCTCAGAAACAACCGCCTTCGCTTAAACGTTTCCATTACATGGCTTGCTGCACGAAAAGCCGCATCAGCTCAATCAGTCGCACGCACAAATGGAACTTTAGCGACGGTCGCAGTCGCCGAAGCACGCAATTAAGCATTCATATGTTTTTATAATCAAGCTCGCAACTACTTCGTGTCCAAGAAAATATTTAGAGTGAATTACGGATGAAAAAATTCTATATTCTTAAAAATAGAGGCCACAAGTAGACCACACGGGCCAAGCGAAATACGGTAATGAACCGTGTCAATTGGGATTGCGATAAGCACAGATCCTTGGAAAACACGGATAATCCGAAGGATGCAATTTTATAGGCTAAACTCTTTTCAAATGTCTTCTAAATACTGCAAAACTTATTTAGGCAACAATTAAAGATATAAAGTAAAAATGAATTTTTATAACCAACTTTTATATAGTTAATACTTTAATATAAATACACCCTATAATATAATTATGATAACCTTTCTGATTGCATGGGCGTAAAAAGTTGCAAAAGTGTTTACCAGCTGTTGAGTGATGTGGGGGGTCTTTCTATTTAACCTTTAATCTTTTTACAGTATTAGCAGAAATACCCCTTCAAAAAACGTAGGAATATCAATATCAATACAAATTCACATTAAAATAAAGAGACTTCTATGTCACCTCGAACAATGACAATAGTTTGTTTAATCTAGCTGATATTATGGACGCTTGTAATTTGTTCAGATTCGCGTCAATGTAAATACAGAAAAGGAAAGGTAAAGTTATATAGTACAAATAATGTGATAACTGTGGTCAGTATAATGAAATTATAAAAATAAACAACTAAAAAGAAAACAATTTAAAAAATAAATAACTATGAATTAATATGAAAAATGCCACTAATACTATATATCTATCATCCCACGCGAATTCAAATTAACATTTATCGCAGCGCCAACGCGTAGATCTGGTGGCCGAGGTGATAACGATACGGAAAAAGAAATAATATCATGAAATAAATGCAACGAGAGGTTGAGAGGGATAGGAAGGAGCCAGTGAACACTTGCCATACAGTGGTGGACGTCCACAGCGATAGAGGAAGGCTTGTAATTTGGAGCTTTCGGGCAACACACGCCCTTCTTCAGCGAGAGAAATACGGTGGACGTCCACCACTGTATGGTAAGTGTTCACTTACTTACTTACTTATATATATATATATATATATATATATATATATATATATATATATATATATAAAGCGAAGTTAATATAAAAGTTAGTATAAAGGTCATACGGCATACATCCGAATTGAGACGACATCTACGCAGATAAGTTATCACTTTATGGCATGCTAAAATTCATGTAACATAGAATAAACTGGAAAGCATGAAATAACTTATATCGTTTCATTTCGTATTAGAGTAGTTTTTATATGGTAACGAAAAATAAAAAAATAAGCTTAGAATGTGTCAAAAAAAAGCTATGCAGCAGGGAAAATTTGAACTTAACTGAGTAATCTGTCGCCCGATTAATCCGCACACGGATAATAAAGAATTTGCTCTAGTTGCATAATAATACACTACCGAATACTGGTATTACTACTACTACCAAGATTTCCAGGGTTCGTGGTAGGCTTTTATAGCTAACGAAGTTGCCGCTGGGCACACGAAATCCTGACTGCAAGTAACTCAATCAAGCAATCCCATGCTTCTTCCACTCTCATCATTCGCACACTGCTATACATTGTACAGTAATTTTAACTTACGATATAGATAATATATAACAGTTGTTTTAACAGTTATCTTGAAATCTCGCTTCATGGAAGCAATAAACCCTACAGGTAATTTATTCCAGTCTTCTTTTGATTCAAGAAAGAATTTGAGAGACACACTTATTGCCAAATCAATTGAAAAATTGTTTTACCAATAGCCATAAAAAGGACGAGAAAACCATATGCATTTTTTGATTGCAAATCAGCCGTCATCAATGATGATTTACCGAAAACACCCTAAGAAAGGCTTTAGAATATGCTATCGTTGAAACATCACTGACGACGGCAGCTTTAAAGTCGAGATGAACATCTATGATATTTTTATGAAAGAATATTTCTCCTAATATTTCCTTTTAAATTAAACACTTATTTAAGGGCTAAGGTCGGATTTTATAACCTCTTCTAAAAAATATCTTTAGAAATCTTTACCTACGCAAACGCTATGCAACCACACCAGTCAGTTTACTTGCATCCATATTTTTATTGGATCTCACCCTAAAAAATCATTACACAAAGAAATTCGATTATGCCCATTTGACGATTAATGACAGCAAAACATTAAACAGACTAAATTTATGAACGAAAAACTCGGGCTATGCTACGTAATGAAAAAACTCAATTTCCTTATTGACATCAGATTACGTGCGAGATGATAAACACGCATCGCATTTAATCACGCAACGCTAGAACACGTAATGTTTTTCATTAATTCTCTGAGTTAACGTTTAAGTATACAATGTATCGATCACCGCCCGAAATTTTCGAAATTCTAGGAAACAATATGAGTAAATCATGAACTAAAATTCTCTCTTGCTCGGCGCAAAAACTGGAATTGAAAAACGGTAAAAATCGATTATTTTCCCTTCCAATTTTACCTGGAAACGGCGTATTGAATGCCAGTAGCACGTGACACGACTGCTTATTTTTCATCCCGGAACCTATTTCAATATCTAATCGATTCCTAATGCTAATGGAACGAGGAAAATTAAACTTTCCTTGAATATGTGTCGAATTATAATTTAAATTAACGCTCATTGATTCGAATTTCATGCACGATTGGACATTAAGTATGAAATATTCTGATCGGAAAAGCATGCTCTGCTGAACAGAGAGATTGAGTAACGCCGCTGCAGTTGCGATTTTCATGCAATTTAGAAAATATTACATTTAAGAAGTGTCTATTTTTATCTTTGAAATCGAATAGAATTGCAAACCACAATCTATTACGGATTATTTTTATGATCACCTATTAACGTTTAGATCGTTCGTTAATACATTAATTCTTGATTGTGATTAAAAACTGTAAATTCTCTCGAATGACAGCAGCGAGTATGTTCGAAGGAAATATGCTACCATAAAGAACGCATAAAAAGACATTACAAGAGCTATATGAGTTTTATACTGCGATAATAAGGCGAAAACTGGACATTTCTCTTAATAATTTCCGAATAACAAGCATCAAGCCAGATATAAATGTCCTGGAATGATGCAAATAATTTATATTTTTTTAAAGAGGGAAATTTATAATTCAATTCACAGATGAAAACCACGATTTTTTACCATATTATGTTATTATTTGTAATAACAATAATAAAGTTATAGAGAATATTTTAGCCAATTAATTAGAAGAGATTTTACTTTTAAAATCTTTGCAAAACTAAGTTTATCCAAATAAGTCTAAGGAAAATTAAATTAATATATTCGTTTCCATCCACTCCTCCATTACAGACTTGCTCTCGATCGAAACGCTGCTCATTTGTTTCCTACTCGTCCGATATAGAGAGCGGCGCTCTCTTTCCTCTGATCAACAATAAAGAACTCCCTCTTCACTCCCATCCTTCATCAGTCTCGAAAGTGCTCCCCGAAGCTATCAAAAAAGACCGCACCTGGTTAATTAATGTCCAACGGCGAGTAAAGGACGCCGCCTGTGTTATGCGCCATAAATCTCTCGCCAATTACGATATAAACCCGCGTAATTCCCTGCCGACGACGTAATCCTACTCTTCGTGAGAGGCAACGGCCTTAAGAAAGATCCATCCGAGTTATCCGCCCATCTTTCCACTCCCTCTCCCTCCCCCCTCTCTCTCTCTCTCTCTCTCTTTCTCATTCTTTTCTTCGTTCTTCAAACCATCTCCATCCAATTCCTCTTACCTTCTTCCCTCATCTTCTAGGTCTTCCTCCCTTTCAAACCTACCTTATCACCGCCTAAATTCCTTCTTTGATATCCTATCCTCCAAAACAATACGGCAAGCTCTCTTCTATAAGATATTTACAGGATTACGAATAGCAATGTTTACAGATTCAGTTACTATAACAACACAAAATATTTGAGCAGCAAAATTCCTAAGTACTCGCATTTCGATAAAATAGTATAGTATAGCTTTAAGTCCAACGTTGTATAATATTCGACGCTATCTCAACAACATTTATTCCACTGCAAAAGATCTATTTTATAATAAATAAAAACGATATTTCACTTCAAAAAGCTCTCAGTAAAAGAAAATAATGAAATATTTTTTAATGAGAACACGTGATATATGCTTCCATCTTGTGTCCTTCCAATTCTTCCTTATTGTCATTCTTTTTCCTAACATGGTTCATTAAAATCAAAGCTTGACTTGACCGCGACATATTATCTCCTAAATAGAGGAAATCTTTTTTAATTCCCTACAAGAGATCGTAACAAATATTGATCTCGTTTTCCTGTACGTTGTAAAACTTATCAATTTAACCGTTCTCCAATCCATCGCACCTTTTCAACTGTGGATAGCCCTTGATAACCGAGTACAAAAGGAATATATCTTACCAACGGATTTGAAATACAGTTAGCGCATAAATACATCCTAGCCAAGTAAGAACGGAATAAATAAAAAAGGTATCACATTAACATCATCCGCGTTAAAAAAGGTATTATTCGATACGAATAACTGTTTACTGTCATATAGCGAAGCATCGATGGAATTCCACCGCTTCGGACGGTACTAAAATGTTTCCATCTCTTCTCAGTTTGCGTAACTATAGATACAAAATATGAATTCAATAAATCGTCCACCCCGCGTTTCCTTAGCGCAACCGAACAAAGTCCGCCAAAGCATGCTTTGAAACACGGAGGTATTATTACGGGATGAACGGATTCCTTGTGAAAACACCGCACCGGACGCCGGAATCCACCCGTGGTAACCATGAGAATTGTGGCGGAATAAGACGGAGTGAGTGGGAGAAAGAAGGAAGGGGACGATGGGAATTCGAAAAAATAAAAACAAAAGAAAACCATGTAGCGCGGTCCCAAAGAAGTCGGCATCTCCTTCATCTACCTCCTTCCCCCTCTCCACCGCGCCTCTCTTTTCCCAGCCTCCATCTCCTCTCTCTCTCTCTCATCCTCTTTCACGACCCGAAAAGAGCCAAACTCCATCCGCTCCTCCCCCAATCTTTTTTAACCCGCCCGCTTTATAGCGAGCCCCTCCTCACCTGCCCAATTAGTTAGTGCTCTCGAGCAGTGACCAAAAACGAAGGACCCGGTGGGTTGATCTTCAACCATCGTCCTCACCCGTTTAGATTCACTTTCAAGTTCCTCTCTCTCTCTGTCTCCCCCTCCCCTCTCTTTCACCCCCTCACTCTCTCCCTTCTACCTTCTCTCTCTAATCTCCTCCCTCTCTTCCCCTCCTTCACTCTCTCCCTCCTATTTCTCTCCCTCCTATTTCTCTCCCTCCTATTTCTCTCCCTCCTATTTCTCTCCCTCCTATTTCTCTCCCTCCTATTTCTCTCCCTCCTATTTCTCTCCCTCCTATTTCTCTCCCTCCTATTTCTCTCCCTCACTCTCTTACAGCATCTCTCCCATTTTATCCTATCCCTTTCTACCCTCCCTCTCGCTCCCTCTATTTACCTTTCTCACTCTCCCTCTCCATCTCCCTCCCTTCTGCTATCTATCTCCCCCACTCTCTCTTCCCCCTTCTGCAATCTCTCTCTACTCTCCTCCTCTCCCTCACCCTCTACTTCCCTTCTCCTATCACTCTCCCCCTTCTCTCTCCTTTCTCTCCCTCCATCTATCCCTCTCTTCTTTTTCTCCCTCTCTCCTTCTCACTCTCCCTCCTCTCCCTCTCTATCACCCTCCCTCACTCTCTCCCTCCCTCACTCTATCTTCCTCCCTCACTCTCTTCCTCCCTCACTCTGTCCCTCCCTCACTCTGTCCCTCCCTCACTCTGTCCCTCCCTCACTCTGTCCCTCCCTCACTCTTCCCTTTCTTCCGCTCTCTCCCTCTTCCTATCTTACCTGCCTCTCCCTCTTTTTCCTCCCTTCACCTCCCTTCTCTTGTCTCCTCCCCTAACGCCCATCTTCCTCCACCTTACCCTCCCATCTCCCTTTCTCTCTCTTCTTGAAACACGCGGCCGCTCTCAATGTCACCGCCGCGAGAGAAATGACCTTGACGTGCTTCTCTCTCTCTCTCCCCTCACTTGTTCCTTCTCCCGATTTGCTCTCTTATTCTCTCCAGGATCCTTTTACATCCCCTTCTCGCGCAAAACGAGACATGCCCCCATTTTCGGCATCCTTACGGTAGCGTAGCGTGGTCGTCGGACCAAAAATAATAAAAGACGCACGAAATTACCTACGTTAAATTACGCGAGACTTGAAAATTTACTCCGCTGCGTTGAAATTACTCGTCCGCATTGTTCGGACGGGGAGGGAGATGATGGGTCCGGTTCCCTCCGAGAGGTCGGCGCCGATAAAGCGGAACCATCGCTGCGTTATCAGATGGACGTGGAAAAGGATTTGACGTGGGTGTCGGGACAAGAATTTGTTTTTTCTGCATCGCTCTTTTTTTCTTCTCCTCGTCTTCTTCCTTTCAACCCTCTCCCGAAAAGGAATGCAAACGCAATGAATCATCAGTCATCTAGAAGGGATATCACTTCGGTCTCGTAATATTTTTTTTCTTGTCGTCTTTATTGATATCCTAAGCGGTGAATTTTCTTAGGAGGGAATCTGTTGCGCGAGAGCTCTTGTTATGCCTGGAGGAGTTCGCTGCCCAAAGCGAAAAATGCGGGGAAGAAAGTATTCGAACGGGGTGAAATTAGCATCTTCGGTTTAAAGGATTTAATTGAAGGGTTGATGGCGAAGAGGTACGTAACAATGAAATTAAAGTTCTGCTTGAGAATAAACAAGGCATCGAGTAATATTCCAAAATATTTGCCAACGTCTAAAATTGTTATTTTAATATTTTGTTGATATCCACAGACGTTGATATTTCTGTTTCAGATCTTACACCTATGAGAAATGTATAAGCTTGAATTCTGGCTACATCTTTCGCCATAAATTTTGGTTGTTTTCTGTTTTACAATGAAAATTAACATTTTTATTAAACACAGAATATGCTAGCATGGCATCAGTAGTGGTCATTAGGTACTACGTTCAAATGTCCCTTCTGCAGGGCTGTCCCTAAGATACGGCGAATCGGGGCGCTCGTCCCGCGCCCCTTAAAAGGGGCCCCGCGCCCTGCAGCAGCATGAAGATTCCTGCTGAGCGTGGACGATACTCATGGTATTCGGATGAAAAGGCATTGGAAACTAGCTACTTCTTTTTTCGTAGATCAGGCTCTCATGTCGCTGACAGCGGTTTGCGAACAAATGGAAGAGTACGCAGGTAATTTCGGCTTCCTATTGGAGAATTAACAAAAGACAATAAAAACTGCATAAATTTGGACAACATAATCAGTGATAATGATTCACACATCGACAGTACAGACCTTTTCTTAGAACTGCGTGTGCTTCGACAGTTGATCCCCCAAGGAACAAAAATTGCATTTGAAATCCTTAAGATTCTCATGTCATTAAATGGTTCCTTCCCAAATACAGAGATAGAGTATGGAATTTTGTTAAAAATTTCTGTCACAGTGGCATAAGCGGAGTGAAGTTTTTTTAAACTTAAATTAATAAAAAATACTCTCTTAGGACAGCAATGTCCCAAGAGAGATTGAGTGGACTGGCTATGCTGTCTATCGAGAGAGAAATAGCCTCAGATTTGGATTACAATGATCTGATGGCAGAGTTTGCTGCAAGAAAGTCGTGGAAGTTGAATGTATGAAAGTAGGCAGAGCAATAAACAGTGAGTTTTTATTCTATCGTATTTTAGTACTAAGTTGACCTCACGTATTGTATCAGGCGTAAATTATCAAATTATTGTTGGTTTTCCTAACGAAGGACTTTTTTTGTTCTTGAACTCCAGAAGCGATCCCTCATTTAAAAACCAGAGTAAGAATTATATGTATATTTAAATTATACAATAAAATATACATATTTAAAAATATACAATAGTTTTCACAAATATTTTTAGTGCGCGAATTACACCTTGATGATGATGATGATTCTGATCGCCCCGGACCCCGCACCACCATCTGCATAAAATTTGAGCTAGCAACAGCACCCCGTTCCATCCTAGAAATTATCATATGATTCGCATCTATGGTTTCATGTTTATCACTGCGAATAACTTACTGCTGCATGAAAATTATCATTTGTACCTAACACTAACTAAGCGGACTACGTAATTTTGAATGCTACTGATTTGCATCATTCTATCATCATTGTTTGCCATGATAAAACCGTGGTATTAAGTAAATGAGCAAATACAAAACAATGCAATAAAAATTCAGTGAAAGGTGTTCCACAAATAGCTGATAATTGAACGCAAAATTACTGAAAAAATGTGGCAGTGATACTTATAATTTCACTTCACGTTGAAAACTTTATAAATTCCATAGCCGGTGTTCATGCAAATAACACTATTTGATACACAAAGCTGAACGCGCAGAAAAACTCCTCTAAAAATAACAAGTTGCAATAATCTGTGATGGGAAAATGCAGTGAAAATACTGTCTCACGTTATTTCTTAAAAGTGCAAACGTTTACAGTAACCGGAGAGAATGAGTTTTTAAAGACATTCGCCGTTCTTATAAAAATAGTGTTTTCATCATAGAAATATCTCACTGTATATTTCACGCCTTCGGTTTTCATGTAACTGCACAAAACTTTTAGAGACTATGCTATTTGATATCCATGAACCTCTCATAATGGCGTAGAAAATATTTCGTTTTGGGAATTTCAACATTTTCCAACGCTACATAACAAAATCAATTTATTAGATATTCGCTCATGATGCACAGTACATGACATAATAAATTCATCATCACAACTCCGCTGCGTTTTCCTCCAAAGAACGAAAAATAAACAGTTTCTAACGTTAGAGAACGAAAAAATCTAAAATATCACACTGAATACCGGATGTTTTAGGAAAAAAACCTAATGAAAACAAAAAACATGAACCAATAAGAAAAAATAATATTACACAGCCGCGCATTGTTTCCGAATAATTATCAGCATCAGAATTTTGTCCTTCACCGACAGTTATGAAAACAGTTCATATTGAACAAGGCGCTTAGTTATGAAAATTGAAATGCTTATATAATAACCCAAGGGGTGAATCCTTTAATATGTTTCGAGTGACAGCGAAACTTACCTCAATGAATAAATGAAGGTTAAATATGGTTAAATGTTTACAAAAAATTGTTTCCCTGTAAATTTAATGAAAATATGAATGTTACTCGTTATATTCATGTTTCCTTCCGTACATATGAAATAAAAAACTGAAAATTTGACTTCTAGCATTCTTTCAATAGGAGAAAGAGATTATCAATCACAGATGAGTAATATAATCCATTAAATTGACTATGATCTGGTTGTACGTACAGTAACAGTCCGAATAAAATATCTGTAGAAACGAAAATAAAATCGAAAAAGTCTCAGTAAAGTGTGGGAGCTGCAGAAAATGACGTATTTAGAGAATCATTTGAAAATACCTATCACGACGCGTATAGTTACGGCATTGGAAATTCTAGAGCTAGTCTCAAAAATGTGAGAGCTTGGTGTCTTCAACAAAAATTTATGCAAATTTCAATCTCTACTTCCAGCAGCAAGATCACTTGACCATGGTGATACCTTCACTAAATAAACACATAAGAATCAAAAGTTAAATTATTACTTATTTTAGGGTATCACCCATACCCAAAGCAAGGCTTCTCATAACCTTGATTATGAAAAACTTTGTAATAATATAGGAAATACCTACGACAAGTGCTTATTTTGTCAATTATTTATCCACAAGCGCTGTTTTTTTATATTACGAGCTCAATCATTCTGTATTGAAAGGTAAACCCATATAAATGATAGTTATCTCAAATTAATCCATGTTAAAAAATTTGAGGATGGTGGGAACGCTAAGCGCGACCTAGTATATACCTACCGTAGCATTCTGTTTTCCTGACAGGAGCAATAACTGAATTCATTTGTACCTGATTAAAGTTTTAAATTAGGTCATGTCGATGGATTTGACTATTACAGGAATAGCAATTGAATCGCAGAATTGAAAAGCATTGTCGCTCCTGCAGTGGGAGGTGGCTCTTTTCCCCCTTAAGTTGCATGTGTGGCTGTTTAGCTTCTAAAGCCTAAGAATTCTCGCGCAAAGAGAAAGTAAAATACGAAGATATAGTGACGCAACGAAAACAGTGTTAGAAATTTTAATAAATTCTGAATTCTCTGGTATAAGTTTCCCTTATTTGCAGAGGCGCGTTATCATATAGGTAAAAAAGACATCTGTCTAGGGCCCCCATTCAGATGGGGCCCCAAAATCAATATTTCAAAAACTCATTGCTGTTTTTACTAATACTTTTAAGTGATTTTTATCGGAAACTGAACTTTCTACCTGCCAAGGTCAATGACCTTGAAGATTAATTTGAAATTAGGTTTTGTTTCATAAATGGTTTTATCGATTTTTATGAAATTTTATATTTAGTTCTTCCTTAAATAGTTAAGTTAGCTAATTGAAAAAATAAAGACTGCCTTGTATGTAACCGGCGCCGGATGTCTTTTTACCTATATGATAACGCGCCACTGGCCTTGTTGTCACAATAAAATGAAATTGAAAATGTTCTTTATTAGTTTTTTCTTTAGATCCCAAATTCCATTTTGCCTTGGGCTCCATGAAGGTATAACGCGCCTCTGCTTATTTGCATGTTATCAATAGGGAATAAGGAAAAAATTAACTAATTAATTACAACATTTGGTTAAAATGAAGTTTCAACGAAGACGCATAATCACCAAACACCGAAAGACTAGTTATTTTTCATAATATCATGGTTATTTATTTAAGTTAATCAAATTTAGTTTGGCTATTAGTAACCAAATAATTGCAACATAATAGATTTAAGCATCAGAT
Organism: Tanypteryx hageni; assembly: GCA_028673005.1. Taxonomy (NCBI): domain Eukaryota; kingdom Metazoa; phylum Arthropoda; class Insecta; order Odonata; family Petaluridae; genus Tanypteryx; species Tanypteryx hageni. The sequence continues at coordinate 18,297,777 of CM054118.1, read as the reverse complement.
TAGCTGACAACAGATCCAATAAAACTGAGTAAAAATTATTAAATATCGTATATTAATAAATAGCTCTACCATCTTCAAATCGAGTTGTATCATTCGAAAATACAACAATTCGAAACTAAAAATACATAATTCCTCTAAATAATTTTAAATAGACAATAATAACAACGCATATAACATAACTTTTGCTGGTAAAATATTGCAAACTCTAGTTGTAACCCAGTTTAAAGGCTGATTCTGACGAGTTAATGTAAATAGAAAACATATGACTACAGTAACATGTTCCGCAAAACTGAATTTACAGTTATAAAAAAACGATGCAATATCTATACTTATTTAATTAAATTCCATGGATCCATGAACTATTGCGTAGAAATGGCACGATGTGCCAGCGATTAATCTAAATAGATTAGCCCTATGCATTCATGAAAACAATCACTGCCGAGCACAGGAAAGCATGCATAAACGAATTCCAACCACTGCTTGCTCTGAGCATTCTGCACGCGCATGCAAATTTCAAAATGCTAAACGTATTAATTGAGATGTATTGCGTTAAATTTTGTAATTTTTTTACGCAAGAGCATAAGATAATGAATATGAATCGCTCTGCTGAAACGATCGTAGATTCAAGATATTACTCCCGAGGTGGCATATAAGTACTGGAAGGAATGACAAAGTAGATGTAACGTGAAAAAAATAAGCGTGATCCCTCTACAAGGCTGTCAATCGATCAATATTGCATAACGCGACATTTTCCATTATACTTTGGAAAATGTAACATAGAGATTTTCCCATGATCTCTATTTTAATTACATATAATTACAACGCATATTTTTAATTTACCGAATACATTTTATAGATATTATACGATAACCAAAGAATTCTCGAGCGTTTATTATTTAAGACAGTAAATATGAAAAACATGGATAAGAATTGTTTGCTTAATTTCAAAGGTAATGAGAAGGAAAAGTATACTCCATAAATGGATTACACAGATTTCGAAGGTGTTCTTTAAAGGAAATTCGTATAAAACGGTATCGCAAGATTGGGTGGTTCACGAATTTTTATATACTATAAGTATTCATTATATGGTCTCGCGGACTCTTTTGTTGTTAAGGTTGTCCTCTATTCAAATAAACTATTTAATCTATACCTCACAGATTATATAAGAGCTTAGTAGAGAAAAATACGGATTTTTAATTGTTTTTTGCCGGTAAATCATCGTATGGACCGATGTAAACAAAATACGCGATGTTTTACCTGAGATTTTCTCGAATTTTAATCTACGAAATTGTAAGTCGTTATTATGTAGTTTTGCGAACTTTTTTGGGGAAAATGTTGTCCTATATATCCGAATAAATGTTTTAATCTATACCTTATAGATCATATAAGAACTAGGGATAGAAATATATGGCATTTAATTGTTGCTTGACGGATGCCATTAAACAAGATTCGAGTGTAAGTTTATTTAGGGTGCTGATTTAAAGTGGATGTTCTAATTGACGGGTGTAGTTCAAATAAAAATTTGGTAATACATTTTTATAATGATCACTAATACTTAATTAAAATCCGTCCTGCGTTCTAGGAGATGAAAGTCATGATAGACGGACGGACAGACGCGACTTGTCCATAAGGCTTTTGGTAAAGAAAACCTAAAAACTAAAATAAACTTATAAAACACTATTATATTTTTTAAAAATTTTAATAAATTCCTATGAAATTAAGGTTTTACCTCGATCTGTTATGTTTTACGTACATTAGTCATTCTAAAATTTCAAGTTATATTTATTAAATTAGCTGTAGCCGGCGTAACATAGGCCGATCAAGCAGATCTTAAAGGATGTTAACTAAACATTCACGCATTTATTTTTAAAACTTATATTTTTAATCAAAGATTTCTCTAAAGACACAATTATCAATTTCTTGGTTCTTTCCCGACACTGCACTAAGTGAATCAAACTATCTGACTCTTGATAGAGCAACATATAATTTTCCATGGCTAAAAACAGGCTTAGGTAGGTAAAGGCATATTTTATCAAACGTCTGGCCTTGTGAATTATTGATTGTCATTGAGAAAGCCAATCGTATAGAAAATACTTTTTGTTTGAAACTGAATGGTAAACTTGTGTCTGATGGAATGAGTGGGATTCTTGGAATAAGTACCATGTCTGAGTTTGCAGCACCGATCACTTTTGCTTCGATTGTGTGCGTTTGCATTCGAGTTACAGTAAGTCGCGTACCATTACATAGTCCTCTCAATGGCATTATGTTTCTAAGGAGCATGATTACGGCTCCTACATTAAGTTTCAGTTCATGAGGAGGCATTCCGGTTGGAGTAAGACTGTTTAAGAATTCTTCCTGGAATGCGAGTTGATCGGTAGTAACATCACTCACAATAGTATCAACGCTTTTGAATACCACTTCAGCTCCATTAATATGGCCGAGCACTTTATAGTTGAAATCAAGAGAGTTTTCGTTTGTAACAGTCAGCATTGCCCTTCCTTTAATTTGTTCAGGAGTAACCGTAGAAAAGTCTATGTCACCGTATAATTGCGCAACTGTATGTTGATTTTCTGAATAGCAGTATGAGGATAATGTTACTGCATCGCCTGTTTTTCCACCATCAACCTCCAGTAGCCATTCCGCGAATTCCTTTTCCCTTTCCAGAGCTCGCAGATTTTGTTTCAGCTTCAGCACCCGTAATTCTCCCCAGAGCCGATGCTTCCTTAGACAACTTGCAACAGTAAGAGACCGTGAATCACGTAAAATAACTGGTGGGACTTGTATGAACTCTCCACCCATAAGTATTACTTTGCCTCTACATGGTTTTAACATGTTCCTGTTAGATCCCGCAATAATCTAGCAACGGCTTGAAATGCGTGCGAAATTGTCCGTCAAATATGACGGGAATGCGTGGACTACGCATTAAATTTAAAGCGCATCTCATTATTCCTCCTTTTCTCTCTTCCTCTCTCCCAAACCTCCTCCATTCCATTCTCCCGCCCTCTCTCCTTATCTGGAAAAATAGACTTCCTAGTATCTATCAATCTCGCCCTAATAAAGACCATTATCTATCTCCCCCTCTCCCTCCTTCTCTGTCTCCCTCCCTCTTTCCCCTTTCCGACTCTGGAATAACTTAGATGAGAAGTTTAAAACATCTCCCTCTTTAAACTCATTCAAACGCACCTGTGTCACTCACTTTCTAAAACAACAAAGTAATCCTTAATCATCTCTTTACACTCCCCATAAATTATCCTTACTCAAGTTTTTTTTGTATTGTCTTATATTATTTTGTATTTCTTAATATAATTTTGTATTGTTTTTATATATTTTGTGTATTGTTTATATATATTTTTTTTTCCTATTGTTTATATATATTTTTTGTTTTTTTCCTATTGTTTTATATTATTTTGTATTGTGTTATATTATTTATGTATTTTATATCATTTCCTGCTTTCTTATAATATGCATGCCCCAACAACATTCTCTATATTCATTCATTGTATATATTTCATGTATATTTCATCTCATTCTGTATACTTGTATATTTCTTGTTTACATTACGTTATTACCTTTACGTGTACTTTTTTATGACGATATGTAATTACGCTGTATATACGAACTCTCCCACTGTACATACTCCTTTCTATTTAATGTTGTAGTTTTGTATTATCATATGTACACTATCTAGTGTTTTCGCAGGTTTTTCACACCCCCCTTCTTAGTGGGTGTTTTCCTGCGTGGGTTTTACTAGGGAGGATATGTCTGTTTTTGCCTAGGTTTTCCCCACAAACACAAATCTGTATTCAATTTTATCATTTTACTTTGTATGATTTAGGTACATAATGTTTATATAATGTATTTTGTTATACCTTATTTTATTCTTTTTCTTGTATTTATTATATTGACGAAGGGTTAAATGTAAGAATGGACCTTCTGGTCTAAATTTCGCCCGAATAAAGACGATTATCTATCTATCTATCTTTCTCATTCTCTCTCACTCCATCTCTCTCCTTTCTTTCTTCCTCTCTCTCCTTCTTGATCTCTCGTATTAAATCATTCAACACACTTTCCTTACGCATATAGTATAAGGATTGATACGACAACACAATCTCGAGGTTTAACAATGACACGGTCGGCAAGGCAACATATCGTTAAAAAGTTTAAATTTTCCAATAAATATTATTTAAACATGTTACTTGAGCGATTTCGAATCGTAGGCAAAATGTGACGATAAGAATAAGAAAATTTGTTTATTTTTCTTTAAAACGGTTTGGGTGCAAAGATCGTAAGTCAATTCTTTCTACTTTTAATTTGCAAAAAAGTAAAAGGCTGTGAATCGAAAATTCGATTTTTGAATTTTTTCTTATGGGAAATAAGTATAAATTATCTTTGGAGTCGAATGCAGGTCATTTTTGGGATTTAAAAAATTAACTTCTTTTCGCTGTACATGAGTCAAAGTCCCGAGTTTCTATCTTAAATATAACTAATTTTAAAATGCATATAAAAATGTGCTACACGTCCTCAGCATAACAGCTGAACCATCTACGGAAACATATCTAAGCGTATTATCATTATAAATAGCTGCTTCTTGAATATATAGGATACTAGCTGAAAGTACCCGGCGTTTTTAAGTCGAGACAAAAAATATTGAGGAAGAATTGAAAATAAAACCAAGTAATGAAACAAAGTTAATTTTTATTGTAACGCTTGATGGTATACAATATTTCTTGTCTTCCCATCTTTTACCCAAATAAATAAATTTTTCCTAAATCCCTTATCGACATATTTGGCGACTGTATTTTTTATCAAATAATCATAATAAACAATCGATAGAATAACTTTTAAATTATAGTTATTTCACTCAAACTGATTTCCAGTGGAAGAAACATATTATGTGGTCATAAATCTCAAAATCATTAAAACCTTGGACAGGAAATACAATTTGTCACGTGAATATTTAAAAGTCAAACCTACGAAACAAAATGAGTTCGCAGTTATTGAAATTGATTTGGGAGATAAAACCTGCTGTGTGACATGGCAAGTGTTGTTATAATCTAATAAGTATAATTGGCTTAATTGATGAATACAAATGTTCAGTTGAAGATAAATCAAAATGTACATTTACATATTTAATGGAGGAAGAAGTTAACGATTATATTTTGGTCGAAATAAAAGAATTTTATTTTATTGAACGTTTCTGCTATTTCACTTTATTAATTGCCAATTTTAATGAAAAAACAAACTTCTCTGTCAATTACAGGGAACGAATATATACATTTCTATCAGCTTAAATATCGCAGGCGATGGAAATCGCCAATTTCATGGGAATCCGTTGGATAATAGCCGAGATTGTATTTAGCTGATAAGATAAAGATGCCTTATATTGGTAACATTAATTGCCGATTTTGTCCCGAATTAATTATTCGAGTGTAAACTACTTAATAATACAATTTGAAAACACAATCATACCCCGTTTAGCGCTGGGGATGCGTTCTTGAAAACGAGAGCGTTACTTGAATCAGCGTTATGAGGGGTCATTTTAATATGGTGCTTATTGAGATGCGTTTCTAAAAATCATAATTTATTACCTATTTTCAAAATATCAGTATAGCCGCTCTTCTCTCCGACGCTCTAAATCTGTACCGTAAATAATTAATCCTTAAATGCGCAATGTAACAGATCTGCAACATGCCAGAAATCCTGCAATATAATGACTGTCGCAGCTTTTTTGTCATTTTCTCACACCGTAACAGATTCCACACACCCTCCCCTTATAATCAGCGCACATTACCGCCAATAGGTGTCCAATTTCGTGAGATATGCAAACAAAACCATTCACGAGAGATTGAAAAATAAAAAATGACACAAGAAAACCGCCACTTTCGGTAGACCGATTTTAACTAATGACTAACCAGCCCTATAATACAAATGTTAAATATGAAATTTAGTGATGAACCGATAATTTGTTCTTGAGTTAGAGCGCCCACAAAAACGTATGGAGAACATAAAAATTGGTCCGAGAACAAAGAGCGTTATAACGAATCGGCTTTGTACGTGACAGCGTTAAACGAGGTATTACTGTAACGATTCAAATATGACTCCATTAATTCCCGTTAAAAGCATTAAATCAATGCTATCGTAACATACTTATATGACATCAGTTCCAATTTAAAAGCATTGAGCTTGTCACCATGGTTATTAGCATTTGACATTGCTAAAAAGTGCAATAAAAACATTTTTATGTGATTAAAATCAGTTATTTAAGCTGATTCGGCATGGATTTTAATTCTGCTTTAAAAATACGCAACTCCATTCTTTTTTCTATGTAACAGTTTTTGTCTTGAGTATGTATCTTAATTTTAAGTAATTTGAAAAAGCATTTTTGTACTGGCTTGCACAGAAACTCATGCTACTCTTATGGCCTATTGAAATTGAACAATGAGGTCAAAAATAACCCCATAAAAAGTTAGGTTGACCAAGCCTTGACCATTCACTAAGTTAGGATGTAAGGAAGAACCGTACCAAATTTGGTTGTTCCAGCTTTAATCGTTTAGGAGGATTCCATGAACAAACAAACAAACTCTTCAAAATATATAATAGAATAGGATCTATATAGGATATATCATGTAAAACCTAAGATACTTCTAGAAGTGCTACAGAGCTCAAATTTGGGATAAAGATTGATTATTGGGTACGATCTATGTAAAAAATCCGAAATTCTGAAAACTATATTTGAGGGGTATTTTTGACACAAATGTTCAATTTTAAACACCCATAAGAAAAGCATAGAAAACGGCGCAGGGTTTTATAAAATTGCATTTTTAAATTATTTACAATTGAGATTCTCGAGCATATACTAGTTAGCAACATAATGCGATTTCTTGATAGTAATTTATTGTTAGATGATTGTCAACACGGCTTCAGGAAAGGTAGGTTTTGTAATACTCAGCTCGATCTTTTTGTGAATTGTATACTGAGAAGCGGAGAAAATAATACGCAGGTCGATGCCATCTTCTTAGATTTTAGGAAAGCCTTTGATAAGGTACCTCACAGGAAGTTAATAACGAAATTAGAAACCTTAGGTGTTAATTATAAAATCGTTAGTCGGATCCGTGAATTTTTAAATCATAGGAAGCAGAAGGTTGTTATGGATGGGAAATCTTCGAACTTAGTGGAGGTTGTCTCTGGCGTTCCGCAGGGTAGTGTAATTGGTCCGTTATTATTTCTAATTTATATAAACGATTTCAGCTCAGTAGTCAGAAGTAAAATTAGGCTTTTCGCGGACGACACCGTCATCTATAGAGAAATAAGCAATCCGGAAGACCACCAGTATCTCCAAAATGACCTAGAAGCTATTTCTTCATGGTGTAAGGAATGGCAGTTAGAGATCAACCAAAAGAAAAGCTACGTCATAAACTTCTGAAGAACCAAGAGTATCTCGTTGGATATTAATTATTCGTTGGACGGAGTAGAGATTCCAGTTTCATACTCAATTAAATATCTCGGAGTCACGATCCATCGTGATCTCTCGTGGAACACCCACATTCGCCGATTGATAGGTGCCGCTAACAAGAAGCTGGCCTTTATAGGGAGAATAGTTCGAAATAGCTCCGAAAAAGTGAAAGAATTATGTTATTTATCCTTGGTTCGACCGCAGGTCGAATATGCTTCAGCTGTGTGGGATCCCTACGAAAAGGGACTCGATAACGAGATAGAAATGATTCAGCGTAAACAGCTAGATTTGTAAAGAGGAATTACGATAGTAAACATAGCGTAACAACATTAATTGAAAATCTGAAATGGACATCGTTAGAGGAACGTAGGCTGCAGGCTAGATTTAAACTACTGGAAAAATTTATGTCGGAGGGACTAGCGAATGAGGTAGTAGGACTTATCAGAAGCCCGACTTATCTCGGAAGGCAGGACAATGAGGATAAGATTCACGAGATCGACTGTAGAACGGAGCGATATAGAGGATCGTTTTTCCCTAGGACGATAAGAGAACATAATAGGAAAAGATAACGTAGGAAAACTATGGACCCTTGGTGCACTGCACCCCCTGCCATCCACCAAAAAGGTGACTTGCAGGGTATCATGTAGATATAGATACAAAGTCAGGGCATGCACTATACTGTGAATGAAAGAATGAAGTTTAATTTTCTTTAACACAAAATTCAAATCCATCCTGAATTTGCGTAAAAATTTGATTTTAATCATAAAATTATGAATTTTTTTCGGTTTTCAACAATGAAAAATATTAACTACCATAGCAAAGACTCCAATGGCTTTCCATGGGAATTGATTTTCCATACTTCAAGAGCATTGATTTAATGAGAATTAATGGACTGTATTACATAATATAGTTAATGTCAACCAACATGGAAAACATATGGTGGTCTTAATCCTAACTCATAAAATATACCCTTATTTGTAAGACTATATTATTAGGCCACTGACTTTAAACTACAACATAAACTTATGATGACGTCATTATACTGACACGTAATTTAGTAAAACGTGAAAAGTATTTTAATTTTGTGTTTCGTAGCTTTTCGAGAAATTTTAACTCTTTTCAATTGTTAAATATAATAGCATCATACCTATTTCGCTATTGTTTTATCCAAATACGTGCTAAAGTCAAGGATGAAGCATAGTATCATCCGTTTACAGTAAGTCATTTACTGTCTGCATGAGAAAACTTAGGAATTCTCTTCCTATTAATATCTGCACCATTAATAATTTAAATAATTTCAAATATTACTGTAGAAATTTCTTTCTCAGTAGCAAACAGCTTTCCCATTTCTCTGTACCTATTTTCCTCGTCAACTTATTCCTATCCGCATTGATTACTTCTGCAACAACTATTCTACATTTCCTATAAATTTCAACACATTCTCGACCTTTCCATCAGAGAGGAAACGATCTTGGAGGCATTTATATACCTAATTATATATATCAATTTCTTTATCTCTCTTATGGGCCAGGTGAGATAAGGGATTACAGAGCTTCAACCTCGCCGATCATAATGTAAATAAATAAAAGTAAATAAACAAAGTTTAATAAAGCAAAAATCAACTTCTAATCACAAAAGTTATAAAGAGAGAAGACAAGAGAATCGAATTTTTATTTTAAAGAAAATGAATGAGAGAATATATATATATATACGTCCAGGGTTATGATAATCAATTCACTGGAATCCTTGATCGAGTTGATTCATGTAGAGTAGTGCCGTTTAAGCTTTTTTCTCTTGATCAACTACTTGATGCCGCCACCCCTTTTCGTTATCTAATAAACTTGTCCTCGTACACGCAAAATCAATTTTGGAAGTCCTCTGGTGCCACTCGTGGTATCGGTTCCACACTTTGAATGGCCGTGATATAGAGCAAATCCGAAATAGCACAGCAATAGGTCCACGCAGACAACCCGTAGTCCGAGACAAAACGAAAGAGAAGGGAGAGACGAAGGCAGCGTGGGTAGATGGTTAGTTGGAAGTAGAATGAGTGGAGGGAAAAGGTGAGAAAGACGAGTGGGCGAGAGGGAGAGACGAGGGAAGAAAAGAGAGGACAAAAAAATAGAAGGGGAGGTTGGAAGGGCAAGTCGGAGAGAGCAGAAAACGCAGAAGGGCGTGCCCGATAAACCGATCAACTACAAAGCTATGGGGGTATATAAAGGGGGCGGGTTGGGGGAGGTGTCCAAAGATCCGGATTGGTCGGCACCCACCCCCAACAATGGCCCTTACGAGGCGCCCCATTGGGCAGACCTCGTTGCCATGACTACCGCGAGAGCAACGCCGGAAATAGAAACGGTGGCGGGAGGAGGTTTAAACCCGGAGAGTCGGCGCGGGAGAGAGAGAGAGGAGAACCGGGAGTTGAGGGGTGAGAAGAGGGAGAGAGAGAGAGAGAGAGGGGTCGAGAGGGAAGAAGTGGGGGTGTTAGGCAGCCGACTCGGGAAGGGAATGGACGAGGCCTTTAGCGCGAGTGACTTGAGCTTGTGAGCGAGGTAGCCTTCGAGAGGGTAGCAGTGCAGCTCTCGCGTGCATGCTGGAAGCCTGACGCTCTGCCGGGAGAGGCGTCGTACGCGCCGGAAAGAGACACGGACGAAAACAGAAGCGAAACGGACTCATGTGACCATCCTGATCGGGACAGTGCGGATTAGCGATAAGACATAAAGTGTTACATCTCCTACAGTCCTCCGGGAACTGCAACGCCCGGCGTGAAACTATCGACTATTAAGGAGAGTGCCGAGGAGTGTTTTTGTCCCGTATTCCCCCTCATTTCCCCCAAATTCTTCGAGGAGGTGAAGGAAACCCTTTTTTCTACAGAAAAGGAAAAGCATCGCGGCGTTAGATTGTAAACAAAACGACGCTACCCTCCAACTCTGCGGTTACCGTGAGATACGGAGGGACAGCAAACATGATGAGCTGCGCTCAGGTGATGATGTACCAGCCGTACGCGCCGTACTTACCATACGATCGGCTTGCTGCGGCTGCGGCAGCATCGACGTCGTCCGCGTCCTCCACCACATCTTCGTCGTCGTCGTCGTCTGCGCCTTCTCCCTCCACCGCAGTAGGACCGCCGGCCGCCGAGGACGAAGTTGACTCGAAGGTATGTAGGAAATTCTCCATCTCAAAATTTCTTCGTTTTACTGATCCAAATTTCTCTTGTGTTAACGCCTCAATCGGATTTCCCCTAAAAATATAGAGCGTAAATATTCCTCAATATGTCTCACCTATCGATAATAATAAAGTTTAACTTTAAAGTCGAATGGTTCGTATCAATTGAAGCATCCAGAGAAGTATTGACGAGAGTGAAAAAGTTTTATAAATGACAAGAATTTCCTATCATATTGAAAGGCACAACCATGTAGATAAAATAGGCGATATCGGTTGTATAGGTGCTGGAGTTCCTTTTACTCATGGACCATTAAAGGTTGGAATAAAAATATCAAAGCAGATATATAGCAGCGTCGGGGAGAGATCGGTGCATTTGCATACCCTCCAACCACCAATATGATACATTTATAGGTAAACAGTAAACGTAGTTTCGTATGTATATCACCCCGTAAGTGTCATCGTGATGTAAAGTGGCCCTGTGATTTGGCAGGATGTTCTCGTTTTCCTTTACCCGGTTTACGAACCTCGCGAGGCGTGTTTGGTTTGTGTTCACTTTGCAACCACGCCATGGGCGATGCCTATAAACTAGTTCAGTGGTTCCCAAAAGTTATGTACGCGAAATACTCTTTCAAAGATATAAAATTCGCCACAACCTCGCCTTGAAACAAGATTGTATATTGTTACATACGGCAATCACAACGATCGGACGCATTCATTTGTTGGTATTGCATCGCCGTCAATTGCTAGGGAATTATTATTGTCGCAACGACCTGTCAACATTTCTAAGCCTTGATTTATTTAACCAAGTTTTTCGCGGCACTCCTAACAGTCAGATACGTATTAAGGAAATATATATATAAAAAATAAAAGTTGGACTAGTTAATGAAAAACCCCGCGAAAGCTGCAATTATACATATTTTTATCCTATAAAAATGTTTATAGATTGAAGCAGGTTTGTAGGTTTAGACGCATTGGAAAAATATTCAGTATTTCCACCGCTAGCTTCGGAAGAAACGAAGAAAGCAACGCCTCCGCTCAGCTTTATTTTCGGTCTTAAAAATAGAATAGGTTTCACTGAGTTATTTGAAATATTCGCTAAATTTAACTATGAAATGTCGCGAAGGGTGAAATAAGAATGATTTTCTAAATCATACCGACACAATCCAACCGTGTACGGTGAATAAACGCTATTCTAATGTTCACCGTAACATTTCCCTGATCTGTATGCTTTCGTGTTGGGAAAAAGGGTGTTATGCGGTTTATGTTCAGAGCCAGCTGACACGAAAGGAAAACGACGGTATTATTATGTTTTTGTGACATGAAATGGGGAAGCGCGGTATGGAGACTTCCATTTGAACTGGCGGTTTTGGCATTCAACGCTCCAAAGGTACAGTGTGGTTATTTCAAATGCTCGCGTGTTCTCCGCTCCTAACGACCATAAAACGCTGATATGCGCCGCCAAATCATAGGGGGATTTTTTTAATGGGGAAAAGAGAGAGAGAACTTCTATTTTAGTTTAACACTGATTGTGAGAAGAGCTGCAACACAGCAGTTCCTTATAACCCGCAGCTAAAATTATCGGTACTACCACAAATTTAAATGTTTTTGTGTAAATACTGTACTAACTCTGCTTTGTATTGAAAGGATTTTATCTATTTAAAAAATATTTTTTTAAATTAGCGTGGATGTTAATAAGACTGTAATTATCATTTTCTGTTTTAAATTACAATTTTTTTCTTCTACTTCTCACCCATTAACTCATTACAATCGCTCAGAAAATGATTTGGACGAACTTGATTTCAAATTACTTTGGAAAATAGTACTACCTGCCATTTAATTTAAAATCAGTATTATGTTTAGAAAAAATTGCCATTGATTTTGCAGATGGGGAGACGAAGTGATTAGATCACTGTGATTTTCTCTGTTGAAATATTTTTGACGAAGTAAATTTTTTGCAAATACTTCGCGTAAATTTTGCATTCTTTCCCATAATATATTTCCTGAGCAATATTCGTCTCTTATATACCTGTGCCGTAAATACATATTTTTCGAGTCGGTAAATAGATAATATAATAAAACCCTTAGAAGTAACAATAACATATAATACTTTAAGTTGCAGAGTTATAGCTCAAATTTTAATGATTACTCGAATAAGACATTTCTCTGTAACCAATGCCAGCAGAGAATATGGTTAAGATGACGTCAAAAATGTTTTAATACGATTTGTCCTACAAAAACTATTTTTAAAAGAGAATATCGGCCAATGCTATTGGTTAAACACGCAATATTAAGGAAACGAAAAAAATTACTTTCAAGTCTTTTTTGATTTGGCATTTCATCTTGAAAAGGCAAAGTTTTCATGTATACGAACCTAATATCTGTCTAGAGTTGGTCACAAATATGTTCAATTTTTCATCCTTCCCAAATTCTAATCGCAAATTAGAAAACTGAAATTCTGTCAAAAAAGGCTATGAGATAAATTAAGTATTTGGACTTTTTTCTTTCCTTTGTGAAATAAAGATTTTTAACTCTTAAATATTCACGAAAGGTTCATACTAATAAAAGCGTCGTGATGATGTTTTTACGCCATTCCCGGTACAAAACTCGTGATTTTCAAAGGATACGGCCTATATTTTTTTTTAAATACAAGGACAATTTTTAAGACTGTAATATTTAAACTCTTCTATATTGTTTTACTAAAAATATAAGCTTTATAGCAAATTTATTTAAAATTTTACAAAAATAATGCAATTTTACGATTACCGTTTTGCTTAAAACCGTCTCTAAACTCCTAAAATAAATATAAAGACTTTAAAACAAGTCAGTTCAAGATGCTACCGTGAATTATCGCTATATTTAAAATTCCCTTCGTTCCTATAATATAAATAATCGTGTTGAATTGAAACGTGACAAGATTCCAACCTACATATTAGGATGTTTTCTATTTAAAAAGAGACTGTAAAATCGAGGGCGATATGCAATTGTTTGTCCCTTTAGCTAAGCTCTTGGTGCTCGTACCATCCCCCTCCCACCTGCCATTCGCGTTCCCTTTGCACTCCCTCTCAAGAATGGGTCGCCATATAGTCCCCAGCCGCTATGGAATGGTGAGGAGTGGTAGGAGGAGGAGGAGGCGGTGAGCGCGCCATCGCCGAGCGATGGTGTGGGGCAAAGCGGGGTGACGCCATGCCGTCTGGCTCCACGTCTGCTGCAACGGAAAGGACCATATCTTTAACCATCCGACCCTCATGCAAGGGAAATAAGAGCGGCGAGTAATTTCTCCCGACCCATTTGTTTCGAGAGCTTCAAGCTCCTTCGGAATACTTCGGGTGGCGATTTTCCTCCACTTCTTAAAAGAATGAGTAGCTTCTTTTTTTCTCGCGGACCAAAATCTTTATTAGATAAGTCGAGCGTCGCGAATGTCTTTCCTTTTCGACAGCATCTTGAAAGGAGAAAATTCGCTCGTTCGCGAATAAAAAATGCAAATTCTTTCGAACGTATTTTGTATACTTAAAAGTGAGAAAGACCGAGAAAATCTCTAGTTGACGAGATTCATAGCTCGTGGATTAATAATCATTTACTCTGGTTTATAAGTGAGTATGAGATTGAACTTAACCTTAAGTAGGCGAGTACTAGTGGGCGCCTGGGATCTGTATGACTCCATGTCATATTTTTCTGTTAGTCATGATGATGTTGCCTATTCTATTTATTTAATGAGTTATAGTGATAGGTAAATACTAGAATGACGTACGAGAGCAAAAGATTTACATATAAATGAACAAAAATAAAAACAAATTAATTCAAGTTGTTTATGGTCTAATGGTCTATCAAGTATCTAGTGGGGTCATAGATACCCCATGAGCCTACTTAAAGGTTGTATAGAGCACTGAATACATTAGGAAGATGTCATTTGCGAGATATACGCAAAACAATACGAGACCTGAGGTTTCACATCGAAAGTTATATTTCAAACGGACGATATTGTAATAAGTCATTTGTTTCTCTTGAATTTGTTATTTCTCTTAAATGCCTCCCACGATGGAGACATGTACGCCCGAGAGAGCAATGCAGAGTTAGACCCTCAAGTGTTGAAAAAAGGTAGGCACTGCAGCCCTCGGATTAATATTAATTCACCATCAGTAGGTTGAAGAAACACGATGGACGAGATTATCGTTGAGTGATAGAGAGAAACGAAACCACATAAATGTGTTGAGTATTCAGGATTAGTAAGATAGTTTTAAGTTCTTGTTTGTTTGTTTGTATCAACGAAATAGTACCTAGATTCACTATATTGGCACACTCCATGTATTTCAAAATCATATATTTTTACTTCCAGGCATATTCTGAGACCTCTGGGTTAATCGAATATTATTGTTTGATCTGTTTCCAGTTTGTCTTACAACTTGTTTCGCAAGAAGACTAATATATTTAGTGCTAAATTTTAGTTACCTAAAAATGACACTATCACATGTGTAAGTCGAATAATTGAAAAAAATAGCAGGGAAATGGTTCGCAGAGAAATGTTTAAAATGAAGCAGTGTATTTTTATTTTCGAAAGAATCCTATCAAAACAAATTTCGCAGTTATCGAGTAATCTATCCGAAAGTATTAAGAAAGACATTTTCTTGATCATCTTCATAAGACAAGATAGAAATGGCCGACCGAAATTAGTAGCGTGACGCTAGAATTCAATAATTAGGTTGCTTTGTACTCGGCCGATAATTTCAAAATGGACAACCTTGTGGCAATTTATCATTTTTTTAATTTTAATGTTTTTACGCTGTCGATTTTAACCGTAAAAATAAGACATATTAAGTACTTATAGTTACTACTACGCTACTGATATTTTAAACGACTCAAATCTTAGCGTTGTCGATGTTAATCTTTATGACTTCAACTTTGTGACTCTTTTCGCGACAATGGTTCCGCGACATGAAATCGCGTGTCGAAATTCTTCAAAGGAATAAGAAAAGTTTACATCTTAAGCTTTTATTGATATTTAAGGCCGGGTGCGCCTCATGCAATTACGCGATGCTTTTTTTCTAAAAATTGAACAAATTTGCTAGAATTGAATGTCCCCTGCAAAGCAATTTTCACAAGCGAAGCATTAAATGTGTGGAACTCCAATTTGACGGAGAAAAATCAGAACATAGACTTCAGAATTGGCGGCTAGCGTGATGGACTTTCCGTGGAGGGTTGGGTTCAAATCTTGGACGATTTTCAACCAGGGCCTTGTCCCTAATCGTGCGTTGTGAGAAAGAAATCAGCATTGTCCTGTAGGTTAACCGACCTGTCACCTGGCGATTTTTGCAAGAGTAACCCAATGCCGACACCGAGTAATCGCTCTTAATAAATAACCGGTAAGTTTACCGTTTTATTATTGTTAACAGGAATAATTTTGTTTGACATCATTATCGGTTCGTCAAGTTTCGATCAAAGAAACTTCTCTCGATACACGATCTCGACAATACCTCGGGATCATGTCCAAAGCCAAGTATTTGTCACATCCACCAGTTAAATTCATGTAAAGCGATTCCTCTTATGGGCAAAACGCCAAACCTACCAGTTCCCCGTTTCCCTTCATCTCCCGACCGAGAGTCCGGTGGCATCCGACGGCTCACGTTGCCAAAACCGCAGCCGTCCCTCCGGTGATACTCCGCCGGGACGCAACGGAAGATATCGCAGGTATACACGAACAGAGCGGGAGGAGAGAAGCGAGGAGAGGGAGATCGGGATGATGATCAGGGGGCGTATGAGGCAGAGGATGGAGAAAGTGGGGAGAGGTAGCAACCAATCCCATTGGCAACGTCAGGTTAGCAGGTGTGGAATGCGACATACCCGTCACAAGCTCCGCAACGACAGGAAGACCACAGCTACAGAGAGAATCTGCGACGTTAGTGTCAAAGGGTTGACAGAGTCGGGTGCGGAGGGAGAGAGGGTGGAAGATCGCTAAAAATAAATCATACAGCGTTGAAGGGCGAGGATGGGTAGACGTGCGATACGAAAAAAACGATAAAAAAAGAAAGATGCAAAAGAGAGCGGTACCGTCCAGCGTCTGCGGGTGTAAAACGTCACGCGTTGCACATGTACGAGCGACTGTCGACGGGTTTTATTCGGGCAGCGTTCATCAAAATAATGGTGTATCGGCGCCGTTTGCATATGGAAGAAGAGTTGACTCGTTGCGACGGAGGGAGTGAAAGGGGATGAGGGAGACTACTCCATTCTCCTCCTCACTTGAATGAGGTAGAGAGGGTTGGAATGCGGCGTGGGAGGAGGAGGTCGGATATAGCAGGAACGGTTCGAGGGCTTATCTAACGGAAGAACAAACCATGGGAAAGCGGATGGGTTATTTAAATGGCCGTGCTTGTTTTCCCTTTCGATATAATGCCTCTGTGCAAAAATTCCGCTATACCTTCAGGAAAAAGTGTTTATTTTCCTTCTAATTCCGCCCGGCGTAAATTTTCTCCGAGGGTAATAAAAGTCCGAAGGTATCAAAAGGTAATGGTGATTTTTTGGACAGCTGAGGGTTGAAAGGATTTTCCAGGCTGTTAAGTTTTCTTTTTCGCTGGTAGATAAGGTGGTGTCTCGTCGTGAAACCTCACACACAGCTTGTCATTACGAAAGGAACTCGTCGAAATTCAGCTGTTGACAATGACAAACATATTTGTAATCAAGCGTAAAACGATATCAAAGGAGGTATTTGACGATAGGATTGGCATAAAAATGTAAGACTCGATAGTGATTCCTTTCCCACAGTTGAAATGAGATAATAAGGGATGAATATGATTTTTTTCATTAAATTTCGATTTGCCAACAGAAACCGTACTTTTTACCGTAATAATAATCGATATTCCATCTATATTCGGAAGATATAATATTACTTAACGACATTTAAGCATCTTGATCTAATATTCATATATAAAGTTTGCTTTATTTATGTAGTCTTCCAAACTTTGCTAACATAAGTTATTAAACGCAACCACTTTATTGAACTTTTTTTCCTAATATTAATAAATTACATAGGCGCTTTTAAATAAGGCATTCATTTTTCGCCGGCAGCAGAATTAAGCTTTCCCCGTAATAACCATTTTATTTCACAATTCCAACTAAATAAGACCGTGTTATTAACCCCTTACAGAAAAATTTCAGATGCTTCCAACAGCACCTACTAAATTCGATTACTTCTCGGTGTCGGAATGAAAGGCATTGTTTAAGTTATGAAAGAAAATAGTGTTGGGAAACGGATGGCATCCCGCTGAACTCTTCCAATTTCTGTAATCCTCTCGCAACTCCTTTTGTGCAATCCAATGGTATTAAGGCGGCGAACGATCATTTCTTTAGCTTACTGCAAGTGAATAACTTTAACGTCATGAATTATCAGGTAATCAAACCGGACAGTTCTGACGTCGAACTCGGGTCGTCCACTTGCAGGAACGATTCTCTTAGATCTTCAAAGGTCACATACTAATGTATGTTCACAGCTGATTCACATCTTGCCTTCGCACAGTGGGTATCTGACATAAGAGGTAGTGCAATGAATATCTGAATAGCGAGGGAGAAGAGAAACCCGGTGCCGGCATTAGCCTACTCCTAACGAAGAACACCAAGGAGGCCAACGGCCTGTCGTCCCTTCCGAAAGACGGAACGCTGAATTTGCGCGGTCTCCTAAAACCACCCAAACAGGGGGCCGGGTGAGATTGAAATAAAAATCCTACTTGCGCAGGATTCGTGCCCGCTGCCTTCTCAATCAGCAGACGAGTAGCAGGCAGCGTCCTAAACGTTACACCACCGGCACCCCTTCTCTTAGATCGGAGAATGAGTTCGCTCTTATATATCCGTAGTTTCAGTACCCGCGTGATTCGATCCACAGTCAAGACCAGAATATTTCTCCTGCTCTTACCTAGAATTTTCCATCGTTCCTATTTTCGTAGCATTTCTTAACGCGAGGGATGGCGGTGATGACTGGTTTCAGCGTTGGCCTTCCACGCAGCGGTCCTGGATTCAAATCCGGTGGAGGTCGGATATTTAGCCTACCTTCCAGAATGGAAATATGCTTATAGTTTTGCTGCTGTGCCTGTCCGTCTGTCTATCCATCCTCCCATTAACTTTTAAACCAATAGACTGATTTTCATGAAACTTGGTCGAAATCTCTTGCTACATGGGCCGAGCTCCCGATGATAGTATTTGTTGTGAAGATAGAAAGTCTCAGGATCGATTCCAGGAACTATACTTCCCATTTGATTTACATTGGAAATCTTAAATCCATCGTGCTGGGTAAATTTCTCTTGCACATTAAAATATCTTAGAATTGTGATATCAGAGCTGGATTTGTACTATTCTCTGAGGAAAGGAATGGAAATTTTAATTTTTATCGTAGAATTTTGCTTATCGATCGTATTTCTTCGAATGTTGCTTAAATACCGGCGTTTTTGAAGATTTTATCACTCATTACGAGAGTGTTGACATAGCAACGACTATTGTTGGGATCTGATTCGGTATAGTCTAATAAATAAACGCGTTATTTTTGCCACACAAATACGCGTGATCAATTTACTATTCCGTTCGAATGTATTTGTAATATTTTATAACGCTCAATTACGAAATTTGGGAACAAAGAGCAATTCATCCACGGCGATTTTAAAGCTATATAAGTATTAAACAAATGATTAAATGGAAAGAAGGCATCATAAGTTCTGTTTGGATCATCTTGTTCAACCTGGGATCGTCCCGTCCCCTATTTGCGTGGTTTGAGGAGACCGCGTAAGTCAGCGCTCCGTCCTTCGGAAGGGACGTTAAACAGTTGGCCCCCTTGGTGATCTTCGTAAGAATAGGCTAATGCCGGCACCGGGTTTCCATCCTCCCTACTTCGTGCGTCCGGTGTGGAAGGAGTTACGGCTATAATAGTTCAAGAGGGTGATTAGCCAGAAATACAAACAAACAAAATTTCTTACGTGAACACTACAGACGTCTCTTGAAGCGATTATATGCGACCCTTTCTGAGTGATGGACGACTCTCTTAAGATGGAAAGCGATATATAAAACCATTTGAAAAGTATGCAATTAACGCCTTCTCGACGAGGGCTTTCTTTAATAGATTTACAGCGCTAAATGACTTGCTGGCCCATCGGAAGGCGATTGGAGAGACGTTCCAGATTCCCAGCTCTTCTTGAGTGATTGAAAAAGAAACAATCGGAACGGAGTTTAGGAAGAAAGGGAGAGAAAGAAAAAGGGGAAAAGAGATGCCTCGTGTCTCCGTGAATCACAGCGGAGGGAATGCGATGAAGCCGTACGACACATCCGCGGCTTAAGGCTTCCATTCGAACTGCGTCCGCGAGATTCTTGGAAGGGCTCCAGACAATCGCGGACTATAGCCTCAGGAAGTATAAAATGGGGCGGGGCGGGCGTTTTAAGGGACGGAGTTGTCGGGAGAGAGGACCCCTCTTTAATGTTTCCTCCTGAACGTGTGTGTGTGTGTGTGTGTGTGTGTGGGGGGGGGGGGGGGGGGGGGAAGGTGCGATATGGAGCTGCCGCAAGGGTCTTCATCGAATGGATTAACGTCCAAAGGGGCTCTTGGACGGGGCGAAAATGATTCGCACTTCTATATAGAGACAACTCTATCTTGAGTCGTAAATAACTGGTAATGAATGCGATTTAATCAATTGCCGCTGTGTAAAGTACCGTTAGTCTTTGGGATACGGGATGTACAGTAATTATATTTTAACCGGAGGCAGTAAATTTCTATTTTTAACGTAGGTACATACTTTCAGCCCCAGTAGTTAAAATTAAAAACTTGAATTTTCGAGCTCGTCTTACGGCTTGTGATCGAGTGATCTTTAGAATCAACGATAGGTGAATTAACTACCAATGAGTTCAACAAATTTGCAACTGGAGTGCGCATCTGATTTTCTCGACAGTTTTATGGCTTTACCTTAATCATATGGCAAAGAAAATCGTGCTAAATAGATGCCTATGACATTCATCATTCCGACCGATGGCGAGCAACGATTATTAAATCACATTTAGCAAAAATATAGTCAACTCTAAGGAAGTGTAATGAAAAGGGATATTTATTTATACTTTTATGAAGCTTTCTTCAATAGTTAAACGTCGAGTCCGCTATTGATGACAAAACCTTATCGAGATAATACTTTCTGCTTTGAAACGTGTCTAGAATGTTTTTAAATTTGTTTTTTTCCCTTCCAAGTTAGCTATGGCTATTTATTTGACTTCGTGTTTTCAAGAAACGTTCTTGGTTTTTCTAATCAATAAATATGTGATTAAAAAAATCCATAAAATTTGCATATTGACAAATTAGCGACTTATAATAATAGCTATCTCTGTATAATTTCCTAGAACCACAAAATTTTACGCTATTTGTTTTCGCAAAAACGTAGCGAAACTTCATCCTTACATTATACCGGTGATAGAAATAACCAAAAAAGTCTAGTTCGCCCACGTTACGTCTAATAACGCCAAGGATGATGAAATATAATAAATAGTAAATATTATAATTTTCATTTTAAATTTACGGTACATAAACTGGCAAAACCGGCCGCTTTCATTAATGTTATCATAATAATATTATCATAATAAATTTATCAAACCTGTCACAATGACTTACCACAAAGTTACGCCTTTGTCTGTGGAGCATATCAAGAACCATAAATATAAAAAAATCTCGTGATCGATTCAAAGAGGATAAAACGACAAACTTTATATACTTATTTCAGAATAAGCATTTAAGCATCAAAAATTGAAAAATTGAGCACTTGACTTGGTATCTCCAATAGTCGCAACAAGGTTATCTAAAACCATATAACCAAGTTTTGGTACTTAAATGCTTAACCTGGAATTTATTTCCGTCTCTAAGATTAACTCGATAATTCTCCAGTGAATTGAAGCTTACGTTAAACAGTGCATTCAACAACGTGCATGAAGGATTGCGTGTCTATATTTTCAATTTGTACCGTTATAATTTAAAGAATGGATGCTCTTATTCTTCTTTAAGCTCGCCTTATACTTACGAACATAAGTAAATTCAATTAAAATCTATATAGCCGGCAGTTCATCAAAAACGGACACTGCTGACATTCAACGATTCTTCATGTGATCGAAGCGGCAAAAACTCTTGTAATATGGTTGTCGACAGGATTAAAAAGTGTTTCTCCTCTTAAATGGACATATTCAATACTTGTATTTTCAATCGCAGAAACTTCGTGGGATGTCGTCGAAGAAGAAATAATACTCGAGTGAGTGGCGATAAAATTCCATCGGCATCAATACTTTCACGTATTAATTTATCAAAAGAGCAGAAAACATATACGAATCGGGTTCATTTATATTCGGTCATTGCTACGCTTTTACATTTTTGATGAAATGTCATTCCCGTCCATAGTTTTAAATTCCACACAATTCCTCTGCGCGCGGCGTTATACGATGCACTCTATATAATAACTGGATTATCATTACGCCAAATGACCAGAGGATTGGGTTTATACGATTCATACCAGAAGAGCTACGTTCAGATCTTTCCTAAGGTGAGGGGTAGTATCGATCATTTGTATCTTTTCTTCTTCTCCTATAACAAGAATATTTAACGTTTGTTTTATTTTAACGAATCCACTGTGAAAAATAATTGAGTATTATATTTAATTCATCGTTAAATGAGCGAACTACGCTTATGCTCCACATCAACTGAAGCTTAGAGAAGCATAGTTGGGAGTAGCAAAATATGTTTTAGGATTGGCTGAAACGGAGCAAATGCGAAGAAAAATTCAACAAAATAGGGTTCAGATTGAAACTAAACCTAAAACTAATAATTGTTTGAGCTTGGTGCTTCGTACCGCATGCCCCTACCAAAACGATGAATCGCATAGTAAGTAGTAGAATTAGAAATAAAAGGCAAAGGTGACTTGTGAAGCCATAAGAAGCTAGATTAAATGATTTCCACATTTGTAATAAAAATCGTCATGAATAGCAATTCAGCGATCGTTGGTTCTAATATTACGACGAGAACATCGTAGTTAAATGCTTGTACGGTTTATCCAGCATTCTAATGATACGGCAACTATGAACATAACATATTTTAAAGCCAGTGTTAGGTAAATATTGCCACATTTGTCACAACCTGTATAAAATAATCATCTTTCAATCCACGCGGCGTTGAGTGGTCTCATAAACACAAGCCGGAGTAAAATGTCTTTAATTTGCTCGCATAATCGGACCCCTAAAACTTTGGAGCCCCAACGTACTCCATTTGTATCTCGAGTCCTCCGCTAGAGGCGCGACTCAACCGATCGCCTCCGAATTCCGCGCAGAGCCTTCCGGACCTCCAAACAACGTCCGCCACTGCAGAATAGAAAAGCGGAGAGATAACAGAAAGAGAGGGGAGGAAATAAAAGAGGAAGGGAGGGGGAAAATGGTTGTATTATTCCTATCACCTCACACCGTCCTACCTCCGGCCAATTATGCTCGTAATTAATGAGGACGGAGGAACGCGCGGAGCAGAATGAGATGGAAGGGGTTAGTAGGATGGCCGTAGGGATGGTAAGTGGGGCGGCTCGAACTATCCGCGGTGATTAACAGATCCCTACCCTCTCTCTCTCTCTCGCGAACGGTCTATCCCTTCAGTCACTCTTCCCTATCTCCCTCCTCGGTTCCTCCTCCTTCAACCGTGACCCTATCCTGCCAACCATCTCCTCCCTCCCTCTCTCCACGCTCCTATCCTTACCTTCAGTTTCTCCCTGCCTATCCCTTCGTATGCATTCCCCTCCCTATTCTCAAGACCACAGCCGAAGAAAAGCCGAAAAATTATGAAGTCTCTTTTTGCGGCACGCGAAAGCCCCTTTTTATTTTTTTTAAATACAAGGGATCCCATTCATGAACTATTAAAAACAACTTCGCGTGCTTCAGTTTGGAATTATAGTGCGCTATTTTTTTCCCGTACGCTGGATAGTTTCTTGAGATGTTAGAATAGTGTTTCCCAAACGTTTTACAGACGCGGCACCCTTTCAAAGATAAACAGAATTTTGCAGCACCTCCACCTTGGAATCAAGTTTTGTATTTATGCGTACGGCTACCACAACCTTCGGACACCTCCATTTACTGGAGCTAGAATTTGTCAGAGGAAATAATTATCGCTCCAATGCTCTTGGTGGGCCGCATTGGTGGCAGTGAAGCCTTCGGTGGGCCACATTGTAAATTGTCATTGCTTCGGGGGACTAGATTAAAGTTAAATCGGAAGTTACTTCGAGATTCTTTGGCGCCATATGAGTGACATTCGAGGTAAAATTAGTTTTTTTAGGATTGACATAACACACTAAGACTCATGATGGAATTCAATCTTACCTTTGAGAAAAGATCAAAAACAAAATTAAAAAGAACGTAATCGAACCGAGAAATATTTTATGCTAGACATTTAAACAGTTTTTGCTAGATATAAAATAACATTCGGTGGGTAAATAAAAAAAACGAAAAAAGTTTTTAATACTACGAAACACTGGTGGTGGGCCACATTAAATTGCTAAGAGGGCCGCATCCGGCCCGTGGACCCATCGATATTTCCAGAACATTGATTTATTTATTTAGCAACTTCGCGACACCCTGTAAAAATCAGCTACGGCACCCAAACGTGTCGCGACACCCAGTATGGAATACATTGCATTAGGAGAAAATAAATTCATCCGAAAAGCGTTCTTTCTTCAAGTGAAAAAGTAGCGTAGCGATGACGGTGAAGAATTCGTCGTTTTCGTGAAGAGATTCGTTTTCGGGTAGACGAAGTAGTACTCGCAAAATTTAAGTGTGTCAAATATTGCCAAAGATAGCCGGAAACATCTTTAAAGATTTTACGGTAAAATGAGAATGGGCAGGTTATTGCGGCGCGAGGGTAACGTTCTGTTACACGGCGATGTTACCTAGAAAGCGGTTTCTTCATCGCTTCAGAAATAATCACCAACGATCGAAAGGCCTATCTGACCTCAGCAGTTTGATAAATCACCGCGAAAATGTCAAGATAATTATAGGCTAAGGATTTTATCTCAATAATTCATTAACCTAGTTTTCAATGCTGCAAACCATTATACCATTCGAATAAGCAAGCCTAGCTGCAACTTGGCGACATTAGATATAGAGAATTTTTTTAAATTCAGATTTTCAAAATCTCTTCGGATTTTTAAATCTTATGGAAGATACGTGTTGAGCGACCGTGCCTTATTCTGACCTGCGTGCGAACTTCCCAATGATATCTTTTTAAAACTTCCGCCCTTTTCCGGGAAATTCGACGATTAGTAAGCCGCGCTACGACGTATCGCATTAAAAGAATCGTGACGGCAAGACGAGGACTTATCTCTTCCACCTCACAATCAAAAGGTTCCTCTAACAAATTTGGTAAATAGGTAAAAATTGCGCATTCTTACAGATTTACCTTCGAAGGACCTTATTTATAATATTAATATATTTAAATTTAAAATATTTGGGTAATTTTTCCGTTAGAAGTCTGCCATATATTTTTTTCGTTTTGATTATCCTCGCTTTAATGAGTTTGGATTTTTGTATTTAAGTGCTCGCATCTCATAGAGGTTTTTACAAAGAAGTATGACATTCTAAAATTCCGAAGAATACACAAAAATAACGCCTTCGCTGCCGATGTAAAATATAATATATTAATCATTACTATCTTTATTGAGATTGAAAAAAATTTGTGAAATAATGAACCATTTAATACCCCAGTTAAACGTTTAAAACGTTACCATTTGATGCATTTACAAAATTTTATGGGAAACTGAAGGAAATAATAGGTATAGCGATTCAAAGAACGTAACTGCCTCTTCTTGCAACGCCTCCGTGGTTCGCAACCGATTCGCAGCCGACTGAAATTTGTATCGGCCCTGTTAGCAAACATCAAAATAATGAATGTTGATGATCAATTGAATCGGAACGACCATTTTATGCTTTCCTTGCCACTTGCCGGAATGTGCTTCGATTAGTATGGATGCGGCTGTGTTGTCATTGAAATGTTACTGCTCGCTTAACACTTCCCCATTGGTGTGCATACGGTGCAAAACTATCCGAAGAATTCGCTGGTGAGCCAACATTGTGTGGCGTAAGATAATCTGAATGCGTCCGTCGGCACATATTTACGCTATCCTTCATTTACTCCGCGTAAACACTTTAATTTATGCGAAAACGCGGTTCCGAGCCCGAGGATATACCAAGCGTACAAAAATTTATACTCTTCGCGGCATCGATTTTATTTTTACTTCTTTCAAAATTCAATTTGCGAGAAAAATGAAACAAAGCTGTCGCCAATTTTCTGGCCTATCGCGTTAGACCCGCCACTTGTTTGAAACGAATGGTAAACTGTTCAAACGATCCAATACACACACACACATATATATATATATATATATATATATATATATATGGATGTCAACAAGGTGTTGGGATGAGGAAACCCAGTGAGCACTCACCAATCAGACGACTTCAGGTTGGCGAGGCCCCGGGGATGTCGAAGCGACACACGTAAAATAACACAAAAACACAGAAACATCACAAACGTAAAGCTTTCGGAAATACTCCTTCTTCAGCTACAGAGAGAGAACTGATGGCGGTGACACTGGGTGGAGGCATGGGGGTGGAAGGGTAGTGCGGAAAGGTCGAGGATTGGAGGAAACGGAGGGGGTTGGGGATGGGTAGGGTGTTGGAAGAAGACAGAAAGGGTGTGAAAAGCTATCGAAGGTTGAGGCCTGGGGGAGTGAAGGAGTTTAGGAGATGGATATGCGAAAGCTCCCACTGACGGAGTTGGGGAGCCGAAGCATTGTCGGGGAGAGCGCGAATGACTCTCACTGTGAAGCAGTTGTTGAACTTTAAATTATGTTTGTTCGCATGAACGGCCACCGGCAGCGGTCGTTTGAGAATGACACTGTTGCGGTGGCCATTCATTCGGATGTTGAGGGGATTGCTGGTGAGGCCAACATAAAAGGCGGGACATTGGGTGCATCTCAGGAGGTAAATGATATTGCGGGTGGTGCAGTTGGTGGTGGAAGTTATGGGGTAGGTGATGTTGGTTGTGGGACTGGAGAAGGAGTTGCAGGGGGGGTTTATTGGGCATGTTAGACATCGGGGTCTACCGCAGGGGTAAGATCCGGCAGGGTGTAAAGGCGTGGGTGCTGGGGGTTCTTTCTTCCATAGAATGTTTGCCAGATTAGGGGGACGGCGGAAGGAGAGCATCGGTGGTCTGGGAAATGGGATCTGGTGAGGGGAGGATGAGAGGATAAGGTGGGCGGCTTTCAGGATGTTTTTCAGAATGTCCTGGATGCCGGGGAAATACAGGGTGGTTAGGGTGAGTTGGAGGGTGGAATCGGTGGTGGTGTGGGTATTGAGGTGGGAGTTAGGGGTGGCGGGTGCGACTGCCCGCCGGATTTGGTCTCGGATCAGATCCGGCGGGTATCCGCGCTGTAAGAAGGCATGTTCGAGGGTGGAGCAGTACTCGGACAGGGAATCTCTGTCCGAGCAAATTCTCCGCCCTCGTCGGGCTAGGGCATAGGGAATAGATGTTTTGGTGTGGAGGGGATGGCAGCTGTTGAACTGGAGATATTGAAGGCGGTTGGAAGGCTTGAGGTGCACGCTGGTGTGGATTTTGTTTTCCCGGATGGAGAGATCGACATCCAGGAAGGTGATGTTGGAGGCAGAGAAGTGGTGGGTGAAGGAAAGCGTGGGGTGGGATGAGAGGCGTTGTAAAAAGGATTGTAGCGAGTCGGGTCCATGTGTCCAGAGAAGAAAAATATCGTCAATATACCTCAGCCATAGGAGTGGTCTGGGGGAAACGTCAAGAAAGCGTTCCTCCCATTCACCTAAGAAGGCATTGGCATAGGAGGGCGCCATGCGAGTGCCCATCGCGGTACCTTTTATTTGTAGGTAGTGGCGCCCTCCGAAAGAGAAGTTGTTTTTTTGGAGCACCATTTCAGCCAGCTTCGTTAGGAAATTTAAAGTTCAACAACTGCTTCACAGTGAGAGTCATTCGCGCTCTCCCCGACAATGCTTCGGCTCCCCAACTCCGTCAGTGGGAGCTTTCGCATATCCATCTCCTAAACTCCTTCACTCCCCCAGGCCTCAACCTTCGATAGCTTTTCACACCCTTTCTGTCTTCTTCCAACACCCTACCCATCCCCAACCCCCTCCGTTTCCTCCAATCCTCGACCTTTCCGCACTACCCTTCCACCCCCATGCCTCCACCCAGTGTCACCGCCATCAGTTCTCTCTCTGTAGCTGAAGAAGGAGTATTTCCGAAAGCTTTACGTTTGTGATGTTTCTGTGTTTTTGTGTTATTTTACGTGTGTCGCTTCGACATCCCCGGGGCCTCGCCAACCTGAAGTCGTCTGATTGGTGAGTGCTCACTGGGTTTCCTCATCCCAACACCTTGTTGACATCCATATATCTATTTTACCTTTCCTTTTCCGTAAGTTGTTATATTATTTTACCTTATCCTTTCGTGTCTGTCATCCTTTCTTTTTACCAACTTTCCTATCGCCTTTATCTTTTATACTTTATACTTCTCCTTCCACCATGGAAAATATCCGCCGTTTCCGTTATCACCTCCGCAAACATACATCATTAACTTGCCAGATTGAATTCCTCAATGGCTGCCTAGAACTAGGCCTCCCCCCCAAAGGTCTCACCGTGAGAATCCCCCTATCGGGCCTTCCTCCGGCTATCCGCTCATCTTTCGCCCTTACATATCACCTCATGTCCCTCAACATTGTCCGTCTAATCTTACGCCACTATAAATCACTCTCTAACATGCACTTTGAGAAATGTTTAATCCTCATACACGAACTCAATCATTCCCAAAACTCCACAGCTGATCTCGACGCCATTTTCCGTAGAGCTGCAGAGGATATCGCAGCCAACCGATACAGACTCATACGCAAACTTTCCCTTATGTGCGTCCGCCACCTCCAGCTCGGCCTACCTCTCCCCTTTTTCCCAGCTGGTAAGTCCGACATCCCCCCTCCCCCGCCTCTCCTCGCCCAAAAACCCTCCTTGGCCGACCTTTTGGGAATCCCCACTCCACCCCCCACTACACTCTCTCAGGAGGTCTCCCTTTGTTTCAACCCGCGAACCGAGGATGCATCCCAATTCTCCGCAGGACCTCACCCCCCGCGCATACCGCAAACCCCTCCCAGCCAGATGACGTCCTGAACCTTTCCTCTCATGTTCTTAACCCCGCCGAGAATGCCCTCCTTTCCCGGGGCCTCTCCTTCTGCCCCACCATAAAATTTGACCATTTTTGTCTCCTTGCCGACATACAAGCCTTCGTACGCTTACTCCGCCTCAAAGCCGCCCCACCCACATCTGACTCCTCATCTTCCCCCGACTCACTTCCACAATCCCTTTCTGCCTTCAAACCCCCTTCCCAATACATCCCACCCTCTCTTCCTCCCAACCATCCCATCGAGCAATATGCTAATTACATAATTCACGCAGTCGCCCAGCCCAACTTTCCCGACCTCCTTGACCACAACGACAATTTGACGAAACCAGAAAGACACGCAATTTCTACGTTGAAACGCAACGACAAAATTATTATCCTCCCTGCAGACAAAGGTACCACCACCGTGGTAATGGACCGCTCGCATTACAACGACGAAGCCCTCCGCCAACTATCTGACCAAACATCTTACCTTCCTCTCCCCTCCAACCCCACTGACCGCCACTCCTCCGAAATTTCTGCATATCTGCGTTCCGTGGGAAAACAAGAAGGCCTCTCTGATTCCACCATTTCCCTGATGATCCCCAACACACCCCGGACCCCAACCTTCTACCTACTCCCAAAAATCCACAAACCCAACATCCCCGGCCGCCCCATTGTTGCCAGCTTTAATTCTCCCACGGAACGCATCTCTGCCTATGTTGACTCCCACCTACAACCTCTCGTCCGTCAAATCCCCTCCTTCATCAGAGACACAAACCACTTTCTACTACGCCTAAAATCACTCCCTTCCCCTCTCCCACCTAACACAATTATGTCCACTATAGACGTCTGCTCCCTCTACACCAACATCCCTCACAACCAAGGACTGTGCGCCCTGAGAAAATTATTGGACTCCAGACCACCTGACACAAGACCATCCTCCCATTTCCTAACGAAGCTGGCTGAAATGGTGCTCCAAAAAAACAACTTCTCTTTCGGAGGGCGCCACTACCTACAAATAAAAGGTACCGCGATGGGCACTCGCATGGCGCCCTCCTATGCCAATGCCTTCTTAGGTGAATGGGAGGAACGCTTTCTTGACGTTTCCCCCAGACCACTCCTATGGCTGAGGTATATTGACGATATTTTTCTTCTCTGGACACATGGACCCGACTCGCTACAATCCTTTTTACAACGCCTCTCATCCCACCCCACGCTTTCCTTCACCCACCACTTCTCTGCCTCCAACATCACCTTCCTGGATGTCGATCTCTCCATCCGGGAAAACAAAATCCACACCAGCGTGCACCTCAAGCCTTCCAACCGCCTTCAATATCTCCAGTTCAACAGCTGCCATCCCCTCCACACCAAAACATCTATTCCCTATGCCCTAGCCCGACGAGGGCGGAGAATTTGCTCGGACAGAGATTCCCTGTCCGAGTACTGCTCCACCCTCGAACATGCCTTCTTACAGCGCGGATACCCGCCGGATCTGATCCGAGACCAAATCCGGCGGGCAGTCGCACCCGCCACCCCTAACTCCCACCTCAATACCCACACCACCACCGATTCCACCCTCCAACTCACCCTAACCACCCTGTATTTCCCCCGGCATCCAGGACATTCTGAAAAACATCCTGAAAGCCGCCCACCTTATCCTCTCATCCTCCCCTCACCAGATCCCATTTCCCAGACCACCGATGCTCTCCTTCCGCCGTCCCCCTAATCTGGCAAACATTCTATGGAAGAAAGAACCCCCAGCACCCACGCCTTTACACCCTGCCGGATCTTACCCCTGCGGTAGACCCCGATGTCTAACATGCCCAATAAACCCCCCCTGCAACTCCTTCTCCAGTCCCACAACCAACATCACCTACCCCATAACTTCCACCACCAACTGCACCACCCGCAATATCATTTACCTCCTGAGATGCACCCAATGTCCCGCCTTTTATGTTGGCCTCACCAGCAATCCCCTCAACATCCGAATGAATGGCCACCGCAACAGTGTCATTCTCAAACGACCGCTGCCGGTGGCCGTTCATGCGAACAAACATAATTTAAAGTTCAACAACTGCTTCACAGTGAGAGTCATTCGCGCTCTCCCCGACAATGCTTCGGCTCCCCAACTCCGTCAGTGGGAGCTTTCGCATATCCATCTCCTAAACTCCTTCACTCCCCCAGGCCTCAACCTTCGATAGCTTTTCACACCCTTTCTGTCTTCTTCCAACACCCTACCCATCCCCAACCCCCTCCGTTTCCTCCAATCCTCGACCTTTCCGCACTACCCTTCCACCCCCATGCCTCCACCCAGTGTCACCGCCATCAGTTCTCTCTCTGTAGCTGAAGAAGGAGTATTTCCGAAAGCTTTACGTTTGTGATGTTTCTGTGTTTTTGTGTTATTTTACGTGTGTCGCTTCGACATCCCCGGGGCCTCGCCAACCTGAAGTCGTCTGATTGGTGAGTGCTCACTGGGTTTCCTCATCCCAACACCTTGTTGACATCCATATATCTATTTTACCTTTCCTTTTCCGTAAGTTGTTATATATATATATATATATATATATAATATATATATATATATATATATATATATATATATATATATATATATATTTATTTATATATATATATATATCTTCTCGATTAAACCGGTCAATTGAGACAGTCTATGAATTTTTTTGGACACTGAAAACTAAGATCTCAAGAGAGTCTGGTGGTCTTCGAGAGATAGCCAAATGAGTCGTTGCGACTAAAAAGGTGTCCTTTTATCGATAACAGCTGTAAAGCGCCTTTGAATTCACAATAAACACTACGATCGATCGGATGCTTTTTTAAATAAAATATTACGTATTCGTTTTTTATTTTTAATAATTTGATCATGCTACTTAAGTGGAATGAACGTAATTCAAATGTTATTAAACACTTCTCTAGTGAAAATGAATAGCGCTAGGCCCAACTTTGTTCAACTGGCCCACTTTACACACGAGGAGAAAAAAATCATGTAATTCGACGAATTTGAAATACACCAGAACACAGATTCCTGAAATCAAATAGAATTTATTTTTATTTGTTTAACAAATTAATATACAGGCTACAGAAATGTTTAGAACCTCTATTGTTCGTTATTTTTTAGCCATACGTTAGACTGGAAGTTCTTCCTATGAATGAGATTTTCCGGAAGCAATTGGTTATTTTGAACTGAACCACTTATTCGACTCCTTCGCTAATTTTTAAAAACACCTTCGCGCGAGTTTGATCGCTGCGAAATGGCAAAAGCATTACAGGCAAACTGCCGCGTTCTCCATTTAGTCAGACTGGTTTCATCCCCGATCACTCTCCTTAAGCGACGCGTAGACTAACAATTTCTCATCTTAGAACTGTCAATAAATCCAACAAAAACATTTTCTTGCAGAAAATCGGATCTTTTATTCTTCCGCGTGGGGGATGAACAGTCGCCGTTTCCGTTTTTTTAACATCGACACTTTTTTACTCAATCCTCGAAAATTTCCCAACTGAAATTCATCCTAGTAGCAGCCGTAAAAACCATCGTGCCGAACATTCCTTTTAAACTTCAGCCTTATATTTCTGGAACGTTTTTATAAAAGCGAGAGGGAGTGAATTTTGCGTCGCCGAACCGCCGGGTTCCCTCCGCCCCGCTAAGGGCCGATCAGCCGCCCGGCAAAGGATTTATCCCGTGTCCCCTAGTCCTGCTCGTAAGCCATGGCGACATCGGACATTCTTCTCTCTTTCCTTACTCAAAAGGAAGTTAACCTTCATAGCAAACGAGACTGGATAGAACGCGTCATTTGGCTGCGGTAAAGTGATACTCGGGACGCTAGTAATTTCGCCGTTCCCTCTTTTGTTCGAAAAGGTCGTAAAGCGTATTATTTCGGCGCCACTTCAGATACGTTTTGCGTTCCGTTTGGTTCATCGAATGACGTTCCTTAAACGTTTTGACGTAGCCGCGTATTTTAATCGCAAGCGTAAACCGTTACGACTTCAAAAGTCGAATATAACAATATTGGAAGACGTGGCAAAATTTCGCGTAGCGTTACATTTCCTGTCGAATAATGGCACAAAGACAAACCATTTTAAATTTCCACATAATGTTTATACTGACACAAGATACCTTTATGGTGTAGCGATAAATAAATCGTTTCACTTGTCAGTACAGTAATAAATCCGAACATTTTAATTTTTACTATTTCAGGTGTGTCAAACAGGCGATCCGCGAGCTTCAATGCGGCCCTTTCTTTGTCTTAATGCGGCGCGAATGCAAATTTCTGTCATAACTCAATCGATCGACATTTATATAAATGTTTTGTTTTTTTGGAAGAGAGACAAGATTTTTTAATAGTTTTTGAGGCACAATAGAACGCGTTTTATAAATTATTATCGATGTCCAATCTTCCCTGATAAAGTTGGGAATAACTTTGAAACAGAAAAAATTCTGCTGTGACCGGGAATCGAACCCGGGTCTTCCACTTGCCGGGCGGATATTCTACCACTGAACTACCTTAGCAGATAATCTTTCCTCTTTCTGAACGCGGGTGTGAATATCCGCCCGGCAAGTGGAAGACCCGGGTTCGATTCCCGGACATAGCAGAATTTTTTTCTGTTTCAAAGTTATTCCCAAAATTACAGCTTATGTCATTCTGCATAGATTCCTATTATTCCATCAATTCCCTGATAAAGTCTATTTTCAAATTATAGCCCTCATCAAGAAGCAATAATCCCTATATGGTTCTTGTTTAACATCCATTGCTTCAATGCAGCCCTGATACCTTCTTCGCGTTTGACATGTCTACTCTATTTATATTTACAGAATATATTCCACTCTTACGAAATTCAGTTATATCTTATTTGACGTAAGGCTTTTAACTAATAAATTTTCTTCCTCCACAATGTATCTCTTAAATTTAGAATCGCAATAAGAGAAAACACTAATACGCATTCCGTTGAGTGTTTCCGTCTGCCATGAGAATACTGACGAGTGGCAATTTTGCCTTCTGCGATTATTTTCGCCTTTTACGGTGTCGTACGCGTGATTAATATTCTATGAATGCTCGTTCACAGCAAGTAGATAGATGTCACTTGCATGCAAACCTACATATATACGCTTTTATTATTAATATTATTATTATTACTAATTTTAATTTGGTGTGGCTCATTAATTTCATTAATATAGTTATAATTTATCTGAAAGACGTACTGCAAAAAAGCAGAAACGTTTTCGTGAGTAATATGTCAAACACGCGATTCGGACGTTAAATGTCTTTATACACGGCACAGTGACAACTTTTGGTCAAGATCTAATAAATAAATAGTTTCCAAATAAATGTGATAAATTTGAAATATTTTATAGGTCGCATTTCATTATAGCGACACAAAGTATTTTGTTGAAAGATAAAAGCACACTATTCAAAATTGTCAGTTTTAATTTACAACATACTATCGCACAATTTATATCATTAAGCAATTGTATATATATTTTTCACTCTTTGTTACTCTGTGATTGTGTCATATATAGTTCCTTCCGCCAATTTATGCCTGGGCCGCACTTCTGAATTTGCGGGCCGCATAAGTATCTGGAGTCTTGTGTATGATACCTCTTTTCTATTCCATGGTTGTAAAAGTTTCCCGGATCCCCATTATGTATTGAACCACTAGGTGAATTTCTTATTTTAATGTCATCAATGGTGTAACCAATTCAAGAATAAGCAGTTAAATAGGAAAA